>JAMPIV010005803.1:0-717635 GCA_024509875.1 Oreohelix idahoensis
CCACGACTCGTTGCGAGAGCGGGACCGTTTTTTTCGAGACCTTCGGTCGTGATGTTAGCAAGCAGTCGCATCTCCGTATCGTGGCTATCTTCCTAATCTATCTTTTTATCTACCCTCCTGTGTACACTTTTCTTTCAAATGGGACAACTCGTGATACCCTCCTGTGTACACTTTTCTTTTAAAGGGATGATTTTGGTGTTACCCTCCTGTGTACACTTTTCTTTCAAAGTGATCGTTTCTGGTGTTACCCTCCTGTGTACACTTTTTATTCAAGGGACAACTGGATATTCTGGTGTTACCCTCCTGTGTACACTTATCTGTTACCCTCCTTGAAGTAATATCTTCCCACTTCTAGCGCTGTCTTCCTCTTGCACGTTTGTTTTCAACTGTTTCTTCTAATATGGTCTTCAGTAAAGTTTTATGTTTTTTTACATAGCCAAAATATTTTAGCTATCTAATCTTATCTCTTTCTTCATCTCAGCTCATAATCGGAACCTCGTCTACCCTGTAAACAGGGTGTTGAGGGGACCCAAAGAGCACAAGGCTCCCGGGCAAAACATGTAATCAAAATGTTTGACAAACAGGTGATTAGCCCATTGTGTCCGAACTTGCCCTCAAGTGTACTTTTAAACGCTATGAAACCATCGATCCTTGACCTCTTTCTTTTATTCTATAGTTCCTAGGTTTTCTATGACCTTTTTAATAGTTTTCTTCTCTTGCCATGAGACTTTACTCAATTCTTCTATATATTCACATCTGAAAGGCCTCAATTCTTTCTTCTAATTGCTTGTTCATTTTCGATGTTTTTACGCAACACAATAATGAAGAATATATATAACATTTGATGATTCTCGGTTTGAATTTGTGAGTTAGTTATTTAGATGTTCGTGTCTGTTTCAAGTTGTTGAAGGTAGCTTTGGCCATTGAAATTTTCTTCTTGATTTCTGTTTCGCATCTGCCATCTTCTGTTATTATATGACCAAGAAATGAGAAAATCTTTACTTGCTCCAAACTTTTCCAATTTATTCTTATCGTTAACGTCGGCGTATCGTCTGCTTTGCTAACTATCATAGTTTCCGTTTTCTCAAAAAAATCCAGCAATCTGGGAGGATGAAGCTGCCAGTCGCATCAAGTGGTGATGCTGCCTATGGCACAACCTAAGATTGGGCAAAAAAAAGCTTACAGCAAGCAGAAGAGAAATGAAAACATTGAAAGGAACACCAGGAAAAGCAGCAGCTGAGGGCTGTCATCTCTGGGGTGCATTTCCATAGTCAGTCATGACTGAAGGGGCTACTACTACTGAAGACCTGTGCTCCACGTTGAGCTGAAAAATGCTAATGATGATGATGATAACTAACTGCAAACTCAGGCAAAGATTAATTTTCCAGTGTTGTATTTTTGAAGTTATAATGTTAAAAACATGGCTACGTCTATCTAGTGCAGCAAATAAAATTACAGTCCAAATAAGCACAAGTCACTGGGACCATCTGAAGTTCTTCTACTTAATCGAAATTCTACTTATCTTAATTCTTCTCAAAGATGAACATTTATTTCAGAGTAAGAGGTAAAGCACGAAGCAATTATTTTACCTCTTCAGAAACAGGTATTATGATTTTAAATTGTTATTTCTGCATCTTTTAAAGTTAGCTGTTCCTACATGGATCCCAGCAGTGACAACTTTTGTAGGACTGTTTACTTAAGAGTGCCTGCTGAATACTGCTATAGGTTTATTATTCCTATGGTTTTGCTCTTTGTTTATCTTCAGATCTAAAATCGTTGTCCCGTTGCTGTCAGAGTTTAATGAAAACCCTTTTCTCACAAATCCAGGTGAACCAGTGTTTGCTCAGTTGGCCTGATGATTAAATCCTTTCTGGTTTAATGAATGTCAGCGTTGTAATCTACTGATGGAAGCTCGTATGTGTATTAGCCTGTTCACCAACCAAATTATGTTTGGCCATGTAGTAATGTAACTTAGGTGATGAAGGCAGAACTTCTATTTATGTGAATCCAAATCTGAGTTGGGACAGAAAAATTACTCTGGCTTATAAGAAAATTTTAGTTATCAGAATTCGGACTCAACAGTTTTTTTTTTTTTTTCCTAAACAAAGCCAAAGAAGACTGTTGGCTGGGAGGTCTAGGAATGCTTCTGCTTAAGCAAAATTCAATTTAAGCGAGTTCTACTTAAGTGGACTGCACTTTATGTTTATATACTGTATATATATATATATTATATATATATATATATATATATATATATATATATATATATATATATATATATATACTGGTCACAAAAAGTAGGGGATATTTTAAGATGGTATGTATTATTTTACAAAAGAGTGGATTTCGTATTTTAATGGTTGTACGGACATATCGAGCACGCTCTTCTCCACTCTCACGTGCAATATCATGTTGACCTGGTGACTCGTGATGAGTAAGCCAATCCCAAGAACAGAGGTGGGGCCCATCCGTAAAGTTCACACACATTATTCTTTTTCACAAAAATGCGTGTATCTCGGGTTTGATGAACACTACTCACCATGGACAGGTATAAAAAGACTCTGCAACAGATAAAATTTCTTTTCTTCGTCATAGAACGTTTGACAGAACAGCAGAGATGGATAGGCATAGGCATGTTGCAAACCGGAAGTCAGCAAGTGGATGCTGCTCAGAACCTCAATGTTTCACAGTCAGTTGTCAGCAGACTGTGGAACAAGTATCAAAATGTCCGCACAGTGGCTGATCTGCCTCGGACTGGCCGCCCAAGAATCACTACACGCCGCCAAGATCAACTTCGTGTTACTCAGGCCCTCAGAACTCGGACTCTAAATGCTACTAGACTTCAGCAACACCTTCAACAGACCACTGGGATCCGGGTCTTAACTCAGACAGTACGAAACCGTTTGCACCAAGTGCAACTGGCCTCACGCAGACCGTTTGTAGCTTTGCACATGTCACCACAACACAGGCGAGCAAGAATGGATTGGTGCCAACGTCATCATCGGGGGACCAATCAACAGTGGGCATCAGTGATGTTTTCTGATGAGTCCCGTTTCTTTTTGAATTTTCATGATCGCCGAATACGTGTCTGGCGACGGCGAGGTAACCGTTACCAGCCTCCTGCAACTGTTGCACACAACCGTTATGGAGGTGGCAGTGTAATGGTGTGGGCAGGCATCTGTATGAATGACAGGACCGACCTTCACATATGCCAGGTCAATATCACAGGGCTCTACTACCGTGACAACATCATCGAGCCTATTGTTGTGCCATTTGCTCAACGGCACGGACCAGATTTCATCTTCCAGGATGACAATGCACGACCTCACCGTGCTCGCGACGTCCAAGATCACCTTCAGATGCAGCATATCCGAACGTTATCGTGGCCGCCGATGTCCCCCAACCTGTCTCCTATTGAGCATTTGTGGGACTTCCTGAATAGACGCGTCCAACAACGTCCAGCCGCTCCATAGACTCTTCAGCAGTTAGCCCAGGCCCTTCAGCAGGAGTGGCAGAGAATTCCTCAAGACAACATCAAAAGGCTTATTTGCAGTATGAGACATCGTTGCAATGCATGTTTAGCGGCAAACGGGGGCCCTACACGTTTTTAGAAATATTGGAATATTTTTGTGAAAATGAAGTACCTACCCCGCCTTGGTTGCCAGTGCAACTAAAATCATGTGAGTAAAGCCATAACACTTCTTATACCGCAAGTGTCTTGTTATGATGCTCAAGTTTACTTGTACGAAGGAATAAATGAACTAATTTGAAATATGTTGTCTTTGGATAACTTTTAAATTCAATATCCCTACTTTTTGTGACAGATTATATATATATATATATATATATATATATATATATATATATATATATAAAGTGTGCAATTTATTCACTTAACGGTTCTAGAAATACACAAGAGATACAAAATGCTGCCATTAATTACCTCAAGCTCTCAAAATGTTTAAATTCTGTAGATATGTGCAAGTATACCCATCAAACAATAACAAGGGAAGAAATAAAGCCAGCGTCTGAACCTTTCAGCACATGTAGTACAAACAAAAATAAAAGTTTTCGAAAAAGAATGTACATTTTTGTCTCCTTTTCAAGGTATGTGGTTTTTCTTTCTCTCCCTATCAAAGGAAAACAATCAACCTTTAAAAAAAAAACCTTAATGATTAAGTTATTGAATTAAATATACCTACAGATTTTTCCACTAATTGTTACAAAATATAATAAGTACACAACTATCTGTTTCTGAATAATGTAACTGATTCTTGCCATAGTACACTCCTGGGCTGGCTTGTATTAAAATGCGAAAATTTATTAAATAACCAATGTTCACCACTATGGCAAAAGTAGTGCCCTCTGACAGCATATTATTAATGTCAATAAAAGGTAAATATCCACAGCTGACCGCTGAAGTCAAATAATTGAAAATGAAACTGCAGATCGAAAACAGAAGCAAGCAGGCCCCCGAAGAACCAACTGACAGTGGAGAAGATGCAATAGGTATGCAGAACATAAAACACATAATGGAAGAAATGAAAAGAATCCAGCAGCAAGTAGAAGCAGATGTCAAGAAGCTGACAGAGCTGACAGAAGAAAACACAAAAATACTCAAAAGAATAGAAGCAGAAACAATAGCCATTGAGGAAATTTCATCAAACAACACGCGAGAAACTAAAACGAACAACCAAACAGAAGAAGAAATCATCGAAGAAACGCTAGAACAGCTACTACCAACGATAATTGAAAAAGCACTGTCACAGATACAGGAGAGCAAGAAGACAAAAGCAACAGAAACTAGGAGCGTAGAAACACACAAAACCAAACAAGCCAGATAGTGAGGCAGAACATAAAAAACACCATGAGCGCGTCACGGCACCACAAATGGACAAACAAAGAGGAATCCAGACAGCCAGCTAGTGGTCCTTTTCAGGACCAGTCACCTCCAGGACTACGAACGAGATACCAGCAAAGACGATAACACCCTATATACCCCAATATAACCGTTTTTAACCCTTCAATGGGTTTTGGTTGAACAGGGTATTACAGCAAAATAATCAGACGCAAGGAAAAAAAAATATCCCCAGACCTAATGGTCTTTTATATTTGGACATGCGCCCTAATATAACCGACTGGGTTGTGAACGGAACGCGCTTTGCCAAAACGAGGCAAAAGTTATACATAAAAAAAAAAAAAAAAATTAATGTCAATCAACCAAACATGAAATGATACAACGCTTGCTTTTCAAGCTAAAGGGACCAGGTTGCATGCTCTAGTAAAGGTTATCCCATTCCAAATACTGCCATGACAGGGAACGAAGAATCTGTATTGTTTTGTTCAAACACCCAGAAACCAAAGCATTCTGAAAATTTATTGTTGTTTCCGTAATCAGAGTGACAGGCAAGCGGATGATCAGCCCGCTGTGCCCGAACTTGCCCTCATGTGTACTCTCCCTCTGCCGCTATACAACCGTCGCGTCTTCGAGACGTCAGCCCAGCCAAAAATGACTCTGGACCCGCAGGTCCGAGAAATTGAGCGAAATCTGGAACAGACACAGCACCTTGCGTTGCCTCCACTGCGCTGGGAGTACCCGGCAACCGAGACCACACACAGCCTAGAGAGGACAAAGATCGCCTGAAGAAGGAGGGTCGGAGCTTGGTAAGCATGTATTAGCTCTAGAATTGCTACAGTTATCCAAGTAGGATCGTGTCATCTAAGGAACCTCGACTGATTTAATGAGCCATTCGCGGTTTCACCGTGAGACAGTGTGAACTTAGACATGCATGGCTTAATCTTTGAGACAAGCATATGACTACTGGCAGGATCAACCAGATAACTGTCCGAACGCAACATTTCGTCGCTCGCGCGAGGAGGGAGACAGCGCTCTGTGCAGAGCGGATCCCGGCGATTTTATTCTTGCGAGAACCACTGGCCGCCTGCCGACTAGTCGGACAGGACTGGCCGAAAGCGACACCAGCTTACTGACTGCCGGCCCACGACTCGTTGCGAGAGCGGGACCGTTTTTCGAGACCTTCGGTCGTGATGTTAGCAAGCAGTCGCATCTCCGTATCGTGGCTATCTTCCTAATCTATCTTTTTATCTACCCTCCTGTGTACACTTTTCTTTCAAATGGGACAACTCGTGATACCCTCCTGTGTACAATTTTCTTTTAAAGGGATGATTTTGGTGTTATCCTCCTGTGTACACTTTTCTTTCAAAGTGATCGTTTCTGGTGTTACCCTCCTGTGTACACTTTTTATTCAAGGGACAACTGGATATTCTGGTGTTACCCTCCTGTGTACACTTATCTGTTACCCTCCTTGAAGTAATATCTTCCCACTTCTAGCGCTGTCTTCCTCTTGCACGTTTGTTTTCAACTGTTTCTTCTAATATGGTCTTCAGTAAAGTTTTATGTTTTTTTACATAGCCAAAATATTTTAGCTATCTAATCTTATCTCTTTCTTCATCTCAGCTCATAATCGGAACCTCGTCTACCCTGTAAACAGGGTGTTGAGGGGACCCAAAGAGCACAAGGCTCCCGGGCAAAACATGTAATCAAAATGTTTGACAAACAGGTGATTAGCCCATTGTGTCCGAACTTGCCCTCAAGTGTACTTTTAAACGCTATGAAACCATCGATCCTTGACCTCTTTCTTTTATTCTATAGTTCCTAGGTTTTCTATGACCTTTTTAATAGTTTTCTTCTCTTGCCATGAGACTTTACTCAATTCTTCTATATATTCACATCTGAAAGGCCTCAATTCTTTCTTCTAATTGCTTGTTCATTTTCGATGTTTTTACGCAACACAATAATGAAGAATATATATAACATTTGATGATTCTCGGTTTGAATTTGTGAGTTAGTTATTTAGATGTTCGTGTCTGTTTCAAGTTGTTGAAGGTAGCTTTGGCCATTGAAATTTTCTTCTTGATTTCTGTTTCGCATCTGCCATCTTCTGTTATTATATGACCAAGAAATGAGAAAATCTTTACTTGCTCCAAACTTTTCCAATTTATTCTTATCGTTAACGTCGGCGTATCGTCTGCTTTGCTAACTATCATAGTTTCCGTTTTCTCAAAAAAATCCAGCAATCTGGGAGGATGAAGCTGCCAGTCGCATCAAGTGGTGATGCTGCCTATGGCACAACCTAAGATTGGGCAAAAAAAAGCTTACAGCAAGCAGAAGAGAAATGAAAACATTGAAAGGAACACCAGGAAAAGCAGCAGCTGAGGGCTGTCATCTCTGGGGTGCATTTCCATAGTCAGTCATGACTGAAGGGGCTACTACTACTGAAGACCTGTGCTCCACGTTGAGCTGAAAAATGCTAATGATGATGATGATAACTAACTGCAAACTCAGGCAAAGATTAATTTTCCAGTGTTGTATTTTTGAAGTTATAATGTTAAAAACATGGCTACGTCTATCTAGTGCAGCAAATAAAATTACAGTCCAAATAAGCACAAGTCACTGGGACCATCTGAAGTTCTTCTACTTAATCGAAATTCTACTTATCTTAATTCTTCTCAAAGATGAACATTTATTTCAGAGTAAGAGGTAAAGCACGAAGCAATTATTTTACCTCTTCAGAAACAGGTATTATGATTTTAAATTGTTATTTCTGCATCTTTTAAAGTTAGCTGTTCCTACATGGATCCCAGCAGTGACAACTTTTGTAGGACTGTTTACTTAAGAGTGCCTGCTGAATACTGCTATAGGTTTATTATTCCTATGGTTTTGCTCTTTGTTTATCTTCAGATCTAAAATCGTTGTCCCGTTGCTGTCAGAGTTTAATGAAAACCCTTTTCTCACAAATCCAGGTGAACCAGTGTTTGCTCAGTTGGCCTGATGATTAAATCCTTTCTGGTTTAATGAATGTCAGCGTTGTAATCTACTGATGGAAGCTCGTATGTGTATTAGCCTGTTCACCAACCAAATTATGTTTGGCCATGTAGTAATGTAACTTAGGTGATGAAGGCAGAACTTCTATTTATGTGAATCCGAATCTGAGTTGGGACAGAAAAATTACTCTGGCTTATAAGAAAATTTTAGTTATCAGAATTCGGACTCAACAGTTTTTTTTTTTTTCCTAAACAAAGCCAAAGAAGACTGTTGGCTGGGAGGTCTAGGAATGCTTCTGCTTAAGCAAAATTCAATTTAAGCGAGTTCTACTTAAGTGGACTGCACTTTATGTTTATATACTGTATATATATATATATATATATATATATATATATATATATATGTCTATATATATATATATATATATATATATATATATATATATATATATATATATATATATATATATATATATATATATATACTGGTCACAAAAAGTAGGGGATATTTTAAGATGGTATGTATTATTTTACAAAAGAGTGGATTTCGTATTTTAATGGTTGTACGGACATATCGAGCACGCTCTTCTCCACTCTCACGTGCAATATCATGTTGACCTGGTGACTCGTGATGAGTAAGCCAATCCCAAGAACAGAGGTGGGGCCCATCCGTAAAGTTCACACATTATTCTTTTTCACAAAAATGCGTGTATCTCGGGTTTGATGAACACTACTCACCATGGACAGGTATAAAAAGACTCTGCAACAGATAAAATTTCTTTTCTTCGTCATGGAACGTTTGACAGAACAGCAGAGATGGATAGGCATAGGCATGTTGCAAACCGGAAGTCAGCAAGTGGATGCTGCTCAGAACCTCAATGTTTCACAGTCAGTTGTCAGCAGACTGTGGAACAAGTATCAAAATGTCCGCACAGTGGCTGATCTGCCTCGGACTGGCCGCCCAAGAATCACTACACGCCGCCAAGATCAACTTCGTGTTACTCAGCCCTCAGAAACTCGGACTCTAAATGCTACTAGACTTCAGCAACACCTTCAACAGACCACTGGGATCCGGGTCTTAACTCAGACAGTACGAAACCGTTTGCACCAAGTGCAACTGGCCTCACGCAGACCGTTTGTAGCTTTGCACATGTCACCACAACACAGGCGAGCAAGAATGGATTGGTGCCAACGTCATCATCGGGGGACCAATCAACAGTGGGCATCAGTGATGTTTTCTGATGAGTCCCGTTTCGTTTTGAATTTTCATGATCGTCGAATACGTGTCTGGCGACGGCGAGGTAACCGTTACCAGCCTCCTGCAACTGTTGCACACAACCGTTATGGAGGTGGCAGTGTAATGGTGTGGGCAGGCATCTGTATGAATGACAGGACCGACCTTCACATATGCCAGGTCAATATCACAGGGCTCTACTACCGTGACAACATCATCGAGCCTATTGTTGTGCCATTTGCTCAACGGCACGGACCAGATTTCATCTTCCAGGATGACAATGCACGACCTCACCATGCTTGCGACGTCCAAGATCACCTTCAGATGCAGCATATCCGAACGTTACCGTGGCCGCCGATGTCCCCCAACCTGTCTCCTATTGAGCATTTGTGGGACTTCCTGAATAGACGCGTCCAACAACGTCCAGCCGCTCCATAGACTCTTCAGCAGTTAGCCCAGGCCCTTCAGCAGGAGTGGCAGAGAATTCCTCAAGACAACATCAGAAGGCTTATTTGCAGTATGAGACGTCGTTGCAATGCATGTTTAGCGGCAAACGGGGGCCCTACACGTTTTTAGAAATATTGGAATATTTTTGTGAAAATGAAGTACCTACCCCGCCTTGGTTGCCAGTGCGACTAAAATCATGTGAGTAAAGCCATAACACTTCTTATACCGCAAATGTCTTGTTATGATGCTCAAGTTTACTTGTACGAAGGAATAAATGAACTAATTTGAAATATATTGTCTTTGGATAACTTTTAAATTCAATATCCACTACTTTTTGTGACAGGTATAGGATATATATATATATATATATATATATATATATATATATATAAAGTGTGCAATTTATTCACTTAACGGTTCTAGAAATACACAAGAGATACAAAATGCTGCCATTAATTACCTCAAGCTCTCAAAATGTTTAAATTCTGTAGATATGTGCAAGTATACCCATCAAACAATAACAAGGGAAGAAATAAAGCCAGCGTCTGAACCTTTCAGCACATGTAGTACACACAAAAATAAAAGTTTTCAAAAAAGAATGTACATTTTTGTCTCCTTTTCAAGGTAGGTGGTTTTTCTTTCTCTCCCTATCAAAGGGAAACAATCAACCTTTAAAAAAAAACCTTAATGATTAAGTTATTGAATTAAATATACCTACAGATTTTTCCACTAATTATTACAAAATATAATAAGTACACAACTATCTGTTTCTGAATAATGTAACTGATTCTTGCCATAGTACACTCCTGGGCTGGCTTGTATTAAAATGCGAAAATTTATTAAATAACCAATGTTCACCACTATGGCAAAAGTAGTGCCCTCTGACAGCATATTATTAATGTCAATAAAAGGTAAATATCCACAGCTGACCGCTGAAGACAAACAATTGAAAATGAAACTGCAGATCGAAAACAGAAGCAAGCAGGCCCCCGAAGAACCAACTGACAGTGGAGAAGATGCAATAGGTATGCAGAACATAAAACACATAATGGAAGAAATGAAAAGAATCCAGCAGCAAGTAGAAGCAGATGTCAAGAAGCTGACAGAGCTGACAGAAGAAAACACAAAAATACTCAAAAGAATAGAAGCAGAAAGAATAGCCATTGAGGAAATTTCATCAAACAACACGCGAGAAACTAAAACGAACAACCAAACAGAAGAAGAAATCATCGAAGAAACGCTAGAACAGCTACTACCAACGATAATTGAAAAAGCACTGTCACAGATACAGGAGAGCAAGAAGACAAAAGCAACAGAAACTAGGAGCGTAGAAACACACAAAACCAAACAAGCCAGATAGTGAGGCAGGACATAAAAAACACCATGAGCGCGACACGGCACCACAAATGGACAAACAAAGAGGAATCCAGACAGCCAGCTAGTGGTCCTTTTCAGGACCAGTCACCTCCAGGACTACGAACGAGATACCAGCAAAGACGATAACACCCTATATACCCCAATATAACCGTTTTTAACCCTTCAATGGGTTTTGGTTGAACAGGGTATTACAGCAAAATAATCAGACGCAAGGAAAAAAAAAATATCCCCAGACCTAATGGTCTTTTATATTTGGACATGCGCCCTAATATAACCGACTGGGTTGTGAACGGAGCGCGCTTTGCCAAAACGAGGCAAAAGTTATACATTAACAAAAAAAAAAATTAATGTCAGTCAACCAAACATGAAATGATACAACGCTTGCTTTTCAAGCTAAAGGGACCAGGTTGCATGCTCTAGTAAAGGTTATCCCATTCCAAATACTGCCATGACAGGGAACGAAGAATCTGTATTGTTTTGTTCAAACACCCAGAAACCAAAGCATTCTGAAAATTTCTTTCTGCTACTTTTCAATCACAATTTTGGCGATTTCTGACTATTGTGAGTGACTTTGGGCTTCTTTTAAAAACTCATTTTTGGCAACGATCTATTTTTTTTTAACGTGATTTGGACAACAGCTAAAAACTGAGCAAAAAATCTGGTTTGTGACGGAAAGCTTTCCCTGAGGATTTAGCATAAGAGGATACAGACCTGAGACTTGACCTCTACTGGCTCTCAGCTTTGTCAGGTGGGCTGACCAGTTCCCTTTCTCTCTGCCTTTGCCTTCCCTAACTTACTGCAAAGTCAGGTACTCATTTTTATGGGTGGGTAGGATGACACATGCTGTGATCTGGTTTCAAAATCAATTCTCTTACCTCAAGAAGCATGTGCTCTAACCACTTGGACACTTAGTCAAAATGATGTAAGCCTGGATTACTGACATGCACCATAAATGGCAGAGTTCAAATCTCTTTTGTTCACTCTCAAATAACCACATCTATCTCTCTTATAAAGTTGGCAGTCTGTCTCTGAAGAGGAAACAATGATGGTGAAGATTGCATAACGATGTAAGAACTGAAGGCAGCACAAGAGAAAATCAAGATGGGAAAAACAGCAGGGCATGATGGTATAACACCAAAAATGTGGGAGCTTATTTGGTTTGCTGTGAGTTGTGTTTGCTTGAGTTGTGGTATTTTTACCTCAAGCAATGTTGTGAGCTGGAATGTAAATGATGCTCAGTGAAGTGTGTACAAGTTTCATGTGCTCTGATGAACATGAATGGAAGGAGACTAATGGACAGCAAGGTGTGTTGGTAGAGGAGTGCAGAGAAGGGTGAATGGCTAGAGCAGTATGCAAGTAGAGAAACATTGATGCTGGGCAGTGGATTTATTTATGAAGTAGCCTACTTTGCTGATGTAGTTCTTCGAATACCACAGCGATTGTACAATACTACGGTTTTGTTATGTGTCCAATGATCGGAATATGTTTTCAAATAGCCCAGTTTTGATGTTTCCTGATATAGACAAACCTTTCATTCTCAGGACAAATGCTTCAGCAGTGGGCATAGGTGTCTGTCTCATGCAGGTGCACATGGACACCTTGCACCCTGTCCTGTATGTCAGCCGGAAACTCAAAAGGAATGTTTGGCTATCATCAAGGCTGTGTCCAAGCTGTCATGGTACTTACTAGGATTGCATATTTTATTACAAACAGATCACAAGCCACTTGTTTTTCTGCAGTCTGCCAAGTCACCAAACAACTGGTTGACAAGATGGGCATTAATCCTACAGCAGTTTGATTTCACTATTATACCTCTAGCAGGACAAAGTAATGTACTGGTACATGTAGTTTCACCTGTAAATTTTGATGACTTGATGGTTTAGTAGATTATGCATACATTTCTCTTATGTTGAGAATGTATATTACCTATTTTTGGATATACTTAACATGATTGTTGTTGGAATGTTTTTATGTTACTTTTGGGTGTGCTTACTTTGGATGAAATCAGCTACTGTTGGGTGTGCTTTGGATGGAATCATAATTATGATTGATGATGTTTTTCAGTATTTATTTTGGAGATGTACATGACTCCCTCCACTATTTACTGGTGAAAAACCCGTGTTTTTCAAATAGGGAAAGGGCTGGCTGTAAGGAGTGTTATTGGGTTTGTTTGCTTGTATGAATGATCCTCTGCTCCAGTGGGAGCTTAATTGGTCTGTTGTGAGTTGTGTATGCTTGAGCTGTGGTATTTTTACCTCAAGAGATGTGAGCTAGAATATGAATGGTGCTCAATGAAGTGTGTAACAGTTTCATGTGCTTTGATGAACATGAATGAAAGGAGACGAATAAACAGAAGGGTGTGTTGGTAGACAGTAGACAGCAAGGAGTGCAGAGAAGGGTGGATGGCTAGAGCAGTGTGCAAGTAGAGAACCAATGATGCTGGGCAGTGGATTTATTTATGAAGTAGCCCACTTTGAAGATGTAGTTATTTGAATACCAGAGCGATTGTAAAATACTATGGATTTGTTATGTCTCCAGTGGTAAGAATGACCTTAAGCCCACTATGACTTGTTTTGTTACATAAATATATGGAGATTGCACAAGCTGTTGGAGTTGTTGTATTATAAATTATTACCGGGACAGTGAGCTAGATGGTGGGGTATATGCGTTGCACGTGTCTCTACATCTTTACATCCACCCACAAACACCCTACTCATCACACCTTCTCAGTGCCCTTGGTAAAATGTACTCTAGAATCCTGGAGCTGAGACTCAGACACCTAGCTGAGCCACAAATGGTCCAGTGTGGCTTCTGAGCAAACCAAAGTACTCAAGACCTAATCTTCACACTCAGACAGTTGAGTGAAAAGGCCCTTAAGTATAAGAGTGAGATCCATCTTTGTATCTTAGATCTGGAAAAGGTGTTTGACAAGGTCCCCTGGAGCAAACTCTGGGACCGTTTGGCAAGGAAGAACATTCCAGCACCTCTGAT
Source organism: Oreohelix idahoensis (assembly GCA_024509875.1). Lineage (NCBI taxonomy): Eukaryota > Metazoa > Mollusca > Gastropoda > Stylommatophora > Oreohelicidae > Oreohelix > Oreohelix idahoensis. The sequence continues at coordinate 13,895 of JAMPIV010005803.1, forward strand.
TCATGCCATACAGAGCTTCTACAAGTTTTCCAGAAATTATGTGAGGACGGCAAACTATAAGTAAGAAGAGTTCAGGAACACCACTGGTGTAAGACAAGGTGATATCCTGTCATCTTATCTTTTCATACTCCTCGTGGATGATGTCATCAAGGCATGTAAGGAGAGGACAAGAAAGTATTCAGTGAGGTACTGGAAGATGAGACAGGTCTGTATTTCTTCTTCTTCTTCCTCGTTCGTCCTGAAAAGGACGGTGGTTGCGTTGTGTCTGTTTATGCCTAAGCTGTGATATCTGCACCTTTCGGTCGACACATCCAACTTCTGCACGGCATTTTTTGGGACCGGGTTTGCCTTCCCTCTTCGATCCGTGCTCGCTCAGCCAGACTGCACTGCTGCAGACTGTTTCCAGGACCACCACGTGGAGGTGGAGCACAGTCTTGACCAGCTCTGGTTCGCTGGTCCTGACGCAAGCAGTCAAGCTATGAGTCACTGACTGCGTTCTCTATTGCTGCATCTTTGGGTCCCGTCTGTATTTCAGAGTTGACATTTGCTGATGATGTTTCTCTGATTGCTAAATCAGAGGCGCATCTCCAATCCAACCAGCAAGTCTGGAAGGAAGAGCTGGAGAAGAGAGTGATGGTCGTTAGTAGCTCTAAACAAAAACCATGGTGATATCACGACAGGAAAGAAGGCATCAGATTAAGTTGGGAGAACAGATCCTGGAGCAGGTGGACCACTTTAAATACCTCGCAGCTGTCATAGACTGTGTCACAGAGAGTTTATGATCAATAATTTTTTTCTATTTTCCTTTCTTTCTCTACCCGTGTCCTCTACCTTATTATCACTCTTTTATTCTTTTTGTATTTTTTCGCATTCGTTCGTTTGCGACTATAAACAGTACTATTTTCCCATTCTAACGTTCGCCAGTGTCTGTTCTCATTTAGAAACGCACTGGTGATGTTATTATGTAGATGCCAGTCTCGGGAGGTTATTGCGTTGTAGACGTAAACTGTGAATATTCGCTTTCGCCAGACTTATAGGTGACATATCGTCTGCATTTTCACCTGCCACAACGAGTTGCATCGGCTGAGCGCTCAGGTGAGGCGCGATAACCGACATCTCCAAGGCGCAGTTTGAGACATTTGTCTGGAAATCCCATCTGACATGGCACTCACTGTTGGCCCTGGTCAGCGTGAGGTGTGAAGACGAGAAGTGTCAGTTATGCCAAACGTCTAGTAATGGGAAGTGTTATATGTAAGGTGTTTAAGACGGAAAGGGGAGATTATTTCGTTTTGCAAAATAAGTTGGGACCCTTTGTCTGGTTTAAGATATTAACCAGAGTTTGAAACTTGATTGCACTCATTCTCCATTTTGCAGTAGACGTGGTCACTTCGTTCTAGATACTTAAACTTATAAGTGAAATCTCTTAGTTTCGTTGTGATACCGTAGTTCTGTGTTGTGGTAAATATTATAATATATTATATCTAGTATTTTGTGAAGTGTTTAAAGTGTTAAATCGCTTATTTCACTAGTTAGAATGTTGTGCAGAGTGCTTAATTTATGAGTCTGTTATATTCTCTAGCTGACGTGTTTCAGTGGAAAACATAATAGATTATAATTTTTGGCTTAAAATCATGTAAGCTATAATGAATTTAATTTAACTGCTAACTACTCAGTCGAGAATAATTTTTCTAAACTAACTTATAAATGCTAGATGCCTCATGAGTGTTGACGGAATATGTATGTATTCCTAATTCATGATGATTGATTGATTTTATATATAACTTATTTCACGGGAAAATTTAAACGTCAAGTCAAGCTCTACGCTTGCAGTTCAGAACATAAGTTATATTGAGTACATAATATGTAAAATATTTCATATGTGTTTTTTTCTTTATATATATATATATTTGATGTAAATTTTGGATGATGTGGTGGTGGAAGTTTATATTGATAATTAAACTGCACTTAAACTTAATCAGCGTGTTGGTCAGCTAGTTCTAGAATATCTATATAATCACTGTTATAGTTTTCCCCACGTTTGTGTGTTTAACTGTCGTCACTTGAATGTGCGTGCACGTGAGTGGATATATATATATATATATATATATATATATATATATATATAATATATATATATATATATATATATATATATATATATATATATATATATATATATATATATATATATATATGTATGTGTGTTTAGACTGTCTGACTCCTCTAAATCTGTCATAGAAGATAGGCAGAGAGAGAGAATATTTCTCGATCTCAGAGACAGCCTCTATCACATTCTACCATCTCACTTGTGGAAATCTCTTTTCTATTATCATCTCTCACTGTGACTATCACTTATTCTAATCTATTCAGAAGGGACCAACCCAAGTCTTAATTTCCTATCAAAAATCTGCGACAGACTGGAAGGGAGGCATCAAAGAAGATTTGGCTATCTGAAGAGCAGCTAGGAGACTTATTCAGGCCATAAATCGAGGATGGCTGTATACCATTCTACCTATGTCCCAGTCTTGATGTATGGATGTGAGTCATGGGCAATGACTACAACCCACAAAAGCCAGATCCCAACCTCAAAAATGAGGTATCTGAGGAAGGTGGTTGAAGTAACAAGAAGAGCCATGGTCTGCAACCCCTGCAGACCCAAGTAGAACAGTCCCAACTGAGATGTTCACGTCTGCAGAATGGCAAAAGATCGGCTACCATGACAAGCAAGGGAAAATAAGAGCCAGGGATCCAGACCTCCAGGATGTCCCATAGTCCACTGGGAGGACAACATTAGACACTCTGTGAAGGACCGAGGACTAGAATGGAACCAGGCCAGAAGGAAGACAGCCGATAGATGGTACGACATTCTCTCTTCCAAACCTCTACACCTCACTGTGGAAGAGAAAAGAATAAGTAAGTAAGTAAGTCTGTTTCAGGCTTCTCTCTTTACCATACAGTTTCCCCCTGAACTGGACAGTTAATTAAAATCTGACCTGTTTTGGTACAGAATGTTGGCCTTGGGCTTTAGGGGCTATAAAGAAATGTAATCCCTTAAAATCTCATGTTAAAAAAAAAAAAATTAGCTACATAAAATAAAAAAGTCTGGATTCCTATACAACACTTTGGCACTTACACACACTATGTTTTGCATACTGAAACCTTATTGTGTGGAATGTCTACAAGGCTATACTATAAAGTATTTCCAAATAAAATGAGTGAGGTATGAACAACAGAAAATCCCAATATTTCTCCAAAAAAAATTCTCAGAAAAATGATGAAGACTGAAGTAGGGGTTAAAACAAATGTATCTATTGATCTGTTATTTTTAAAATTAAGCTTTTGATCTCTGCTTCACCCATTCCAACATTTTTATGTTTAGTTAATCCATTTTTCTTGGTTTCTACATCAGCTTTTTCAATTTCATTTGATGCCAACATGTGAGGGCACCCACGCTATTAAAACTGAATATCTTTTGGTATATAGATAAGTTTTAGCTAGCAAAGAATGGACAGCAGTTTAAGATAATAATCTAAAAGAAAGATATGCATATATGCTGTTCCAATTTCCAATAAGAACATGTTAAGAATCTAGGGAATAAAAATTTTCAGCAATAAAAAACTTCTCAGACTCCAACTGGGAATGGGCTATTTCACAATAGAAGAATCTTACAACATAGAATGCCTTCACAGCAATAATGTACAGCATTTCTTACTAATATGCAAGAGGTATGGAAAATACAGAATATTAATAATAGATTATTTACAAGCATTCAATTCACCCAGAACAGGTTTTAAGAAAAGACAAACCCATGGAGCTGCACAATATAGTCACATAGTATTGAACAAATTAATACATAATGGTTTATGGTGATATAATAAGAATCTAAATATGTGGTGAAGTTCTAGGTAATTCACGTTACTGATGTTGAAAAAAAAAAATAGAGTAAATTAAATATTAACAGAACAAACAAGAAAATAAAAACATCTTGAGCTTTTAATAAAGCCCTTCCTCTATTACACACATAGATAAAAACACACAGGGGTTGAAGGGTATATTTTTATTTATAAATTAAATTGTGATGGTGATGAAGATGACATAAAGATGGAAGAACTGAAGGCAGCACTGGAGAAAATCAAGATGGGCAAAGCTGAAGGACATGATGGCATAACACCAGAAATGGTTACCAAAGGATTGGGAGATTGCCATAATAACACCAATTTTTAAAAAGGGTGAGAACCGACAATGTGGAAACCATAGAGGTATATCACTTCTCAGTGTCCCTGGTAAAATCTACTCTAGAATCCTGGAGCAGAGACTCAGACACCTAGTGAGCCACAAATGGATGAGGTCCAATGTGGCTTCTGAGCAAATCAAAGTACCCAAGACCTAATCTTCACAGTCAGACAGTTGAGTAAAAAGGCTCTTGAGCATAAGAGTGAGATCCATCTTTGCATCTTAGATCTGGAAAAGGCATTTGACAAGGTCCCCTGGAACAAACTCTGGGACTGTTTGGCAAGGAAGAACATTCCATCACCTCTGATTCATGCTATACAGAGCTTCTACAAGTCTTCCAGAAATTATGTGAGGATGGCAAACCATAAGTCAGAAGAATTCAGGACCACCACTGGTGTTAGACAAGGTAATATCCTGTCACCTTATCTTTTCATACTCCTCATGGACGATGTCATCAAGGCATGTAAGGAGAGGAAAGTATTCAGTGCGGTACTGGAACATGAGACAGGTCTGTATTTCAGAGCTGGCATTTGCTGATAATGTTGCCCTGATTGCTAAATCAGAGGCACACATTCATTAGAACCTGCAAGTCTGGAAGGAAGAGCTTAAGAAGAGTGGGATAATTATAAGCAGCTCAAAAAAGAAAACCATGGTGATATCATGAGAGGAAAGAAGACATCAGATTACGCTAGGAGAACTGGTCCTGGAGCAGGTCGACCACTTTAAATACCTTGGAGCTGTCATAGACTGGAAGTGAGGCATCAAAGAAGAGTTGGCTACCCAAAGAGCAGCAGCTGGGAGACTTTTTCAAGCCATAAATTGAGGATTCCTCTGCAAAAAAGAAGTTGGTAAGAAGACAAAGATGGCTATATACTGCTCACCTTATGTCCCAGTCTTGACATATGGATGCGAGTCATGGGCAATGACTACAACCCACAAAAGCCAGATCCAAACCTCAGAAATGAGGTATCTGAGGAAGGTGGTTGAAGTAACAAGAAGAGATATGGTCCACAACCAGACAATACATCAAGCCCTAAAAACCCAACCCCTGCAGACCCAAGTAGAAAAGTCCCAACTGGAATAGTTTGGCCATGTCTGCAGAATGGGAGATGATCGGCTACCATGACAAGCATGGGAAACAAAGAGCCAGGGATCCAGACCTCCAGGACGACCCACAGTCCACTGGGAGGACATTAGACAATCTTTGACCGACCGAGGACTAGAATGAAACCAAGCCAGGAGGAAGACAGCAGATAGAATAGTATGGCGCTCTCTCTTACAAACCTCTACACCTCACGGTAGAAGAGGAACGAATAAGTAGTAATAATTAAATTGTTTTTTAATAAACAAAAATGAAGATTTGTTCTCCACTTACTGCACATATTCCAGTTGCAGGACAGCCAAAAAAAAAAAAATTAGTTTAACAGATTCAAGTCAATCTGAATGACAAAATCTAAGACTTTCAAACTCAACTCTTGAGCTCAGATATGAATTGGTACAGTCTCATTTAATGTCTAACGTTATGCAATAATGTCCCTGTTTGACCAGCCAAACCTTACTTAAAAAAACCAGCTTTAAAGATCAGTAGAAAAAACACATCGGCTAAACTATAAAAATGCATGATTGTTATTTATACAAATGACATCTAATACATTGTTACTGAATATTCAATTAGGCGTTTCACGTCATTTCTTGGAAAAAAATCTGGTGACATTTATGATATGTTGCTATGGACTACACAAAAGCTAATCCACACATTTTTTATGTTATATTTATTTACGCATGAAAAAATTGTTGATTAAAAAAAAAAAAAAGTGGAAAGATTAGTGTCATGTATGTTTTATGACTACTGTAACTGGGATGCTCCGCTAGGTTCAGACCAGTGTTTGCAATGGTAAACTTTGGATAAGCCTCATGAATTCAAGCACTTGGTACAATCATGTGACCATGAGGATTCTAGGAGAGAAGTCAGCTAGTAATTAGTCTGATGCGCACCTGTCATGTTGGCGGCCAAGTCCATCTAAGGACTATTTCACAAGGTCATCTGGGCAGACCATTGCCATTTAGATTGTATGGCTATTTTAGTTTTCAGCAGAGGGTTTTTTGTATCCCTGCTGCTAAGCAGCTATTTGATATAAGGTTGGTAGTTTAACCTAGCACGCATTTGTTAGCTCATAAGATAGAGATGGTACTCCATTTAGGACCAGAAGACGCAGCAATAGAGACCGCAGTCAGCGACTCATAGCTTGACTGCCTGCGTCAGGAGCAGTGAACCAGAGCTGGTCAAGACTGTGCTCCACCTCCACGTGGTGGTCCTGGAAACAGTCTGCAGCACTGCAGTCTGGCTGAGCGAGCACGGATCGCAATGGGAAGGCAAACCCGGTCCTAATAAATGCCGTGCAGAAGTCGGATGTGTCGACTGAAAGGTGCAGATATCACAGCTACAGCATAAACAGACACAACGCAACCACCGTCCTTTTCAGGGCGAACGAAGAAGAAGAAGAAGAAGTACTCCATTTGATATATGCGGGTAGTTCTGCCCTTTGCCATATGCATCCTGCAGCAAGGCTCCTTGCTACTTCTAATCTATTTTTGTGGCTCATCGTGCCCACTTAACTGTGTTTTGGCTATATTAATATTTGTAAAATAAACAAGGAATAAGAACAAGTTGTGTTGTCCCTTTATTTAAGTGTGAGACTGGTTGTGTTGTCCTTTAGCTTAAGTCTTATACTGAGCCTTATTATGTCTGTCCTCACTTTAGAAACTCATGTCTGTCACAGTTAGAATGTACATTTCAATTATGAAATACAAAATCATCATTATCCTTTTAAGCTCCATAATTTCAATGTCTGCTTTCTTCATGAAATACACATTACACAGCAGTCCAAATAAGCAGCAGTAGCTGGGACCATCTAAAGTGTTTCTATTTATCAGGACGTCTGCTATCAGAAATTTGCTCAAAGGCAAACATTTCACGGTCTTAATCAGAAATAAAGTGAAGTAATTATTTTAATCTTTTATGTACAATTATTTCATTTCTTTTTTTTAAATTAACATGTCTTCATCTTGTCTACTTTTCAAAAGCATAAAGTGTAATGTCATATTACTTATTAGTACCAAAAGTTACAAGTATCAAACATTAAAAGTCTAAATGTCATAAATGACTAATCTGAAATCATGTACTGTACTGTCATGCATAATGATTAATAAAAATGTACATCCCATGAGATTATATATATTAATTTCAAATATCTGCAAACCAGTGTCAATACCTTGTCGAGGTATGGCGGCTTGCGTACCCTGATTACCCCCAGAGCTATGCCAGCGGGAGTTTTACTCCTGGAAGGTTCTACCAAGCTGGACAGGTTTGCGCGGGCAGGGGTCAGACTAAAGCAGACACCCTGGTCCTCCAGGTTGGGGGTTTTAGCATAGGGCTGACACCCCTGTCGATGTAAAAAAAAAATTGAAGTTACGGAAACAACAACGAATAAACAAACTTTGCTGCGGGACGGACATCCAGAGTCTGAGGCTCGTATGACTGTCAGTGGTGAAAGCCGAAAGGAAGCCACTGACATGAGAATGGACATCCTGACCGCAAAACATGATACAAGAATAGGATTTTGGAATGTCAGGACAATGAATGAGATGGGTAAACTAAAACAGGTCATGGCAGAAATGAGAAACTATAGGTTACACATTCTAGGGATAAGCGAGAGCAGATGGATAGGGGCAGGAAAAGTTAAAACAGCAACAGGAGAAACAGTACTTTACTCTGGAAGAGAGGATGGACAGCACAATGAAGGTGTAGCCATTATTCTACAGAAAGGAATAGAAAGGACATTACTGGAATGGAAACCCATCAACAACAGACTGATAAGATTAAGATTGAGAGGTAGATTCACCAATACTACAATAATACAATGCTACGCACCAATGAATGACAGCGATGAAGAGGTCAAGGATGAATTCTATCAACAACTGCAGAAAGAAATGGAAGACACACCTAGATATGATCTTATTATAGTAATGGGAGACCTCAATGCGAAAGCTGGTACACACAATACATATAATGAAAGAGTAATGGGGAAATGTGGCAGCGGAACAGCAAACGAAAATGGGGATAAATTAATAAGTTTCTGTAGTATTAACAACCTGGTCATTGGAGGAACACTTTCCCACATAAAGAAATTCACAAATTAACATGGGAATCACCGAATGGTCGGTACAGAAACCAGATAGACCACATCATGATTAACAGTAGATGGAGACATGCATTACAAGATGTGAAGGTAAGAAGAGGTGCAGATGTGGGAAGTGATCACCATTTAGTAGTAGCAAAACTGAAAGTGAAACTAAGAAGGGCTGCACCAACTGTAACTACACAGAAAAGGTTTGACATCAGCAAATTGAAGGACCCCCTTACCAGAAAAGCTTTTGCGGCTGACATAAAGAAATGATATCAATTTGCCAAAAGTCAGGAAATGACATTGACTGATGATATAGACCAGAAATTCAACACCATTTCAACAATATATAAGGAAAGCAGCAAATCATGCTTGGGATTCCAGGAAAGGAAGAAGCAAGACTGGATAACACCAGAAACATTAAACACCATAACACTGAGAAAGGAAATGAAAAGAAAGAAAACAGAAGCGAAGTCCCCCAGGTTAAAGCAACTATATAGCAAACAGTACAGTCAGCTGGACAAGGAAGTTAAACGCCAAACCCGAGCCAACAAAGGAATTTCCTAGACGATCTTGCAAGACAGGCAGAAGAGGCAGTACTGAGAAATGAACAAAGCACAGTATACAAAATAACTAAATTCATCAGCGGAAAACGAGGTGCAAACAACATTACATTAGTAAGAGATAAGCAAGGAAATCTCATCACGACAGCAGAGGGACAGGAAACAAGATGGGCAGAGCACTTCAGAGAAACTCTGAACAAGGAACCACCAGAGACACAATTGAATGTTCCTGAGGCTGAAAATGATCTAGATGTAAATATAGTATAAGTAAATAAAATAAGGGGCTGCTGTAAAACTGGTAAGGAATATAAGTATATAAACCAATAAAAAGGTATTGAATCAGTTCTACAAATAACGGTTCACGTGAAACAAGGGACGTTTCGGGTTTTACCCTTCATCAGCCACAAACAGGTGACAAAGACAAGAATTACATATAGGCACTACAAAAACATACGATAATGAGAAACATACACCAAATGTGCAATACAAGCAGATGGAAAAAGTAAACAACCACAGTGATGTGCAAAAAAAGAACAATAATAACACAATAAAATCGAAAAACCTAAAAGAAATACCGAAACAAGAATGTAAATAATCAACGAAATGAAAAAAAGAATGAACAAAACTATGGAACAAGTAAAAGTTCACTTAGCAAGATGCGTAGATGCTATCTTATACGTCACTTCCTTCAAGTTTTCTTTGGAGAGAGTACCACGGTCTTCTTTACCAAGCATCTACACATCTTGCTAAATCAGATTGATCATATATGCATAAACAAGAAGTTTAGATCATCATTGCAAGATGTAAAGGTATATAGAGGAGCAGATGTGGCATCAGATCACCACCTTCTGATAGCCAAAGTAAAAATGAAACTCAAGAGATATGCAACAATGCAAAATTATAGACAACAATTTAATGTAGGACATCTAAGAAACAAGAGACAAATTTGCGGTCACAGTATCCAACAAATTTCAAGTGCTCCAACAGCTGGAAGATGTAGAGAATACAGAAGACTATTGGCAGCAGGTCAAAACTGTATGGAATGAGACATGTGAAGACATACTGGGGAAAAGGGAAAGACAACAAAAAGCATGGATAACAACAGAAACCATCAATAAGATAAAAGACAGAAAAAACAAGAAAGCAGATTTAAACACAAGCAAAACCAGAAGTTCCAAAGCTAAGGCTCAAGAAATGTACACAGAAGCAAACAAAGAAGTAAAAAGAAGTATCAAAAGAGACAAGAGGAAGTATATTGAGGAGTTGGCAAGAGAGGCAGAAGATGCTGCAGCCAAAGGAAATATGAGAGAACTGTATAGCAGCACAAAGAAGCTAACAGGGAAATACAAGCAAACAAGTTGCCTCATAAAAGACAAGAATGGAAAACTACTCAGCAATATACAAGAGCAAATGAAGAGGTGGACAGAATATTTTGGTGACCTTCTCAATAGACCAGCTCCACAAAACCCCTCGGACATCCAGCAAGCAGAAGAAGAGCTACAAATTAACGGTGAAAGACCAACGAAGGAGGAAATAAAGAAAGCCATAAAGCTTCTAAGAGACGGAAAAGCGGCTGGACCTGATGGCATTCCAGCAGAGGCCATAAAAGCAGATATCGACACGGCTACAGAGATGTTATATAAATTACTTGGTAAAGTCTGGGAAAAGGAAGAGATACCAGCAGAATGGAAGGAAGGATATCTGGTTAAGTTGCCTAAGAAGGGAAATTTACAAGAGTGCACAAATTATATAGGAATAATGTTACTATCAGTGCCAGGAAAAGTATTAAACAGGATTATCCTCGAGAGATTAAAAGAGTCCATAGACAAGAAACTGAGAGATGAACAAGAAGGTTTTCGACAAAACAGATCCTGTACAGAGCAGATAGCCACTTTGAGAATAATAGTTGAACAAAGTCTGGAATGGAATTCACCACTATACATCGGATTTGTGGACTACAAAAAGGCATTTGACTGTGTAGACAAAGAATCACTTTGGAAATTGATGAGGCATTATGGAGTTCCCCTGAAGATCATTAATTTAATAAAGAAAACATATGAAGACATGACATGCAGAGTTCTTCACAAAGGACAGCTTACAGAACCGTTTGGGATAAGAACAGGAGTGCGACAGGGATGCCTCTTGTATTCATTTCTTTTCTTACTAGCAATAGACTGGGTTATGAGATCATCGACAACACACAACAGAAATGGAATCCAGTGGACTCTGACTAAGCAGTTGGATGATCTGGATTTTGCTGATGACTTGGCTCTTCTGTCCCATAACCGTAATCAGATGCAGGACAAACTGAAAACACTCGATGAGAGGTCACAGCAATTGGGTCTGAAAATACACAGAGAAAAGACAAAAATAATGAGAATAAATGCAGGTAATGATAACAGGGTTGAACTTGAAGAAACACCAATACAAGAGGTAGAATCGTACACATATCTTGGCAGTAATATAGATAAAGTTGGAGGGACAGACAGCGATATCAAAATAAGAATACAAAAGGCATGAGGAGCTTTCATTGCATTGGGAAATATATGGAGATCAAGAGAAATCGGATCCAACATGAAAATAAGAATCTTCAACTCAAATGTGAAGTCAGTCCTATTGTATGGCTCTGAGACATGGAGAACAACAAAGACAACAACCAAAAAGCTACAGACTTTCATAAATGGGTGCTTGCGTAGAATAGAGGGATTAAAATGGTATGACAAGGTTACCAACGTGAAACTGATGACAAGAACTAGACAAGTGCCAGTGGAACAAGAGATGAGAAGAAGAGGATGGCGATGGATAGGACACACATTGAGGAAACCTGTTGATAGCATTACAAGGCAGTCCTTGTTCTGGAACCCCCAGGGCAAGAGAGGCAGAGGTAGACCAAGAAACACATGGAGAAGAGCTGGAAACAGAGGTGAAAATGATGAGGAGAACGTGGAAAGAACTTGAGATGATGGCATGTGACAGGAGGACTATGCTCCTTTGGGAGTGGAGGGTTATGATGATGATGTGTGCTTTCTGTGCTTCTCTATGGTGCGGAATGCTGGAGAGTTACAGAGAAGGAAATGTCGAAATTGTCCTCTTTTCACACAACATGTCTAAGAAAAATTCACAAAATCTTTTGGCCGAATACCATCACCAACCAAGATCTGCTTACTCGGAGCAAGCAAGAGGACATACACACCATCATAGCTGGCAGACGCTGGAGCTTGGTTGGCCATGTCCTCAGAAGAGACCCTGATGCCATCACAAGAACAGCTATGCTTTGGACCCCTGAAGGAAAACGAAAGAGAGGCCGACCAAAAACAACTTGGCGGAGGACTGTGGATGCTGAGATGCAAAGAATGAACCAGAGTTGGGGCACTGTACGAAGGATGGCCGCCGACCGAGCAAAGTGGAATCAATTTGTTGTTGCCCTACAAGATGCCACTAGGCGTGATGGCCACTGACTGCTTTGACGGTCGGTGGCTAAGGATCAAAGAAGAAGAAAGATTTCAAATATGAAAGGGACACATGAAAAACAAAGTGAAGAACTATTAACACAGGACTCTTCTGCAGAACTCTTGAACTTGACTTCCCAGTTTGGTTTTGTACTTTGTATACTCTGACCATTAGCTACTCAGCTTGATAGCCAGAGTAAATACTTCTGTACGACATGTTAGCCGTACACAACAGTACTCATAATCAGGGGCTCTCAAAAGTTATTCTGATCTGAACCACTCACACACAAACTATCACTGTCTAATCTCAATGTGCAGCCTTATCCTATGACTGGAGGTAATCCTTGTTTGTCGCATTTGTCAACCACTCAGGAACATGGAAGGCTATTAGCATTTTATCACCTATTCATTAAAAAAACTACATAAGGTCATAAATATTGTAACGTGGTCTCACAGGCATGAAGCCAGAATCTTCTGCTTAAGGAAGTCAAAATCTTAGAGTAGGTAAAGAACAATAGTTTGGCTTATCTTAAAATTCTAGTTAACAGAAGTCAATGTAACCATATTCTTTAAACCAAGGCAAAGAAGGCAATTTGTTGATACCACTAGAGAAGCTTTGCTTTGAGAGAAAATATATGAGAGTAGGAGATATGTAACTGCACTGCAGATAAAAGTTTATTTACCCTTCAAATCTGACTTTTCTGAGAAGCATTCACACCCAAAAAAAAAAAAAAAAAAAAACCGTTCATGTTGAGGTTAACAATTATTTTACTCATGTATATCAAACTTGACTTGCATTTCAAATTTCAGTTTCTGTATCTTCGACAATTTGGTAATCCAACATCTGAGTAAAAATGGACTGATCTTTAGTGGCACCCTGAAATCTCGCATACACCTTGGCCACTCCTGGCATATGTCCTGTGTAGATTGAGCCTTCCCAGGCACATCCAACCTTTCTATACAGATGGTACCAGACATCACTGATGACCACGAAGACTTCAGTTGCTTGTGGGATGTCAAGTCGGAACATGACTCTCCTGTCTGTGATGAGATCCCCCGTCAGAGGCTCATGGAGAGTGCATCGATGCCATTTTTGGTATGTCTTAGGGAACATTGATACCGTTGGACTGGGCTCTTGACAGATTACAAGGTATCTAAAGGCACAGTCCAAAGAATTAGATTCAGCAGTAAGGTCTGCTGCATACAAAGAGAAAATATAAAATCCTTCTTTAGGACAGCGAATTAAGTAATTTGCTCCAGTATCATTTCGAGATCGGAGAAATACATACCGATCAATGTCGGTGATGGCTCCATCATTAACATCAAAATATTGGAATGTGTGAGTTAGTCGGATGTCTTTATTTAACAGAAAGTTTATTTCAATGTATGTGTTGTTACAGACAACAAGTGGATCGATGTTGCTGTCTGCCGTAATGCCAAGTTTTTCCATAACTGGTGTAGGGCCAAAGAAAGGCACGGGAGGATATGACGGTGAAGGTCGCCCTGTCATGTTTGTGCAGTTAATGAGAAATGAACAGGCACTTTCAAGGCATTCCGACTTCCAATAATCTCCAACATAAACAGAAAAATAATACATCCCAGTTGCTGGAAGAGCAATCGTGAAAATCGCTTCATTTTTCACAAATCGTAATAATGTTCTACCATCAATCTGCTTCGGTTCGCTGGTCTGTCTGTTCACAGGCTCTAGCATGGATCCAAATCCCAGAATTTTTGGAGTCAAAAGTCGAAGTTCCACCATGCCTGTGATAGTGTGTAGCGTTGCTCCATAGTTTGAATAAAATTTGAGTCCATAGTTGAAGAATGGAGATTTGACAACTGGAAGATTTAGAAACTCTGAAAATGGCAGAGGGATTTCAAGAAGCTGCCAAACTGGATCATCTGGATAGTGCTGATAAATGTGATCTTCTGGGTCTGTCAGGAAGTAGAACTCGTCATATCTGAAGATAAGAAATAGTCAGGCATTAGAGTTATGTAAAATCAAAAAGGTTTTTTTTTTCCCCCATGATTCAAAACAATAAAATGCAGCCATCACTGCTTTTCAGACCTATATTTTCCTATATGCCCCAGCGGCAGATACTCCATTTCTTGCTGTTCTAGTATCTTCTCTTGCAAAGTATATGACTCATTGAACTCCATTTTATGTTAGCTTTATATTGAAGATGAGGTCTTTTATTCCAATCTGTTTCTTGAATTTATGTTTCCACACAAAAAAAATATGGGAGCGGTAAGAACAACTTAAGGTTTTACGTCAGTGTTTCTCAAGTGCTGGTCTGAGGACCCAATGGCTGCACCTAGGAATCCTAGCAGAAGTTTCAATTAATTCTAATAAGATGGCATGCCTGAATATATTGTTATTTAGTGGCTTACTTCTCCATAATTCTAACTGAGGTAAATGTGAAGGTGCAAATCAAAGAGGAAATAGCGTTCTTTGATTTTGTTTTCTGTTCTTCACAAAATCCTCTTACTATTCTCAAAAGAGCACACTAAACTCATTTTTCTGTGGATGCCATAATCTGCAAACTGTTTCCAAACTAAATTTTTATAACCTGTTCAGCACATCCTGAGTTATTGGACTTTAAAATTAATGTCTAAAAATAGTAACAAATGTTGCCAAATTGTTCATCAATGTTGAAAACAAATCTAAATTTCGGTGGGATATAAGAAAACAGATTAAAAATGCTGTGGAAAGTTTCTGTGCTAAATATCAAGCTGACTTAATTTTTGGATTTTGTTGATATATTTGCCTTCTTGTGGCGTGGCATGCTCCTTTCGATCTAGTCTGTCAGTTATATCACAGTACAACTGCCATTCAAAAATAAACAAACGCTATCAACTCAAATGCAGCTTCGGAAAAAATGTAAAGCCCTGAATGGACTGCCAGTGTCTATCAACTAGCATAACGCTGAGTGATCATTATTAAGCAAACTATGGGTAACAAAAAAAAGTGTCTCATAAATTATTTTTTTGTCATAATGAAAGTTTCAAATGTATAAGGAAACAATTTGCAAATAAAAAATATACCATTAAAAATATGTTCTGACAATTGATGTGACAGGGAATCCAAATTATCAAAAAATTGATTAATCTCAGTTGTCATATTTTGCAACTGTGACCTACAACCCCCACTGCAGTTCCTCTCCTTACAAGTTTACTTATTTTCCATTGACAAACAACTGGTGAGAAACTGGCAGCACATATTTTGACAACGTTACCAGAAATGCAATTTTCAAAATATCAATGCTCATGGAGAGATGTATTGAGGTACAAAGAGACCTTTATCTATGCTTTATAGACTACTCAAAAGTTTTTGACAAAGTGAAACACCAAGACCTTTTTGATATTTTACATGAACTATAAATAAACGGGAAAGATCTTAATATTAATAAAGAACATATATTGGGAGAAGGAATTTGCGATCAGATCTGAAGGAGAACTAAGTGAATTCAGAGCAATTAAAAGAGGAGTTAGACAGGGATATGTGTTATCACCTGATCTTTTTAACATATACAGTGAGACGATACTTCGAAACATTGAACACCTCGGGAAAATTAAAGTCAGAGGATGAAACATCAACAATCTGAGATATGCAGATGACACAGTTTTAATAGCAGAGTCAGAATAGAATCTACAAATCATTCTAGACAAAGTAGTGGAAGAGAGCGAGTTGAAAGGATTATCTTTAGAGGTCAATAAAACTGTATGCATGGTAGTTTCTAAGAAAATACAAAAACCAGTATGCTCTTTGAACAGCAAAAGAGAAAAAAATCAAACAAGTCAATCTCTTTAAATATTTAGACTACACATTGACATCAGATGGCAGATGTGGCACAGAGATAAAGAAAAGGATCGCCATGTCCAAAGAAGTCTTTACTAGGATGAGCAACGTAATGAAAAACAGAAACATCACCATAAGCACAACCATTTGCTTACTAAGGGACTACGTGTGGTCCGTTCTTTTATATGGATGCGAATGTTGGACAATAAGTAACCAAATGTTGAAAAAACTGGAGGCAGCGGAAATGTGGTTTTTGAGAAGGATACTGAGAATATTGTGGACAAAGAAGAAAACAAATGCTGAGGTGTTGACAGCTGCGGGTGTTAATAGATCGCTCATCAAACCCATCAGGAAAAGACAAATGAAATTTATGGGACATATTAACAGAAGAGGAGGAGTGAAGGAATTAGTCTTATGTGGGAAAATACCAGATAGGAGAGGAAGGCAGAGAAAGATGTATGTGAAAAGCTTAAACAACTGGGCAACAAACAACAGTATGGGCAACAACAACCTCATTAGACTATCAAAAGACAGAGAAGATTGGAGGGTCATGATCGCCAATGTCTGTTCTAGACCATGCACCTGAAGAAGAAGAAGAAGATGTAACCTACATTATAAATAAATATGAATTTTCATATTACACAAGATTTTGCAAACAGACTGTATGATAATTTTTGGGCAGAAGATTCATTTAAGATACATCTAAAATGGTTGATGCTACCTAAAAGGTTGAGAAACACCATCTTACATAACCAACGGAATAATGATAGAAAGTTCAACAGCCCTGTGTAAGCCCTAGCATTTTTGATAAGGCAACCAAATAATAAGACTACTGCTCCATTAGGCAACTATTATGAGGTTGTATATGGGACCCCGTGTGGTTCTGAGGGGGAAGGGGGGGGTCTCTGATGAGGCACAGACTACTGCTCCATTAGAGAACTAATATGAGGCTGTGCTGGGGCAATGTGTAATTCTGGGGGGTCTCTGATGAGGTACATACAGCTATAAAAAGCAACTAATATGAGGTTGTGCGTGGTTCATTGTGTAGTTCTCAAGTGTCTCTGATGAGGCACAGACTACTGCTCAATCAGGCAACTATTATGAGGTTGTACATGGGGCCCCATGTGGTTCAGGGGGGGAGGGGGGTCTCTGATGAGGCACAGACTACTGCTCCATTAGGCAACTATTATAAGGTTGTACATGGGGCCCCGTGTAGTTCTGAGGGGGGGGGGGTCTCTGATGAGGCAGAGATTACTGCTCCATTAGGCAACTATTATGAGGTTGTACATGGAGCCCCGTGTAGTTCTGGGATGGGGTGGGTCTCTAATGAGGCACAGACTACCGCTCTGTGGCAGCGCCATCTTGTCATCACAAATGTCTCCGTAGTTCACTGCCTTTTTATCACAACATCTTCAAGAAGAAGATATATTATTAGGCCACAATAAAGCCTAAAAATTAGTTGTGGTGTATATTTGTGTTTTCGCTCTAGAAATAGTTGTGTTATATTTGTGTTTTCGCTCCTTAATTTGCATACCATCGAGTGTTATTTAAGTGGCCCAATCAATACGCGCTGCAGACTAAGTTGAGCGTTTAGCCTTAGGGCTTATATAAAGAGAGTGTAAGCCTGCGAAAGACTATTCTTTCAAGAGCCGCCCAGACGAGAGAGAAACGAAGTTATGCACGCCCTGTGTGGGTAGAAGAAGAACAAAGACATGACACGTGAGTTAATTTAGATTAGCTTTAGTGATCTAGTTTTATTATTAGTATTCAGCGTGTCTGTTCTAATGTTTAACGAAATAGATAAAAGTTTGTGTTACTTAAGGAGATTTCTTCCAGGACATTAGATTTAGTTCTGAAATGATAGAAGTGTGAAAATATGTGTGGATAGATTTTACTAGTGTTAAGTCCAGATCACAGCTGTAAGAGTTTAATAGCAATTATTTCATTCATCAGAACGGGCAAGAAAGGCAAATATAGTAGAAAACTATTAGATACATGGAACTGGACAGAGATGTTATGAGGGACTGGAATTTAGATAATATTAACTTATCAAGATGGCAGCCACGTGTTCATGAAAAGCATCATGCAATGTGTATAAAGGTGGTGCGTCATCATGCATGTGTATAACGAAGGCGCCAGCAAGTCTGCATTACATGCTTAGTTATCACGCGTTGTAAGCATATAATGTTACACTATTTTATATTGGGTGAAAGCAGGTTAATGTAATTTTTTTCAGTAATGGAAGAGATAGTTTAGGTTTAAGTGTATTTCACGATTATTGATCATAATACTACTGTATATATTTAATGGGTTACTTTGAGATTAGTTTAATTACATCTGTTGTGTACACAGTTTTGTAGTGCTAAAGTTCCCTTTAAGAAGATGAATCTAGCTTTAGGTATTTAGATTTCTGGTGAGCGCTATACCACTCCTTTGTCCGTAAGGCACGTTGAGACAGGTGTTTCTATGTTTGCTCCTTGCAGAGCATGGAAACAACAATGCAACTGGTGTCCATCGCAAGCCCACAAGAAGCATTTTTATGCTATTGCAGTGGTTGTTCCTGTAACAATGTGTTTCATGTGATGAGTTCCCAATCTCATCAGGGGTCGTATACGACAGGCTTGTGGCCAGGCACACCAGTCGTCACTTACGACATGTTTAGAGTGCAGGAACGAATACTGATGTGGATTGGTTGAGAGGTAGTAGCTTATTCTCATTATTGAGAGTATTTGTTGTACATATAGTTGAATATTATTTTATGTCCATTTTATTATTATTTAGTTATTGTTTTGTGTAGAATGGTTTGTGAGAGCACGTGGGCTCACTTGAAGATATATATTTCTTTTCTCGCTCCTTATGGAGCATGGGGCCACCAATGTGGCTGGCATCCACATGAAGCCCTCACAAGGCATTCAGATGCTCTTGCAGTAGTAGTTTGGGTAGCAATCTGTGTTACATGGTGAGATTGCCAGTCTCATGCACAACACCATACTAGTCTGATTAGATGACATGCATGAGCTGAGTGTGTGTGCATGATAGTTGAATGTTGCAGGTAGCATGGAAGGAGGACAGTTTGACAGGTGAGAGCGTGGTGTTTCTCATTCATTGCTATTATGATTTTAACTAGTCGATGCTTTGTTTGCTTTCAGGATTAGCAACTGAGCACTGGCTGGGTGTTTTGTTTGTTTTATTTGTTTAATGTTTGCTTCGTGAGCTCTTTATCACTGATTGGGTTGTAGAAATAAATACAGCCCCTGCCTTAGAATCAAGAGTTTTATTGTTGTTCGGGTCGGTGCGAGTGTGAAAGAAAGTTATCACATATCACATCATCATCATCTCGCCCACCCCGTCTCAGCTCCATTAGACAACTAATATGAGGCTGTGCTGGGGCAATGTGTAATTCTGGGGGGTCTCTGATGAGGCACATACGGCTCCATAGGGCAACTAATATGAGGTTGTACATGGGGCCCCATGTAATTCTGGGGTGTCTGTGATGAGGCACATACGGCTCCTTAGGGCAACTCATATGAGGTTGTGCGTGGTTCATTGTGTAGTTCTCACGTGTCTCTGATGAGGCACAGACTACTGCTCCATTAGGCAACTATTATGAGGTTGTACATGGGGCCCCGTGCAGTTCTGGGGGGGGGGGGGGGGGGCTCTGAATAGGCACAGTCTGCTACTCCCTCAGGCATGTCAAACAAGGCAACTAATATGATGCTGGCACATTGCTTCATAAACCATCATTGCAATTGTATGTAAGTGCTTGGTGCAGACTTCCTATAAGGAGGACCAGCTTCATCAGTGACTAGGAAATAATGATGGGGCTAGAACCTCCATCATGTCAAACAAATTACTACATCGAGAGTGAAGAGGAAATAATGATGGGGCTAGAACCTCCATCATGTCAAACAAATTACTACATCGAGAGGAAAGAGGAAATAATGATGGGGCTAGAACCTCCATCATGTCAAAATGTCAAACAAATTACTACCTCGAGCCACAGCTGCAATAGCATATAAAGAACAGCACATACTTGTGATACATCTGAGGCAAATTATCCTTGTGTCCCGTCACATGTCTTGCTGCCCAGGTGCAGTTGACCAATCTCCAACTTCCATCAATGTTGACTACCGTCCATGAGTTACGGAAAGTCTGACCGTCCATTCTCATGCCAGGCTTGTAACCAGCACCTTTAGAGTATCCTAGTACAATCTCACAGTGAAGACCAGCGTAGCTGAAGAATAAACATTGAAATGACATACATTATTTGACAACCTATACTCCCGTTAGGGAACTGAAGTGTTAAATGATAAAGTGATGAAAGATTTGATTGTTACTTCTATTATTGTTCTTTTAATACATATGGTGTTGTTTAGGCCATTACCATCTACAAATTTAGACTGATCACTACCAATATATCAAATTACATGCATCTATACCTGTTGAAGCACGGAGTAGTGCCCAGGGTGTGTATGAGGCTGGCAAACTCATCATGTAAACCAAACTGCTACAAAAACACAGCTGCATGTGAATGTTTGGTGTAGACTTCCTGTAAGGGTACCAGCTGCAGGTGCATGTAAATGTTTGGTGTAGACTTCCTGTAAGGGTACCAGCTGTAGATGCAAGTGAATGTTTGGTGCAGACTTCCTGTAAGGGTGACCAGCTGTAGGTGCATGTAAATGTTTGGTATAGACTTCCTGTAAGGGTACCAGCTGCAGGTGCATGTAAATGGTTGGTGTAGACTTCCTGTAAGGGTACCAGCTGCAGGTGCATGTAAATGTTTGGTGTAGACTTCCTGTAAGGGTGACCAGCTGTAGATGCAAGTGAATGTTTGGTGTAGACTTCCTGTAAGGGTACCAGCTGCAGGTGCATGTAAATGTTTGGTGTAGACTTCCTGTAAGGGTGACCAGCTGTAGGTGCAAGTGAATGTTTGGTGTAGACTTCCTGTAAGGGTACCAGCTGTAGGTGCAAGTGAATGTTTGGTGTAGACTTCCTGTAAGGGTACCAGCTGTAGGTGCATGTGAATGTTTGGTGTAGACTTCCTGTAAGGGTACCAGCTGTAGGTGCATGTGAATGTATGGTGCAGACTTCCTGTAAGGGTGACCAGCTGTAGGTACATGTGAATGTATGGTGTAGACTTCCTGTAAGGGTACCAGCTGTAGGTGCAAGTGAATGTTTGGTGTAGACTTCCTGTAAGGGTGACCAGCTGTAGGTACATCTAAATGTTTGGTGTAGACTTCCTGTAAGGGTGACCAGCTGTAGGTACATGTGAATGTTTGGTGTAGACTTCCTGTAAGGGTGACCAGCTGCAGGTGCATGTGAATGTTTGGTGTAGACTTCCTGTAAGGGTGACCAGCTGTAGGTACATGTAAATGTTTGGTGTAGACTTCCTGTAAGGGTACCAGCTGTAGGTACATGTGAATGTTTGGTGTAGACGTCCTGTAAGGGTGACCAGCTGCAGGTGCATGTGAATGTTTGGTGTAGACTTCCTGTAAGGGTACCAGCTGTAGGTGCAAGTGAATGTTTGGTGTAGACTTCCTGTAAGGGTGACCAGCTGTAGGTGCATGTGAATGTATGGTGTGGACTTCCTGTAAGGGTACCAGCTGCAGGTGCATGTGAATGTATGGTGCAGACTTCCTGTAAGGGTGGCCAGCTGTAGGCACATGTGAATGTATGGTGCAGACTTCCTGTAAGGGTGACCAGCTGTAGGTGCAAGTGAATGTTTGGTGTAGACTTCCTATAAGGGTACCAGCTGTAGGTGCATGTGAATGTATGGTGTAGACTTCCTGTAAGGGTACCAGCTGTAGGTGCATGTGAATGTTTGGTGCAGACTTCCTGTAAGGGTGACCAGCTGCAGTAGACGCCCCATGCTCCATAAAGAGTGCAAAAGAATTTGGTATTTTAGAAGACAGAGAAGTTTGAACCAGAGTGTAATCTGACTAATTTGGTATTTTAGAAGACAGAGAAGTTTGAACCAGAGTGTAATCTGACTAATTACTTACCTCCTCTATAACAGAGAAGTTTGAATAGGTAGCCAGAGTGTAATCTGACTAATTTGGTATTTTAGAAGACAGAGAAGTTTGAACCAGAGTGTAATCTGACTAATTACTTACCTCCTCTATAACAGAGAAGTTTGAATAGGTAACCAGGGTGTAATCTGACTAATTTGGTATTTTAGAAGACAAAGTTTGAACCAGAGTGTAATCTGACTAATTACTTACCTCTTATCTTAACAGAGAAGTTTGAATAAGTAACCAGAGTGTAATCTGACTAATTACTTACCTCTTATCTTAACAGAGAAGTTTGAATAAGTAACCAGAGTGTAATCTGACTAATTACTTACCTCTTATCTTAACAGAGAAGTTTGAATAAGTAACCAGAGTGTAATCTGACTAATTACTGACCTCTTATCTTAACAGAGAAGTTTGAATAAGTAACCAGAGTGTAATCTGACTAATTACTGACCTCTTATCTTAACAGAGAAGCTTGAATAAGTAACCAGAGTGTAATCTGACTAATTTGGTATTTTAGAAGACAGAGAAGTTTGAACCAGAGTGTAATCTGACTAATTACTTACCTCCTCTCTATCCATAACATCTGCGCGCGCGCGTGCGTGCGTGCCTGCGTGCGTGCGTGCGTGAGTGCGTGCGTGCGTGCGTGCGTGCGTGCGTGCGTGCGTGCGTGCGTGCTTGCGTGCGTGCGTGCGTGTGTGTGTGTGTGTGTGTGAGAGTGTGTAAATGAATGGAAGAATTAAAACAAAATAGCTCACATTTATTGGACTAAGCAGTGTCAGTCCGGTGCCAGACAGGAAAGTTGATATAATGTTTCTGGACTCTTCTACTTCCACAAATTACCCATTTTATTCTGTGAATATCACCTGTTTCTCTTACATGCAAAGATGATCTCTGTTACCAGTAAAATGATCTTTCTTATCTTCTAAAGTTGTTATCTCTTATCTGTCAAGTTTATTTCATTCTGGCATATAAATATTATTTCCCTCTTACCTTAAAAAGATGATATCTCTCTTACTTACAAATATTATTTTTTTCCTACCTTAAAATATATCTCCCTCTTGCCTACACATATTCCACCCCCCCCCCCCCCCCCCCCCCCCCCCCCCCCCCCCGGCGCCCCCCCCACCCCCCCCCCCCCCCCCCCCCCCCCCCCCCGCCCCACCACCCCCACCCCCCCCCCCCCCCCCCGCCTCCCCCCCCCCCCCCCCCCCCCCCCCCCCCCCGCCCCCCCCCCCCCCCCCCCCCCCCCCCCCCCCCCCCCCCCCTCACCTCAAACAAGATGATCTCCCTCTTATCCACAAATATTATCTCCTTTTAACTACAAAGATTTTCCCCCTTACCTACAATTATTATCTCCCTTTTGCCTTCAACGATTATTTCCCTCTTACCTAAAACAATGTATCTTCCTCTTACGTACACATATTATCTCTCATCGTTTATTATCAAATATCATCTCCCTCTTACCTGCAAAGCTTCTTATACAGCTGATGGTAAGTCTCTTTTCCACTTTTAACACCCTTCAGTATTCTGTCAATGGCATGGGGGCGGACTATCTCATTGACTGAATGCTTATTTATATCCTTGGCTATTACCCACCGGAAGAGAACTCTGAAAAGGCAAGACCATATAACACAATTATAATGCCACATTTTACAATTATAAAACCAAAGAACAAAATGATAGAATGTTTGAACACAATTATGAAATCTCATAACAAAATTATAGTACAGAGTAAAAGAAGTCAGAAAAATTAAACTGCAAACATCACAAACTGACTTTACAGGAGACCACAGAATAAAATTATATAACAACAGAGACAATTTTAAAACTATACATTAAAATTATAGAATGACAGAATTTAATTATTAAACCACAGAACAAAATTATACAACCAAAGAATACAATTATAGAATACAATTATAAAACCATAGAACACAATTATAGAACCAAAGAATAAAATATAGAACCATGTAACAAATTAAAGAAACAGAATAAAATTATAAAACCAAAGAAAATAAATTATAAAACCAAAGAATACAATTGCAGGGCCATTAAAAAAATTACAGACCAACAGAAGGTAATAATAAAACTATGGAAGAAAATTGTGGTCTGGACAGTGAAAATGATAAAGTAACATTCATCATCTCAGCCCGTAACCCGTCATGGGTCGTAGGGGTGCCATGGTGGAAGCATCAGCAGACAGGGTCCTCCACTGCTCTCTATCCTCAGCAATGCGTACAAGTGTGGAAAAACCGTGTCCTGCCCATTCTTTGATGTTATCAGCCCAGGATTTTCTCTGCCTTCCTCTTCTCCGTTTACCTTCGACTGTTCCCTGAAGGATCGTTTTCGAAAGGGAGTCATGACGAGTTACATGCCCAAACCAGGCAAGCTTTCGACGTTTCACTACTGACAAAAGTGGTTCTTGGTGACCTGCATAGGTGTTTATCTTCTCTCTAACATAGACATTTGTTTTGTGCTCTTTATAGCAAATGCGCAAAATTCTTCTATAACATTTATGCTCGAAAGCCTGAATCCTTCGCTCCGTATCTGCAGTGAGTGTCCAGCCCTCACACCCATACAAGAGAATAGATAATACAAGTGATTTGTATAATTTGATCTTCACAGGAAAACTGATGTTACTTTTCCAGATCACATTCAGCCTTGTCATGGCAGCTGAGGCCATCTCAAGTCTTGTCTTGATTTCTTTACTTGATCTTCCATCACTACATATAGTGGACCCGAGATATTTAAAGGTGTTAACTTCTTCTAACGTTTGCCCATTTAACGTAATGTTGGTCGGAACATGTTTCTTATGGCTATTCACCAATATCTTGCTTTTTTCTATATTAATTTCCATCCCATACGTTCTTGTTACTTTTTCCAGTCTAGAGGTAAGGTCTTGAAGTTCTGATTCTGATCCAGCTATCAGATCAATATCATCAGCAAAACGTAAGTAACATTAACAAACCATAAAAACAAAATGACAGCTATGAAAACTAATACAGAACTGTATAATAAAATGACAGAATCACATAATATAATTATAAAGCCATAAAATAAAATGGAATAACAGAACACAATTATAAAACCATGGAATAAAATTATAGCCTGAAAAATAAAGTCATAAAATAACATTATAGAACCACTGAATAAATTAAAGAATGAAAATAAAGAATCATATAATGGAATTGCAGAACTATGATAGGAAACTCTATACAGAACAATACAACAGGAGGCAATGTGATCATCAGAAGGGGTCCCCCTGCCGATCAAGTCTTTCGGCCCCTTAATCTTCTTTACATTCTAAAGGGGTGGGCCCACTTGGGTCATGACTCCCAAGTGTTAGCCTCCTGTTGTCTTGTGCAGAGAATTGAACCCAGTCCACCTTGGTGGCAGCTTTAAACTTCACTCCCATTTTCTGCCAGCTGGAGGCAATTGTGAATGTAACCCCTATCAATAAATACCCTTTAGCTCCCCAAGGAGCATAGGCATCAACAAACACATACCAAGTCTTCCTGTCACATGCCATTCATTCAAGATCTTTCCATGTTTTCCTCATCATTTTCACTTCTGTATCTAGTTCTCTTCTTCATGTTTTTTGGTCTACCTCTCTTTCCCTGGGGATTCCAGAACAAGGACTGCCTTGTAAAGCTATCAACAGGTTTCCTCAGTGTGTGTCCTATGCATTGCTAGCATCTTCTTTTCAATTCTTGTTCCACCGGCACTTGTGTGGCTCTTGTCATCAGTTCCACATTTGTGACTTTGTCATACCATTTCAATCCATCTATTCTTCGCAAGCACCCGTTTATGAAAGTTTGTAGCCTTTTAGTTGATGTTTTCCACATTTCAGAGCCATACAATAGGACTGACTTGACATTTGAGTTGAAGATTCTTATTTTCGTGTTGGACTTGATTTCTTTTGTTCTCCATATGTTTTCCAATGCAATGAAAGCTCCTCTTGCTTTTTGTATTTTTTGTCTTGCATTTGACTGTGGTTATGGGACAGAAGAGCCAAGTCATCTGTAACCCCTATGTTAAAAACAAATTACTGTCCCAAGTTCCACAGCCTGTTGCAGTTGTTCCACAGCCAGCATGATGCCCTTTCCACAGTTTTGCTGAGCTTCTTAAGTGCCCTTGTTCTTGACTGTCCCCTCAACCCCAACAGTTTCAGTAGATCATACACTGAGGCAGCCACGAGACCTCTTGCACCCACCTCAACAGTCATGACCCTTGCAGTGAACCCAACGTTTCTCAAGTCCGTGGCCAGATCATTATACTTGGCCACCTTGAATGAGTGTTGCTCATCCAATCTGGATTCAAATGGTGCGGTCAGCTCAATCTGTTGCGATGATGAGGAATGCAGCACTATATATGGCCGTCTTTGAGATCTTCGGACACTCTTTGGATATGGCCCTGGCCCAGGTAGGTCTACTGCCATCTCCAAGTCATTTACACAGCCAAGAAGACATGGTAAACTGCTACTTGATTTACTTGGTTTGGAATGTGCTAATTTTCCTGCTCTCAGAAAGTATGTATTTGTGGTGGTTGGTCTAACTTTGCTGTTCGCCTTCACCCTTACCAGGTCTACTGTAGCAGCCAGCTCATTTAGTACTCTGTTGTGGCACCATACGTATCGCCCTTGCCCTAATGACACCTTGCAAGCTGACAGCACATGTTAAAGTGCATGCCTCTCATAGCACAGTGGGCACTGAGCATCATCAGACTTTCCGTATCTCACAAGGTTTGCGGACGATGGCAGGAGGTCATACATTGATCTGACAATGAAGCTGAGTCTAAGAGGTGCCATAAGCCATGTATCATTCCATGTCAAAGACCTTTGCAGGGCTCTCTCCCATGTAGTCCATTGGCCTTTTTGGGTCTCCTGCACCGCTTTTTGCTCTTCTTGATCACACTCTTGACAGGCAGGGACAGATCACCATTCTTCGCCTCAGGACAAGGCATAACAAACTGAATAAATACATGTACAAACTACGACTGTCTGCTTCACCACTGTGCACATGTGGATTAAACGAAAAAACTGCTGAGCATGTTCTACAGGATTGCCCTCTATATGACCAGTTAAGAAAGATATACTGGCCCAATAACTCAACACTAAACTCAAAGCTGTATGAAGCTAAAGAGAAACTCCAGATAATGGTCAAATTCATCATGAGAACTCATCTGATGGTGTATACATCAAAGATCCAATCACAAGAAGAAGAAGAAGCTCTCTTATCATTCTCAGCTCCTCGTATGTCCTAAATTACCATGTCTCTATGTTCTCCGTTTCATGCCTTGGACCACCAGTGGATGTCTTACTTACTTACTTAGTCGTTCCTCTTCTACCGTGAGGTGTAGAGGTTTGGAAGAGAGAGCGCCAGACTATCCTATCGGCTGTCTTTTTCCTGGCCTGGTTCCATTCTAGTCCTCGGTCCTTCAAAGATTGTCTAATATTGTCCTCCCAGCGGACTCTGGGTCGTCCTGGAGGTCTGGATCCCTGGCTCTTTGTTTCCCATGCTTGTCGTGGTAGCCGATCTTCTCCCATTCTGCAGACATGGCCAAACCATCTTAGTTGGGACTGTTCTATTTGGGTCTGCAGCGGGTGGGATTTTAGGCCTTGACGTATCGTCTGGTTGCGGACCATGTCTCTTCTTGTTACTTCAACCACCTTCCTCAGATACCTCATTTCTGAGGTTTGAATCTGGCTTTTGTGGGTTGTAGTCATTGCCCATGACTCGCATCCATATGTCAAGACTGGGACATAGGTGGAGCGGTATACAGCCATCTTCGTTTTCTTACCAACCTCTTTCTTGCTGAGGAATCCTCGATTTATGGCCTGATAAAGTCTCCCAGCCGCTGCTTTTCGAGTGGCCAACTCTTCTTTGATGCCCCCCTTTCGGTCTATAATAGCTCCGAGATATTTAAAGTGGTCGACCTGCTCCAGGACCTGTTCTCCCAACTTAATCTGATGTTTTCTTTCTTCTCATGATATCACCATGGATTTTGTTTTAGAGCTGCTTATGACCATCCCTCTCTTCTCCAGCTCTTCCTTCCAGACTTGCAGGTTGGATTGGAGATGTGTCTCTGATTTAGCAATCAGGACAACATCATCAGCAAATGCTAGCTCTGAAATACAGACCTGTCTCATCTTCCAGTACCCCACTGAATACTTTCTTGTTCTCTCCTTACATGCCTTGATGACATCGTCCATGAGGAGTATGAAAAGACAAGGTGACAGGATATCGCCTTGTCTTACACCAGTGGTGGTCCTGAACTCTTCTGACTTATAGTTTGCTGTCCTCACATAATTTCTGCAAGACTTGTAGAAGCTCTGTATAGCATGAATCAGAGGTGCTGGAATGTTCTTCCTTGCCAAACAGTCCCAAAGTTCGCTCCAGGGGACCCTGTCAAACGCCTTTTCCAGATCTATGAAACAAAGATGGATCTCACTCTTGTACTCAAGGGCCTTTTCACTCAGCTGCCTGAGTGTGAAGATTAGGTCTTGAGTACTTCGGTTTGCTCGGAATCCGCACTGGGCTTCATCCAATTGTGGCTCAGCTAGGCATCGGAGTCTCTGCTCTAGGATTCTAGAGTAGATTTTACCAGGGACACTGAGAAGGGATATGCCTCTGTGGTTTCCACATTGTCGATTGTCACCCTTTTTGAAAATCGGTGTTATAATGGCAATCTCCCAATCCTTTGGTATGGCCTTGTTGCACCATGCTGCCTGTAGGACCCTTAGGAGTAATAGGTCGCCTGATGCTCCCATGTACTTAACCATTTCTGGTGTTATACCATCATGCCCTGCTGCTTTGCCCATCTTGATTTTCTCCAGTGCTGCCTTCAGTTCTTCCATCTTTATGTCATCTTCATCACCATTTGTATCCTCTTCTGTGCTAGTGGTTATCATTTCTGATGCTCTACCTTGCTCACCATCAAGGAGTTCTGAGAAATATTCTTTCCATCTTTCCATTACTTCCTTCGGGGCAGTAAGCAATTTGCCTTGCTTGTCCTTTATAAATTTAAAAGGGCATTGTTTTTTCCTTCCTCATGTTCTTTAGGGTCTTATAGAACAATTTCTGGTTTTCTTGCGCATCCTTTTCTAGCTTTTCTCCAAATTCTTCCCAGGACTTCTGTTTTGCTGCTAGCACCTTGTTCTTTGCTTCTGTTCTGAGTATCACATATTCTCTATATTTCTCTATTTGTCCTGCTGTGTTTTTAGCTCCTAAATATTGTTTCCATGCCATTTTCTTTAATCTTATTTTCTCTTTGACTTCCTCTGTCCACCAAGGTGTCCTCTTTCTCTTGTTCCCAAGTCGGACTTCACCACATGCTTCTGCAGCAGCTGTCTTTATGATGTCCTTGAATTTAAGCCACAGGGTTTCCAAGTCATCAGGTTGTTCTTCTGTGTTTCTCACCGCTGTAGCAATAAGCCCCTGATATCTGGTCTTAATTTCTGGCTCTTTCAGCTTGTAGGTCTTAATGCTCATTTCTTCCGTTCGTTTACTTGGTTTCTTGCGTGGTGCTGGACAGTTCCTAGGCTGAGCAACTCTTTCAGTTGTTCTTTTGATTGTAAGCAGGTAGTGATCACTTCCAATCTCTGGCCCCCTCCAGACTCTAGCATCCCGGACATATTTGAATGAGCTCCTCCTAACAATGGCATAGTCGATCACTGACTTCTCATTCTTTGTTGGTTCACACCTAGTGTATGCATGTATGCGCTTATGGGGGAACTTTGTGTTGGTAATGATCAGATTCTGCTCACTGCAGAATCTGAGGAGTCGCTTTCCATTGTCATTGAGAGTATCTTCTCCATATCTTCCGATAACTCCACCCCATCTAGCATGGTCATTTCCAACTCTGGCATTGAAATCTCCGAGCATGATAATTTCATCTAGGCAGTCATCCACTGTCCTTTGAAGCAGCTCGAAGAATTCTTCCTTGACCTCTGCTCTCTCATCCTCATTTGGCCCATACACTATGACCAGGTTGACTATGGTTTCTCCTTCTTTTAGTTTTACAACCATAATGCGCTCCGAGACAAAGTTCCATCCCTTGATACTATCTTTCTGGTTTTTGGCCACAATGCAACCCACACCCCCTTTAGCTCTTTCAGATGTGGGTACACCACTGTATAGCAGAGTGTTGCCATCGAGATCCATGACTCCTTGTCCCTTTTTCTTTGTTTTGGTAATAGCCAGGATTTCTAGTTTTGCTTTCCTCATCTCTTCCATCAGCTCCTCTTCTTTCCCATTTATACTTCTTGTGTTCCATGTTCCATAAGTCGTAGTCCGTAGTCCGTTCCAGTTCGTCGCCTTTAGAATCAGTCCGGTTTTCTCTCTTATATTGCTTGTAATCATAGTTTAAGACAAACAGGTGATTGGCCTGTTGTGCCTTTGCATGGTGGAGGGGCTGCCTCCTTACGGCCTCCATGCAGGCCGCCCTCCTCCTTTTTCATCCGGGCTTGGGACCGGCATAGGCGGAGTTCCAGTGGATGTCACCATGGCCAAATCCCCATCGATTCATCTGTGTGTATCCGATTACCTCCCTCAGCACGAGTGACTCTTGGGCAGCACCACAGCTTCATCCACTTTCCACTTCCTTCCAGTTTTCAGTGTGGGCTAAATGCCATCTGCTGACTCGCACAGCATCATTGTGAGCCATGCCTTTCATGCTTTGTATTCTTTAACAACTGACTTGAAAGGAAGCACAAGCTTTGCCTTCTTGCAATACAGTGCTATGTCTGACAGACCTGGTGGTACTCCTCTATAGCTTCCACTGTACTGATGCTTATTTCATATATAAGCATTGGCCATAGCAATTTAGGTATCAACATGAACTGGGGCACCATACAACCTGGCAAGACTTTTAACAGGTTCCTCAATGATGGTAGGAATTCTTTGGTTTGAAACCATGAATGTGACCTCAGATGTCTTCCCTTTCCTGCCTTACTGGCTTCTAGACTTCTTAGATTTGAAGCTCATTCTGCACCAGCTGACTAGTTCATCCAGGCATGCTAACATTCTCCGGGCCTGGTGTTCATCTTATGACCGAATTGTTGAGTCATTCGTTGTGTACATCTTCTTCTTTGATCCTTAGCCCCGACCGTCAAAGCAGTCAGTGGCCACCACGCCTAGTGGCGTCTTGTAGGGCAACAACAAATTGATTCCACTTTGCTCGGTCGGTGGCCATCCTTCGTACAGTGCCCCAACTCTGGTTCATTTTTTGCATCAGCCTCCACAGTCCTCCGCCAGGTTGTTTTTGGTCGGCCTCTCTTTCGATTTCCTTCAGGGGTCCAAAGCATAGCTGTTCTTGTGATGGCATCGGGGTCTCTTCTGAGGACATGGCCAACCCAGCTCCAGCGTCTGCCAGCTATGATGGTGTGCATGTCCTCTTGCTTGCTCCAAGTAAGCAGATCTTGGTTGGTGATGGTATTCGGCCAAAAGATTCGGTGAATTTTACTTAGGCATGTTGTGTGAAAAGAGGACAATTTCGACATTTCCTTCTCTGTAACTCTCCAGCATTCTGCACCATAGAGAAGCACAGAAAGCACACAGCTCTGATATAATCTTAATTTTGTGCTTGTGCTGTATTGAGAGGACTTCCAGATGTTGTTTAGGCTAAAAAAGGCTGTTCTTGCCTTGTTCATTCTGATGTTGATGTCTTTGCCTGCCCCGCCGTCTGGTGTTACTATGCATCCTAGATATGTGAAGGTGTCTGTCTGTACCAGTTGCTGATTCCTTACTGATATGGGCTCAGGGTTGCTCACATTGAGCGTCATGACCTCTGACTTCCTTAAATTGATGTTCAAGCCCACCTGCTGGCTAAACTTATTAAGTCTGTCCGTTTTTTCCTGGATGTGTTGATGTGAATGTGCTAGTAGTGCAATGTCATCTGCATATTCCAGATCTTCTAATGTAGAAAATGTAGTCCATCTTATTCCTCTTGGACTGCCCTCTGTTGTCTGTCGCATCACCCAGTCTATGACTGTTAAAAATAGAGTGGTTGATAAGGGGCATCCCTGTTGTACTCCTGTCTTCACCTCAAAGGTTAGGTTGCTCTGCCCAACACTACACGTAAAGTTGGCATAGAGGCTTTTTATGATTGACACTATGCAGCTTGGAATTCCATAAGCCCTCAGTATTTTCCATAAACTATCCCTATGTATGCTGTCAAAAGCCTTTTCAAAATCAACGAAATTAATGTACAGCTGTCTTTGCCATTCTGAGCACTGCTCTATAATGTTCCTGAGAGTGAATATATCATCTACACATCTTCTGTTCTTTCTAAATCCTGCTTGTTCTTTCCTCAGTTTGTGGTCTACTGCTTTTGAAATTCTCTGTATAATTATCCTGCCTAGTATTTTGCTGGGAACTGAGAGAAGAGTGATTCCTCTCCGATTATTGCAGTCTGCAAGATCTCCCTTCTTGGGCAATTTGACAATTATTCCTTTGTTCCACTCTGATGGTGTTGTCCCCATTTTCCAGACTTCTGCAAATAGTGGTTCTAATAGTTCTGCTGCTAGCTCAGGGTCTGTCTTAAATAGCTTTGCATTTAAGTTATCATGGCCAGGAGCTTTTCCGTTCTTTAACCCTTTGATTGCTGTGATGATTTCTTCTTTTCGTGGAATGTCTATATTTACATCTAGATCGTTTTCAGCCTCAGGAACATTCAATTGTGTCTCTGGTGGTTCCTTGTTCAGAGTTTCTCTGAAGTGCTCTGCCCATCTTGTTTCCTGTCCCTCTGCTGTCGTGATGAGATTTCCTTGCTTATCTCTTACTAATGTAATATTGTTTGCACCTTGTTTTCCGCTGATGAATTTAGTTATTTTGTATACTGTGCTTTGTTCATTTCTCAGTACTGCCTCCTCTGCCTGTCTTGCAAGAAAATCTAGGAAATTCCTTTTGTTGGCTCGGGTTTGGTGTTTAACTTCCTTGTCTAGCTGACTGTACTGTTCGCTATATAGTTGCTTTAACCTGGGGGACTTCGCTTCTGTTTTCTTTCTTTTCATTTCCTTTCTCAGTGTTATGGTGTTTAGTGTTTCTGATGTTATCCAGTCTTGCTTCTTCCTTTTCTGGAATCCCAAGCATGATTTGCTGCTTTCCTTATATATTGTTGAAATGGTGTTGAATTGCTGGTCAATGTCTTTTCCTGACTTTTGGCAAATTGATATCGTTTCTTTATGTCAGCCGCAAAAGCTTCAATTTGATGTCAAACCTTTTCTGTGTAGTTACAGTTGGTGCAGCCCTTCTTAGTTTCACTTTCAGTTTTGCTACTACTAAATGGTGATCACTTCCCACATCTGCACCTCTTCTTACCTTCACATCTTGTAATGCATGTCTCCATCTACCGTTAATCATAATGTGGTCTATCTGGTTTCTGTCCCGACCATTTGGTGATTCCCATGTTAATTTGTGAATTTCTTTATGTGGGAAAGTGTTCCTCCAATGACCAGGTTGTTAATACTACAGAAACTTATTAATTTATCCCCATTTTCGTTTGCTGTTCCGCTGCCGCATTTCCCCATTACTTTTTCATTATATGTATTGTGTGTACCAACTTTCGCATTGAGGTCTCCCATTACTAACGTTGTGTACTCTCTGGTTCAAAATCTGACAGAGAACCCTAAGAAATAATGCTTCAGCATTGTTGCAATTTCTAGGGGGGAGCATGGTAAATTTCCAGGGCCTGCTACAGCATCTGGTGTAGAATGGATCCATACACATTAGCTAGATCCGACCAGATTACATGGAGATTTGTTCTGTCAGTCTTTGCCTTTTGACTTGCTTCCCAGATCATTGTTGCATGCTTTTTACACCCTGGTGTACCTAGAATACTTCCTTTCTGGATGGAAGTGTCAATGTTTCTCCAGGAGGTATGTGGTGAGCCTTTTACACACAAAAATATATTAGATTTGAGACTTCACAAAGTTTTATCTTTAAGGATTGAGACTGTTTGAAGTTTACTTTAAAAAATAAATCACTGCAGATTGATTACCTTGCTTTTTCCAGCTCAGTTTTACAAGTTCGTGTGAGGTCTCTCACTAAGTCAGTCATTGTCTCATAATCTTTGTTTGCTATCTGAAAGATTACCAATGGAACTATGTTAGATATCAGGTTTATACAGAAAAAAATGCATGGATAAATGCAGTCATCTTTATATGACGACCAGCTATGCACAATACTGCAATATACATATGTGGAAGCGAACCTCTGTCTGTGGGGCTAAATACACCCTCATTGACTCTTGAAATCTTACTTGTAACTTATTTACTCAGTCGTTCCCCTTCTACCATGAGGTGTAGAGGTTTGGGAGAGAGAGCGCCAGACTTTCCTA
Organism: Oreohelix idahoensis; assembly: GCA_024509875.1. Classification (NCBI taxonomy): domain Eukaryota; kingdom Metazoa; phylum Mollusca; class Gastropoda; order Stylommatophora; family Oreohelicidae; genus Oreohelix; species Oreohelix idahoensis. The sequence goes on from JAMPIV010005803.1 coordinate 48,470, forward strand.
TCGGCTGTCTTCCTCCTGATCTGGTTCCATTCTAGTCCTCGGTCCTTCAAAGATTGTCTAATGTTGTCCTCCCAGCGGACTCTGGGTCATCCTGGGGGTCTGGATCCCTGGATCTTTGTTTCCCATGGTTGTCGTGGTAGCCGATCTTCTCCCATTCTGCAGAATGGCCAAACCATCTTAGTTGGGACTGCTCTACTTGGGTCTGCAGGGGGTGGGATTTTAGGCCTTAACATATCGTCTGGTTGCAGACCATGTCTCTTCTTGTTACTTCAACCACCTTCCTCAGGTAATTCATTTCTGAGGTTTGGATCTGGCTTTTGTGGGTTGTAGTCACTGCCCATGACTCGCATCCATATGTCAAGACTGGGACATAGGTGGAGCGGTATACAGCCATCTTCGTTTTCTTACCAACCTCTCTCTTGCTGAGGAATCCTCAATTTATGGCCTGAAAAAGTCTCCAGCTGCTGCTTTTCGAGTGGCCAACTCTTCTTTGATGCCTCCCTTTCGGTCTATAATAGCTCCAAGGTATTTAAAGTGGTCGACCTGCTCCAGGACCTGTTCTCCCAGCTTAATCTGATGTCTTCTTTCTTCTTGTGATATTACCATGGATTTTGTTTTAGAGCTGCTTATGACCTTCCTTCTCTTCTTCAGCTCTTCCTTCCAGACTTGCAGGTTGGATTGGAGATGTGCCTCTGATTTAGCAATCAGGGCAACATCATCAGCAAATGCCAGCTCTGAAATACAGACCTGTCTCATCTTCCAGTACCCACTGAATACTTTCTTGTTCTCTCCTTACATGCCTTGATGACATCGTCCATGAGGAGTATGAAAAGATAAGGTGACAGGATATCATCTTGTCTCACACCAGTAGTGGTCCTGAACTCTTCTGACTTATGGTTTGCTGTCCTCACATAATTTCTGCAAGACTTGTAGAAGCTCTGTATAGCATGAATCAGAGGTGCTGGAATGTTCTTCCTTGCTAAACAGTCCCAAAGTTTGCTCCAGGGGACTCTGTCAAACGCCTTTTCCAGATCTATGAAACAGAGATGGATCTCACTCTAATGCTCAAGGGCCTTTTCACTCAGCTGTCTGAGTGTGAAGATTAGGTCTTGAGTACTTCGGTTTGCTCAGAATCTGCACTGGACATCATCCAAGTGTGGCTCAGCTAGGCGTCAGAGTCTCTGCTCTAGGATTCTAGAGTAGATTTTACCAGGGACACTGAGAAGGGATATGCCTCTATGGTTTCCAAATTGTCGATAGTCACCCTTTTTGAAAATTGGTGTTATGATGGCAATCTCCCAATCCTTTGGTATGGTCTTGTTGGACCACGCTGCCTGTAGGACCCTTAAGAGTAATAGGTCGCCTGATGCTCCCATGTACTTAACCATTTCTGGTACTCTTTAAATCATCCACACATTTCCAGGGATTCCCCCTGTAGTGAAACTTGTTGAGAGCCCAGCATTGCACATTAAGCTTGGAGAAGTCACTTGAGCCCCGGACTTGATTCTTATGGCTTTGACCTGGTTGACTGCATGCAGGAGGATCTTATTATGGGTCCAGTGATAGGCAGGGGGTGCTGAAAAGTTGCTATGTGCAGGGCGTGACAATTCCTTGGGAGAGCCCAGAAAGAGAGCACAGTATTTTAGCTCTGCATTGTTGGAGAGCCCTCTGGAATGCAGGGAATGCACAGTATGCCACATGCTTCTTACTCCTAGCTTCGGACCAGATTTGGTGATCCTTTACATGCAAGCCAAGCTGGAAAAATTGGAGCTCATGACTTCAACTCAACACGTTTCAGAATGGCGAAAAGCCACAGGAAAAGCCTAGATCTACCAATGATGCTTTAATTTGGTATTGGCTGCAAAAAAAACGAGAAGCTCAGCAGCCCTAGTTAAACAACAACAATAATGCAGAAAATAAAGTGACCAACAGACTGACATTACAAGAGATAGCAAAAATTGCTGCCCGCTAAGAGGTCAAAGGGTGAGTAGTTAAAGTGCAGCAGTGGTGGAGGAGGCAGAAATAAAAATATTAAAATGTAATAGTCAAATGGCAGGTATTGCCCCTTGTTTTTACATTTGTTTTATATGTGTGTATATATGTGTGTATACGTGTATATGTGTATATATATATATGAAGTGACTGTTCAACCACCCTCTAGAAGCTGTTGTGTGGCTTACTTCAGTGTGCATTAGCAAATGTTCTCAGACAAAGACCTTTCTACTACACAAAAAATCCAGCAGTAGTAGAAATGGTAGTGATGGTATTAGCAGTGGTGGCATTGGTAGTGGTGGTTAGTATCAGTGGTAGTATTAGTAGTGGTGATAGTATTAGTAGTGTTGATAGTAGTGTTGGTGGTTTAGGTGGTGGTGGTGGTATTAATGGTGGTGTTACTGGTATTAGTGGTAGTGGTCTTGGTGGTAGTAGTAGTAGTGGTTGAGGTAGTGACATTGTAATAGTAGTGGCATTAATAGTAGTAGTGGTAGTGGTATTAGTAGTGGCATAAGCAGTGGTAGTGGTATTAGTAGTAGTGGTATTAGTAGTAGTAGTGGTATTAGTAGTGATAGTGGTATTAGTAGTAGTAGCGGCAGTAGTAGTAGTGGTATTAGTAGTAGTAGTGGTAGGCCTATTAGTATACTGTTCAAAAAAAGAAACGCATAGCTATCCGAGGACGTGTTTTTATGAGTTTGTAAGTAAAATTTGGTGCTAGGGTATATAAAAACCAGCCTCAAATGTTCTTTACAGTGTCAAATGCACATGTTGACCTGAATTGCGTTCGTTTTTGTAATCATTACAACGCAGTGGTCAACAGTGTTTATGACACAATTTTTGACCACAGTTCATGTTGGCGCACGTGAAAGCAACAAAATTTGGGGTGAACACTATTTACTGACTACGCAACTGAAACCCTATAAAAGGATAACGCTACACAAACAAAATTCAGTTCATTTTCAAGCAGACATTTATGGCGTCTCTATCGATAAATTTAAGGAACATTGCTATTGGCCGACTGCATGCAGGCGAAAGTCAAAGTCAGGTTGCCAGGCATCTAAACGTGCATCAGAGTACCTTCAGTCGACTTTGGCACCGGTTCCAAGCCACTGGCTCAGTTGAAGACCGGCATCTCAGCGGACGAATCAGAGTGACAACAGCAGCGGAGGATCGCTTTATTCGGCTTCATCACCTCAGAAACAGGTTTACAACAGCTTCCTCAACTGCCCAGTCATTGCCTGCAGGACGTCATGTGTCTGATCAAACTGTCCGGAATAGACTGCATGATGCTGGGCTTTGGGCACAACGACCTCACCGAGGACCTGTCCTTACGCGCCGCCATCGCCGAAATCAACTTGTTTGGGCCAACCAGCATCGTCCCTGGGCAGCTGACAATCAATGGAGACGTGTCTGGTTTAGTGACAAATCTTTCTTTTTGTTGCAGCGTCATGATAGAGGGCGTAGGGTCTACCGTAGGCGAAATGAACGTTTTGCCCAAAATTGCGTTGATGAAGCTCCGCCACATGGTGGTGGAGGTGCAATGGTGTGGGGAATGATCAGTTACAATGGAAGGAGTCAATTGGTGCACACTGAAGGAGGCTTGAATGCGCAACGATACATCAATGAAATTCTTCGACCCCATGTCCTTCCACTTTTGGCTGCCCAAAGGTCTGTGTTTCAACAGGACAATGCCAGACCCATTGTGCACAGTTGACCACGCAGTTCCTGACTGCCAACAACATTCTCACCCTTCCCTGGCCATCTCTGTCTCCAGACATGAGTCCGATTGAGCACCTGTGGGATGAGCTGCATAGACGTGTTTGTCGCCGAGACGTTGCTCCAGCCAATCGTCGTGATCTGTTCCAGGCACTCCAGGAAGAGTGGGCAGCCATCCCACAGGCCCACATCAGACGTCTGATCGCATCCATGCCCAAGAGATGCCAGTCGCTGATCAATGCAAGAGGAGGCCACACACCATACTAACGGGAAAGCCCGTACGCCTAAAAACTCTCGTGACCCAGATGCAAAACAACTGTCAATTGATTAGTTGAACCCTAAGGTATTCTTGTGTGCAATTTGAAAAATTAACTCATTAAATTAAAAAAGTTATTGAATGTCAAAATTATGGCTATGTGTGTGCCTTCAGTAGCTATGTGTTTCTTTTTTTGTACAGTATAGTAGTAGCGGCATAAGTAGTAGTAGTGGCATTAGTAGTAGTGGTCTTAGTAGTAGTAGCAGCATAAGTAGTAGTGGTATTAGTAGTAGTAGTGACATTATTAGTAGTAAGTAGTAGTAGTAGCATTAGTAGTGGCATTAGTAGTAATAGTGGAAATGGTAGTAGTAGTGGCATCAGTAGTAGTAGTGGTATTAGTAGCGACATTAGTTGTAGTAGTGGAATTAGTAGTAGTAGTGGCATTAGTAGTGGTATTAGTAGTTGTAGTGGTATTAGTAGTGGCATTAGTAGTAGTAGTAGTAGTGGTATCGGTATTAGTAGTGGCTTCCAGTGCTGCTGTATGCATGTAAAACATAGACTGTGTACAGGTGCCACGTAAAGAAGCTAAACCACTTCCATACAGTCTGTCTCAGAAAGGTAATAAACATCAAATGGCAAGACAAGATCCCGGATACCGCCGTTTATGACAGAGCTGGTATCCCTAGCATCGATACTTTTCTGATGCAGTCACAGATTCGCTGGGCAGGTCATGTAGTCCGCATGCCAGACCATCGACTGCCAAAGATACTCTTTTATGGTGAGATGCAGAAGGGTAAATGCTCCATGGTGGCCAAAAGAAGCGCTTCATTGAAAACCTTTGACATAAACCCGGACACATGGGAAGCTGCTGCACAAGTGTCACATATATGTAAATAGTGCAGCAGTGACCGTCCACTTTTGGCCCGCCCCCCCCCCCCCCCCCCCCCCCCCCCGCCCCCCCCCCTCCCTCCCCCCCCCCCCCTCCCCCCCCCCCCCCCCCCCCCCCCCCCCCCCCGCCTCTCGCCCTCCCTTTTCTCTCCCCCCCCCCCCCCCCCCCCCCTCCCCCTAATCTAGGTTTATATTTTTTGCTACACGAACGCTTGATTCGCTATACCAATTATCACGCGAGCCGTTTGGCAATTAAGCATGATGGAACAGAGCGAAGTGCGCGGCTGATGTAATCGTTCTTTGATCAGGGAAACACGCGGGCAGGAGGCCAGGCGTTAACAGTTTCTTTGAAGAATCAAGGGCAATAAGACCAAGACGTACCTTGGATGGTTACATTTTCAGGGGACTTAACTTACGTAGTCGATATTTGGCAGGCGGAGATAATCAAAGACAAACCAGAGGTTGTCGGTCAGCATAGGTGAGGAAAAAACCTTTCATTCAGGAACCAAAAAGTAGATTTGCCCGGCCCTGGCCGTAGGAGCGACTTTTCGCATTAAGGAGTGAAAGAACGGCATTTATGGATATATACCTCATCTCCCCAAGTCATTATCAGTCGCTCAGGAAATTTTTCTGAAAATAACTAGTTCAATATCCTAAGAGTTTTTGTACAAAGTGAATTACTTAGATTTGTGTAGTTATTTCCATCTTTCTCCAAAGGTTGTTATTGCCGGGAGTTGTAGTGAGGATAAGCTCTCACTGCAGATAAAATACTTCTATGGCACGCGCCTCAAACAGCCTCTGACAACCAAGTCCAGCTCCCGGCCTTCACGTGTGGCTCAATTTGAGCCCGGCGGAACTGTTTCCACTGACGGGAGAAGGGGCAAAGGCAAGCGACTGCCGCCTTAAAACCAGCAGCTTCGGGCAGATAGGGCTCGTGATCCTTGGTTGGTAGCTTATCTAAGAGAAGGAACTCTGAATTCAAACCACCGCTGCCTTGCGGGAATATCCTTTTGTGGAATTGGCTTCGGGAGTAAACCCTGAGGATAAATCCGGAGTCGGAGTTCCTAAGGCAGTCTAATGTCGATTCGACATTATTCTGGCAACTCCTGCGACATGGCTGGTACCAAACTGTATCGGCTACTGCCGTTCCTTTGGATCTACTGGCTGTGTGGAGAGGGGGAACATGCTGCATGGGCAACAGCTTGATCTCCATATAACTGTGCCCAAGCTCGCGCCCTGGAGAGGACACTCCAGCTTCACCCTATAGGTGTCGGCAAAACACGGGAAGTAGCAGTTACCGGTTATAAGCATTTTGCCCAATTGGCATAGGGCATGGCGCCAGGGGCTACTTCCGACAGTGGGAGAGGTTCTAGGATTTCACTGGACAGCTACCGCCCACTTCAAGCTGGGCAGCCCCCAGTCAATAAGGTGTTGTCCCGCCACTGTCTGCTTTCCCCATTGGGTGCATGGGGATTAGGGTCAAATCCGAACTGTGGACAGAAAATTTTGCACCAAGCAATTATCGAAAAAATAGAAAAAAGCAAACTCTCAGATTGGGATGCTGGAACATCCGGACTATGTTGACTGGACTATCCGAAAACCTACAGGATGTAAACGATGTAAGGAAGACAGCCATAATTAATGATGAGCTTAAACGACTTCAGGTGGATATAGCTGCACTTCAGGAAACGCGCCTGGCGGGCTCTGGAACGGTGAGCGAGAAGGACTACACATTTTATTGGCAAGGGAAAGATCTTAATAAAGCTAGAGAACACGGAGTAGGTTTTGCGGTAAAAAAATCGCTAACTAACATGGTTGAACCAGGCAAGAATGGATCAGAACGCCTGTTAACGCTCCGCCTGCAAACTAGCACAGGTCCCATCACCCTTGTCAGTGTGTATGCTCCTACTCTGCCAAAGATGAGTTCTATGAGAATCTAGCAGCAGTAATCAAAAGCATACCTAGGCAAGAACAGCTTGTTCTCCTTGGTGACTTTAACGCTAGAGTGGGTGCCGATAATGTTTCATGGCCTTCATGTCTGGGCAGGTTTGGTATTGGCAAGATGAATGAAAATGGACAACGGCTCTTAGAGTTGTGCGTCCACCATGACCTCTGCATGACCAACACCTACTTTCAGACAAAACCCCAGCATAAGGTGTCATGGAGACACCCACGATCCAAGCACTGGCACCAACTTGACCTGATTCTCGTCAGAAGGCCACTCTTCAGGTCTGTGCTCTCCACGCGCTCGTACCATAGTGCAGACTGTGACACAGATCACTCCTTGGTTTGCTGCAAAATCAGAGCACAACCAAGAAAACTCTATCGCGTCAGACATGAAGGGAAACCACGCATTGATACCAGCAAGATGTCAGACCCTTTCATGATCGCTCAATTCACTGCGACCTTAAAGAAAGTGCTCAGTAGCCCTCAGCATGGTGATAATATTACAGAGAACTGGGAGCATCTACGGAACACCATTCAAAGTACTGCACTTGCCACCTTTGGTAAGAAAACAGCAAAGTCAAATGACTGGTTTGACGCTTCATCAGATGTGATGGCACCTGTTATTGAAGCTAAGCGCAGTGCTATGAATGAATACAAACGTTCACCGAGTGCCAGAACCCTACAGATCCTGAGGGCTACGAGAAGCAAAGTTCAACAAACTGCTCGATGCTGTGCAAATGACTATTGGCTCCAGCTCAGTGAGAGCATCCAGATCGCAGCGCAAACAGGCAACATTAGACAAATGTATGACGGTATAAAGAAAGCACTTGGCCCCCATAAAAGTAAGACGGCACCGCTAAAAACCATCAGCGGAGAGAAGCTAACCGATAAGGGTAAGCAGATGGAGAGGTGGGTCGAGCACTACTCTGAGCTTTACGCTAGAGACAATACCGTTACGCCTGCAGCCCTTGATGCTGTCAATAGTCTGCCAACTATGGAATAGCTGGATGCCGAACCAACATTAGAGGAACTCAGTAAGGTCATTGATAGCTTGGCCTCTGGCAAAGCACCAGGCAGTGATGGGATTCCTCCTGATTTAATCAAATGCTGTAAGAGCACGCTATTACATCCCCTGCATAGGATGCTGTGCCAGTGCTGGGAAGAGACAGCTATTCCTCAAGACATGCGAGATGCCAAGATTGTAACACTGTATAAAAAATAAAGGAGACAGAAGTGATTGCAATAACTACAGAGGCATCTCTCTTCTTAGTATTGTTGGTAAGGTTTTTGCCAAAGTCATCTTAATGCGACTACACAAGTTAGCTGAGCGCATATATCCAGAGGCACAGTGTGGATTCCGAGCTGGCAGATCAACAACAGACATGATCTCTCTCCGCCAGCTTCAGGAAAAATCAAGAGAGCAGAAAAGACCATTATATATCGCCTTTATAGACCTCACAAAAGCATTCGACCTGGTTAGTAGGGATGGACTCTTTAAAATCCTCCTGAAAATAGGCTGCCCTTCTAAAATGCTGGAAATGATAAAGTCATTCCATGACGACATGAAGGGAACAGTCCAATATGCTGGAAGCACGTCACAGCCCTTTGATATACGAAGTGGCGTTAAACAAGGCTGTGTTCTGGCTCCGACCATCTTCGTAATCTTCTTTGCCTTACTCTTGAAACATGCATTCAGAGATGCAACTGAAGGAATATGCCTTCACACTAGGTCAGATGGCCGTCTGTTTAATCTTTCAAGGCTGAAGGCAAAAACAAAAATCAGAAGGGTCACTATAAGAGACTTGTTGTTTGCTGATGATGCTGCAGTCGTCACTCAAAGCCAACAGGAGCTTCAGAGCTTGATGAATCGCTTCACTAAGGCATGCAAGGACTTTGGCCTCACAATAAGTCTAAAGAAAACGAATGTGCTGAGTCAGGATGTGGGTGCTGCACCAGTTATCACTATCGATAACTATGAATTGGCAGTGGTGCACCACTTCACAAACCTAGGGTCTACCATCAATGACAAACTCTCACAGGATACAGAAATCGACAGCCGCATTGGCAAAGCTGCAGCTACCTTTGCCCGCCTCACATCGCGTGTTTGGGGAAACTCTAAACTCACAATGAAGACCAAAGCTGCGGTATATAATGCCTGCGTCACCAGCACACTCCTATATGGCAGCGAGACCTGGACGACCTATGCTAAGCAAGAAAGAAGGCTCAATACCTTCCATTTGCGGTGTCTACGCCGCATCCTCGGCATCTCGTGGAAAGATAAAGTGACAAATGTCGAGGTGTTGTCACGTGCTGGCCTTCAAAGTATGTATACGCTGCTTAGACAGTGCAGACTTTGCTGGCTTGGCCATGTTCGCCGCATGGAAGATGGTCGCATCCCAAAAGATATCTTCTACGGACAATTAGCAGATGGCAAGAGAACAGTTGGGCGACCACAGCTGAGGTTCAAAGATGTGTGCAAGAGAGATATGAGGGCACTGGACATGGATCCAGCAACATGGGAGGATGAAGCTGCCGATCACAATAAGTGGCGATGCTATTTACGGCACCACCTCAGATTGGGCGAAGAGAGGCTCACACAAGAAGCAGAGGTGAGGAGAAAACGTCGAAAGGAGCACCAGGAAAATAAGCAGCTGAGGGCTGCCACCTCAGGGGCGCATTCCCATAGTCAGTTATGACTGAAGGGGCTATTATTATTATTATTATTATTTCCATCTTTCTCTGTTTTGCGGTAATTTATATACTAGCCTTTAAGTGATTTAGTGTGTTAAAAGTTTTTCATTATATTTCACTGGGATTTTCTGTTAATTGAATAGTTAGAATAATGTCATGCTCAATGACATGAGTTTGTCCAGGAATGTCAGTGAGGACATCCTGAAATGTTTGTAACATAGCCGAAACTTGTCGCTGTTCTCCTAGAGACAAATCAGGAGAAACAGTAACGTCTTTCCATGATTCACTAGAATGAAGTGGGATCATTGGAAGTGGAAGATTAACATCCGAAAAACTTGTTTCCTCATCCTGCATTACAGACAGTGATGAGTAATGACCATGTTGGACTGGAGAATCGTCCGTTGCCTGGAAAATAGGCTGTAAATAGTCAGGACGTTCGTGGAATTCCGTAAGCATATTGATGTGGAAGGTTTTATGCTTCCCGTTAATATCGACAATATAGTCAACATCCGAAATTTTCGATATTATATCGTACGGACCTTTCCAAGAAATAAGGAGTCTATTTTCCCTACAAGGTAGCAAAACAAATGCTTTGTCACCAGGACAAAGTTGTCGTAAAGTTCTTTTCTTATTAGCAAATTGCCTTGCTTTCTGTTTAGCAAATTCAGAAGAGGACGTTGCTTATTTGCATGCTTCGATAATCTTTTGTCTCAGCGCGATGACATATTCGTAAGAAGATTTTGTGTCATCGTCAATATTGTCCGCTGTTATGAGATCATGAAGCAAAGACATGGGGCCGCGCGGTCGCGCGCCAAAGACAAGTTCAAAGGGAGAAAAACCTGTATGTTCATTGGGGACCTCTCTGTAATCGAAGAGGGCCGCGGGTAAAACCCTGTCCCAATCTTGAGGATGATCCTCAGTTATCTTCCCTAATAAGTTCTTAAGTGTTCTATTTAGCCGTTCTACCATCCCATTGGACATAGGATGATAGATGCTACTCAAAGATCTCTCTATCTGTAGAGTAGACATTACTTGAGACATGGTATCCGATATCAGTTGGGTGCCATGATCTGATAATATTTCTCCGGGGAGTCCCAGGCGAGAAAATATAAGCCAAAGAGCATCTGCAATGTCAGCAGTAGTAATGCTCTTCAGAGGGATAGCCTCTGGCCAACGTGTGCACATGTCAACACACGTTAAGATAAACTGATGTCCTCTAGCAGATTTGATCTTAAATGGACCAATGATGTCTATCGCCATTTTCTGAAATGGCCGAATAGGAATGTCTGCAGCCTGAATAGGCGCCGCATGACGAGGACCTTTGGATTTGACTTCTTGACATACTTTCCAAGATCGACAATAGATCTGTATGTCCTTGTTCACAAAAGGCCAAAAGAAAGCCGCAAGAACTCTTGACTTTGTACGGGAAAAACCCATGTGTCCAGCACACTGAGAGTCGTGTGCGTGTTGTAAGATTTTAACTCTCAAATTCTTGGGTACAAGAATCTGAGAATGACTTGACTTGGCGGAGTCTTGCACCATACGTACAAGTACGCCATTCTTCATTGTAATCCAAGATTTACACTTTGAATCTTTATTCGGATTACCTTTCGTTGCAAGAGTGAAGAATTTCTTAAGAGTCGGATCCTCTTCTTGTTGTTTTACAAACGAGTCACGAGAAATTACCAAGGGATCATCTTGGTTATGCACTTCATTATCTTCAGTAGATGAAGTTTTAGGCATATTGAGAGCTTGAGCTCTAGTGACTACCGCATTAGCAGTTTGCATATTTTGATTTTCCCAAACGGAAATTTGTTGCGGAGTGCATTCTTTGACGCCGTGAATGCGACCGATGATAAGATCAGCGATCGGATTCGGCAAAAGACATGCGTGTACATCTCCTGTAAAGAAAGGAGTAGCAATCCTAATGATAGCGGTAGAGTATTTCTCTATGGTGCCGCCAAATGTTACGCATTTGACAACTTTGCCTGTAACATGAGAAGGATCTATGAGTGACTGCCTAACCCGAATTGTTGTGCATCCAGAATCAAAAAGTACTGAGACTGGATTGTCATTTACTAAACCTTTGTGTAAGACAAGAGAACCTCTTCCATCATGCGCGATTGATGCAGGAAGAGCGGGAAGAGGATGGCCACAGCTTAAAGTAGACACTGTGGTTGGCTCAAATAATGTTTTGCATTGGGGGCACTGAGATGCTCTCCCAAAATCAAAAGCGGCACATGCCATATTATTAGAGTCATCATTATCTTTATTTTGTTTATAGGCTTCGTGGGACTCTTGCTGTGCAGAGTTTGCCTGGTAATGAGATTTATGTTTTTTGAATTGTGCTCTACCTCTGTTATTATTGCCTCTGTAATTATCATTGTTTCCACTGTTATAACCCCTACTTGGGTTTGAGTCATAGTTCCTTTGGTTACTATTATCATATTCATTATAATGAGTATCTCTGTAATTATGATCTTGTTGTCTCCATGATGGAAAACTTGGATAGTTCCTATAATGACTTCCTTTGCGAAAGTTCCTATAATTATGACCACCCCTGAATCGAGGGCTATCGGCTCGTCTCCATGTATTCGAAGAAGAACCCTGAAATGATTGGTTACCTTGGTTCTGATAACTGTTATGGTTACCTTTTTTATTGAACCTGTTATGAGGTCCTTGGAATTTGTGAGTGATTAGTGTTGTATGGTGTTGCTGAAGCAACTGGCATACCTTCCTTAACCTTAGTATTGCCAATAGCTACGTCTGGATGTGCAGTGACGTATTGGGTACAATACTGTTCCATTTCTTTTAGTGTCTTGGGTTTACGCTCATGTAAAAATTCAAGGAAAGGTTTATTTATACTTGACATAATCTTGTCTCTGAGTATCAAGTCCATAAGGGCTTCATATGTCTTTTCTGTTTTGGACAGCTCAATCCAACGATCAAATATAAGACGTGTCCTTGCAATGAATTCTGAGAATTCTACACCTGCCTCAGGCACCATTGTCTTAAACAACTTTCGATAACCTTCTTCAGATAACTGGTATTTCTTTAATAAGGCTGCCCTAATAACATCATAGTTATCCTTGTCAGCCTCTTCAACCAAACTTAAACTAGTCAGAGAATCACCTTTCAAATTTTCTGACAACTGGTTAGCATATTGTGATTTATCTACATTATGAGCTCGAAAAGAGCATTCAAATCTATTTAACCAGAATGTTATGTCATCACTGGAAGGATTGAATGCTGGTACCTTGACCTTGTAAGTGAAGGGTTTACCATTACCACCAGATGCTTGATTGACATTACCTATGTTTGTTAATTTTAACTTTTCTAACTCAAATGCTAAAAGTTCTTTTTGATGTTCGTGTTCTCTCATCGCTTTTTTCTCCTCAGCTTCTCTGTCTAATCTTTTCTGTTCAGCATCAGCTTCTAATTTTTTTCTTCTAGTTGAAGTTTTTTCTCCTCAACTTCTCTGTCTAATCTTTTCTGCTCAGCTTCTAATTTTTTTTCTTCTAGTTGAAGTTTTTTCTCCTCAGCAGCAGCAGCAGCTTCAGCTTTTCTTTTTTCTTTTTCCATTTCCATCTGGAATCTCTGTTGCTCCACCTGTATCTGCAATTTCTTTTGTTCAGCAGCAACATCAGCTTCTCTGTCTAGTCTTTTTTGTTCAGCAGCAGCTTTTCTTTCCTCAGCTTCTAATCTTTTCTCCTCAGCTGCTAATCTTCTCTCCCCAGCTGCAGCTTTTCTTTCCTCTGCAGCTAATGCTTTGTCATATTGAGCAACTGCCCATTCTTCTAATTGTTGACCAGTCTTATCAAGGGCTTTCCCTTGTGTAATAAAGTAATCTAATGTAGACATCTTGTCTAATAAGATCAGTAACCTGCAGAAGTAAATCAATTAAATTATCCCACTTTAATACTCAATTCACTTTTTTAGTCTTAGCCAAAGACCCTGTATGGTTATCTTGTTTATAATATAACAAATGATAACTTCATAACCTGTGGAAAATAATATTTGAATATCCCAATCACCATGGGAGACAAGCCTTACAAAGGTCTTGTATACTTCTTTGTATAATAACAATTATAAATTGCTGGTACGCTCTATAACATAAGTGCAATGCACAAGAAATAGTGTCTTATATAATCAACTGTGTACCTTTAGTAATAGCCATTAATCATCAGTTGACTCTTTCACATAAATTCATATGATCAACTATATTTTAAATAGTGTATGTCGATCAAGCACACAACAAAACAATTATACAAGAGAACATGAAAACATTTGCGGAAATCAAATAAATCAAATGGGAAAAACAATAAAAAATAATCACAGAATCTGTGATGACAACCCCAAAAGGATAACAACACAAATAACGCCACAGTGTATAAATATAAATTGTGTATAAAACTGAAAGATAGAAAAGGGTAGACCAACAAATTATACAAACAAATCAAACAAAAATAAAGAACAAAGGAATATTACAAAAACAACAATAAGCACAGTCTTCACAACTAACACAAATAGCAACAGCTGTCGCAGCAAATTTTCAATCAAGAAAATTGCACCTATAGAAACGCACACATCAGACCCTCTATCACGTGGGATACTCTGTTGTGTGTCACCGCCCAACCAAAACAACAACCCGCAGAATACAAACAAATATCACATATAAACATGTAAACATAAATGTACATATAGCATAAATACTTATAATATAATGCAATGTAATGTGTTGCAGATAGAATGTGTTGCGAAGAAGGCTCAGTTATACGGAATAATGGTACAGTAGTATGGTACTTTATTAAATAATTAATTCTGGCCTAAATCATTAAAGTTCAACACAAACTATGGCAGTGCAGGAGAATCCACTGTTTACAGTTCCTAAGAATCACAAGTAAGACTTCTCGCTTTAGTTGCAAACACTGTCAAATATATGCTCCAACACTGATGTGTAATGCTGTCTTTTCCAAACAAACTTGCTGTGTAACGCTGTCTGTTCTATGGCAAATGTCCAACGAAAAAAATGTCAACAAACGCTGACCTAGTTATTGTATACGCTCGATAGGACAGGTCACGCTGACGTCGACTGTAAAGTTGTACTGCTGGTGTTCATGCATGTCGTAACAGGCCACAAGGAACGGTCTGGTCTCAGCAGCTGACTTCTCAAAATGTCCACTGTGCAGGTTGACCCAGGAAGCTAGCTCACCACTGTAAAGTAGCCTGTACACTACTGTAAACGCTTTGTTGTTGTATACCATTGTATTCTTTCGTATGTATGGGTCGAATGGTAGTGAATGTTTGTATGTACTCGTCTGCCTGACAAGAGTACGTAGTCAACTCAAACCCGGCACAGTGTTGGTCATACAGGTCACCTTGTCCCGGAACGTGATGAGGCTCCGACAAGAATGTAGTACAGACAGTGAGTGTAAATATGAGTGTCAATACGCGAATGCAGAGATGGTTCTATCGAGTTGACAACTTGGTAACAATGCACTCATACTCTCACGATTAGAAGTCAAGGATTACTGGGACTTCTGTGGTCTTTTTATAATGTTTAATAAGACGCACACTTGGACAGTACGTGTATGGTTACAGGAACAAATGTCGACATAAACAGCATAGTGTTGATCAATGGTGTATCATCTTAAGTTAGCATTCATGCTGGATAATATCATACTGGAACATTCGTAGACAAGCATTCAGAGTTCCATAGTTCATACAAAAATATACATCAGGTCTTACTGACAGATCATGTCAGTTCATAAATAATGCTCGGGGTGACTCCTAGACAGAACCTCTCTTAGCATGAGTGTAGCTTGTACTTTAGCGGAGATTCCTTTACATAGCATTCAGCAAATATCTTCTGAGTAAATGCTAAATCATCCATAATAGATCTTTCTTTTATCAATGTGACCTCTGAATCATTATCGGGTAGTAAGGGGGCATCCCTGTTCTCTGATGAATGACTGACAATAATTCGGATTCCAAGATGGCTCCTTGGTCCTTAACATCGCTCACATAACGGTGAGACGACAAAACTTCTAGAAAGATTCAGTTCATAAAGATCTCGAAGTTTCCACAAAATATCAGCATTATCTGTCCTCATAATACTGCTTAGAAACATATCAGTGCTGCTAGACGATATGTTGTTCTGACATATGAACATAAGTAGATTCATGTAAACATATACCCATCGTAAGCCTAGAAACGAACAAAGTCAGTAGAAATATGTTTACCTTGGCATAGAATAACTCATCATCATCTCATCTTAACCCATAACCCGTCATGGGTCGTAGGGGTGCCATGGTGGAAGCATCAGCAGACAGGGTCCTCCACTGCTCTCTATAACTAGAATAACTAGCAAGCACAAAAACACTCTCCTGGCGTTATAGAATTAATAATGGGGAACACATAGACTAAACAGTCCTGGAAGACACAATCTTCCCCCCATAATAACTTGAGATCACAAAACTGTGGACCGCTCGACATTAGCGTCCCGCCAGACTCCATAACCGAAGAACACACTCACTTATCTTCCCCCGCTGAGAGTGCAAGAACAAATAATCCAGCCAAGACACACAAAGATAACATGATATAAGACCGAATCGTCTCAAACAGACAAGTAGTAAACCTAGATTCGGACTTTCAATATTCCCGCAAAACCTTAAGCAAGAACAATCTGATTCTAGCTATAATGGACATAAAATGATATAGATCCAGATTCCTACGCTTGTTCGATATATGGAAACAAAACAGGAACCGATCACTCAAAGAATAAAAACACATTTACTATTCTGAGTTCTCTCCCATTAGTTAAAAGTCGTAAATTCATAAATAAATATTTTTTTCTCAAACACATAGTTACATTTTCCATTTGTAATCGCATCGACTGTAATCTGTTCGCCATACAAAAATATGTGCGCAACACAACTGTATGATTTTTTATCCGCCCAGAAAAAGGACAAACTTTCCTGCCTCTGTCCTACCCCTGATACTGTCCCTGCCTCCTCTACTCCATCTCGTTCCCAGGTTGTTTGTATTCCCTCTGATCTTGCCCTCTCTGAGGGTGAGCTTTCGGTCCTCAGCAAGGGCTTGCACTTTGTCCCTCTCCAACCATCCTCTGATCAGTACAATCTCCTCCAAGATGTTTATCGGTTTCATCGCCGTCTGTGACTTCAGTTCCATTTCAGCAACAATGATGGTCCTCAGAGATCGCAGGCTGAATCAGATGATGCCTTTGCATGCTTCGCTCCTCCCAAGAATAAGAATTTTACACCCTCTCCTGGGGCTTCCCACGCTCTGGATTTATATATTCAGAAAACCCTCCACGACATTCAGCAACTCCAACCTCAATGCCTGCGTTATTCCAGCCTTTCTTCTGATGAGTCTCATGCCCTCTCGAAGCTCCGCCGCAGAGATGACATTGTTATCAAACCGGCGGATAAAGGAGGTGCCATTGTGGTATGGCGCAAGGACCTGTACCTCCAAGAAGGTAATAAGCAGCTCACCAACAGCTCCTTCTACCAGCGCCGTGACAATGATGCGACAGTCCTCAACAATCGTCTGGTCCATGACACCATCAAAAGTCTTATCGCTCACAAGTCCTTACCTTCTAGCGCTTCTCATCTCCGTATTGACAATAGTTGTCTGGGCAAGCCTGTGTTTTATATGCTTCCCAAAATTCATAAACCCTCTAACCCTGGGAGACCCATTGTCTCTGCCTGTGCCTGCCCTACCGAACATATATCAGACTTCCTCGACGACATCTTCCAGCATATTGTAGAGCAGCTTCCTTCCTTCTTAAAAGACACAAACCATGCTCTTACTACTTTTTCCTCTATCCAGCTTTCCCCAGACTGTACCTACCATTTATTTCTGTTAGATGTTTGCTCACTTTACACTTCCATTCCTCACTCTGATGGTCTCCGAGCTCTCCGGTTTTTCCTGGACCAGCGCACGCACCCCTCTATCACTACAGAGACTCTCCTGCGCCTTGCAGAACTTGTCCTTCGACTCAATTCCTTTGAGTTCAATGGACAGTTCTTTGACCAAATTAGTGGAGTTGCCATGGGCACAAAGATGGGTCCCAGTTATGCCTGCCTCTTCATGGGCTACCTGGAGTATCAGGTGTGGCAGCAGTATCCTGGACCTTTTCCATTGATGTATCTTAGATACATAGATGATGGCATAGGTCTCACTGATATGCCAGAGGTTGACCTATCTAGGTTCATTAACTTCATTAACAACTTCCACCCTGCGATCCAATTCACCTCTCACATCTCCACTGCCTCTGTTAATTTCCTCGACATCATTGTCACCATCACTCCCCCCCACCTCACCACTTCAGTGTACTACAAACCCACCTATGCACACAGTTACCTCCTTTATACTTCCTCTCATCCTCCGGCTTGTCGTGACTCCTTGCCTTTCTCACAACTTCTCTGTCTCCATCGGTTATGCCAAGATGATGAGAACTTTCTATGCCGAGCACAAGAAATGTTGGACTTCTTTCATAACAGACAGTATCCACAGGATGTTCTTACCTCTGCCTTAGAGTGTGTTCTCCCTATCTCACGTCTAGAGGCCCTCAAACCCCGCCAAAACACTTCCTCTGATAGAGTCAAGTTAATAATGACCTATCACCCTCACAACACTGCTGTCAACAGGATCCTGTATCATCACCTACCTCTCCTCCAAGCTGACCCAGCGGCGTGGGAAGTGTTTAGTGAACCACCCTTGCTGGCATATAGACAGGATAAAAATCTGAGGGACCTCCTAGTCCACAGCCGTTTGAAAACCGTCAACGATGGCCACTTTGGGACCAAGCCATGTAACCGTATACGATGTAAGACATGTCAGTATGTAATCGAAACACGTTCAGTCTCGTTCTCTAACGCCAAGTTCACCATCACCCATGGCTTCACATGTGAGTCACGCAACGTCATTTATGCTATTATTTGCAAACGTTGCACCATTTCTTACATCGGCCAAACGGGCACACGACTGGGCGACCGATTCTGCAGACACCTCTACGACATCTCTCAGTTTAAATCCACACCTGTGGCCATCCACTTCAATGGCCGTGACCACCACGGTGCCACTGACATCCAGGTGACAGCCATCAGATCCTGTTCCTCGGACGCCAACAGTCAGTTTTGCCAGGAACAACGCCTCATCCATCTTATGGGTTGCCTTAAACCACACGGTTTGAATACCCAACATTCTTTTGTCTGAGACGCCTTTCTCTATCTAGTCCCTATTGTATTATGACGGTCTACTTTGATGCGATCACCCTTTTTTTTTCTTTCTTTTTTTTAAATTTATTTTTATTTATTTTTTTTTTTTAATCGCTTTTCCTCACTTTATATATTTTAATATTAATATTATTATTATTTTTATTATTATAATTTTTTTCTTCACTCTTTTCCGGTCCTTGTTTTCATTATTTCTTATTTTTTGTTTTTAATGTACTATCGACTTCCGCTTTCCAGTTTAGTGGCAGCCATCTTGCTTCACCGTGTGACTGGACATAAGGGAGTTGTTTTTCTCTTATTTTTATAGTTTCATGTTCTCTACTTAATTCTCATTTTCTTTCCCTCCTGTCTCTTGTTTGTCTGTCCCTGACGAAGGCCTTGTGGCCGCAACGTAGGTTTTTCTTGTCCTTTCTCCTTGTAAAACGTATTACTGTTTGTGTGTGTGTGTGTTTTTTTTTCCATTCAACTGTACTTAAGATACGTATTATGTTTATAATTTAATATGGATTGTTTATGTATTTGTTTTCTTTGGGTATCGGCTGTTTAAGTTTCTTTGTGAAGTGTGTTTTCATCTGTTTTGCTCAGTTTGGTTATTTTTTTTTGGGGTGAATCTGTTGTTATCGTGAGTTTCTGCATTCTTTGCTGTGTTATTTGTACATTTGTAAGTGTTATTTGATGTTGTACATTATAATACTTGCATTTATTTTTGCAGGTTTATGTAATTAATTTGTAGTACATTAGGATAGATATGTTTTCTTGTTTGAAGTAATCTAGTTAGCCTACTTGTATTCATTTAACTAGGTTAGACCTAGATTATAAGCATTAGTCTATATTTACTTCTGATTAATATTTAGTACTGTAGACATATTTTACATTAGTGTAGTATTAGTATTTTTGAAGTGCATACAGTAGTGTTTATATTATAGTTCTGGTTAGATGTTAATAGTTTTCTGTTTCTTTTTATTCAGAATTATTGTCAGTGAGCTGGAGTGCTATCGCCCAGTAACTCTGATACTTCTGACTGCAGAATTTCAACACCTTGATTGGACTTGCCAGTCAAGACACTACTTCAGAGATAAGTTGATTTATTTTGTGCAACATATACTCCTCTCTGTTGAACATACCACTTAAGCTTTTTTCTGGTGGTCATCCATTGTGCAGTGTTTGTATTCGTTGAGTTTATTTTTGGCTATATTTTTTGTGAGATTAATACATCTTTCTTTCCCGGAAGGAACCTGTATTGATCTGTCTATAGGTCTTGTGAAATTAATTCCATTTTGGTATGCCGGTCTTGTGGAGACTTGGAGGTGTAGCCAGTTGGTATTAATTGAACATTTATTGGTGTTAGCTGTTTAAGTCTTGTTTGTATATCCATTGTCATGTAAATAATAGTATTTCTCATGTGGTGTTTACATATGGTTTTCTTGCGTAAGTTCTTGCTACCACTGTAAATAAGTTCATTTTACAGTTTCATTGTTGTTGTTTTGTTTGCAGGTGTGGTATTATACACCTATACCTATTTTCCTTTTACTTTCATCTGTCATCCCCCCACCTGTGGATTATTGTTTGTCTTTCTTGTACTTGTAGTGTATTTCATCATCATCAGACCCATTTTTCTTCTTGGAAATCATTTATATAATTTGTGCATGACTTGATATGTGTGAGTAGTGAGAGTGAGTGTTATAGGGTAACCATTTGTAATTGGTTATTTAAGCATTCATTATTTCATTAGTATTTCTTGCTTTGCTGTTGTAGCAAGAGTCTTAAGTGGTACTATTTTCATTAAATAGTGTTACCCACTTTCAGTTTCATTAGTTATTCATTCATTCATAACCCTCCACTCCCAAAGGAGCATAGGCCTTCAACAAACACATGCCAAGTCCTCCTGTCACGTGCCATCATCTCAAGTTCTTTCCATGTTCTCCCTCATCATTTTCACCTCTGTTTCCAACTCTCTTCTCCATGTACTTCTTGGTCTTCCTCTGCCTCTCTTGCCCTGGGGGTTCCAGAACAAGGACTGCCTTGTAATGCTATCAACAGGTTTCCTCAGTGTGTGTCCTATCCATCGCCATCGTCTTCTTCTCATTTCTTGTTCCACTGGCACTTGTCTAGTTCTTGTCATCAGTTCCACGTTGGTAACCTTGTCATACCATTTTAATCCCTCTATTCTACGCAAGCACCCATTTATAAAAGTCTGTAGCTTTTTGGTTGTTGTCTTTGTTGTTCTCCATGTCTCTGAGCCATACAATAGGACTGACTTCACATTTGAGTTGAAGATTCTTATTTTTGTGTTGGATCCTATTTCTCTTGATCTCCATATATTTCCCAATGCAATGAAAGCTCCCATATTTGTTGAAGTTTTTTGTGGTTTAAAATTTTTACAGGATGGGGTAACCGGCCCCATGCCCAACCCTCCTTAGTTATTGCTCAAAGAAATTTAGACATGGGCAATTCTGCAGGATCCATGGATGATTCATTTTCATCAGGGATGATCCGATGCAAGAGTGCAGTAGAACGTATGAGAATAGAAGAAGTATAGCTTTGCGAGAGTTGGCGTTAGCAATAAGGAATGGTGATGCATACGAGGTGTATGACTCTCGTATAAAAGTAAGACAGAGATAATGTGAAAGTTTATCAGTTAAAAATGAAGAGTACCTTTGAGACTAAGGTACAACCAAAATGCAGTCAATACAAGGAGAGACCTAAATTGGATGTGAAGAAGAAATCAGATTCAGCGGTGACTAAGGTTAAAACTGAAACAAGGAGTGTGTCAGTACAAACCGAGATGCATGATGTTGCTGTCCAGACTGATGACACTTGGGAAAGCACTACATTCCCATACGAGATGTCATCAACAGTGACTGAAGTCAAGATACCAGATAAGGGTAAAATAGATAATGATTCAGTCAAGAGTAAGGAAATGGTAAGACCACAGGTAGAAAACTAAAGGAGTGGTACAAAGACTACAGAGCTAACCATAAAAGCATCTGAGGAACCAGATTGTGTTCGAGTGTCTATTCATGCAGAGACAAGTTACACATCCCAAGAAGTCACTACTCAAGAGAGTGTGTTATTGTCTGATAAGATCAATTAGATATAGACAAAGTGATTCTAGAGGAAGAAACCTATGAGGGGAAAAAGCAAAGGATAATAGAGTTTTACAGAGCTAAACAGCAAAGACTAGAAAAAAATAGAAGAGACAGAGGAAGAAATAGAGGATAAACACAAAGCGGAAATGCAAAGAAGAGGAGGAGAATATGTGACGGCAGGGAGAAGCAAAGAGGGATTAGCCAAATTAAAAGTGGAGAACATCAAAGCAATAGAGGAGAAATACAGGGCTCTAATCCAAACAATGAATGAGAAATATGAGGCGACAAAGAAAATTCAGGATGAGCTAGATAAAGCAATAAAGGAGCTAGACAAAGAACTAGAAGAGAAATCTAAAGCTGCAAAACAAAGATTAGAGCAGCAAGCCGAGGCATTGAAAGATCAAGTTAAAGTTGCGACATGAGACTACATCTGATACAGATCTGTCAGATTTGGAGAAGGTACAAGAAGATGCAGAACTTCAATACAAAAAGGCTAAGATAGAGCAGACTGCATCTGTAGCCAAAGTAGCAGTAATGGAAGCTATTGAAACTGCAAAGAAAGAGGTTTGGAAGACAGTAATAGATGGTCTCAAGGGAGAAGGTGCTGGAATTACAGCCCAATTAGAATTATTACTGGCTTACAATTTCAAAGGCAAAAGTGCAGCAAAAAGTAAAGAGCCACTGAAGTTGTTGATGTTTAAGGCCATCAAAACGTTACCACCAGATAAGTGGAACATAGATGATCTCTTCACATTATTGAAGATACTGTGCTATCTGGAGATACTTTTGTGATCTTTGTGGTGATAGTTGGTGAAATTGCTTGAGTGCTGCAAAGAGATGTGTTAGATGGTGTGTCACACGTTATGTTGTAAGATAGTTAAGAGCTGATGTGAAGACAGTGAGATTGGTGACCCATGATATGAAGTGGAAATTTATAACCCTGTGTAGTCAAGACACAATATGTTAGGTCAGAACTTTTATGTGAGATGTATCTCTCAGATCATGTCCCTGTCCATCATTTATGTATGTTTACAACGGAAGAGAATGTTTGAGTAGTATGGACAGTGGAGTATAATGTGGCATGAAAGGAAAGAATGCATTTTGGGAAATGGCCAAATATGCTTTACTAATCTGGATAATTATTTATTTCCAGAATTTAGGTACCCAGTAGTGTAGGTAAACCTGGGATTGCTACTACTTGAAGCACTTTATGCCATCACTGAGAGTGTCTTGACATGGTCATCGGTCGTCAGGTTGCTGAGATGGTCTACAGTCTCCATGTTGTTAAGAAGTTATTCTATACTTTGATAATCTGTACAGAGTACCTGATGCCGGAGTGCATTATTTTCTATGGTGTTGCTGATGGACTTAGTTTAGTTTGGATAGGATTTTATCCTTAAAGTGTGAAATGTTGGCTGCTTAATTTAGTTTCATCATTGTACAGAATGATGGTATATCTATATGGATTGATTGCATACATTTCACACTGGTATGATTAATTTTCGGGCATGTTTATGTTTGTGGAATGAGATTCTGCCTCATGAGGTTATTTAGTTGTAAATATCAACAATTATGCAGTCATAGCTGATTGCATGACCTTGATGATAGCTATTTATATTGCATTTGTTGTAAATGGAATGTGTTATACTGTTGTGATAGTCCTCTGCAGTAAGGACTACAGTGAGATAGAGGAATGGAAATATCCAATCGTGTTTTCCTAGAGAGTCTAGTTGCTGGAAAACTCATGCTCGACATGAGCATAGTCTTAGAAATTTATGAAGCAATGAAGAAGGTGCTATAATTATCTGCCAGAACTTCACAGATACAATTGTGATTGAGCAAAGTTTTGGATTAGAAGAGCTGAAGGAATATGGGAGGAATTTATCTTTGTGGATCATACCGATCAGAGTGGAGGAAACTAGATCTTTGCAGTATGGATTAGAAAGAGTTGAAAGCTTTTGGTGTTAAAGTAAATTGCACCCATCTCATATTGAAATTAGGATTTATTCATGACATTCATTGGATAAAGACACATAGTAGTAAAGCAACTTGGTTTGTTGTTAAATATTTTTCTGTACTGTACCTAACTGAGGTACTACTGTGTATTAGAATTAACATTTTTGAAAGAAACTGTTGATAATTTTCGTGCAATGATGTAATTTTGATAAAAGTAGCTGGTAATGGATAAACTAGTTTGATACATTCTTTTTTTTTTTTTGTGAACCCAAAGAGAATCAGTTATTGCTGAGTAAAAGAATTGCATCTTTGACAGTGAGATGTAATATTTTTTGTAACACTTGCCTTGACAATGTAATGGTAATTATTTTTTTTTAGTAATGTAATTCTGATGAAAGCATAGCTGACATCTAGCTTATGCTATTATGAGTGACAGGTGTAGACAAAACACCAGCATATTTTGTAGAATGATAGCCCCTTCAGTTATAGCTGACTCTGGGAAATTTTGTGAACTGGCATGTATTTCTATGCATTTACATAATTTTTTTGAATTTGTTGGAATGGTATAACAGTATGCTGTAAGCATTTGCTCCATGTGAGAGGTAGTATGGAGAATGGTGGTATGGGTTAGAGTGTGACTCACCCATCGTTTATTGTGTAAATGTTCCAGTCACAGTAATATGACAACTGTTTCAGTAAGACCATATGTTTCCAGCCAACTATATGTTGGTACATGAGGGGTTCTGTGGTGTGTACTCAGGTCTTCGGTGCAAAACTTCGTTTTCCATCTGGAGAGGGGGGTGGATGTCACAGAACATTTTCATGAGTATGAATGATGATAGTGATTGGCGTTAAGGGTCACTGAACTGCTGTTAACACTTGGTTAAGTGTAACTCAGGTATTGAGTTCATGTCTGACTTTATGTCAACATGGTGTGACTTGTGCATGCGTGGGGAGAAAGCATGTAGTGAATACAAGTCCGGTGTGACTGAGTTAGTCTGTGTTTGGCAGCCGAGCGGTACGCTGGAGTCTGTGATTAGTAGCCGAGCTGTGAGCTCATATTGTGTGACTGTGGAGAAACACAGATGTGATTATTCAAATATGTGAGGAGTTATTTATTATATATTGTGTAGGTCCTACATATTGTATAGGCGAAGATTATTGTACCGCCTAGAAGTGTTCCTGGTGGAACCATATTGTTATTTCTGTTCGTGGAGAACAGTATAGGGTGTTGCAGTGTCCACCCCTGGAGCTACTGGAAGAAAGGCGACGCGTTGCCCGCCTTTGTAGCGTTATTGGAATAATACAGGCGTTGTTGGTTTCCCGCCTGGATGAGATTCGGAGAGATTCTAGATGGTGATGTTTAATGCCACCAACCACTAATAATAAGTGGATCACACCTGGATGGTGTTATGATTGTGCGAGGAAGGTATGCTGCACCTAGTACTTTATATCAGTGGTGGCCAAGCTAAGGTTGGCCGAGGGCAGATTATGGTAAAGGGTAACACCCGAGGGCCAGACCTATAAAATCCTTAAATAATAACGTTCTGATATTTAGTTTTACATATATAATGAACCACGTACAGAAAGCAACGGTAAACTACTGTACTGCACATCTGCCAAGACATGTATACCAGTCTTCGAACTGAAATTACTGTTGAAAAAAATAATGAATCTGTTGTTTTAATTTGTTTTGTAATTTGTAATATGACATGTAAGTATTTATTTCAAACATACATTTGTGTGTTATTTCATTGTGAAGAGTGTGGCTTCAATCAACAATAAGAGGCCGGCCAAAACAGGTTGGCGGGCCGGTCAAAACTGGTTGGCGGGCGGGATCTGGCACGCGGGCCATAGTTTGGCCACCGCTGCTTTATATGTAACTGTTAGTGTGTGTGTTCATGTAAGATCAGTTCGTGAACACGAGAGTCAGAGTTATTTCCTGCAGGCAATGTCAGCCTGGAGGTGAGTCCATATGCTTGCTACATGTACTTGATTTCCATGATGTATCAGTCTAATAAATGTCTTGGAACTGTCCCAGTGGCGTTGGGTTAATTCGTACGAGCCATTGTTGATCATCTACATACAACCCACACCCACCATAATAATATGATGTTACTGACATCTGGGGACATCATCATCATCGTCTAAACAGTTTCTGACAATAACATATAGCAAATTTTCCAGCTGTAACGTAAATTTAATTACTCGCTATTCCCCAGAAAGAGATGCTTTAATTGACTAGTACATATGTTAGGCAACTGTCTACTGACGGAATTTAAATTTACTTCTATCCATTTTTGTGTAATTTTATAAATGACTAGTGTTCATATCACGCGTTAAAAGCGATAGGATAAGCTAGAAACTTGTGGTTTATAATCTAATTAACATAGTGGTTAAGAGGTCTTACCTTAACGCATGTTAGATATAATATTGATATTATGGTTAAATGTTTATATTTCTTTCCTAAATCTAGGCTGATCAAAAACCCAGCAAACTAGCGGCCTTATGATCATATGAACTTATGAACTATGATCTTTTGGTCCTTTGGTCTTATAATTTTATAAGCATCCAGAAACTTTATAATGTTGAGTCTTCGTGCTATGACCTGTGCGGTCCATTTTCTTCATTATATGAGAGAGACAAAACTAGGACAATAATTGTAAATGTTAACTGGACCAGAACACTACCAGATTTTATCTATATCAATCTCTTCAGCCAGCTGTGGCAAAATATCTATATTTTTTCTGACCTATGACAGGAGTTTTTTTCACTGGGATTATACTCCAGAGAACTCACTGTTCAGACTCGGCCATCAACTCAGAGTACAGCCGAGAATTATTGTCAGCAACATTTGTATAACTTAACATAGTGTCTCAGCAACCAGAGGCTAGACAACACCAGAAATGTGTATTATTCCTCATATGACAGCAATCACCACGTATGAACCTTACTCCAACCAACTGAAGGCAGAGATACAGTATTTATCCAGGAAAACAATTAAATCACCAACTTCAGCGACTACCGTGAAATTTGCAGTCAGCAACTACGGCTAGTCTGGGGCTGGATTTGGCAAAAATTAATATGACACTGAATAGTCTTAGTATTTATTTCCACGGAATACCTGTGATAACTATTGGTTAAGCGAATATGAATGTGGCTACAGTATGAAGGATTGAATGAACTGAAAGAGAGGAACATATTTTCTTTTTTTACCACTATCATACAAATCTTCTCTTTTGTTTCTTACTAACCTGAGTATTTACGGGATAGATTAATTAGGAACTTGTTCTTGTTTTTCTTTACTGACTATTCCATACACTTATTGTTAACTTTTGATCTTTTGGGTTAATTAACCTCTGTTGGGACCTTCTTTTCTTTTCCTTTACTAGAGGGGAGAACCCACTGGATTAATTTCATTTGTCTGTAAACCATGCTTTATTGATGTATATGATTGATGTTGTAAAGTTCTAGTGATAAATAAACTTAATAAACCTTAAGTTATTGTGTTGGTCAACCCCTACCCATATCTGTTATTCATAGTTTGTTTTCACGTTTGTGCATATTTGTCACAGAATTGTGTGCATGTGGGTGCAGTGTAACTTGTATTTTGTAAAAGGAGAGAAAGTGCGTCTGATTTAAATATAGTTGTACAGATAGGCTGGATTAGAAAACTTAATCCAGAGACTGTTCTTTCTCTTACACTATCACCTCGTGAGAAAAACTATTTCTCACACCTTACTTTCACACAGTTATCACTATCACCTCTGCTCGGACAGAACCATAAACATCTCAGACCTATCTTATAAAATCTACAACAGCAAGACCGAACCGCTTGGCGCACATCTCTTCGTAAAGGTGGAGTGGCATGTGAATCATCCAGAAAAGCAGCAGTGGAACAGCAGAAACAAGCTAGAAAAGACCATGTAATAAAATCTTCACATGAAGCAAACATTCCCTGCACACACTGTCTGATATCTTTCCAGGCCCGCATCGGGCTCATCAGTCAACTTCGTACCCATAGACTAACCTAACATATTCCTAATAATTGGATGAACAGAGTGGTCTTCATCACCGTGATGGGCAAACAACAAGTAGTGGCATTAGTCGTAGCAGCATAAGTAGTAGTAGTAGTAGCAGTAGCAGCATAAGTAGTAGTAGCAGTATTAGTAGTAGTAGTGGCATTAGTAGTAGTAGTCATAGCATTAGTAGTAGGAGCATTAGTAGTAGTGGCAATAGTAGTAGTAGTAGTAGCATTAGTAGTAGTAGTGGCATTAGTTGTAGTAGTGGAGGTTGTGGTGATAGAAATAGTATTAGTAGTTCTTATTGTTTGCATTACACACGGGGTAATTGAAAAGTTACTTCATATTTTCACATTTTTATTTATTTCACTCCTCTCAAACCAATATATTGCTGACCGATGACATTATAGAAAACATTCCTGAGACAAAGAAGATCCAGAAAGCAGCAGACATAAAAGCCATAATGACATGACAAAATACAAAGAGAAACATTACTAAAGCAACAGCTGGACCCATGCATGCACAGATGGATCAGCAACTAATGCAACAGAAGATGGAGGTAGAGGTATGCTACACCACTTCAACACTGGTACACACAAAAAAAATATTTTAAACACACGCTTTGAATGCACTAAAAACCCAAAAATAATTTTTCAAGGAGTTTATAGCTTGCAGTAAAAAAAATGTAACATCAAATTGACAAAAAGCGTGGGGTGCTTAAGCGCTTATCATATATTTTATCAAAAAGTGTCTAATCCAATACCATAGTTCCCGCCATAAGTACGTCGGTCGGTCACATCATGCACACCGTCATTTGCGCACTTTTCTATTTTCAAGAGAGTATATTAACTTTCAACAACAGCTAAGGGGTGCAAATGTGGTTGAAAGTTAGACAATAATTGTATTGTTTCCCTTATATGTAAAGTTAGTTGCTTATCCTTTACAGGACGTGGCAATCAACCCCAGCTTTTATTGGCTGTTTGTGATTTATTTAGGCAATTTTTTTCATTCAGTAGTTTGCCATTGCTTTCTGAACGGTACGGCGCTTATACCATTGTTAAAAATCCACACAAAGCAATCTGCTACCAAACCGCCTGCAGCAGGTTTCGAACCTGGTATACCTGGTGTCGTGAAACATTCTAAATCCACATATATAAATTAAAAGGTAAATGTAAAGCCTAACAAATAAATTCAATAAAAGGAAAGAAGAATGGTAAAGAACAGTGCTGTCACAGTGACTGTACTCGAAATCCCCCTTGTTTTCTACTTCGTCTGCAAATTGTAACGTTTCCACGTTGATAGTAAAGCCTATAGCAGCATACACGCGTTTCCACAACACAATAAAACGTGTACCGCATTTCTAAGAAAACATTGAGCTAGGCACACCGCGTAATGACCTAAATTAATACTAACATTAATTACACTACGTTAACATATACGGAAAGACAGATGAACTTAGGATAGAAAGAGAGAGAGAGAGCGATGTACGAAGGAACGCAGGCAATACTACCACAGTCTCGTGATATTAATGCCACCCCTAACAAGCGTAAGGCCAGAAGCACTAACTTTTTTCAAATCGACAGTGATAAAAAACACTACCCATACGAGAGTTAGGTTTAAAAACCTGAAAAATGCTTATTGGGAAACATGACATTATACTGGTTTACGTTTGAAATCCTGACAGTACCCAGACACCACATCGTATCGAAGTAAACAGGAGGTAGAAGAAAATGCACATTTTGAACGCAGCCACCTAGCTCCCTTAAATTTATATAATTGGGTTCCTTAGGACTTGCTGACAAAGAATATGTTAAACGTTACGCAAATAGTCTAGGAATTAACAAGTTATAGCCAAAATAAATTGGTGGTGCTGTCAGACAACACCAAAATCAGAATCGCTCAGTGGCAGATTTTGAAACCACCATTGTACGGGAAATAGGTCCCCATGTTAAATCCTATTTGATTGGATAGAAATAAATGTAAGGCTAAACACGATTAGTCGGACTATAAATACTATTTTTTGTTGTTAGGGGAAACCGTAGTAGAGGTACTTTTTGAAAAGCTTGGGTAAACATGGCTCGATTGGTTAGACCCGCCAATATAGTCAATTAGAAGCGTCAGTTCAGTGCCACATTTTAAAATAAACTTACTAAAGGAACAGTGCGTTGAGATCCAGCTCATATTTTTCTAAATACAAGCCTGGGACATAGGCAGATCGAAATTTGTGCCATATTCATCGCCGGTCAACGTAATTGTTTATTATTTCCATGAATTGTGGTAAGCTTGAAATATTTGATATCTTTTTGATGAAAATTGAATTTGAATTGATAATTTGTGTCTGTATATATGTGTGTGGTTCAGTAGCGAACATGAGGCCAAGCCTAGATATTGCTCCAACCTGAACCAAACTTGTCGGAGAGGAGTTTAACTGCCTAGGCCTACATGGAATTACCAAATAGTACACTGACACCTATCTTATTGTATAGAAGGACTTACAGCTGAAATTGCAGAGGCGTAGTAACCATTAGGGAGGAGAATACTGGTGTAAAATGTTTCAGATGAAGATAGCAGTTGGCCTACCACTCTGAACTCAGTGTTTGTTATGTATTGTGCTCAGTGTAGAAATAGAGTATAAATTAGTTCTGAAGTAGGAGGTACAACCTTCTTGTTTCAGGGACTGTGGTCCTAGTTATTGAAGCAGCACCTGGTCTGAGTTTTGCTGAATCCAGAGGCTGACAGCATACTCCTTGGTCCAGATAGCAACCAGTGAGGTGTCTCCAGAACACAGTGAAGCAATTGAGCAGAGGAGTCTTTTCCTGCCGCCATCACGAAAGATAAGCTTCTGTGGCCAGAGGAGCTCAACATTATGTACCCCCCTCTAAAACTGACATTGTATTAAATAAAGAGGGGCAATTAATTGTTTTAATGCCAGGAACTGAGAACATCTCCAATACTAGTTCCAACAGAAACAAACACTTGAAGTCGTGATGACAATCAACAACATAGCTTGAACAGCCAGTATTACCTCCCAGTACCACATCACAACTCACACACATAGAATACTAATAATAATATATGTCAATACAAAGATCATATCTATAAACTGTGTACATAATACTTGTAATTACATTTTATTATGTTTCCTGGTTCACTGTGTAGTTGAATCAGGATCTTTATTATTGAAAGAACTTAATACATATATTTTTAACCTTTAACACTTGCCTCATTTAAAATAATCTTATAGAGTGT
This sequence comes from Oreohelix idahoensis, assembly GCA_024509875.1. Lineage (NCBI taxonomy): Eukaryota > Metazoa > Mollusca > Gastropoda > Stylommatophora > Oreohelicidae > Oreohelix > Oreohelix idahoensis. The sequence goes on from JAMPIV010005803.1 coordinate 79,536, forward strand.
TATATGTATGTGAGAGTCATAGTGGTGTAAAGTGTTGTGGAATAATTAAATGGTTTATCTGTCTGTTGATGTTGTGACTTACACTTCATCATTTTCATAACCCTAGACATTTAACGTAGTCAACACAATATTCCAGAATAATTCTGACTGAGGTATAAATGTGGTAGCAAGTAAGGTTATCTGTAAAACACTACACCTATTAGATACAGATACCTTCACAGCTGATCTCAGTCAGTACACTAAGTCCCCTATAAATATTTATAACATCCCATTTTACCACACCTGGATTATGAAACTGCGTTCATATCCATTAGGCCACAGACGCCGACCCCTTATATGTACTCTCCCAAAAATAGAAAGGTGTGCAAATGATGGTGTGCATGAACAGTTTGATTATGGAAAGATGCCAACAACACAATTGATAAACAGCACATGAACTGGAGACAGGAAAGTGCGGAGATGCGGATTAAATCAACAGTCAAGATACTCTTCTGTTCAGTTTCATTTGGGGAAATGGATTTAACTCATCATTTTCTTAAAAACTAACATTACAATGTAAGTTTTTGATTGTTTCTTTAAGACAAAATTTTAATTTAAAGTATTGCAGACTTATTATTATGGATCAACATGATAAGATGGCTGCAATTAAAAACCTGTCAATTTTGACGGGTTATTGCTAGTGAAGTATAAAGCAGAAGTTAATTTCATGCAGAGGAGCCAGAATAATGCAGACCTAGATGACCTAAAAGTTGTGCTTCATAAATTATGTCAACGATTCAAAAGGGTTGTGATACAACGGATCCCATCTCACTGTAGTGTGGCCTTTACAGTTTTAATGGCTGTAACAAAGCAACATATTGTTGATGATCTAATATAGCGGTAGGTCAATCTCTAGACCTTGCGTTATGTCAGCTCTAATACTCAACAAATATGCTTCACCCTTATATCTCCAAAACAGCATAACAGCAATAGTACAGTACTTCTGATAGTTAGGTAATAGATGTGATGCAAACTCCTGCTCTGGTTTTCATTATTTAATACTCTAACATATGTAACTCATTTTCTGGATTATGTTGATAAGTATTTTAAAGATGAAAACATCAAGTTTGCCTATCATGTGAGTTCGCTATTTGTGATGGTACAGAGTAGACAAGATGGCGGTTTTGTGATGTGTCAACCGGACAGTGTTTTAAAACATTACAGATTTATTGAGGGCTATTGTTACTGCTCCAGGTACATTTTTGTATGTACCTACAAGGATACTTGGAGAGGAGATCGGCACCGCCAAGCAAACCTCTTGCCCACTGAAATGTTATGATGGAAAGTCAACTCAGTAATAATTTGCCGGATCGGCCGATGCCCGGATTAACAACGACCGCGTTCTCATTGCCCCTTGAGAGTGATAAGTCAGCGAATGGGGTACAAACACCTGTTTTGAAACTTCCAAGAGAAAATTTTGTTGTTGGAACTTGGAATGTACGCACGCTATATGCATGTGGAAAAGTCAAAGAACTAACACATGAACTTGTTAGATACTCGTGGGACATCCTGGGCCTAGCAGAAGTCAGATGGACAGGATTAGGTGAATCAATAACGGATGATGGTCACAAAATTTGGTTTAGTGGAGATGAGTATAAACATCAGCATGGAGTAGGTTTTATCGTACATAAAGATAGATTGAACTCTGTCATCAGCTGCACCCCAATAAATAGCAGGCTTATCACCATTCGTATTGCAGCACATCCAAAAAACATCTCCATCATACAGGTATATGCCCCCACTACTGACTATGAGGATGAGGCAATTGATACATTTTATGACAATCTGGATGAAGCAATTAAGAAAATTCCAAAGAAAGATCTTCTCATCGTGCTAGGTGATTGGAATGCTAAAATAGGGCCAGATGCATACGGTCACTGGGCTGGCACAGTGGGGAAATTTGGGACAGGAGAAACCAACGATCGAGGACTAAGGCTACTAGAATTTGCCAGCAACTATAAACTAACCCTTGCAAATACACTATTTTTCATGTTATCAAGAAGAACAACGTGGCATGCCACAAAAACTGAGATACATGGCCAAATTGATTTTATTCTTGTATCCAAAAGATTCAAGTCCAGCATTAATAAAGCCAAGACTAGGACTTTTCCTGGCGCCGACACTGGTAGTGATCACGACATGGTATTGATGACGCTCAAGCTTAAACTCAAAAAGAACTATAATCAAAACAGATGTTCTCAGCTAAGATTCAATTTAGACAAATTGAAAGATCCAGAAATCGCGGGAATCTTTGAGGCAACTGTTGGAGGAAAATTCGCAGCTCTCAACTTTTTGGAGGATGATATCAACTCAATCACAGAGAACATGAAAGACGTGCTCATTGAATCAGCAACAGAAATACTTGGTAAAAGAAAGAAAATAAACAAACCATGGGTTACAGATGACATTCTGAAGTTATGTGATACACGGCGGGAAATGAAAAACGTTAAGAAAGAGGTTCCTGAAGCAGCATGGCAATACAGTATGGTAAATAAAAATATTAGAAAGAAAATGAAACAGGCCAAAGAAAAATGGGTAGCTGATCAATGTGAGTCCATTAATACGGGGCTAATAAAAGGTAACAGCAAGGCAGCTTTTGACACATTAAGAAGACTATCAAAACCCCAACAGCTCAGGGTAACTGTCATAGAAGATAGCAATGGGGCTCTGCTCAATGAAAAAACAGCTGTAATGAAAAGGTGGACAGAATATTGTAAAGAATTATATAACTGTAAACTTGACACTGACTTAGGCATATTAAACAACATTAAGTGCGAAAACAGAGAACTCGGAAGTGCAGCAATACTACGGGAAGAAGTGGAAGAGGCTATATGTTCGATGAAAGGAGGGAAGTCACCGGGTGTGGATAATATACCAGCAAAGCTCTTGAAATATGGAGGACCAGATATAGTAAAAATCATGACAACAATTTGCCAGAAGATATGGAGTACAAAAAAATGGCCAAAAGAATGGACGCAGTCATTAGTAATACCGCTTCCAAAGAAAGGAAATCTAAAAATGTGCAAGAACTACAGAACCATTAGCCTTATTAGTCATTAAAGTAAGGTGATGTTAAGGATACTTTTGAACAGAATAAAACAGAAATCAGAAGAAATCTTGTCAGAGGAACAGGCTGGCTTTAGACCAAAAAGAAGTACCTCAGAACAAATCTTCAATATTAGATTACTGATCGAAAAAACATCTCCAGCATCAACATGATTTATACCATAACTTCATCGATTTCACAAAAGCCTTCGATCGAGTCTGGCATGAAGGATTATGGCAAATAATGAGAAAATTCAATTTTGATACCAAAATCATAGATATCATTGAAGCACTATACAAGGACGCAAGCAGTGCTGTTTTTGCAAGCAACGACATTGGAGAATTTTTCAAAACAACTGTAGGAGTTCGGCAGGGATGTATCCTGTCACCAGTGCTCTTTAATATATATCTAGAACATATTATGCAGGAGGCTCTCTACGATTATAAATCAACCATATCGATTGGAGGCCGACCTCTGTGTAATCTACGTTTTGCTGATGATATTGATCTGATAGCTGGAACAGAATCAGAACTTCAAGACCTTACCTCTAGACTGGAGAAAGTAACAAGAACGTATGGGATGGAAATTAATATAGAAAAAAGCAAGATATTGGTGAATAGCCATAAGAAACATGTTCCGACCAACATTACGTTAAATGGGCAAACGTTAGAAGAAGTTAACACCTTTAAATATCTCGGGTCCACTATATGTAGTGATGGAAGATCAAATAAAGAAATCAAGACAAGACTTGAGATGGCCTCAGCTGCCATGACAAGGTTGAATGTGATCTGGAAAAGTAACATCAGTTTTCCTGTGAAGATCAAATTATACAAATCACTTGTATTATCTATTCTCTTGTATGGGTGTGAGGGCTGGACACTCACTGCAGATACGGAGAGAAGGATTCAGGCTTTCGAGCATAAATGTTATAGAAGAATTTTGCGCATTTGCTATAAAGAGCACAAAACAAATGTCTATGTTAGAGAGAAGATAAACACCTATGCAGGCCACCAAGAACCACTTTTGTCAATAGTGAAACGTCGAAAGCTTGCCTGGTTTGGGCATGTAACTCGTCATGACTCCCTTTCGAAAACGATCCTCCAGGGAACAGTCGAAGGTAAACGGAGAAGAGGAAGGCAAAGAAAATCCTGGGCTGATAACATCAAAGAATGGGCAGGACTCGGTTTTTCCACACTTGTAAGCATTGCTGAGAATAGAGAGCAGTGGAGGACCCTGTCTGCTGATGCTTCCACCATGGCACCCCTACGACCCATGACGGGTTATGGGTTGAGATGATGATGAACATATGTCCAAATATGTACAGCAAATGTTCATATCATGAAAAGTTCTCTTTACAAGCTTTCCAAACTTCCACTCGCTAACTTCACAAGTAATTCATAATACATAATGTCTTTTTAACTCAGAGAACCTCTTCACTGGTCATAGTCTATTTTATCTTTTTAACTATTATCTATCAGCTCTGCATCGCATCATGTTTTTGATTCTATCAATGGCCGGAAATGTAATCTTACATAAAATGGTTAATTTTATTAGCCTCACCACTAGGGTGTTGATATTTCCCAAGTCTTTCCTACTTCTCACTTATTTCATCAGAATCACTTGAAAATGCTGAAGGACAATTCTTCACTTAAGCAATATATAAAAATATAAGCAAGCAAATGGCCCCATCCCAACTAACATAATTACCGATGTATGTTACGTTGGTCGGTCTCACTCAAAATGGTAACTTGCCTCAGAAAAAAAAGTGCGCAACGCACGGTGTGCAACTTGCGCGGCGTTGGTGTTATATAAAACAAATACTTTGATTTTATTTTATTTTTTTTTATTCTTTCACGAAATTAGTAGCGCTCGACAAAGAAAAATGCATAAAAATTGGTGTGCATGAGCCCTCACCCGATGTACAAATCATGAAAACTTGAACGTTTTTGTTAAAACCACTTATCATCAGGGAACACTCTTTGACAACAATCCACACACTTTCATATGAAATTTTGTCATCAAAGAACTTCTAAATTGAATCTAAAATAACATAACTCTCGCCGTGTGTATGTTGGTCACAGCTGAGGAATGCAACCGTGTTGAAAAATTGTATTGTTTCCAATATACTCTCCCAAAAATAGTTACAATCAACAAAGAAAAGCGTTCAAATGACGGTGTTCATGAACAGTTTGATTACACTGTATAATGGAAAGAAACCAAAAACACTCTAAGAATGTACTTCTATCTGCTCATTCAGGAACAGAAACAGCACACTACAATTAAAAACCCGTCAAGATTGACGGGTTATTGCTAGTAAAAGATAAGAATGGAAAATTGCCTGGTAATATACAAGAAAAAATGAAGAGATGGACAAAATATTTTGAGGAACTTCTCAAAAGACCAGCTCCAACTAATCTCCCAGACATCCAGCCAGCAGAAGAGGAGCTATAAATCAGCTGTCACAACGTTTACTCTCTTAGAAAAATATCATGTCACAACTTTTACTCTCTCTCAAGAAAAAATTATGTCACAACTTTTACTCTCTTAGACAAAAAAGGACAACTTTCCTAGGGAATAAAAAAAAGTCATCTTACGTCAATGGCTCTTAGATCCAAAGATTCAAAAACAGCTGGAGTCTTGTACAGGGAGATCTTCTTTCCTTCAGGAGGTTCTGCTGGTGGTTTCATAGAATGGTCAAACAAGCACATCCTGTCTACCTCACGGTCTTTTTCTCCTATCAGCGTCAGCATTTCATGGCAGTGTCTAAATTCAGTGTAAAGATATGAATATTTTGTACAGGTTGAGTATGAACAGAAACGAAAAAACCTTTTTTTGCTACCAGTGGTGTATGTAGAGGACAGGCTTGCAGGTTTCAGCACCCCCTCCCCCCCCCCCCCCCCCCCCACCCCCCCCCCCCCGAAAATAATTGTTTCCTCTGGTTTAGCTGGATGGTTGAGCTTTTTTACAGTCCTTATGCAGCATGGATCCACCTCTTGTAGCAGTGGTTTTTGTAACAATTTGTTTTTGGTTATAAGGTTGCCAGTCCTGCCAGTCCTGCTAGATCTGTAGCTCGGACCTTGTACAACTTCATATTAGCCACCTTTTATAATATGCCTGAAGCAGCAGCAGTCCTATCCTAGCTTTTTCTTCTCACAGACTCTGCCTGGGAACAACATGGAACAAAGAATGTTCACTCATATTTTGAGCAATGTGCTAAACATCACTTCAAATGTATTATAATTACTGTATATACACCCAAGTATGGTTGATCAGACTATAAGCTGACCACTAGATTTTAGGATTTAAAAAGCTTCCAAAATGAATGACCTAATTATAAGTCAAACAAGTTTTTTTGTCGATTCAGAATTTTCGCATTGCTCTGCGATTTCTCTGGCTTTCTGCAAACTCACTTTCAGATTAACCTTTTTCTGTTTATAACGCCTGACATTGCCTGCCCAGAATGTCTAACACCTCGTCCAAAACAGCAAAAATCGCTATTGTCGATTGTTGCAAAGTAGCAATGAGATATTGGTATTTAGTGAGACCCGAGATTTCTGTTACATGTACAATTTCCATTTCCTGAAATGTTTTAAAGAATCGATCACGATTATGATTTTTCATTATTTTTTATGGTCACGACTTTCCAGGCGGTCAAATGTTTTCTCTAGGATCTGAGAAGTGACTTATTTGATCAGGACGTTAATGGTGTAGCAGAACCACATGTGGATACTGAAAAAGGATCTGATTTAGACTTTGGCAGTGATAATGATAAAAATGAATCTAGTGAACGATTTAATGACAATGATGATAGATCAAACAAAGCGTACTCCAGTTTGAAATTTGTGACCTTGTAAAAATCCCTAAAACCCACTCTACATCTTATGATAATTTCAGTTTTTGTGCGAGTCCCTAAACACACTCTAGATCTAGATGTTGCATATTATGATAACTTCAGTTTTTGTTGGAATCCAATAAATACACTCTAGATCTAGATGTTGCATCTTATGGTAACTTCAGGTTCTGTAGGAATCCGTAAACATGCTCAAGATCAGTGGTTCCCAAAGTGGGCGGTACCGCCCCCCTGGGGGCTTTGGAATGGTCCAAGGGGGCGATACGGAATAAATGGGCCAGAGGGGGGCGTTCAGTAGTAAACAGTGGGCGTTTAGTAGTGAGGGGGGTTCAGGATTTGACAAGCTAAATTCAGTACGTGCGGGGGAGAAAGGAATTGTGGATTTGAGAGACAGCATCAGTGAAGCGGGGACGATGTGGATGGTTGTATTACTAGGATCATTAAGCAGGGCATAGTTTCGTCTATGCGTGTCGTTCTGAGCTCAGGTAACCATCGCTGACCATAAACGGTAATCGGGAACTGCTAGGAAAGGTGGTTAATCAAAGCCTATTGTCCATTCGTTCACTCCTGAAGGAAGAGAAATGATCCATGCCAATGCCGCATGGACGAAAATTAGATACCTGCCGGTGATTCAGAAAGTATCAACTTTGCTTTTTTGCGGAATTTATTGTCTCAGTATTTGGGGGGGGGGGGGGGGGGGGGGGAGGCCTAGTGGTAACTAGATATTCGCAGATTGGTAATAAATAAGAGAAAAGGTTCAAGGGAGAAAGTTTTTAACGGTACTTGGCATTATAAATCAGTCTTTGATCCTCTGAACCGGCTTTCCTACCTTACATTCAGACTTTCATAAATCGACTGGCGAGATGTACGTTTCCCGTCTATTTCAACTTTGCGCTGGCTATGAGCAAAACCAACAAACTTTCTCAGCTTTTCTTGTGAACAGTGGTTTCAATTTCATCATGTCGATAAGGTAAGTTTTCTTACTTATATTTTTTTGTTTGTTTGCACAGAGCTAGCATCAGTTTTACTAACATTAATTATTAATCAAGCAGATAAATTTTGATACAGATTTGCCGTATATTGAATATTTCTGTTCAATCCATTATATTACATTCTTTTAATTTGTTACCGGGATCTCTATACTTTGTAGTTAGGCTACTGTCTCTCAATTTTTAAATCTGAAGACCTATCAATATAGTGCGTTATTTTATATTTTGTTCAAATTAAATAACTATTATTATACTTTATGAAATGATTATTGGGTTACTTCAGTGTTGGTGTGGCTGTTGCTAATTGTTTTTTTTTCCTTCTGATTGTTGTATTTTTCTAATTTATTTATGGCTGTGATTAAGAAACTTTATAAAATAGAAGAGTAAACTGGTAAGAACATCTGTGTCAACATTATTGTAAAGCCACTTTTAAATCAGCTTTTGTTGTTTACTCGACGAACATTTTTCTATCTGCAAAATTGTAAAATCAATTCTTTGTTCCAGAATTCAAAACAAATATGACAAAAGCAGAACAAACCAAAAAGAAGTGCAGACAATACAGCGTGGAATATCTGAAATATGGATTTATACTTACTTACTTACTTAGTCATTCCCCTTCTACCGTGAGGTGTAGAGGTTTGGGAGAGAGAGCGCCAGACTTTCCTATCGGCTGTCTTCCTCCTGATCTGGTTCCATTCTAGTCCTCGGTCCTTCAAAGATTGTCTAATGTTGTCCTCCCAGCGGACTCTGGGTCGTCCTGGAGGTCTGGATCCCTGGCTCTTTGTTTCCCATGCTTGTCGTGGTAGCCGATCTTCTCCCATTCTGCAGACATGGCCAAACCATCTTAGTTGGGACTGTTCTATTTGGGTCTGCAGCGGGTGGGATTTTAGGCCTTGACGTATCGTCTGGTTGCGGACCATGTCTCTTCTTGTTACTTCAACCACTTTCCTCAGATACCTCATTTCTGAGGTTTAGATCTGGTTTTTGTGGGTTGTAGTAATTAAATATGGATTTATTCCAGCACTAAATAACCAACAACTGCCAATGTGTCTATTATGTGAGAGGTCCTTTTCAAATGAGGCGATGAAACCTTCCAGGCTACTTGAACATTTGAAAAAAAATCACCCAGATAAAACAGATAAAAGTTTGACATATTTTCAGTCACTTCGTGAAAACTTTCAGAAACGTAAAACAGTCCGTGACATGTTTGTCAACACTTCACAACAAAGCTGTGATGGTTTGCGAGCTTCATACAAAATTTCATTGCTGATAGCTAAATCTGGAAAGTCTCATACAATCGCAGAAAATTTGATTTTGCCAGCTATAGGGGAGTTTGTGAGTACAGTTATGCATAAGTCACCTGAATAAATAATTAAAGCAATTCCGCTCAGCAATACCTCTGTTCAAAGAAGAATAGATGAAATGGCTGAGAATGTTGAAAATACATTGTGCAACATACTTAGGACAACAGAATTTGCATTGCAGTTGGATGAGTCAACTTTGCATAGCAACGAATCTTTGCTTCTTGCCTATGTTCGCTTCGTAAAAGATGAAAGCTTGGTTCAAGAGTTGTTATTTGCTAAGCAACTAGTAACATACAAAAGGAGAATCAATATTTCGTGTAGTAGAGAAATTTTTCAAAGAGAAGGACATTCCGCTTACTAACATTCTTGCTTGTGCAACAGATGGGGCACCATCAATGATAGGTTGTTACCGCGGGTTTATCGCTTTCTTAAAAGAAGCTGTACCTGGTATATTTACAATACACTGTGTAATTCACAGACAACATCTTGTCGCAAAAAATCTAAGTGATCGGCTTCACAAATCATTAAATACTGGTATCACAGCAATTAACAAAATTAAGTCCCATGCTCTCAATTCTCGACTATTTCGAGAGCTTTCTACTGAGAATGATGAACAGTTTGAACGTTTGCTGATGCACACAGAAGTTAGGTGGCTCTCAAAAGGAAATTGTCTGAGACGCTTTTATGCTCTTTTTGAAACTGTGGTAGAATTCTTCAAAGACTTGCATGCTTCGCTCAGTACAGAACTAACGAATATCAGGCATGACATTGCATATTTGTCAGATTTATTCACAAAGTTTAACGAAATAAATCTACAACTGCAAGGAAATGATATTAATCTTATAAAAGTCAAATCTGTCAGCTCCACGTTTCTGGCCAAATTAACGCTATTCAAACATAAATATTGGCCGTAGCGAGTTAATCCAATTTCCCAGCCTCTTAGAGTTGGAAGAAAAAGACAAAATACAAGAGGATAATCTTCAAGTATATTGTGCACATCTAGATATGCTGCATAAAGACATGTCTCAGAGGTTTCAGGATCTTCTTTTGATCACAATTCCAGACTGGATAATAAATCCATTCCCAGACGCGTGCACTGATGAACTAGGAAGGGTGGAAGAGGAACTGATATCGCTACAAAATGACGTTGAGCTTAAGCCAATGTTCAAGAAATCATATCAAGACTTTTGGTTGCAGAAAGAAATCTCTGAACGCTTCCCTGCAGTGTGGGGAAAGGTTAAGATGTTCTGTATTGCCTTTCCAACATCGTATTTAGTACAGCGTGGTTTCAGTGCAGTTGTCCAACTTCTTTCGAAGCAGAGAAACAGACTGCAGATTACTGAATGTGGGGATCTGAGACTCCTTCTATGTAACTTTCAGCCTGATGTTGAGAAGCTGATATCACTACATCAGGCACATTCATCTCATGGAAGTTAAAAATGAAGTAAGTTTGTTACTAATTTACTTTCGCATACTGCTGTTTGTTTTACAGCATTAAGTAATTAAGTTTTTCTTTTTAAATTAAGTTAATAAATAAGCGTACGTGTAGCTTTATATTAGAATGTGATAAATTGAGCAATTAGTTGTTACTGTATTAACAGTTGCTCTTATTTTTCACTCTTTAGGGGAGAGTGGTGAGCAATGGACCGTTAGGAGAAATGGACCGCCCCTTGTATCTCAAAAACGAATGTTCCATTTTAATTTGGACCATAATGAAAAAATACCAGTAGGATGAGATCATTTCCAGGAACAACGTCCGGTTTCTTTATGTGCGCGCATTTTTTGACAATCAGTGACCTCATTTTGTACAAGGAAATAGTTGAGTTTTTGAAGTGATATTGCAAGTCCAATTTTTGTCGCTGCTTCGCTGATTGTACGGTAAGACAGATGACACTGGGAAAGACTAAAAACCGGCTGACCGGGTTAGCACCCCGTAAGCTGTATTCAATTGCTATAGGACCCAAAAAAGATAGATGCCCCCAGGATTCACCGAAAGGGGGGGGGGGGGGGGGGAATGATGAATCCACAGGCGCCTCATTGGAATCGACCAGACCCGTTACACGGACTTCGAGCTCTGAACAACGGCTGGAATTTCCATGTGCCTGTGGTAGGGAATTCTCTACTCAGAGAGGAATGAAAATCCACCGAACGAAAAAGGGGTGTGGGGGTCATCTGGGGGAGATCAACAGCGCTCTGTCTCGACGGATAAGACGTTAGAAGAACGCAGCCAGGAGTCAATCCACAGTGCTGAGTACATTCAAGTTGATCTGCCTGATGATGATCTCACACACTTCTTGGACGGGAAGAGAGATGCAATCAAGTTTCCACCTGCCAGTGCAAAAGGGCTTTGGGAACAGCTGGACGAAGCCTTGGCAAAAGAGTTGGATAACAACCTGAAGCAGATAACTTTGGAGAAGAAGCTGGAAATCTTCGGCGACATAATATATCTGCACTGTCGCAAAGTGTTCGGAGTGAGGGAGGCAAGGGAAAGTAACCCACCACGAAAAAGTAGAAGACAAATTAAAATAGAAGAAATCAGGAAACAGAAGAAGCATGCCCGAAAACTTTTCAAGAACGCAGTTGCCACAGAGAAGGAAGGGTTACGACAGGTTTGGGAGCACCTGAAAGGCCAACATAATGCCCTTTGTAGAGCAGAAAGGTTGTGCAGGAAGAGAAGGAAGACTCGAAGGGATAGGGAAAGATTCTTCAGGGAGCCCTTCAAGTTTGCCAAAGAACTGTTTGAGCAGCCACGGTCGGGTACGCTAAACATCAAGAAAGAAGACCTGGAAGAACACCTTAGAATGACATATTCAGATGGTCGCAGAGATGAGCCGCTCAGCAGCATGGCAGGCCTTAAATGGCCGAGTAAGCCAGGAGCTGAATTTAACACCAAGCCCCCAACGGTGCAAGAGGTAGAAAGCATTGTCCAGAAAGCTCGGTGCAAGTCAGCTCCAGGTCCTAATGGTGTCCCATATGTGGTGTATAAGAGATGCCCTGAAGTGCTCAAACGACTGCTCCGTTTACTGAAGAATGCGTGGAAAAACCAGCTTGTAAGCAAGGAATGGAGAAAGGCGAACGGAGTCTACATCCCGAAGGAGCAAAATTCCACTGACATCAGTCAGTTCAGGCCAATCTCCCTACTCAATGTGGAAGGGAAGATATTCTTCTCAGTGATGGCGAAAAGACTCACTACATACCTCCTGGCAAATGGGTACATTGACACTACCATTCAGAAAGGAGGTATCCCAGGTACACCAGGATGTCTAGAGCATGCCACAATGATCTGGGAAGCAATCCAAAAGGCAAAGTCTGACAGAACAAACCTCCATGTAATCTGGTTGGATCTAGCGAATGCTTATGGATCCGTTCCACACCAGATGTTGTGGCAGGCCCTAGAAATGTATCATGTTCCACAAGAGATTGCAGCAATGCTGAAGCTGTATTTCGCAGGGTTTGCTGTCAGATTTTCAACCAGAGAGTACACAACGAAGTGGATTGGCCTTGAAGTTGGAATTGCGATGGGGTGTACCATCTCTCCGATACTATTCGTGATGGCTATGCAGGTAATCCTCAATGCGGCTGAAGGAATGGCTATAGGTCCAAAGCTCGGTGGAATGTGTCACATGCCACCGCTCAAAGCATTCATGGATGACACAACAATTCTGACATCAGATGAACATCAGACCCGGAGGATGTTAGAACGCCTGGATGAACTAGTCAGCTGGTGCAGAATGAGCTTCAAACCCAAGAAGTCGAGAAGCCTATCAGTCAGGAAAGGGAAAATAGCAGAGGACATATTCATGGTTTCCAACCAAAGAATCCCTACTGTCATTGAGGAACCTGTTAAAAGTCTTGGCAGGGTGTACGATGCCTCATTAAAAGACTCGAAGGCAGTGCAACAGACAATAGAAATGGCAGACAGAGGGCTACAGATCATAGACCAAAGCAGACTCCTGGGAAAGTTCAAACTGTGGTGCCTCCAGTTTATGTTGATACCGAAGTTGCTGTGGCCACTGCTTATATATGAAATAAGCACAAGTACAGTGGAAGCTATAGAGCAGAAGGTCAACAAGTTCATGAGAAAGTGGCTAGGGGTACCACCAGGTCTGTCAGATGTAGCACTGTATTGCAAAAAGGCAAAACTTCTGCTTCCTTTCAAGTCAGTTGTTGAAGAGTACAAAGTTGGAAAGGCAAGGCTTGCAATGATGCTACGCGAGTCAGCTGATGACGTGGTTAAGTCCATTCAGCCTACACTGAAAACAGGAAGGAAGTGGAGAGTGGAAGAAGCTGTTGATGCTGCCCAAGAGTCACTCAAACTGAGGGAGGTAATCGGATACACACAAACGAATAGACGGGGATTTGGTCATGGAGATATCCGCTGGTGGTCCAAGGCATCAAGCAGGGAGCGCAGAGACATGGTAGTTCAGGAGATACGAGGAGCTGAGAATGATAAGAGGTTGCAAAAAGCAGTGCAGCAGGTCCAACAAGGCCAATGGACTACATGGGAAGGAGCCCTGCAGAGGTCCTTGACATGGAATGATATATGGCATATGGCACCTCTTAGGCTCAGCTTCGTTGTTAGATCAATGTATGACCTGCTGCCATCGGCCACCAACCTTGTGAAATGGGGAAAGTCGGATGATGAGCAGTGCCCCCTGTGCCAGGGGAGGCAGACACTCGAACACGTGCTCTCAGCGTGTAAGGTGGCATTAGGGCAAGGGCGATACACTTGGCGCCATAACAAAGTGCTAAATGAGCTTGCTGCGACAATAGATCTGGCAAGGATGAAGGCGAATAGCAAACCCAGGCCAAGCACCGCAAATACATACTTTCTGAGGGCAGGAAAGTCAGCACACCCCAAACCGAGTAATCCTGGTAGCAGTTTACCATCTCTTCTTGACTGTGCAAACGACTGGGAGATGGCGGTAGACCTACCTGGACGAGGGGCATATCCAGAGAGTATCAGAAAATCGTGGAGACGGCCGGATATAGTGCTTCATTCTTCAGCAACGCTCCAGGTCATACTGATTGAACTGACCGTGCCATTTGAATCCAGATTAGACGAGCAACATTCATTCAAAGCGGCCAAGTATAGTGATCTGGCCGCGGATCTGAGACACGATGGGTTCACTGCAAAGGTCATGGCTGTTGAAGTGGGCGCAAGAGGGCTTGTGGCTGCATCAGTGTATGATCTATTGAAACTGTTGGGGCTGAGGGGACAGTCGAGAACAAGGGCACTGAAGAGGCTTAGTGAAACTGCTGAAAAGGCATCATGCTGGCTGTGGAACAACCGCAATGGGCAATGGAAATCATGGCAATAAATGCTGCGGTACAGAAAACACCAGGAATTTTTCTAAGTCCACAATACGCTGAGTTTTTTGGTGTACTAGTGAACGGGCTGTGACTGAGCGGCAACAGGCGGTGTATATTATAGGGGTGTTCAGTGTCAGAATTTCAGTGGCCAGACGCGTCGGCCTCACGATGGTGTCTCAGTGTGTGCGACGGAACGAACGGAATAATTTGTCTTTGTTTTGTTACTTTCACAATTGCCTCCACGACTGGTGGAGTTGTGGATTAAAGTTGCTACCATAAGGGAAATGGGTTCATTTTCGATACAAGACAACAGGAGGCTGAGACGCTTGGGAGTCATGACCCAAGTGGGCCCGCCCCCCTTAGAGTGTAAAGGAGTATATGGGCCGAAACACTCATCGGACGGGGGGGACTTCTTCTGATGATCAGATTGCTTCCTGTTGTATCGCTCTGTAAAGAGTTTCCTATCATCTTATAGGCAGAATTACCATTTTCCTGCATAAGCAATGTTCTTTATGCCTAAAAATATTAGCTTTAAGAGTTTATGCTTGTCTTTTCTATTTGAATACCTGTAGAGAGAAATGGGCCGTCACTGGTCCATTTCTCCCCGAACATGGAAGCGTTATACATGTATCCCATTCATCACAAAATATTTCCTAAATCTTAGTTTGTTTAAACAGTTGAATATGTTTAAATTTTATCAATGTAAACTATAAAACTAATCATTGTTAAACTATCAATGTAATCCTATTTTATAAGTATAATTATTATAATTATTTTATACAGTAAATTATTTTTTTCCAGAAAAAAATGACTCGTGTTTACAAGAGGAAAACAGATAAAGGCAAAGTACCAGAGTCCATTATGAGAGCTGCTGTGACTGCCGTAGTGGAAGGCATGCCTGTTAGACAAGCTTCCAGGGAATATGGAATTGCTCGGAAAACTCTGATCAACAATATTAACAAGTCCAAATCTTCAGAAGTCAGCCTCACCCCAATATATCGGCACAGTCAGATTTTTAATGCTGAACAGGAAGAGAGTCTTGCAAATTATCTGGATAAGTGTTCCAAAATGTTTCATGGACTAACACCAAAAAATGTTCGTACACTTGCCTTTGAAATGGCAACATTGAATCATTTGAAATGTCCGCAAACATGGATTGAGAACTCAATGGCAGGAAGGGAATGGCTTTTTGGCTTCCTGAGGTGGCATTCACAATTGTCAATAAGACAACCAGAAGCAACATCACTGGCACGAGCAACCGCATTTAATCGACACAATGTTGCGGCATTTTTTAACATACTACAAGCCTCTTATACAAACCTGAATGTAAGCGGGGATCAAAATTTACAATCTTGATGAAACTGGTGTAACAACAGTACAAAAAGTTCCTAGTCATTGCACCACGTGGTACCAAATAGGTTGGGCAAGTCACATCACGAGAACGAGGTGAACTTGTCACAATGTGCTGCATAGTTTCAGCTGCTGGACACAGCTTGCCACCAGTGTTTGTGTTTCCAAGAAAACATTTTAAACATTTTATGTTAACTCTTAAAGGCCGGAACGACGCTGGTAGCGTACATCCACAAAACCCCTAGAAGCCGAAACGACGCTGGGAACGTCACTTTTGTGTTCTGTAAAATTTGTTCCGTATTTTCATTATGACTCATAACTGAATACTATATGTAGAATATCACTAAAAATCCTTCATATTCTAATTCTACATTAATTTATCTTTACTGTGATGTATAACATGTGTGTCTTTGTTGTGTAATAACTCAGAAACTTTAGAATTTATAAAGGTACTGCTTTAAGGTACAAAAATAATTCTGGCAAAACTGATGAAAAAATTCCGGCCTGCAAGAGTTAAATAGAGCACCTGAAGGCTCTTTAGGACTTACCCACTCTTCAGGTTGGATGACAAGTGAAAATTTTGTGAAAGTGGTTGAGCATATTGTGAAATGTGTTAGACCTTCAGAGACATATCCCATCATTGTGATCATGGATAATCACGAAAGCCACATTTCCTTTCCTGCTCTGGAGTTGGCAAAGCAGAACCATATTCATATCATCACTCTTCCACCACATACAAGCAACAAAATGCAACCATTGGATCGAACTGTCTTTGGGCCCATGAAAGCAGCGTTTAGTCATTTAGCAGATTCATGGATGATAAAGAATGTTGGAAAAACCCTCTCCATCTATCAGCTTGGTGGTGCTGCATTTGTAAGGGCCTCTACCCAACAAAACATAATGTCTGGGTTTAAAGCTGCTGGCATTTGGCCACTTGATCAAGATATTTCCAGTGCTGAAGATTTTCTGCCTTCTTACATCACAGACAGGCCTCAGATTTCAGAAGCATCAGTCCCTACTTTGATTGAACCTAATTTAGGCCTGGTTGATAAAGGGGCCTCACTCAGTGGGACAAACTCCCTGGTTTTATTGACCAGTTCATTTCCTGTGTCGCCAAATGATGCTGCCCCAAAAGTAGCTTTAAAAGTGTACTCACCTCCTGAGTTATTTAAAGGATTTCCTAAGGCTGCCCCTCGTAAGGAAAACAATCGAGGGAGAAAACGTGGCAAGGTAATACTGGCAACATCATCTCCAGCAATGAGGGAAATGCAGATGAAAATGAAATACAGATCAGAAAACAGAAAGAAGGTTACTATATCAAAGGCCAAGAAATCCCTTTTTGTGTCTGAAGAGAATGTCAGTGATTATGATGATGATACTGACAATATACCATATGATGATGACACAGATTCTGACATAGGCCTATCTATGGATGAAACTGGGCGTGACAGTGATGATGAAAGAAACAGTGTCAGAATGGAGGGTGTAGAAAATGTAGACTTAAATTGTGGTCAATATGTATTGTGTGAGTTTGAGACAGGAAAAAACACGAAATATTTAATTGGGAAAGTTATGCAGCTGGAAGATGAGGATGGTGATGTGGAAATCAATTTTTTAAGAAAGAGTGGTAAAATGTTTGACAAGTTTTTTTTGGCCTGCTGTAGAAGATTTAGGGACTGTTAAAATAAGTCAAATTAAAACAATATTACCACAGCCAACTTGCTGCAAGGGTACAAAAAGAACAGAAAGGTATCTACGTTTCAACATATCCTTTGGTAATTTACAATTTTATTGATTCATTTTCATGGACTGTTTCTCCTGCATATGGTCCATTTCTCCACATACGCGGTCCATTTCACACCACTATGGTATCATTGCTTCAAATGTTAATTTTATAAAAAGTTTTAATGTTTAACCATTTTATGTAGACTATATTTTGAAATAAATGGGTATTTCACCTACACATATTAATAACATCTCAAACTTATTATTATTTCTATAGTTATATCGAATTTGTTTAAAAACGAAAAATGAGGGACCATTTCTCCCCACTCTCCCCAACATTTTTTTATGTAATGTGGGGAAATGCAGGGGGGCGGTGGGAACATGCCCTGGTAGCCAAGGGATTGGTGACCCAAAAAAGTTTAGGAAACACTGCTCTAGATCTAGATGCTGCATCTTACGATAACTTCAGTTTATTCACAAGTAAAGAATTTTAGCAAATGCGCTCACAACTTTTTTTGGCATAAAAAGAGTTGGCTACCCGAAGAGCAGCAGCTGGGAGACTTTTTCAAGCCATAAATCGAGGGTTCCTCAGCAAGAGAGAGGTTGGTAAGAAAACGAAGATGGCTGTATACTGCTCCACCTATGTCCCAGTCTTGACATATGGATGCGAGTCATGGGCAATGACTACAACCCACAAAAGCCAGATCCAAACCTCAGAAATAAGGTATCTGAGGAAGGTGGTTGAAGTAACAAAAAGAGACCTTGTCTGCAACCAGATGATACGTCAAGGCCTTAAAACCCACCCCCTCCAAGTAGAACAGTCCCAACTAAGATGGTTTGGCCATGTCTGCAGAATGGGAGAAGATCGGCTACCACGACAAGCATGGGAAACTAAGAGCCAGGGATCCAGGATGACCCAAAGTTCACTGGGAGGACAACATTAGACAATCTTTGAAGGACCGATGACTAGAATCGAACCAAGCCAAGAGGAAGACAGCTGATAGAATAGTATGGCGCTCTCTCTTACAAACCTCTACACCTCACGGTAGAAGAGGAACGACTAAGTAAGTAAGTATGTGCTCAATACAAACAAGGAAATACCTCGGGACAAAATTCTTTTTTTTATTTTTTTTATACTAAATGCTGATGTGTTTACAACAAATGATTTAAACAGCTGTGCATGCTAGTGTATGAAAGCATTGTTACATTCTGCACTGTAGGCTGTAACAGAATATTCATAACACAAGACGAAGCATTAACAGTTCACATCTTTATTTATAGCGCTACTCAACTCACAATCCCTCGTTTTGGTTATTCTAAAGAGTGGAAATCAATACTCAATAAATTACATTCGCTTTCGTTAAGAATGTAAACCTTTAATTCTCTTATTTCTGTCTACTAGTTCCACTACAATTTTCAGACTTTGCTCCCCAACACATTATACTGTGGAATCATGCATTACAGACATTCACATATTGCTAATAATCTTTTTAACTAAACTACCTCCCATTTCCCTTACAATTTATCCCTGAATGTTACGTAATAAAAATCAAGAAAAGAATCTACACACTAGCAAATTAACATGAAAGTAAATTAAACTGCAAAACATTATATGCATGTTTGATTTGTCATGCACTATGAGCACATTTAGTCTCTATATCTTGCTGGTTTCTTAATGACTCTTCCACTTCAGGTAACTTGATGACCCACTGTGTTTTCTGTAGGCCTTGTTGCTTCTCTGGGCATTAATTCTGTAGGCTTTACTGTGTCGTGTGCTGAGCTGTTCTTTGAGAGTGCCCTCCATAGTTTCACTCCAATAGTCATGAAAATCCACTGGTCCCTCCACCCTTATTGGATGACTATTAGCCCCTAGTGGTACTGGGATCAAATGTATGCGATTGCGTCGATAGTTGGTGTGATTTGACGTTACTACATACGAACGTGGTAATTCATGTTTAGTAAGAACTGTTCCTGGCATCCCCTTACCACCTGCTGAAAATGGCTTCATTCTCACTGTCTGTCCTGGGCTGAGAGCAGGCACACTTTGTCCTGCTTTCCTGTTGTAAAAGTATTGTTGTTTCTGTGCTCATCTGTCAAAGCATCTCTTCATCTCTGCTAGGTTGTGTAGCCCTGGTTTCATAATGGCAGTCTGGGCAGGTAATAGGTTACTTGGTCTTCTGCCCAGGAGCAAGTGTGTAGGTGACAACCCAATGTCTTCCAGGGGAGTTGTATTATAGTCCAGGAGAGCTAAGTACTTGTCTGTTGATTTCAACCACAGTCATTTGACTGTCTGAATGTATCTTTCTGCAAATCTGTTTGAACTCTGGAAGTGCGGAGATGCCGTAGTGTGGCTGATTTGGTAGTCACGACAAAACTGTTGGAATTATGTGCTTCTGAACTGTGAGCCATAGTCTGATCTTATTTTACTTGGTATTCCATGGATGCTGAAGACCTTTTCAAGCACTTCAATCACAGTAGAGGATCTCTCATACTTGGCAATTTTTCTACCTGATTGGCCCTTGAATAATAATCAACTATCATTAAGTACTGGATACCTTCAAAGTCAAAAATGTCAATAGAAATTTATGAAAATGGGAGCTCTGGATGTGGTGTGGGGATTAGAACGAACGAACTTTATTTTCAAAGGGTTAAGAATTGGGCACGCAGGCCCATCTTACATTCTGCCCTTCTTCTCTCTGTCTTCTTACATACCATATCCTTTCAATAGCACATGTACTTTGAGCATTATTTAAGCATACATTATCAAGGTAACATAATAACTTACTTACTTAGTCGTTCCTCTTCTACCGTGAGGTGTAGAGGTTTGGAAGAGAGAGCGCCAGACTATCCTATCGGCTGTCTTTTTCCTGGCCTGGTTCCATTCTAGTCCTCGGTCCTTCAAAGATTGTCTAATATTGTCCTCCCAGCGGACTCTGGGTCGTCCTGGAGGTCTGGATCCCTGGCTCTTTGTTTCCCATGCTTGTCGTGGTAGCCGATCTTCTCCCATTCTGCAGACATGGCCAAACCATCTTAGTTGGGACTGTTCTATTTGGGTCTGCAGCGGGTGGGATTTTAGGCCTTGACGTATCGTCTGGTTGCGGACCATGTCTCTTCTTGTTACTTCAACCACCTTCCTCAGATACCTCATTTCTGAGGTTTGAATCTGGCTTTTGTGGGTTGTAGTCATTGCCCATGACTCGCATCCATATGTCAAGACTGGGACATAGGTGGAGCGGTATACAGCCATCTTCGTTTTCTTACCAACCTCTTTCTTGCTGAGGAATCCTCGATTTATGGCCTGATATAG
The DNA here is from genome assembly GCA_024509875.1 of Oreohelix idahoensis. Taxonomy (NCBI): domain Eukaryota; kingdom Metazoa; phylum Mollusca; class Gastropoda; order Stylommatophora; family Oreohelicidae; genus Oreohelix; species Oreohelix idahoensis. The sequence goes on from JAMPIV010005803.1 coordinate 100,459, forward strand.
TCTCCCAGCCGCTGCTTTTCGAGTGGCCAACTCTTCTTTGATGCCCCCCTTTCGGTCTATAATAGCTCCGAGATATTTAAAGTGGTCGACCTGCTCCAGGACCTGTTCTCCCAACTTAATCTGATGTTTTCTTTCTTCTCGTGATATCACAATGGATTTTGTTTTAGAGCTGCTTATGACCATCCCTCTCTTCTCCAGCTCTTCCTTCCAGACTTGCAGGTTGGATTGGAGATGTGTCTCTGATTTAGCAATCAGGACAACATCATCAGCAAATGCTAGCTCTGAAATACAGACCTGTCTCATCTTCCAGTACCCCACTGAATACTTTCTTGTTCTCTCCTTACATGCCTTGATGACATCGTCCATGAGGAGTATGAAAAGATAAGGTGACAGGATATCGCCTTGTCTTACACCAGTGGTGGTCCTGAACTCTTCTGACTTATAGTTTGCTGTCCTCACATAATTTCTGCAAGACTTGTAGAAGCTCTGTATAGCATGAATCAGAGGTGCTGGAATGTTCTTCCTTGCCAAACAGTCCCAAAGTTCGCTCCAGGGGACCCTGTCAAACGCCTTTTCCAGATCTATGAAACAAAGATGGATCTCACTCTTGTACTCAAGGGCCTTTTCACTCAGCTGCCTGAGTGTGAAGATTAGGTCTTGAGTACTTCGGTTTGCTCGGAATCCGCACTGGGCTTCATCCAATTGTGGCTCAGCTAGGCATCGGAGTCTCTGCTCTAGGATTCTAGAGTAGATTTTACCAGGGACACTGAGAAGGGATATGCCTCTGTGGTTTCCACATTGTCGATTGTCACCCTTTTTGAAAATCGGTGTTATAATGGCAATCTCCCAATCCTTTGGTATGGCCTTGTTGCACCATGCTGCCTGTAGGACCCCTTAGGAGTAATAGGTCGCCTGATGCTCCCATGTACTTAACCATTTCTGGTGTTATACCATCATGCCCTGCTGCTTTGCCCATCTTGATTTTCTCCAGTGCTGCCTTCAGTTCTTCCATCTTTATGTCATCTTCATCACCATTTGTATCCTCTTCTGTGCTAGTGGTTATCATTTCTGATGCTCTCTACCTTGCTCACCATCAAGGAGTTCTGAGAAATATTCTTTCCATCTTTCCATTACTTCCTTCGGGGCAGTAAGCAATTTGCCTTGCTTGTCCTTTATAAATTTAAGAGGGCATTGTTTTTCCTTCCTCATGTTCTTTAGGGTCTTATAGAACAATTTCTGGTTTTCTTGCGCATCCTTTTCTAGCTTTTCTCCAAATTCTTCCCAGGACTTCTGTTTTGCTGCTAGCACCTTGTTCTTTGCTTCTGTTCTGAGTATCACATATTCTCTATATTTCTCTATTTGTCCTGCTGTGTTTTTAGCTCCTAAATATTGTTTCCATGCCATTTTCTTTAATCTTATTTTCTCTTTGACTTCCTCTGTCCACCAAGGTGTCCTCTTTCTCTTGTTCCCAAGTCGGACTTCACCACATGCTTCTGCAGCAGCTGTCTTTATGATGTCCTTGAATTTAAGCCACAGGGTTTCCAAGTCATCAGGTTGTTCTTCTGTGTTTCTCACCGCTGTAGCAATAAGCCCCTGATATCTGGTCTTAATTTCTGGCTCTTTCAGCTTGTAGGTCTTAATGCTCATTTCTTCCGTTCGTTTACTTGGTTTCTTGCGTGGTGCTGGACAGTTCCTAGGCTGAGCAACTCTTTCAGTTGTTCTTTTGATTGTAAGCAGGTAGTGATCACTTCCAATCTCTGGCCCCCTCCAGACTCTAGCATCCCGGACATATTTGAATGAGCTCCTCCTAACAATGGCATAGTCGATCACTGACTTCTCATTCTTTGTTGGTTCACACCTAGTGTATGCATGTATGCGCTTATGGGGGAACTTTGTGTTGGTAATGATCAGATTCTGCTCACTGCAGAATCTGAGGAGTCGCTTTCCATTGTCACTGAGAGTATCTTCTCCATATCTTCCGATAACTCCACCCCATCTAGCATGGTCATTTCCAACTCTGGCATTGAAATCTCCGAGCATGATAATTTCATCTAGGCAGTCATCCACTGTCCTTTGAAGCAGCTCGAAGAATTCTTCCTTGACCTCTGCTCTCTCATCCTCATTTGGCCCATACACTATGACCAGGTTGACTATGGTTTCTCCTTCTTTTAGTTTTACAACCATAATGCGCTCCGAGACAAAGTTCCATCCCTTGATACTATCTTTCTGGTTTTTGGCCACAATGCAACCCACACCCCCTTTAGCTCTTTCAGATGTGGGTACACCACTGTATAGCAGAGTGTTGCCATCGAGATCCATGACTCCTTGTCCCTTTTTCTTTGTTTCGGTAATAGCCAGGATTTCTAGTTTTGCTTTCCTCATCTCTTCCATCAGCTCCTCTTCTTTCCCATTTATACTTCTTGTGTTCCATGTTCCATAAGTCGTAGTCCGTAGTCCGTTCCAGTTCGTCGCCTTTAGAATCAGTCCGGTTTTCTCTTATATTGCTTGTAATCATAGTTTAAGACAAACAGGTGATTGGCCTGTTGTGCCTTTGCATGGTGGAGGGGCTGCCTCCTTACGGCCTCCATGCAGGCCGCCCTCCTCCTTTTTCATCCGGGCTTGGGACCGGCATAGGCGGAGTTGGTAACATAATAACATACATTTGTAATATCCAGTCATAATCAAATTTAAGTATGTTAAAAAAAAAAGAAGGAGAAAAAAAATTAATTAATTAAAAAAATAAATAAATAAAAAAAAAAAAACCATACAAACAAAAATTTAAACCATTCATACAGTAAATTAGACATAATTTGAAACGTAATCAGATTATGGTCACATATAATAAGAACTCGTGACATATTGGAAATCTGCTGCTGAATAATTTCTGCTGCTGCTACTTAGAGGTTCTTTGGGTGGGCTTCTGCAATTTTCTGCATACTTATAGCAATTCTTCGCTAGTTCTTCTATGTCAGCATTCATTTGAGGCCAGTAAAGCACTTCTCGTGCTCTTTGTTTACACTTTACAATTCCCAAGTTTGTTTTATAGATCAGTTGTAACATGTCATGTTTTATAGATCAGCTGTAACATGTCATGTTTTATAGATCAGCTGTAACAAGTCATGTTTTATAGATCAGCTGTAACATGTCATCTTTTATAGATCAGCTGTAACATGTTATGTTTTATAGATCAGCTGTAACATGTCATGTTTTAAGCTTGGGGGCCCTACCAGTCTTTGGCCTCTGAATATCAGATTATCAATTACTGCTAGTTCAGCTTTGGCATAAAAAAAAGAGTCAAACCTCTAGATTCACCTTCTTGTAACTGTCTGGCCAACCTACCTCAATGTTTGTTTCAGTGAGGACGGTTTACTTGTAGCTTTCTGGAATGCTCTGAGCTTCTCATCTGAGATGGAAATGAAGCTGAGCATAGAGATGTCTGTTAGATCACAGTCCGGTGTGTCTTGGGATAGTGGTGCGCATGACAGAGTGTCTGGGATAGTCAGGGTGGATCCTTTCTGGTATTGGAGTTCAATGTCGTACCCTTGTAAAGTCAGGAGCATTTTCTGAATTCCCATTGGTGCCTGAACTATGGGTTTTTAAAAATATCTGTTCTAATGGCTTATAGTTGTTCTTTCTCAATTTGTGCATATCTTTGTTCTGTTGGTGTCAGTGACCAAGATGAGTAAGCTACTGGTCTACCTTCTTGAAAAAGCACTGCTCCCAGTCCTGTTTGACTGGCGTCACAGTGGATTTCAACAGGCTTTATAACATTGTACAGTGCCAATACTGGTGTTTTGGTACACAATAGATTCAACTTGTTAAATGCTTCTTCCTGACTGGACTGCCTTTGAAAAGCTACATCTTCTTTGAAGAGATCTCTTAGGGTTTTGTCTACATCACTGAGTCTAGGCAAGAAGTGATGCATCCCAGAAATCACCTGATATCTTGCTTGGAAGATGGTCTCTTCATTTTGGTCACAGCCCCATCTTTGTCTGGATCTGGTTCAACTCCATTTTACTGACAATGTCCTAGGTATTTAACACTGCTCTGTCTTAACACACACTTGTCCCAGTTCAGTTTCAGGTTGTAGGATGCAGCTCGGTCAATGACTTTTTGCAATATTTCATCATGATGTTGTGTATTCCTCCCTGCTATCAATATGTCATCAATCGTAGCTACAGCACCATCTATACCCTCCAGCATGTGGTCCATTATTCTCTAGAAGATTTCAGGACTGGATTTAATGCCCAATGGCAACCTGAGCCGACGATATCTTCCTACTGGTTTGTTAAAGGTTGTGAGAAACGATGATCTCTGGGTAACCTTGATCTGTTAGAAACCATTTTTGGCATCAAGCACAAAGAACACCTTTGCATCTGGAATATTTGAGATGATTTTATCAATACTTCACATGGGATAATGTTCCCTCATGATTGCTTACTTTAAATCTTTGGGATCAATACAAATTCTGATTTTGCCATTTTTTTTCGTGACCATCATCAAACTCACCCAGTCAGTAGCTCATTTACTTTTGCTATAAAGCCATCTCCTTCCATTTCTTTAAGTTTTTGCTTGATTTTCTCTCGTAAAGCAACTGGTTGTTTCATGGTTGCATGTACTACTGGCTTTACTTCTGGGTCTATTGTGAGATCAATTTCTCCTGGAAGTAATCCTACAGTCTTTACTACGAGTAATTCTGGAAACTCTCTTGCTAAGCCAATAGTACTAGTGTGACAGATGAGACCAAGTTTCTCAGCTGTGTGTCCAGAGAGTATATTTTCTTGGTCTATGTTTACTACGAGGAATTCTGAAACAGTCTCTGCTTTCTTGCAAGAAATATGCAGATCGACAGTGGCTATGGGCTTGATTAGATGATTTGAATAGGTTTTGAGAATTTTCCTTTATTCTCTTCCTTTTGGTTGTCCTAGTATCCTGCAAAAATCCTTTAGAGTTATTATATTGCACCGTGCACCTGTGTCAATTTTGAAATACATGTCTGCTCTATTTATGCTTATTTTGGTTTTCCATTTATTTGCATGAATAATATCTGCAAGTGAAATAATATCTTCAAGTGAAATAATATCTTCAAGTGAAATAACATCTTCAAGTGAAATAACATCTTCAAGTGAAATAATATCTTCAAGTGAAATAATATCTATGTATTCAATATGTTCTTCTTCAGATATGTGTTGTTGGTAGTCTTCTTGTACTTCTTCTTCCTCGTTCGCCCTCAGACTTCCACATTTATGACTCTAATAAAGGCAGTAGTCAACTCAAGGTTCCCGACATCTCGTTGACCCTCAGACTTCCACATTTATGACTCTAATAAAGGCAGTAATCAACTCAAGGTTCCCGACATCTCGTTGACCCTCAGACTTCCACATTTATGACTCTAATAAAGGCAGTAGTCAACTCAAGGTTCCCGACATCTCGTTGACCCTCAGACTTCCACATTTATGACTCTAATAAAGGCAGTAGTCAACTCAAGGTTCCCGACATCTCGTTGACCCTCAGACTTCCACATTTATGACTCTAATAAAGGCAGTAGTCAACTCAAGGTTCCTGACATCTCGTTGGCCCTCAGACTTCCACATTTATGACTCTAATAAAGGCAGTAGTCAACTCAAGGTTCCTGACATCTCGTTGGCCCTCAGACTTCCACATTTATGACTCTAATAAAGGCAGTAGTCAACTCAAGGTTCCTGACATCTCGTTGGCCCTCAGACTTCCACATTTATGACTCTAATAAAGGCAGTAGTCAACTCAAGGTTCCTGACATCTCGTTGGCCCTCAGACTTCCACATTTATGACTCTAATAAAGGCAGTAGTCAACTCAAGGTTCCCGACATCTCGTTGGCCCTCAGACTTCCACATTTATGACTCTAATAAAGGCAGTAGTCAACTCAAGGTTCCTGACATCTCGTTGGCCCTCAGACTTCCACATTTATGACTCTAATAAAGGCAGTAGTCAACTCAAGGTTCCTGACATCTCATTGGCCCTCAGACTTCCACATTTATGACTCTAATAAAGGCAGTAGTCAACTCAAGGTTCCTGACATCTCGTTGACCCTCAGACTTCCACATTTATGACTCTAATAAAGGCAGTAGTCAACTCAAGGTTCCCGACATCTCCAAAACAGTTTTTCGTTGACAGAAGTGGGTTGTTGCCATATGCTACTCCGTTCATTACTGCAGGTTGGGCAGTACTGCAGCAGGTGTTTGACTCATCAGGCCTGGTACCGCAGGTGCAGAGATCTGTTGCACCAATTTTGTATTTGTGGTATAGATGGTATCTCCATCTGTTGTGTCCAGTCCGTAGCCGAAAAATGATGACCTGTTCTTTCCTGGAAAGTTGATGATATGCATCATTTTTCAAATGGCCCGGGTGCTCTCTTTCCCATTTGGACTTGAATGTAGCCATTATAGTAGTCTTTGCCATTGCGTAAGTTGTCTCTATATCATTTTGTTGTAAGGCACCTCCTTCCTTAGCAAGTTTGTCTGCCCCCTCATTTCCTGGTATGTTGCAATGGGCTGGTATCCACTGGATTGTGCACTTGTTGAAGCATTTGGCCAGTCTTTCAAGGGAGATTATCAGATCTTTCAATCCTTTAGCTTGGTGGCTCTTCAGCGCTGTTATTACTGAGAGGGCATCTGTAAAGATTACTATCTGTTTTTCCGCCTGTGCTTTGCATTCAATAAGAGTTTCCGCTGCCTGTTTCAGGGCTTCTGCTTCAGTGGCATTGCCATAGAGAAGATTCTATTCTTTAATTTTATGATGTATTTTGACTGCATTTTTTTTTGCTGAACCATCAGTATATGCATGCCAAATGTTTTCCATTTGGTTGATTTTTGTGGACTTTAGGGCCCCTGTTATAATACGTGCTGCTTGGTTTTGGAGTCTGTTTACTCTGTCAAAATTTGACTTTGCTGCCGTCAACCATAGCAGGTCTCTCTGTGCCTGTGTACAGCTTTTGAGGATATTCTCATCAGCCCCCCATGTGGTACCAGCTAACTTTTTCATGATGGCCATGCGAAGTTTTGCCCTTAGCTGTATTTTGGTTATCTGTGATTTCCACGTCATTCGGCGGTCTAGTGTGATTCCTAAGTATGTTGGTATTTCATCTTCTCGTACTGTCTGCCCATTTATTGTAGCTTTGCTTGCTGTGGTTTGTTGGACATGGTAAAAATAGTGCGTGTTGTTTTTCATTCATTGATTTTGAGCAACCACTTTCTGGACCAACTTTCAAGGGCTAGCAGTGAATCCTGCATGCACACTCTTGCTGTGGTGATGTATTCTTCTGAAGTCCAAATGGCCAGGTCATCAGCATAGAGGGAGTTGTGGACATTCTTGTGGATGTTTTCCGTTATATCATTTATATATATAAGGAAGAGTGTTGGGGAAAGGACCCCACCCTGTGGGACTCCATGTTCCATTGTAGTCTTTTTGCTTAATTGTCCAAGCACCTGCACTCTATCTGTTCTGTTTGTTAGATAGTGACTGATCCAGTAACACATTCTTCCACGCACTTTAACTCTTAGCCCATCTTTCCAAACTTTAACAAATATTTTCTCCCTTCTTGTACCATATTGATGGCTTTTTGCATTAGTCTGCACATTTTTTGCCAGTGCCCCTTTTTAAAAAAAAATTTCATGTTGAGTTAATGGCTGAACAGACATTATGTCGAGTGGAAAACCCGCATCTTTGGCAATCTAGGTGCTGTGAAGTGCTTTCTTGTTTTGTAACCATAGGTTGCTGATTGCTTTTGGGTTTTTGGATTTGGCGGACTTACACTTTCAATTACAGAGTCAATCAGAATGTCATCTGGGTCTGTAGTTTTGTATTGGACTATTTTTCTTTTGATCTCCATATATTTCCCAATGCAATGAAAGCTCACCTAGCCTTCTGTATTCTTATTTTTATATCACTGCTGACCCCTGCAAATGTATGAATATTGTTGTCAAGATATAAGTATGATTCTACATCTTGCAGTGGCCTTTTTTTAAGTGCAATACTGTTACAGTTTCCTGCATTTATTCTCATTATCTTTGATTTCTCCCTGTGTGTTTTCAGATCCACTTGCTGTGATCTCACATCCAGTGAAGGCTCACTGTGAAGAAACTAAGGATGCTTGACAGAGTTGCGGTAGCAAAGTGGTTAGTGCACTGGCTTCCTAGCTCAGTGGTCTATGGTTCGATCCCCAGATGAGGTGGGATTTTTTTAGGCCGCAAATGGCTCCTGGGTCGACCCAGCCCCAATTGGGTACCAGAGCAACTTCTGGGAAGGTTAAGGCGGCGGGCATGATGCTGACCACATCACCCCTAGTGTGCCGATGGTCAAGAAAATATGGGCCTAACACCATATTCCCAATATGCCTCAATGGGCGTGTAACAGGATTTTTCTTTGCTTCAGTTTGTGTCGAGCAACGCGTATATTTTTCCGAGGCTGTACATATTTTCCCATGATCACATCAAATTAGTCTTTTTCTCCCTCAGCCCAAGTGAATGTTTTGTAAATATCTCGCGCCTGTTCACCACCCAAGTGCCAAGCCACCTGCATTTTTGTTTTTCCGAAGTCTGTGCTTGAGGTCCTTCTAAAACAAATTTGACGTGGTTTTTAAAGCGCTGGAATTCTTGGTGCAGGTCTTGAGCCTGCCAGTCAATCTGAGGCTGTTCAAAGGTAAACCCCATGGCCATTACTTTACCAGTTAGCGTAGATAAACTGGCGGTGATATATCCTTGTTATCAAAATTAGGTCTAGAAGCTTGTATTCTCTCTGTAGATGGAAGTACACGTTTACTGATACTTAGCCGACCTTGATTTGCACTAATATTGATGTACTGGCGACGTGGGTAATATTCTAATACCATGTCACGTTCTGCACTGTAGGCTATAACAGAATATTCATAACATGATACGAAGCGTTAACAGTTCATATCTTTATTTGTAGCACTACTTAACTAACAATCCTGCAGCATAGCCTCCCCTCATATTGGTCATTCTAAAAAGTGGAAACCAATACTCAATACATTACAAGCATGATGGAGTTTTTTTATTTATATCGCTTGGATCGAGTGTATGTTTTTATTTTAATTGTCAGGAGAACTATTTATACTGTGGATTTAACAACTATCTAATCTTTGGCTCAACCTCTAAGGATACGACCACAGCATACAATAGCTGACAATAACCAAACATAACACCTTAAACAGGTAAGTTCCCTTTTAATAGTACACTGCACACAATGAAGCCCCACACGGCTCATAATACATATGAAATACACTGAACATAATGCCAAAACAGCTTGCGCTACTAACAACTTAATATATCAGTATCATACCCACTGGTATCTTCTTGTTCTTTGATCCTTAGCCGCCGACCGTCAAAGCAGTCAGTGGCCATCACGCCTAGTGGCGTCTTGTAGGGCAACAACAAATTGATTCCACTTTGCTCGGTCGGTGGCCATCCTTTGTACAGTGCCCCCAACTCTGGTTCATTCTTTGCATCTCAGCCTCCACAGTCCTCCGCCAGGTTGTTTTTGGTCGGCCTCTCTTTCGTTTTCCTTCAGGGGTCCAAAGCATAGCTGTTCTTGTGATGGCATCGGGGTCTCTTCTGAGAACATGACCAACCCAGTCACCCACACTACACTGTGAAAATATTCCTGAACTGCCACTGTAGCACCACAATATACTTGCAACACGATGAAAACGCACTGTCGAACCCACTAAAATTTTCAAAAGAACTGAAAACAACACCCGTACACTGTGACCTGAAAACCAAACTATGTTACGTATCATGACGCGTCACACTTGACCGCCTACAGTTCACTACTGCTGACTGACAAACACAGAGACAACTGAAAGTAACTCACTACCGTGGCTTAAAAATAGCTATCAAGGCGCCAAAACACTATGGCTACAACCTTCAAACACTGTGTGCATAATTCATTCTGGCATGAATATAGAAAATATAGGCACTACGGCCTAAAGGATGCAGCTCTTAGCTGTCCACAATACACTATAGATTACTGTAAACACCGCTTACAGTAGTCAGGGCGCTGTATAGACGTAGCCCCCAGCTGTCAGGAGAACTATTTATACTGTGGATTTAACAACTATCTAATCTTTGGCTCATCCTCTAAGGATACGACCACAGCATACAATAGCTGACAATAACCAAACATAACACCTTAAACAGGTAAGTTCCCTTTTAATAGTACACTGCACACAATGAAGCCCCACACGGCTCATAATACATATGAAATATACTGAACATAATGCCAAAACAGCTTGCGCTACTAACAACTTAATATATCAGTATCATACCCACTGGTATGGCCATCCTGAATGGACATCACAATGACTTTCGCTCACCGGCGAAATTATGTACTAAGATCAGGCAAAACCAAATCACAAATAACTCAACATCACGGGTCTAAGAAAATGCCACTGGAAAATACAATATCACTCTAGAATTATGCACTATAATCCAACCCTCATGAAGAAAAGGCAAGCACTAAATCTGAACAATGATGGCAAACTCATCCCAGCAAAAACGCTGATAGGGAACATAAAGACGACCTATCCCGGTCAATGGCCAGAAGTACAACTCCCTTTTTGCACCAGAATTCGTCTTCACTTCCCTTCCGGTCAGCTGACCAAACGGGTTTTTACATTATATCAGTGTTGCCACTTACAGCGTGAACAACCCTATATTTCAGCGAACATATATACTGTGACATTAATAATTACCAAAATTAACAGCCTAATTAATCTTATTCAATCTCTACACCCCTTGGTAGAATAGGAATGTCTAAGTAAGTAATAAAATTAATTCAAACATGTACTTAAGATATTTTGATAAAAACATTTAATGAAGCAGCAAGTTTGTACCTGAAAGATACCAGTGTGTGACGGGCGACAACACTGACTGGTTTCATGAACTATAGTTTCTCAACTATAAGTCGGAGATGTTTTTTAAGGTCCTAAATGACAATAAATTCTTAACTTATACTAGAGTAGATACGGTTAGCACTGTATTGACGTATAGTGGGCTGAGGTATTAAGATATAGCACCCCAAAATGGCATCTCACCCCCACACGAATACCTCACTACAAACAAATTTCTTCTCTACTCATTCATTACCTTTTATCTCACTGAGGAGAACTAATTCATGCCAAGTTCTCATGTCTATTATACAAATCTTCTTTGTCGTCACGTAGATATTTGTTGAGGCACATAATACTATAGATGGAGCTAGTGAATTATATTTAAGGCAGAGATAAAAATATGATAGGAAACTCTATACAGAGCATTACAACAGGAGGAAATCTGATTGTCAGAAGTGGTCCCCCGTTGGACAAGTGTTTCGGTCCTTTTATCTCCTTTGCACTCTAAAAGGGGCGGACCCACTTGGGTAATGACTCCCAGAGTCAACTTACTGCTGCTTTTTCCCACCTGTGCTGGGAACTGAACCCACTCCACCGTGGTTGTGACTTTCAATTTTACTCCTGGTTTTACCCAAGCTGCCAACTTGAGGCAATTGTGAAATAACCATTATACTTACTTACTTACTTAGTCGTTCCCCTTCTACCGTGAGGTGTAGAGGTACCATTATACTGTACATAAATTTTTGTTCTGAACTCCAGTAATTTTGTTCAGGACACTATGCTGATTATTCAAATGTAGGGTATCTTTTTTAAATATTTACCAATAATGGCTGCCAAGTTGTTTCAAGGAGTCTCTGAGGGGACAAACAAAGAACAGAATGACTGTTGTAAGAGGCTACTAATACGAAGCTGTGCTGACAAATTTAATCTTGTAAAACAAACTGCTACAGACATTACTGCTTCAAGAGCACAGTAACTGCCATGCAGGCTTCCTGGAAGGTGGCAGTTGTTGCCGTAGTTCCATGCTCTGTAAGGAGCAAGAAGGATATATGAGAGAGAGAGAGTTAGTGAGAGAGGAGAGAGAGACAGAGAGTAAATAATAATACACGTATCAAAATACACATCTCTTACAAATATTGAATATAAGAGATGTTTCCCCACCTGTCAATCATCTTCCCATTCCTGGTTTTTTCTTCAGTGGCAATTTTCTCAGTGACTGACTTCAGTCGATCTTCTCTGATCTAAAACAAAAAAATGATGAAACCAAAATGTTTAACAATGTTTTACATATTAAAAATTCTCTGTAGATGTGCTGGTGCTCTAAGAGAAATTAACCTTGAGATTTGATGATTCAAATCTAGCACATTGACTTAGATGCAAGGGAGAGAATGTACATAACAGGAAGGAAGAACTCTGTATGAAAGCAAGTTAAGTGTATACAATGTTTTATCAGTTTAGAAATAAGGAGAGAATAAAGCAGGTAAAAAGTGATTAATTAAGAAGAACAAATTTATTCAGAAAGACCAATTCATTCACATGTTTATATTTAGTTGACTGTTGATTAGCCGGCAGTCAGCTATCAGTAATTTCACTTCAACCAAAATTTTGGTTTTTAAAAAAACTAGTTTCACATAAAATAATCTGAAAATACTCAAACAGACCACAATGTCTTTTCTATTGGGACCAGTGCTCTAGTATAACCAATGGACCATGTGTCTAGGTTGACTGAAGCTTACTTCACCAAAATGAGGAAAAATTTTTAATGTTCATATGCATAAATAACTTTGTTTTTGTACATGAAACTGAAGGTAAATGGATGTACTTTACTCTAGTGCTACAAGTATAAAAGCATTCATTGAAAAATTATTAGTTATCCAAGGTAAAATGGAGGCTGAAAGAATAAGGCTGGGAAAAATTAGAGCAAAAGTATTCAATCAAATTCTTCTAGAATTGTTCCCCAGGAGAATATCCAAGGGTAAAGTTTCAAAATGTCACAAACAGAAGTATTCTAACAAATCAGTTTTTAGTCATTAAACACCAAGGAAATTGTTAATTTCACAGATGACAACAACAGGTCACATGGTTGTACAAAAAGAGGAACTTATATATAGCTGAGCTGCTCCTCTTCTCAAGATGATGTGTAATCCATAGGAAATCACATAAGGTCACTCACAAATATATTTACACTAGGCCTATGTATGTTGTTGTTGTTGTTATTGATCCAGCGGCACTTGGGCTCTCGCCCTTCGGCCCAATGCCATGTAGTGATATCTGCATGTTTTTGCAAGTTGTTTTGTATCTCCGTACAAGGTGTTCCACTTATCTGGCCTGGGAGGAAGAAGCATTTTTCTAACATCATCGAGTGCTGGGCACTCAAAGAGGTGGTGGTCAACAGTTTCATGGGGGTAGTTACATAGCTGGCACCCTGGAGGGTGTTGTGGTTGGATTCTGTTCAAGTGGCTGTTAAGTGGTATATGTTGTGTTCTGAGTCGAAAAATGGTGCTTTGGTCCCTCCTTGTGAGATGGTTGATGTTGTCGTTAGGATCAGGACCAGCCATATGTCTGTAAACCTCTCTTCCAGTGTGTCCCATGGCCCATCTGTTCAGCCAAGTTTCTTTGTTTATTGTTCGTATGAGTGTTTTGGCTGTTTGGAGAGTTGTTGCTGTGAGTGGTTGTTCTTGTTTTGTTCCTTTCTTTGCCAATCTGTCTGCTTTGTCATTACCTGGTGTATTTGAGTGGCCAGGGATCCACTGCATAACTATTCTGATGCCATAGGAAGTGATAAGCTGATCAGCATCCAGGATTAGTTTAGCTAATTCAGTTTTACATTGTCCATTGGCCTCCAGAGCTTGTAATGCAGACAATGAGTCAGTGAAAATGACAATGTTTTGAGCCTTTGAGGGAAAGGCATCAAATACAGTCTTCAGATGGTATACAGCTGTTTCCAGTGCAATGGTTTCAGCTTCATAGTTGGTGCAAAACTCCCCGCATGCATCAAACAGCTCGTCGGAGGATCCGTCTGGATAACATATGTAAACTCCGTAACCTGCTTTGATGGTGGCCTTAAAAGCAGATCCGTCAGTATAGACATGTAACCATTCTTCAGGGTAGGCATCAATGGTTCTTTGTGCTGCACTCATAAGACTGACTGGGTCGGCCTGTTTGGTTGTTCCATCTACTAATTTCATCTGTACTTCTGGTGTTTTTAAGTGGGTATGTGGTGGTAAATTCCTTACTACTTTCTGTATTTCTTGTCTTCTTTCTGGGAGGTGGTATCCATCTTGTATTTCATGGACATGGTGCAAGACTGACTTGTGCTTTATTCTTTGCTTGTGTACCCAGTTATCTACAAGGTGCCTGTTAGGGTGGTTTCGGTTCATTCTCTTGCATCTTTCATAAACTTCTAGAGCAGCTTTATCTCTCCGTAAACTGGGGAGCTCCACATTTGTGTGTATTTCACATGCAGCAGTCGGCGTTGATCTCATAGCTCCACTGATTAGTCGAAGGGCATTGCTTTGTACTCTGTCGAGAGACTCTAGGTTTGTCTTGGAGCAAGTAGTAAGCAGTGAGTTATTATATTCTATCACAGAACGGACATAGCCAAGGTACAAGCCTCTCAGAGTATCCTTGTCTGATCCCCATGTAGTGCCAGCAAGCCTCTTCAATAGTTGTAATCGCCTCAGTGCTTTGTTCTTTGTATTCTCAATGTGGTTCTTGAGGTTGAGCTGCCGATCAAGTGTAACTCCAAGATATGTGGGATGTTCTTCTTTTGTCACTTGTTGTTTGTCTAGCCACAGACTGATATTCTTCTTGGCTACTTTATGGCTTTTGGTGAAGATAGTGTACACAGTCTTTGTATAGTTGACCTTTAATTTCCATGTTTTGCAGTACTCATGTAGTCTTCTAAGGTCTCCGTTTAGTCTTTGAGCTCCACTTTCTAGGTTCTCATGACTCTGCCATATCACCAGGTCATCAGCGTACAGAGCTTTTTCAGCTTTGATCTGGTCTTCTAAGTCATTGATATAGATGAGAAATAGAGTGCAGCTCAATGAGGAGCCTTGTGGTAAGCCCTCCTCTAAGACTTCTTTAGATGAGATTGCATTGTTAATCTTTGTCTGGATTGTTCGATCAACCAAAAAAATATTTTATCCAGTTGTATAACCTGCCATGTATTCCCATGCCAATCATCTTCATCAGGAGGCCTTTTCTCCATACACGGTCATAGGCCTGCTGGAGGTCGAAGAATATGGCCACAGTATGTTTCTTACTCTGGAAGCCATCATGTATTCTCTGCGTCAAACGGAAAAGCTGGTCTTCTGTGCAGCTGCTCGTTCTGAAGCCTGCCTGTTCATGACATAGAATACTGGAGCTCTCAAGGAACCAATAGAGTCGTGTGTTTATCATTCTTTCAGCAATTTTGCCCAGGCATGATGTTAAAGATATCGGACGGTAGCTTTTGGGTTCATCTGGGGGTTTGTTGGTTTTTAATATGGGGACAATATGAGCATTCCTCCAGGCTTTTGGAAGTTTGCCTGATCTCCATGTCTTATTGATCAGCTTGAGGATTGCTTCTCTCCCAGATGAGCCCAGGTGGAGTAGCATTTCATTGTGGATCTTGTCCGGCCCTGGGGACTTTCTAGGTTTTAATTTCTTCAGGGCTTGCTCTAACTCCTTCATGCTGAACTCTTCCTCGAATAGGGAAGCATTGACCGTTGAGGCTTTCTCTTGTTTCCTTAACTGGTGTAGTTGATTCCTGTCCAGCTCTGTGAGTTTACCTGCTCTATTCACATTAGCAAAGTAACGGTTGAAGTGTTCTGCTTTCTTTTGGTCTTCAGCGATTGTCTTCCTTCCATCTATCACTGGCTTTGGATTCATCCTTCTACTTTCTCCAGAAAGATTATTAACTAATGCCCATGCTTTATTTCCATTCTGTCTGAGATCTAAGTTGGAGCACGTTTCTGTCCATTTGTCTTTTTTGGCCTTCTTAACTGTAAGTTTTACTCTGGCACATGCCTTATTGTACAGAATCTTTGCCTCTTGTGAACGTGTAGTCTCAAGTGTTGTTCTGGCTTTGTTTCTTTCAGATATAGTAGTTTGTATTTCTTTGTTCCAGAATGGTTTATATAGCTTCTGGCTGCCCCTTGGGATGGACTGCGCTGCTGCATTCAAGATTGATTTTGTTAGTTCTTCACTAAATGTTTCGACACAGTTGGTATCAATGTTTTCTAGAAGGCAATCCAATGTTTCCTGGAATAGTCTCCAATTTGCTTTTCGAAAATTCCAGCGAGTTCTCTGCCTGAAACATGCTTTACTGGGGGTGCTTATAGTGGTGAGGATTGGTTTGTGATCACTTCCAATGTCGTTCAGAACCTGAGAATGACTAAAATCTATCAAATCAGATGAGCAGATGGTCAAGTCAGGTCGGCTGAGAGAGAGGTGGGCCCTGTGCAGCAAAGTTGGTGGGGACTCTGTATCCTGTAATACTGTCAGGTTAGTTGTTTCACAGGTCTCTTCAATGTACTTTCCTGTGTTGTTGTAATCAGGGTAACCCCAACGGGGGTGAGTGTCCGTTGAAGTCCCCTACAAGAAGGGTTTTGTGATACTGTGTCTTGTGTAGTTCTGGTATGTTGCATGTTGTCTGAGGTGGGCTGTACACGTTGTATATGGTATATTTGCCTCCATTGTGCCAGATATTGGCTTTTTGTACATCTGTGGGATGGGCTGTTGTTAGCTGAGTGACATCTCCTTGTATGTCATTTCTGATGTAGGTTACTATGCCACGGCAACCAATGCACTTACAGGCGTAACTAGTGTATCCGGGCAGGTGCAGGTCAAAATCTTTGTGTAAAGTTTCTTGTAGAACAGCCACATGTACCCTGTGACTGTCTAGCAGTTTGGCAAGTTCAAGCTTTTTATTTCTTATGCCACAGATGTTTAGCTGTAGAATATTAAGTGTCGGTGTGTTTTTCCTTGTGTGATCTGGTTTCTTTTTGCTCTCCCTCCCACTCTCCCTCTTCTTGGGGAGTATATCTTTTGGGTTTTTTTCCAGTAATCAATTTTTCGCACATCACAGCCTGGTTACTCACTGTCTGGCGCGGACCTTGATAACCGAGGCGTCGTCCGATCTCGTTTGAGTTAATAAATTTCAACTTAGTCATCTTCATGGCATTGTGATGCTGGGGTGCCTGTGGATTTCCTACCGCCCCGGGTAAAAGCCAGAAGTGCACTGTGCCAGCTCCAGGGGAGATAAAGGGGGTGTTTCTGCCTCTCTCTGAGATACGTAGCCAAGGTAGGGCTCACAGTGCTCATTCCCCGCCACCAAATTGCCTGCTGGTTACGCCGAGTTCTCCAAGGCTCTAGGCATGTGACCAAGAGTTGAAGGCAATAGGATCGTCACGTCCTGAGTCCCTGTGCCTGTACGATGGGTTCCGATCTTCAGGAAGCAGGTCATACTCGTTCCCACTCCCAAGACTTGCTCAGTATCCATCTGGCTCCTTCCCACCCACAGAGGGCGTGTACGGTGTAGTGCACCGGATTTATTATCGAGGTTTACTCCTCTAGATCCGTTGTGTTTTGCCTGAGGATTCGCACCCTCAGTTACCAGGACTACCTCGGGGAGGGTGTGGCTCTTCACCACGCACAACGATCTTGGGGTATGAGAGGTTTTGCTAGGCCAAGAGACTGACACCGCAATGGTCGCTCCTTTCATGAATGAATTCACTAGGCCTAGGGTGAAGCAAGGGGGGAAACCCACTACCCGCAACACCAACACATCATACCCCCTGTCTGTAAGACTTGCTCTAGGCCTATGTATAAACATTACTTTATCATGACATATTATATGAACTTACTACTGTCTGATTACATGCTCCTGTATCCATAACTTCATTACCGACATCAGACCTTCCATTATCACTCAGTATCAGGCTCCTGTTGAAAATCTGAGTCGTCTTCCCTATCCTGTGAATAAATACTACAATCTGAATTATTATCACTATCTAGAATTTCTTCACATAACTTTCTAGCTTGAGGTGAAGTTAATTCAGAGGTCTACCACAAGCAGTGGGCTTGGCCATTTGATCTTATAAAATATGCGCTTAAAAAATCTTAAATTAATATCAAACCACAAAAACACATTCTCTCTTAAACACACGAGGTATTTACTAGAAAGGTCTTCCTGTTGGAAATGGCATTTTGGGTTGTTAAAATTGGAAAACATCTCCAGAAATGAGCAAAAGATTCAAAATACGATATAATGTTGATTGGGTCAAACAGGTCGAACCGGAAAACTGATATAACGTTGATCGGGATTTAAAGAGTTGAAAACAACAACACAATTTCATGAAACATAACTAACTTCCATAAAACATCAAACATTTTAATTTTCAACAAAATTACTCACTTCCATAAAACATTATTAAACAAAACTACTTACTTCCATAAAACATCAAAAAAAATTACTCACTTCCATAAAACATTATTAAACAAAATTACTAACTTCCAGAAAACATCAAACAAAACTACTCAATTCCAGAATACAATAAACAAACCTACTAACTTCCATAAAATATTGATAGTTGGTCTAAGAGGTATGGCATCCACCTCGAGCTCTAGAGGTACCGGGTTAGATTCCCAGTTGTGGGAATATAATTTATGGAAAAATTTTTTTCAGAACCAGTGGTCCTAATGATGTCATACTCCCTCCTGATCTCCTGGGTAGAGAGATCGGATGCCTAGCGTTCTTGGATAATGCGAAAAAATAGAAGGTGCCGTGTGCAAGTTGCACACGTTAAAAATCATAAAGAGTAAGTTGGAAATCATAAAGAGTAGCCTAAGGCTATCAGGCGGCTGCCCTGGCAAAAACTTAAAAATAGAAACCTACCAACCACAAATATTTATAGAATGTGTGATTCCTACATTCACACACTGGAATTCTTGCCAGTGCTATGGAGTTCATGCACTGTGCTGAGATCCTCCATGTGAGATCTAAGGGAGGAGATTGGAGCACTGATGGAGTAGTCCATGTACAATGAAGATAGTCCTTAAAACCAAACCAAACCAATCTATAAAACATTATCAAACAAAAACTTCTCACTTCCATAAAACATCAAACTAAACTATTCACTTCCATAAAACATCAAACAAAAACTATTCACTTCCATAAAACATTAAACAAAACTACTCACTTCCATAAAACATTAAACAAAACTACTCACTTCCATAAAACATCAAACAAAACTATTCACTTCCATAAAACATCAAACAAAACTACTCACTTTCATAAAATAATCATCGGTCACAGTCACTCACATTTTAAAACTAATCACCAATCAAAACTACTCACTTCCATAAAACATCAAACAAAACTACTCACTTTCATAAAATAATCATCGGTCACAGTCACTCAAATTTTAAAACTAATCACCAATCAAAACTACTCGCCTGCTGGAAATGTTCCTCAATCCTCTCCCTTTCATCAACTAAGCTGCGAGGCATACTGTTGATAGACAAGTTCTCAAGTGAGGCCAACAACTCCTCTGCAGCTTTTTCTTGTTCCCTCTCGACTGTCTCATCCAGTCGTCTTAGTTCCTTCTCTCGTTCTTCCAATAAAAACCTGAACAGAAGAGTATACATAAAGATTTCCATTTGCAAACAACACTCATGTAACCAGATAACAAAAAGGAAAGACAATTTTTTTGTATAATATGAATATTTAAATTAAGACTGCCCTGTAAAGAACCTTGGCAATGAAATATGGTGTCATTATCATCATATTTCAGCTCCACTAGGAGCATAGGCCTTCAACAAACTTATGCCAAGTCTGCCTGTTCTGTGCCGTCTGCTTAAGATCTTTCCATGTCTTAATGCCCTTCATGTCTGTCTCCAGTTCTCCTCTCCATGTATTCCGTGGTCTCCCTCTACCTCTCACCCTGGGGATTCCAGAACAAAGGCTGCCTGGTAATTGTATCACCAGGTTTCCTCAATGTCTATCCTACCCATCTCCAGCGTTTTCTTCTCATCTCTGATTCCACTGGCACTTATCTGGTTTTTGTCATCAGTTCCACAATGGAGATCTAGTCATACCTCTTCAATCTGTTTATTACATGCAAGAACTCATTTATGAAAGTTTACAGCTTTTTGGTTGTTGTTTTTGTTGTTCTCCATGTTTCAGGGCCATACAATAGGACTGACTTGACAGAGCCATACAATAGGACTGACTTGACAGAGCCATACAATAGGACTGACTTGACAGAGCCATACAATAGGACTGACTTGACAGAGCCATACAATAGGACTGACTTGACAGAGCCATACAATAGGACTGACTTGACAGAGCCATACAATAGGACTGACTTGACAGAGCCATACAACAGGACTGACTTGACAGAGCCATACAACAGGACTGACTTGACATAGCCACACAATAGGACTGACTTGAGAGCCATATAATAGGACTGACTTGACAGAGCCATACAATAGGACTGACTTGACAGAGATATACAATAGGACTGACTTGACAGAGCCATACAATAGGACTGACTTGACAGAGCCATACAATAGGACTGACTTGACAGAGCCATACAATAGGACTGACTTGACATTTGAATTGAATATTCTGATTTTTGTATTGGACTATTTTTCTTTTGATCTCCATATATTTCCCAATGCAATGAAAGCTCACCTAGCCTTCTGTATTCTTATTTTTATATCACTGCTGACCCCTGCAAATGTATGAATATTGTTGTCAAGATATAAGTATGATTCTACATCTTGCAGTGGCCTTTTTTTAAGTGCAATACTGTTACAGTTTCCTGCATTTATTCTCATTATCTTTGATTTCTCCCTGTGTGTTTTCAGATCCACTTGCTGTGATCTCACATCCAGTGAAGGCTCACTGTGAAGAAACTAAGGATGCTTGACAGAGTTGCGGTAGCAAAGTGGTTAGTGCACTGGCTTCCTAGCTCAGTGGTCTATGGTTCGATCCCCAGATGAGGTGGGATTTTTTTAGGCCGCAAATGGCTCCTGGGTCGACCCAGCCCCAATTGGGTACCAGAGCAACTTCTGGGAAGGTTAAGGCGGCGGGCATGATGCTGACCACATCACCCCTAGTGTGCCGATGGTCAAGAAAATATGGGCCTAACACCATATTCCCAATATGCCTCAATGGGCGTGTAACAGGATTTTTTTTTTTTTTTTTGACGGAAGAATGCCCAAGAAAAAGAAAGACTGGCAGGAATGGGATTAGACTAAACATAGCTGGAAATTGTTAAACTGAGAAAGATCTATAAAAAAGCAGATATGAAAATAGGGCATGTCTGAGGCAAAGAACATTTGGTTTGTTTGATATTAAGGACTATCTTCACTGCACATGGGCATCTCCATCAGTGCTCCGATCTCTTCCCTTAGATTCCACAAGGAGGATATTAGCACAGTGCACAAACTCAATAGCACCAGGAGGATCCCAACATGTGTTTACAGGCATCATACATTCTATAAATATTTTTGAGGCAGGTAGGTATTTCCTAATTTTGTAAATTTTGCCAGGGCAGCGGCCGTGGGGCCTATTCTTTATGATTTCCAATTGCAAAAGGATTTTTAACGTGTGCAACTTATACATGGGACCTATTTTGTTCACCCTTATCCGAGAAGGCTTAGCATCTGATCTCACTACCCAGTAGATCAGGGGGAAGTTTTACATTCTTAGGACCCACTGATTCTGAAAAAAAATTGTCAATCAAAGACATTCCCTGTACTGGGAACCAGACCTGGTACATTTAGAATTAGAGGTGGACACCATAACTCTTAACCACTCGACCCCCATTACAAGAACATTAATGGCCCAGAAATCTGAAAAAGAAATATGGAAATAATTAACACTTGTGCAGGATCTGGGGTCTCCACTAATCAAAAGTTAGAGCTGATCATCTGTCTGCCCAGCAAGAAAGGGATAATGTGAAGCTCATCATCATCTCAACCCGTAACCCGTCATGGGTCGTAGGGGTGCCATGGTGGAAGCATCAGCAGACAGGGTCCTCCACTGCTCTCTATCCTCAGCAATGCGTACAACTGTGGAAAAACCATGTCCTGCCCATTCTTTGATGTTATCAGCACAAGATTTTCTTTGCCTTCCTATTCTCCATTTACCTTCCACTGTTCCCTGAAGGATAGTTTTCGAAATGGAGTCACGACGAGTTACATGCCCAAACCAGGCAAGCTTTCGACGTTTCACTACTGACAAAAGTGGTTCTTGGTGGCCTGCATTGGTGTTTATTTTCTCTCTAACATAGACATTTGTTTTGTGCTCTTTACAGCAAATACGCAAAATTCTTCTTTAACATTTATACTCGAAAGCCTGAATCCTTCGCTCCATATGTGCAGTGAGTGTCCAGCCCTCACACCCATACAAGAGAATAGATAATACAAGTGATTTGTATAATTTGATCTTCACAGGAAAACTGATGTTACTTTTCCAGATCACATTCAGCCTTGTCATGGCAGCTGAGGCCATCTCAAGTCTTGTCACATAAATGTAAAGCTACCGAAGGTTAAAGGCAGGTCTACCATCACAAAGACAGAGAAGTTTTGGTGAACAACAGTGAGTAGTAAAATGAGATCCAGGGGTTTGCTCGTTTACAGGACGACCTAGGGGCTTTAATTCTTTTTAGTCAAGACCTAGGGGCTTTATGTCATTTACAGGAAGGCCTAGATGCTTTAATTAATTTACAGAAAGACCTAGGGGCTTTAACTCATTTACAAGGATGCCCAGGGACTTTAACTCATTACAGGGATACCCAGGGGCTTTAAACCATTTATGTGGAAACCTAAGAGCTTTATCTCCTTTCCTGGTTAACAAAGATGCAAACAGTAACTCTACACAATTATCCTGGCAACAACATCGTAATTTTTTTTGTTAAAAGAGGAAAAATGAAAATGAAGCATATACCTTAGTAGTCTTTCTTCCTCTTCCCTGTGCCTTTCTTCAAGCAAAAGTTGTGCGTCAAATACTCGAGCATTCTCAAAATCCTGAAATGAAAGATTATCATCTTAATCGCCATTTTCTTTTGCACCTGTTATTGTGTACGGAACCACCACTGCAGCTGGTCCTCTTGCTGGAAGCCTGCCTCAAGCAGTCACATGATCTTACAAGAAGCCTGCATCAAGCAGTCACATGATCTTACAAGAAGCCTCATCAAGCAGTCACATGATCTTACAAGAAGCCTGTATCAAGCAGTCACATGATCTTACAAGAAGCCTGCATCAAGCATTCACATGATCTTACAAGAAGCCTGCATCAAGCAGTCACATGATCTTACAAGAAGCCTGCATCAACCAGTCACATGATCTTACAAGAAGCCTGCATCAAGCAGTCACATGATCTTACAAGAAGCCTGCATCAAGCAGTCACATGATCTTACAAGAAGCCTGCATGAAGCAGTCACATGATCTTACAAGAAGCCTGCATCAAGCAGTCACGTGATCTTACAAGAAGCCTGCATCAAGCAGTCACATGATCTTACAAGAAGCCTGCATCAAGCAGTCACATGATCTTACAAGAAGCCTGCATCAAGCAGTCACATGATCTTACAAGAAGCCTGCATCAAGCAGTCACATGATCTTACAAGAAGCCTGCATCAAGCAGTCACATGATCTTACAAGAAGCCTGCATCAAGCAGTCACATGATCTTACAAAAGCCTGCATCAAGCAGTCACATGATCTTTCAGTGATGGTTTCTGTGGCAATATTTTCACATGATGAGGTTGCCAGCCCCATGCACCTCATATTAATCATCTTGTACAACATTTCTGGAGATTATTTGGAAATGGTCTATTGAGAAGTTCTTCAAAATGTTCTGTCCATCTCCTCATCTGTCCTTGTATATTACTAAACAATTTTCCATTCATATCTCCAACTAATCTCCCAGACATCCAGCCAGCAGAAGAAGAGCTACAAATCAGCTGTGAACAACCAAGTAGAGAAGAAATAAAGAAAGCCATAAAGCATCTAAAAGATGGAAAAACAGCTGGTCCAGATTGCATTCCAGCAGAGGTCATCAAAAAAGATATTGATACCTCTACAGAGATATTATACAAGCTACTTGGCAAAGTCTGGGAAAGAGAAGAAATACCAGCAGAATGGAACAAAGGTTATCTGGTCAAGTTGCCTAAGAAGGGAAATTTACAACAAATTATAGAGGAATAATGTTACTATCAGTACCAGGAAAAGTATCAAACTCCATAATTCTCGCTGTTGTGTACGTCAGTCACATCAAAGGAATGCAACTGTGGTTGAAAGTTAGACATTCATTGTATTGTTTCCCTTATATGTACTCAACGAATAAAAGTAGGTGAATTTTGCAATACAAAGTGAGTGACAGTGATATATGAATAAAATGTAAGTTTTTGATTGTAGAACCCAGTTTCATTCCGGAAACGGATTTAACTCATCATTATGTTAAAAATAACCTTAAAATGTAAGTTTTTGGTCGTTTCTTGAAGACAAAATTTTAATTTAAAGTATTGCAGACTTATTGTTGGAGCTACTCGCTAGAAATTAAATGTTTTATTGGAGCATAGATAACATGATTTCCAATTATCCTATGATGCAGTTGATTTCCCAACCGAGTTCTTTAAAGAGCAGTGCCCATCAGGGATGCCACCGCATTCGCTGAAATTAACTCTTAGTATAAGAGCGGCCTTCTAGAGAGGCCGATGATCGATCCCCGTCAATAGCGAAAATTTATAGCTGAATGCATGTTTAAAACCACTGAACAATTTAGTTACGTGCATGATATAGGGGTTTCATTTCTTCACATTTTGATATATAACACTTATGTTATCTTTATAAATAAATTATTTATTGCAAAATCTGTAATGGTAGTCATGAAAGGTTGCTCATATACTAAGAGTTAAAGGTTGCTGTATGTATCATGCTATTGCAAAATCTGAATGCAAAAAATGGACTATTGAATGACACGCGTTTGGTCATAAAAGTCTTGCATTGGAATTCCATTGATGCAGAAATTATCGCTGGCAGTAATAAGGGAGAACAAGTCTTAATTCCTCGCATTGATTTAGAACTGAGCGAGCGCAGTTTGCCATTTAGGATGCCACGTCGTCAATTCCCAGTGATTTTAGCATTTACAATGACGATCAATAAGGCGCAAGAACAATCTTTTGATTACATAGGAGTTTTCCTTCCTGAGCCTGTTTTCGGACACGGCCAGCTCTATGTCGCCCTCACCCGAGGAACAAATCATGAAAACTTTAAAGTTTTTGTTAAAAACACTTTTTATCAGGGAACATTCTTTGAAACAAATCCATGAACTTTCACAAAAAATGTTGTCATCAACTGAATTGGGTGTGACCGACGCACAAATAGCGAGAATTATGGAGTTTGATGATGATTAGTGAGGATAGGACAGAAAGTGAAGGTCTTCTTGTAATGTATATTGATGATGACAGATGAATAATGAATTGTCATCCTAGACTTTCCTACCCTCTTCCCCTGGTTAAAAACGTGACAGGTGTAAAAGACTGCTGTTTTAGAACAGGTGAGGACAAGTACATGCACATTAATACAATTTGTCACTTTTGAATAGCTCTATTTGGGCTGAGTGGAGGAATGAAATGACGCCCTATTCACATTTCAGAAAACAAATTTATTATCTTGAGTTACCTACATTATATATTCTAATTATAACCAAATGCAGAGTTTGAATGAGATATTTCTTCTTTCTTTATTTGAAAAAAAAGCCTAGTGGAAAACAGTGTGACTGAAAAAAGCTTTTAATGAGATGACTTCTTCTTCTTTGATCCTAAGCCGCCGACCGTCAAAGCAGTCAGTGGCCATCACGCCTAGTGTCATTTTGTAGGGCAACAACAAATTGATTTCACTTTGCTCGGTCGGCAGCCATCCTTCGTACAGTTCCTCCGCCAGGTTGTTTTTGGTCTGCCTCTCTTTCGTTTTCCTTCAGGGGTCCAAAGCATAGCTGTTCTTGTGATGGCATCGGGGTCTCTTCTGAGGACATGGCCAACCCAGCTCCAGCATCTGCCAGCTAAGATGGTGTGCATGTCTTCTTGCTTGCTCCGAGTAAGCAGATCTTGGTTGGTGATGGTATTCGGCTAAAAGATTCGGTGAATTTTTATTAGGCATGTTGTGTGAAATGAGGACAATTTCGAATTTCCTTCTCTGTAACTCTCCAGCATTCCGCACCATAGAGAAGCACACAGCTCTGATATAATCTTAATTTTATGCTTGTGCTGTATTGAGAGGACTTCCAGATGTTGTTTAGGCTAAAAAAGGCTGTTCTTGCCTTATTCATTCTGATGTTGATGTCCTTGCCTGCCCCGCCGTCTGGTGTTACTATGCATCCTAGGTATGTGAAGGTGTCTGTCTGTACCAGTTGCTGATTCCTTACTGATATGGGCTCAGGGTTGCTCACATTGAGCATCATGACCTCTGACTTCTTTAAATTGATGTTCAAGCCCACCTGCTGGCTAAACTTATTAAGTCTATCCATTTTTTCCTGGATGTGTTGATGTGAATGTGCTAGTAGTGCAATGTCATCTGCATATTCCAGATCTTCCAACGTAGAAAATGTAGTCCATCTTATTCCTCTTGGACTGCCCTCTGTTGTCTGGCGCATCACCCAATCTATGACTGTTAAAAATAGAGTGGTTGATAAGGGGCATCCCTGTCGTACTCCTGTCATCACCTTTGTCAATACCTTGTCGAGGTATGGCAGCTTGCGTACCCTGATTACCCCCAGAGCTATGCCAGCAGGAGTTTTACTCCTGGAAGGTTCTACCAAGCTGGACAAGTTTGCGCGGGCAGGGGTCAGACTAAAGCAGACACCCTGTTCCTCCAGGTTGGGGATTTTAGCATACGGCTGACACCTCTGTTTATGTAAAAAAAAAAAAATTGAAGTTACGGAAACAACAATGAATAAACAAACTTTGCTGCGGGACGGACATCCGGAGTCTGAGGCTCGTATGACTGTCAGTGGTGAAGAATAATGAGATGAAGAAAGCTGAAATTTATCACACAAACAGGAACAATTTAAGGGGAAAAAAAAGGTTAGAGAAAGACACCGAGTGGAAAAAATGAACAGTATGACATTGTGGCATAGAAAGAAGTCAATAACAGAAATGATAAACAGTATTGGAGATAGGAAGTTGTGGAGAGACATGATCACCTATGCCATCAAGCATGGTACTTGAAGAAGACATCACTGTCATACTGTGTCTGTGTCTCTTCTGAAATCACTTCATTTTCATTCTGGACCCTTCCAGAGAACTGTTTATAGTTAGGTGCTATCTAATCCTTTCTGTTCATAGTTATGCACTACCCAATCTCTTTTGTTCATAATCCAGTCAGTACCTCATAGCTCCTGAGAACAGATCTTGGATGGGATTCAAGCTTCATTGGTTGCTTCAGAGGACGGTAGTGGTTATAACCTGAAAAATAATATGTAACAGAAAAATGATAATCAGCAAAACAAATGAGAAGCCAACTTTTACAAAAAAAAAAGATTAAATGAGACAATACTAGAGAAAGTCAAAAGTTTCTCGTATCCTCAGTACATAATAACAGAAGATGGAATACACGAAATAATAACAGAAGATGGAATACATGAAATAATAACAGAAGATGGAATACACGAAATAATAACAGAAGATGGAATACACGAAATAATAACAGAAGATGGAATACACGAAATAATAACAGAAGATGGAATACACGAAATAATAACAGAAGATGGAATACACGAAATAATAACAGAAGATGGAATACACGAAATAATAACAGAAGATGGAATACACGAAATAATAACAGAAGATGGAATACACGAAATAATAACAGAAGATGGAATACACGAAATAATAACAGAAGATGGAATACACGAAATAATAACAGAAGATGGAATACACGAAATAATAACAGAAGATGGAATACACGAAATAATAACAGAAGATGGAATACACGAAATAATAACAGAAGATGGAATACACGAAATAATAACAGAAGATGGAATACACGAAATAATAACAGAAGATGGAATACACGAAATAATAACAGAAGATGGAATACACGAAATAATAACAGAAGATGGAATACACGAAATAATAACAGAAGATGGAATACACGAAATAATAACAGAAGATGGAATACACGAAATAATAACAGAAGATGGAATACACGAAATAATAACAGAAGATGGAATACACGAAATAATAACAGAAGATGGAATACACGAAATAATAACAGAAGATGGAATACACGAAATAATAACAGAAGATGGAATACACGAAATAATAACAGAAGATGGAATACACGAAATAATAACAGAAGATGGAATACACGAAATAATAACAGAAGATGGAATACACGAAATAATAACAGAAGATGGGAATACACGAAATAATAACAGAAGATGGAATACACGAAATAATAACAGAAGATGGAATACACGAAATAATAACAGAAGATGGAATACACGAAATAATAACAGAAGATGGAATACACGAAATAATAACAGAAGATGGAATACACGAAATAATAACAGAAGATGGAATACACGAAATAATAACAGAAGATGGAATACACGAAATAATAACAGAAGATGGAATACACGAAATAATAACAGAAGATGGAATACATGAAATAATAACAGAAGATGGAATACACGAAATAATAACAGAAGATGGAATACACGAAATAATAACAGAAGATGGAATACACGAAATAATAACAGAAGATGGAATACACGAAATAATAACAGAAGATGGAATACACGAAATAATAACAGAAGATGGAATACACGAAATAATAACAGAAGATGGAATACACGAAATAATAACAGAAGATGGAATACACGAAATAATAACAGAAGATGGAATACACGAAATAATAACAGAAGATGGAATACACGAAATAATAACAGAAGATGGAATACACGAAATAATAACAGAAGATGGAATACACGAAACAGAAATCAAGAAGAGAGTAAGAATGGCTAAAGCTACATTAAAAAAAATGAAACAAATATTAATAATCAAATAAATAATTAAAACATTGAAAATAAGAGTCATCTAGTGCAATATCTTCATTACTGAATAGTGAGGAAACATGGACAATGAACAAGCAGTTAGAAGAAAGAACTGAGACCTTTGATATGTGGGTTTACAGAAAAATTGGGCTCACCTCACAGAATAAAAAGAGAAATAATGAAGTAAAATGTCTGGTCACATAAAAAGAAAACCATATATAAAGAAAAAAATGAATAAGACATTTACAGAAAGTAATTCAGACCAATAAAATCAGCCATCCAAGGCCAAAAAAGGTCCTGTATTATTAAGAGGGTTCATGACACAGTCCAGAGAAAGCTGAAGAGTCTGGGTTGCTGCCTCAGCTATTTTCTTCTAGGAAAATCTCCAGATATTGCATGTGGAATGTTTACACAATGGGAATCTGCACATAGGGCAGCAAACATGAGAAACTATGAAAATGAGACCAAAAAACTTTTAGAGAAGGGAATTTGACATACACATGAAGATAATACAGAAGACACTGAAAGACTTTGAGTGGATGGTACAAGATAGGAGCGTTTGGCATGTATTTGTTGAAAGTCTGTGCTCCATCCAAAGCTGAAGGGTATTGCATGAACGACACAATAACTGTAAAGATGGCATTTCATCCAATCTGAAGATTTTAGTCATGATTATGTCGACAACTAAGACCATGTCAATTATGTAACTTGAGATATGTTGATGATACAGTCTTAAAGCCAAAAAGTGAAAAAGAGTTACAGGAAATGCATACATGTCAATCCTTGGAGATGAAAAACCTGCAAATAAAACCTGAAAAACCTGTACATAATTTGAAAAACCTGTACAAAAAGTTAGAAGTGAAACACTCAATTGCAGAAACAGTCATACAACCACCATTTTGTTTTCCTCAGCCCCCCTTAAAGTGTAAAGGAGTATACAGGGCCAAAACATTTGTTTGACTGGGGGACTTCTTCTGATGATAGATTGCCTCCTGTTGTATTGCTCTGTATAGAGTTTCCTATCATAGCTGCATGGTTAAACCAGTGACGATCGGGAAAAGACTGGTGGACTTCTGAAGACAGGTGACACTGGGAAAGACTAGAAACTGGCTGACCGGGTTGGCACCCCGTAAGCTGTATTCAATTACTCATCTCATCTCATAATCGGAACCTCTTCTACCCCGTGAAACGAGGTGTAGAGGGGACACAAGGCCCATGGGCGGGACATGTAATCGAAGTGACTTGGCAAACAGGTGATTAGCCCATTGTGCCCTGTATTCAATTACTACAGAACTCAAAAATGATAGATGCCCCCAGGATTCACCGTGGGGGGGGGGGGGGGGGGGGTGGGGGGGGGGGGGGAGGGGGGGGCGGCGGGGGGGGGGGAATGATGAATCCACACGCAGTCAGGTGTCAATCCACAGTGCTAAGTACATTCAAGTTGATCTGCCTGATGATGATCTCACAAACTTCTTGGACAGGAAGAGAGATGCAATCAAGTTTCCACCTGCCAGTGCAAAAGGGCTTTGGGAACAGCTGGACGAAGCCTTGGCAAAAGAGTAGGATAACAACCTGAAGCAGATAACTTTGGAGAAGAAGCTGGAAATCTTCAGCGACTTAATATATCTTCACTGTCGCAAAGTGTTCGGAGTCAGGGAGGCAAGGGAAAGCAACCTACCACGAAAAAGTAGAAGACAAATTAAAATAGAAGAAATCAGGAAACAGAAGAAGCATGCCCGAAAACTGTTCAAGAACGCAGTTGCCACAGAGAAGGAAGGGTTTTGACAGGTTTGGGAGCACCTGAAAGGCCAACATAATGCCCTTTGTAGAGCAGAAAAGTTGTGCAGGAAGAGAAGGAAGACTCGAAGGGATAGGGAAAGATTCTTCAGGGAGCCCTTCAAGTTTGCCAAAGAACTGTTTGAGCAGCCACGGTCCGGAATGCTAAACATCAGGAAAGGAGACCTGGAAGAACCTATTCAGATGGTCACAAAGATGAGCCGCTCAGCAGCATGGCAGGCCTTAAATGGCCTAGTAAGCCAGGAGCTGAATTTAACACCAAGTCCCCAACGATGCAAGAGGTAGAAAGCATTGTCCAGAAAGCTCGGTGCAAGTCAGCTCCAGGTCCTAATGGTTTTCCATATGTTGTAAATAAGAGATACCCTGAGGTGCTCAAGCGACTGCTCCGTTTACTGAAGAATGCGTGGAAAACCCAGCTTGTAAGCCAGGAATGGAGAAAGGCGAACAGAGTCTACATCCCGAAGGAACAAAATTCAAAAGACATCAGTCAGTTCAGGCCAATCTCATTACTTAATGTGGAAGGGAAGATATTCTTCTCAGTGATGGCGAAAAGGCTCATACACACCTCCTAGCAAATGGGTACATTGACACTACCATTCAGAAAGGAGGTATCCCAGGTACACCAGGATGTCTAGAGCATGCCACAATGATCTGGGAAGCAATTCAAAAGGCAAAGTCTGATAGAACAAACTTCCATGTAATCTGGTTGGATTTAGCAAATGCTTTTGAATCCGTTCCACACCAGATGTTGTGGCAGCCTTTAGAAATGTATCATGTTCCACAAGAGATTGCAGCAATGATGAAGCTGATTTCACAGGGTTCTCTGTCAGATTTTCAACCAGAGAGTACACAACAAAGTGGATTTGCCTTGAAGTTGGAATTGCGATGGGATGTACCATTTCTCTGATACTATTTGTGATGGCTATGCAGGTAATTCTCAATGCGGATGAAGGAATGGCTATAGGTCCAAAGCTCAGTGGAATGTGTCACATGCCACCACTCAAAGCATTCATGGATGACACAACAATTCTGACATCAGATGAACATCAGGCCCGGAGGATGTTAGCATGCCTGGATGAACTAGTCAGCTGGTGCAGAACGAGCTTCAAACCCAAGAAGTCAAGAAGCCTATCAGTCAGGAAAGGGAAGATAGCAAAGGTCATATTCATGGTTTCCAACCAAAGAATCCCTACTGTGATTGAGGAACCTGTTAAAAGTCTTGGCAGGGTGTATGATGCCTCATTAAAAGACTTGAAGGCAGTGCAACAGACAACAGAAATGGCAGACAGAGGGCTACAGATCATAGACTAAGCAGACTCCTAGGAAAATTCAAACTGTGGTGCCTCCAGTTCATGTTAATACCTAAGTTGCTGTGGCCACTGCTTATATATGAAATAAGCACAAGTACAGTGGAAGCTTCACAGCAGTCAAAGGGTTAAAGAACGGAAAAGCTCCTGGCCATGATAACTTAAATGCAGAGCTATTTAAGACAGACCCTGAGCTAGCAGCAGAACTATTAGAACCACTATTTGCACAAGTCTGGAAAATGGGGACAACACCATCAGAGTGGAACAAAGGAATAATTGTCAAATTGCCCAAGAAGGGAGATCTTGCAGACTGCAACAATTGGAGAGGAATCACTCTTCTCTCAGTTCTCAGCAAAATACTAGGCAGGATAATTATACAGAGAATTTCAAAAGCAGTAGACCACAAACTGAGGAAAGAACAAACAGGATTTAGAAAGAACAGAAGATGTGTAGATCATATATTCACTCTCAGGAACATTATAAAGCAGTGCTCAGAATGGCAAAGACAGCTGTACATTAATTTCGTTGATTTTGAAAAGGCTTTTGACAGCATACATAGGGACAGTTTATGGAAAATACTGAGGGCTTATGGAATTCCAAGCTGCATAGTGTCAATCATAAAAAGCCTCTATGCCAACTTTACATGTAGTGTTGGGCAGAGCAACCTAACCTTTGAAGTGAAGACAGGAGTACGACAGGGATGCCCCTTATCAACCACTCTATTTTTAACAGTCATAGACTGGGTGATGCGACATACAACAGAGGGCAGTGCAAGAGGAATAAGATGGACTACATTTTCTACATTAGAAGATCTGAAATATGCAGATGACATTGCACTACTAGCACATTCACATCAACACATCCAGGAAAAAACGGACAGACTTAATAAGTTTAGCCAGCAGGTGGGCTTGAACATCAATTTAAGGAAGTCTGAGGTCGTGATGCTCAATGTGAGCAACCCTGAGCCCATATCAGTAAGGAATCAGCAACTGGTACAGACAGACACCTTCACATACCTAGGATGCATAGTAACACCAGACAGCGGGGCAGGCAAAGACATCAACATCAGAATGAATAAGGCAAGAACAGCCTTTTTTAGCCTAAACAACATCTGGAAGTCCTCTCAATACAGCACAAGCACAAAATTAAGATTATATCAGAGCTGTGTGCTTTCTGTGCTTCTCTATGGTGCAGAATGCTGGAGAGTTACAGAGAAGGAAATGTCGAAATTGTCCTCTTTTCACACAACATGCCTAAGAAAAATTCACCAAATCTTTTGGCCGAATACCATCACCAACCAAGATCTGCTTACTTGGAGCAAGCAAGAGGACATGCACACCATCATAGCTGGCAGACGCTGAAGCTGGGTTGGCCATGTCCTCAGAAGAGACCCCGATGCCATCACAAGAACAGCTATGCTTTGGACCCCTGAAAGAAAATGAAAGAGAGGCCAACCAAAAACAATCTGGCGGAGGACTGTGGAGGCTGAGATGCAAAGAATGAACCAGAGTTGGCGCACTGTACGAAGGATGGCCACCAACCGAGCAAAGTGGAATCAATTTGTTGTTGCCCTACAAGATGCCACTAGGCGTGATGGCCACTGACTGCTTTGATGGTCGGTGGCTAAGGATCAAAGAAGAAGACAGTGGAAGCTATAGAGCAGAAGGTCAACAAGTTCATGAGGAAATTGCTAAGGGTATCACCAGGTCTTTCAGATGTAGCACTGTACTACAAAAAGTCAAAACTTCTGCTTCCTTTCAAGTCAGTTGTTGAAGAGTACAAAGTTGTAAAGGCAAGGCTTGCAATGATGCTACATGAGTCAGCAGATTATGTCCATTCAGCCCACACTGAAAAAGGGAAGGAAGTGGAGAGTGGAAGAAGCTGTTGATGCTGCCCAAGAGTCGCTCAAACTGAGGGAGGTAATCGGATACAGACAAACGAATAGACAGGGATTTGGTCACGGAGACATCTGCTGGTGGTCCAAGGCATCAAGCAGGGAGCGCAGAGACATGTTAGTTCAGGAGATAAGAGGAGCTGAGAATGATAAGAGGTTGCAAAAAGCAGTGCAGCAGGCCCAACAAGGCCAATGGACTACATGGGAAGGAGCCCTGCAAAGGTCCTTGACATGGAATGATATATGACATATGGCACCTCTTAGGCTCAGCTACGTAATAATGCTTGAATGTGGCTTTAAATTCTCTTAAAGATGCCTTTTCAAAATCACCAATTTTGAGGTTACCTGACATTCGATATTCTTTTGTTCTCAGAGTCGATGCATCAAATAAAGCCATTGGTGGAATATTAATGCAAGAATTTGAAGGCTACGTGCATCCCACTATGTATGTGAGTCACACGTTATCACCTACAGAGCAGAGATATCCCATTGTCGAGAGGGAGTTGCTGCTTTACAGCCCTATGACTACAGTATAAAAGCCATAAAAGGAAGCCAAAATGTTTTAGCGGATGTGCTTTCTAGGTGCGTAAATAACTCTACATCATCTACCAACGCTACAGGTACAGATGATGCTCATATCTCAATCTAGCACATCTTCCAATGTAGAAAATGTAGTCCATCTTATTCCTCTTGGACTGCCCTCTGTATTCATGACACACAGATATAATATTATAAAGGAGGGACCTCTCCGAAGAATAAAACCCTTAACAATGATGGGCGACAATGAACGTCTCAATGAACTCCTGCCATCGGCCACAAACCTTGTGAGATGGGGAAAGTCGGATGATGAGCAGTGCCCCCTGTGCTATGAGAGATAGACAACTGAACACAGGTGCTCTCAGCTTGCAAGGTGTCATTAGGGCAAGGGCGATACACATGGCGCCACAACAAAGTGCTAAATGAGCTGACTGCGACAATAGATCTGGCAAGGATGAAGGCGAATAGCAAAGTCAGGCCGAACACTGCAAACACATACTTTCTGACAGCAGGAAAGTCAGCACACCCAAAACCGAGTAAATCAGGTAGCGGTGTACCATCTCTCCTTGACTGTGCAAATGACTGGGAGATGGCGGTAGACCTACCTGGACGAGGGGCATATCCTGAGAGTATCAGGAAATCTCAAAGATGGCCGGATATAGTGCTGCATTCTTCATCATCGCACCAGGTTATATTGATTGAACTGGCCGTGCCATTTGAATCCAGATCGAAAGAGCAACATTTGTTCAAATCGGCCACGTATAGTGATCTGGCCGCAGATGTGAGACACGATGGGTTCACTGCAAGGGTCATGGCTGTTGAGGTGGGCGCAAGAGGGCTCATGGCTGCATCAGTGTATGATTTATTGAAACTGTTGGGGCTGAGAGGAAAGTCGAGAACAAGGGCACTGAGGAGGCTTAGTGAAACTGCGGAAAAGGCATCATGCTGGCTGTGAAACAACCGCAATGGGTTATGGAACGCGGGACAGTAAACTCTATCCCCACCTGTGTTACAGGAAACATCCGGAAAGTGGACATTTTTCTAAGTCTGCAATACATTGAGTTTTTCATTGTATTGGTGAAGGGATGGTGGCTTACAGGCAACATGCGGCGTCTTTATGAGGTGTCGGGCATAAGTAGATTTCAGTTGCTAGCGTGCAGTGGCTTCAAGCCTCGTTGGCTTTGCGCAGATCGGTCAGTGTCTGTTCCTGGTCGTGGTGTGCTGTGGCACAATAATTTGTTTTCAACATAAGGGTTACTTTCACAATTGCCTACGGCTGGCAGAAGTGTGGATTTTAAAGCTGCAACCAAGGTGGAGTGGGTTCATTTTCTACATAAGACAACAGGAGGCGGAGACACTTGGGAGTCATGACCCAGGTGGGCCCACCCCCCTTAGAGTGAAAAGGAGTATACGGGGCCGAAACACTTGTTCGACAGGGGACTTCTTCTTATATATATATATATATAGGCAGACATTATGTACAGAAAGTAAGCAAAGCTGAAAACAAAAAAAACCTGTCCAGAGTACGGGTAACCTGTACTAGTTGTCATGTATGGCAATGACTGATACAATAGTGACAGAAAGTAAAATTAAAAGCCTTAGCCTAAATTTTTTTAAAAAC
This sequence comes from Oreohelix idahoensis, assembly GCA_024509875.1. Classification (NCBI taxonomy): domain Eukaryota; kingdom Metazoa; phylum Mollusca; class Gastropoda; order Stylommatophora; family Oreohelicidae; genus Oreohelix; species Oreohelix idahoensis. The sequence goes on from JAMPIV010005803.1 coordinate 136,551, forward strand.
CACCATGACGAAAAGGACTCTCCAGAATGCACCTTAAAGAAAAGGACTCTCCAGAATGCACATTCAAAGTAATTGGGACAGTGTGGAAACAAGTCAAAAGCTAAGAATGCCTGATGGAAGATAATCTCAGATGTGATAAGTGGTATAGCCCAGGCAGATGTAATGTGCCATAAATGAAAATTATACAATTAATCATTTTCAATAGAAGTAAAGAAGGGAGTTCTTTGGTGTTGTATAAAGTCAATCCTGTCATATGCAAGTGAGACACGGACTATCAATAAACAAGAATGAAAACACCCGGAAACCTCAAATGTGTGGGTTTTACAGAACATTTTTAAGAATACCGTGGATGGCCAAAATGAGAAATGAGAATGTCCTATAAAATGCCAGTGTTTAAAGTAAGCTTATAACTCATATTAGAAGGAAGAAATCTTTATTCTAGGCATGTTATCTCATCTCATAATCGGAACCTCTTCTACCCCGTGAAACGTGGTGTAGAGGGGACCCAAGTGCACAAGGCCCATGGGTGGGACATGTAATCGAAGTGACTTGGCAAACAGATGATTAGCCCATTGTGCCCGAGCATGTTATGAGAAGCTAAAATATATTGTAGCAACAGGACAGATTGAAGAAAAATTAAATAGAAGATGAGAAAGAAAGAAGACACTAGATAGTTTAACATCCAAGCATGGAAAGAAGTTAACAAAATAGATTAAAAACAGCAATCAGGATTTGAAAATTGTGGAGAGGCATGATTATCTAAACTAAATTTCATGGTGCATGAAGAAGAACTGATGTAACAGCTAATAAATACCAATGCTGACAATGGCGATGGTGAAGAGAATAGAGAGGTGTGACTACCAACCAAAAGTGACTTCAATAGATGATGATCTCACCTGGTGTCATCTCCATTGTTAGGTTTGGTGTGGACTGACTGGTGGTCCATGCTGAGGTGTCATTTAGGTGAGTGACACTACCAAAGCTGTCATCCTGAAGTCTCTGGGGCAATTCTGGAGGTCCTGGCTGCTTGACTGAGGCTGCAGGAAGAGCTCGGTTTGAGGACCCTGTCACCTATTGAGAAAATGATAATATCCTCATCAACACATAATAATTTTCCTTTTCACTCTATATGAAGCATGGAACTACTGTTGGTTCCCTCACAGAGGTGACTTGTGTAGCAATTTGTTAGACATGATCAGGTTGCCATACCCAAGTAACATTCATGTTAGACACTTTGTACCACATGTCTGAGGGAGTAGTAGTGATATTATTTCTTTGTCTCATCAGAGACACCTAGGGACTACATGCGGCATGACCAAAACATGCCGACATGAAATTCTACACAAAGCATTTCAACAGGAGGCAATCTTATTGTAATAGAGAAGCCCACCATGACACACATATTTCAGCCCATTTATCTTCTTTACAATGTAAAGGTTGTAAGAAACTCACCATAATCATCATTTCTGTTTTCGCTCCTCACAACTCAAGAAGCCCACCACTGCAGCTGAACCCCCTGCAAGAAGCCTACACCAAAACATTTATATGCTCTTGAAGCAGCGGTTTGTGTAGCAATGTATTTCAAATGATGAGGTTGTCAGCCTTGTGCAAAGCTCCATATAAGTCACATCTTATGACATGACACAGGGAGCAGCAGTCATATTATCTCTCCACCTGTAAGAGACCTTGGTAAATACATGAGCCATTTATCTGATTGGCTGACAATAATTTCAGTCTGACTTATTATCTATAATTTATTTTAGTTCCACGTGGAGTACACAGTTGCAGCGGCTGGTTCAATACCCTTTAGTTAGCTCACCACGGAGCACAGGTCTTCAACAAACACATGTCATGTCCTTCTGTCACAAGTCATCAGCTCAAGTCTTCCTCAACATTTTCACTTATGCAACTGCTGGTTTCCATCACTTTATATTCTTGGTTGACTCCTTCACCAAGAATATAAAGTGATGTTCTGCAAGGGGACCAGCGGCAGTTGTGACTCCATGCTCCAATGGGAACCCAAAAAAGAACTGAATGAATGAAACGAAATTAATAATTTAAACTGACTAATTATGTTATAACTATAATTTGAACAAACACTGGATGTTGCCTTATTAAACAAACAAACACATAAAATAAGGAAAAACTGACTACGGATTAAGCATACAGATATCCAGATGTAATCTGTAATTGTCCCATGTAATTCCCGATGGTCTCTGAGGATATAAGGAAAGAATAGGACTACTGTTTCCTAAGGCAAGAGGTGACTAATATGAGGCTGGGGGCTGCCAACCTCCTCGTGTAAAACAAATTTTGAGACAGGCTTCCTGCAACATGACAAGCTGCGGTATTGGACCATTCCTACATGAGCAACAAAAGGACAAACGAAGAATTATATTTTAACTTCATAATTTGAACTAAAACTTGACTTACTTCTTTTTTAAAACAAAATAAGCAAAATTTAATAAGGATTAGACAGATAGTATGGCTTTGACTTGGTTGACTGCATGCAGGAGGCTCTCACTATGGACCCAGTGATAGGCAGGGGAAGCTGAGAAGTGGCTCTGTACAGGACGTGACAATTCCTTGGGACAGCCCAGAACCAGAGTACAGTAAGTTAGCTCTGTATAGTTGGAGAACCCCCTTGGATGGCGGGGAATGCACAGTATGCCACGCACTTCTTACTCCTACCTTGGGACCAGATGTGATGATCCTTTAAATGCAAGCTGGAGAAACTGGAGCTCATGACTTCAACTCAACATGTTTCGGTATGGCAGAAAAGCCACAGGAAAAGACTAGATCTAAAGTGTAGATAATAACAAGAGGTCTTCGAAGCTCAGCAGCCCTAGTTACAACAACAACAGATAGTTTAAAGTTGCTGAAAAAAAGCAAAAATAGAACAGTTTGACAAAATCTATCTTTCAGTGACATGAAAACATAGGATACATACAGTATGAATGTAAATCACTAAATGTCAAGCAACAATTAACTGACCTGTAAAGCTTTCTTAAACTCTTCATAACTCAGGTTAATATCCATGGTAGAAAAACATAAATAGAAGGATATAAACAATAACAGTAGGGCCTACTTTTCACAGCTTCAAACTTGAAGTCTGCTGGGCATAAATATGCAGGCCACTTGCACAAGTCATGGAAAACAAACAGTTCTGAACTGCACAATACGGACTTTTTATTTTTATGTTTTAACTAAAGAAAATAGGGCACACACTCATGAAATGTCATGTAACCTGGATAACTGGATCCATGGACGAAATAATACAGCCTCTGCCTACATTATAAAAATGTATCTGAGTGGCAATTAATGTTGGATATTATAAGAATGTATCTGAGTCGCAATTAATGTTGGAAAAGCCATCAGGATCAAAACCTAGTGGTGTCACGTTCCAGTCTACCCAGCTGTAAATGACACTGCTCTTGAGTTGGGGAAGGCAAAGACAGTGAGGAAGAGAATTGGTCACTCTATCTCATAAAGTTGGAACTAGTATAAGGAAGTCTCTAACACTACTCTTCTATGAAAGTATCAGCTATGGGACATCGCTTGCCTTTTAACGTGGTGAAATGCCACCAAAGTAACTGATGTTCAGCCAAAACTAAATATGAATTTTTTTCAGACCGGTGCCAACTTCGAGAGTGAAATTCATATTTTTATACAATACACACTATAATGTATAAGAACTGTCACATCATTATTTTTGGGTCGATTTTTGCTTCACTATGGCCGTATCCTGTCTATTTGTTGTAATTGACTATTTACGTGCTTTTCCATGGTTCGCACTTTTTTCTTTCTCTGACATGTAGCAGATATTTTGTATTTTTAACATTCTTAAACTCCTCTCAGTGCTAAGTCGTCATGTCTGTTTGGTTACCCGTTCCTCCCTGCTTTGCAAGGAATTGATAAGATAATTAATCGACAACCATGTTGGTTAATCTCAGGTGTGGCAGACATCAGACTACAGAGTGACACTAAAATCGCCCGGCGTATTTGTTTAATCGCTGATAATTCCAGCTTGCATTCTATGCCAAGATGGTAAAGAGACGGATTTTGTAGGCTCAAGCGACAGATAGCGAGATTACTCGTCTGTGCGACACATTTTGGACAGACATGTATAACATAATCGTTTCCTGCACACCTTGTGGCAAAGCAGGAAAGTAAGATGTTACATCTGACACATACTGTCGAATGAGTTTACTGATGTGTTTGTGAGTTTGCATAGAAGGCATTGAATGTTTTATTCCCATAAATGGGAGAGGTGACCTTTTGCATCACGCACATTATTTCGGGCGGAAATAATTTTGAATTACCCAACAGGCAAGTTTGAAATGATTGGAGCTTTCTTAGCATCATAACAAACACAATGTGGGGGAAGAGGGCCATATAATCTGACCTTTTCGCAGTTTTAAGACACTGTGAAAATTCCCTGTGAGGATCGCTTGCCAAGACGAAACCAGACTGCCAGAAGTCAGAATTCAGAATTCTCTTTATCAGACCGGACTTTCTGAAACATCTTGAAGGACTTAAGAGCCCTGGAAAATCATTTTAATAAGGAAGACCAGCATCTGAGGAAACTGAAACATGGAATCATAGTGGGAGTTTAGTGCTAACATAAAGACCCCCAAGACACGTGAAAAATAGGCATCTGGCAGTGCCTTAAACCTATTTCTCTGAGCAAACAGTTATGAAAACATATTCAATCTATATTGTGAACACTTTTCAATTAGTGTAATTGTTAATGTAAACATATTCTTTCTATACTATTAACCTTTTCATTTAAACGTAAAGTAAATATAAAGCTATTCAATTTAAATGTAAAGAAACTTTTCTCCCTAGGAATTAAGCTTAATTCTCATTGAGGATAAATTCTGAGGCAGATGGGATGGTGAAATAGGAGAAAGGGACCCATGACTATGTGTCAGAAAACGCAATACTCAGGAGATCATTTTGTTTCTATTCTCTTACCAGTTGTTGGTGGTATCAGTTGAGGGTACTATCCCTGGAACAAGAAGGGAAAAGTGGCCTGAGCTTAAAGACGAGGGACCAACTTCGTAAACACTCCCTGACCTTTCTGGGAATGTGCTGTGGCCCTACAACCTTGACCAACGACGAGCGTGATCAGTCTACAAAGAACCAAACCATCAGAAGGAGTATAACCGTCACTGACAGCTAAGTAACCCATAAAAGCTGACAAGTGACCTCCTTTACACATTTATATCCCAGAACAACAGTGATGATAAACTTTTTTTATAAATAATTATTGATTTCTTTAAATCCTTGCTAAAACCTAAATGACTATTAAATCTGTTATTTGTAAATATACAAATTTAACGTCGATTTAGTCATTTTGAATGTACTGCATGTTTGTCTCAGTCAATTTACTAAATACACTCAATCAGAGCTACTAAAAAATAATAAGAATTTTACTGCGTAAATCAAGGTGGGGGCTTGAACGAGCTGAAATTAATAATTGCTTAATTCTTCACAAAAGGTGGCAGACCGATATAAGTTAACAATTGCCCTGCCAATGCAGCATTGTTCTTGGCTTCGGAAATATCTTATGAACAGTCCCTTGATATACATTCTTCATTACCCTTCTATCTACAACTCTGCCAAGAGTAATCTTGTGCAAAGGTAGACACCTTTGAAGGCCCATATTAGATACTCGTAAGTTTTTGCCACTGTTGGACCACTACTGTAATGCAGGGGAGGCAATTCCATGACAATTACCTAATATAAAGTCAATGAGAAAATTGGTCGTTACTAGAGGTGTTAAAAACAAAGGCCTTGCTGGTTACTGGGCATTGCGGATGACCTTGTTTAAAAAAAAAACTTTCATTAAATTGCCACATAATTTCACATTCACCGTCTGACAGCTGCCCTTGTGATGAAATAACCTCATTCGTTCCATCTTCCTGTGCCATCCTGTAATTCATTCTGTGCTCTTCCCTTTCTTTTCTCCCACCTCTGACAGCAGTTGTGATTTTCGATTAATTGTTTACACTTTCTTCCTTCAATTCTTGTCATGTCTGGGCTTCATCGACCATCTACTGATTATTGAAATCACTGACTGTCGTTTGAACCCATATTGACTACTGGATCTTTAGAGTGAAAGGTTATTTATGAGTGCGTAATACATTTCCGACCAAACAGTGAAAACCTGGATTAATATGTAAACAAAGCAGAGATGGCCACAGTCAGTTGTCTTAACACTGATAGTATTTTCTGTCTGGGAAGGAACAAGAACCAAGGTTGTTGCAAGATAGTTGAGCGTTTTCACAGGAACGTGTCAGAAAATATAAATCTGGTGGTAGGTTAAAGACACGCACTTAAGATAAGAATGGAATTTTGGAGCACGGAAATGATATAATCATTTCCGGGCAGATTTGTCGTAGGCAATAGTGATAATAAATTGTCAATCTTGAAAGATATTATCAGTAAGAGATCTATGAAGTGGTGGGTTGTAAACATGATCAATACCAATGGAAGAGAAAATAACATATGGGAGTGACTTGACAAAAACTCATTTTATGTGTCACGTAGGAATCTTCCAAGACAGGGTAGTAGGGACAGCCCCTACCAAAATTTGCAAGTTGAATACTATTTGAGATGTTAAAATACAACATTTCTGATTGGAGCTTGTCACATAGCAGAAATGTGGATATTTGGGCTGAACATTGCTTATAATCTAGCAAATTCCGAGTCTAAGGAACTGATAATTCAACTCATCAAGTAGACTGTCATACAAGCCAAGATAAGAAAAAGAATCAAGATTTTAATTTAAAGGACCAGAATCCATATTTGAGCATCTTATGGTCTTTGATAGCAAGAAAACTCTACTTCTATTAATATGGAATGCCTGGAATCCTTGGAACCTGAACACAAAGTCTTAGTGGGATTCTTCTGCAAAGTGATATATCAGTACAGAAATAGACAAATATTATGCAAGAGAAGCAGTGAAAGCTGAAAGAGAAGAATGGATAAAATTAGCAGAAATAGATGAGCGAATAGAAAGAACTGAAAGAGAGGGACATAAGCATGCACTGAAGATGAAGCAATTAGAGATACAGGGACAGGCTCAAAGAGCTGAACCTGAAATGAGTGCGACAGCATCTACTTCAGCTGGCAACTTGTTGCCACGGTCAAATGATATGCCATCATTGCACACGGGGAGCTTAAGACTTTTGCCTTCATCACACGTGACCATCTTAGGACCTTTGATGTTTCCATTCGAGGCTTTTTCAGAGCGAGCAGACTCGACAGACGCGTATTTGGACAAATTTGAGAGGTTTGCAACCACATTTGGGTTAAAGAAAAGCTGGCCAATGTAGATCTAAGAGATCATTCGTTGCATTTCAAACTTCTAATTCAACGTTAGAGTCTGTCTCTGAGTAGTCTGTGGGGGAGCCTTGCACGACATTCCAATCTCAGACCGAAGAATACGGAGTCAAGCGCAGTGAAGGCAGATCCATACAAATAGAGACTGAGGTTCATGAACCGAGACCAACACTACCTGATGCAACATCACTCAAGTTTGGCATAACTAGACAGGACAACCCATCACGTTTCACTATAAGTCTGGGGCTGAAAAGATTAGTGCCCCTTCTCAAAAGATAGTAGGCCTACACCATTATCAATTTAGCCAAGTTGCCAAAACTATTTCACTGAGCCAGAAGTCTGTATGCCCAAAGATATTTGGGGTAAAGTGTACATTTTATCATTCTGTTTTGCAATATTAACCTGTGAAAAATGCTGGTGGATGTCCAAGTTCATAAGAGGCTGGCAAACTTAGAATTTAGAATGATAGTTACATGAACCACCACTGCAAGAGCTGGTGACTGCTTCATGCGGGTTTCTCATAGAGAACCAAACGCAGAGGTAGTCCCAAGTTCCATATGGAGCAGGGAGTGGATAGTGACAGAAATAATGTACATAATTATTATATTAACCTTTTCAAATATGTAAATGTAAAAATGTTTTAAATAAATGCAATAGGTGTTTTCCACTCGCTGGGACTAACATTAATTCTCAGAGAGGGTACATTTCTGAGGTAGATGGGATATTTGAATAACAGGGAGGGACACCTGATTTTCATGTCAGGAGGCCCAGTACTCAGGAGGGATTTTTGTTTCTCTCTCATTTCATGATAATAGTCGGTGGAACCAATTGGTGATACTAGTCTGTGGTACAAGTGGTCTTCAGTCAAAGCTAGAGACCAACATCAGACGGATCTGAAAGACGTTGAACCATCTTCGTAATTACCGCATGATACTACAAGGGACATGTTACAGCCACCAGACTTGATCATTCATGAGAGTGAACCAGTCTACAACCTGCAAAGAGCCAACATTGGCTGGAACAGAAGCCAACAGACATCTTACTGGCAGCTAAGTACTCACTTAAAGCTGCCAAGCGAACTCTTAAACTAAACATTTTAGAGCACAAGACCATCACCTATGATGAACCCTTTAGGCCAAAATTTCCTTTATTTATTTTCCAATTTTAACTATAATTTATTATTAAATTTGTTATCTGTACATATGCAAATTTAGTTGATTGAACCATTTTTTGAGTGATGTGCGCCCATATGTCATTTTAAAATACACATAAACAGAGCTATTGAAGTAATATTTTACTGATTTAAATTAGTTACGCGCTCATCAAATGAGCTAAATTCTTTCTCCTCATAGAAGGTCTGGGAAGATAGAAAGTTTACATGGCCTGGATACTATCAGCACCTGATTTCTTAAATTCCCTTGAGGTTCACTAGAATTGAAGCACCATTCTTTATTTTACATCTCTGCCAAGAGAAATCTTGAGCTAAAGGTAGATACCTTTGAAGACCCTCAGTAGATACTCTGAAGTTTGGCTACTGTTGGACCATCACTGGACAGCAATGGGAGTAATCCTGTGACAGCCCCCTTTAACTATGAAACACAATTTATATTAACAGTTCATTATCTCCCTTTCTTTACTGAAGTTATTTCCACCTTATTTTATGCTTTACTGTATACTTATTATAAGAAATCGGCTGGGTCAAAAACGGTCAAGAACTTGGCTTAAGAATAAAAGTTTCAGCTCCTCATGATGCTTCAGTGCAAGAAAGGACCAAAGCTGTAACAGAGGATCCACTAATTGCAAGATAAGACAATGTTTTACCCATAGGCCTTGCGTTTCCATCTTTCTTTATTTCTGTTATCATAGGGCTTACAGTTTTTCTACAGTAGACTTCACATTGCTAAAATCAAAGATCCTCAACAAAAAAGCACCGGACATAGGGTTAGACAACGGTAGAGATATGGATGTGTCAATGGCTTTCGCAAAATCCTGAGAAAAATATGGTCTCGCGCTAGCCATGGAAACATCTGCTAACTGATCTAGCCACGGGGCTTAACTACAAAGTGGATGAAGGAAAACTCATCATCATTGGCTGCAATCACCACAACAAAGTTCGGCTGCAATTGATCTCCAAAGCCTTCTGTCTCTTCTCTTGATAGTGCACTCTGACAGACTCCTTCCTGTCCGCCTCTTCATGTTATCTTCCCACTTATAGCCAGTGTTCCACCCTCAATTTTGGAAAAACCTAGATGATACCTTAAATAACACCTAGATTCTGAATTCTGAGCCAAATTCGAACGCATGATAACCCTAACCTAGAAAAAAACCCACATCTAGGTGAATCCACTTAGGAGTGGCAACGCTGTTTATAGCAATGTCTTCCTCTTGCACGTTAGTCTTCAACTTTTCCTTCTATTATGGTCTTCAGTAAGGTGTTATGTCATGTTAAATGGCCAAAATATTTTACCTGTTTAACTTTGATCGCCTTCATTAATTATCTTTTTTAATTCCTATGTTTTCTACGACCTCTTTATTTATTTTATTCTCTTTCCATGAGACGTGCTCCATTCCTCTCAATGGCATCAATTAGGAAGGAAAATTATTTTTATTATTAAATTAATGAAAAAAAGAAGATATCCCGTTCAACCTCTGATGGGTTATAATTAGGATATATATTGTTTTCAATTCCAAATAATATGAACAACTGCTGATATGAGAAAGTGGCATCACATTTGTCAAATCAATATAAATAGGGACAATCGTAATTGTGCTTATACGTTAAATAAATAGAAAAAAAAATCAATAATAAATTCTGAACAAGAATAATATTAAAGTGGAGGGGTGTAAAGGCCCGAGGGTTCTAGTTACTTTAACAGATATTTAATTGACTTTCATCTGTTAAAAGTCACATGCATTGTAAGAACAGCATCAGACCTTCACATTCCCAGCCACTATATATTAACATTTGTTCGTGTTAAATATTGTTTGACTATATTATGCAGTTCCCTAGGTCTGTCTATTCTCAACACCTCTTCTATATTTATAGGTAAGTTGGATGCTTGCAAATAATCTAATATTAGGAAGGTATCTCTAATACCAATATTAGGAAGGAAAACTAAATAGGCCTACTCCATAACACCAAGCAGGACCTCTGAGATCTGAGATAGACCCTGGTGAGTGCACATTTTCATGCGCCCTATTTGTTTGTTGAAGAGGGATAAAAATATTTTAATGCAATGAAAGACATAGAGGATCATGTATCCTTTGCCGAGATGCCACCCCTTCCCTTCATGAGATGAGGGCCAGGCCAAATTCCCCCTATAGTATCTGCCTCTAGGCATTAGGCTAGATGAAAAAAAAAAAAATTAAGTAATTGTAAAGTTCTCTGCGTCCCAACAAGCCTTTTGTTTGTCTATAAAAATACGACACACGCGATTAACATGCAGTCACACGACCAAGAAGTTTAAATCGGTAAATCATTTGACCATTTTAAAACAAAACACTAAAAAATAATTTTAAATAGGCTACTAATCACTTATAAGCACGGTTTCTCCATATTAAATGGAAACCTCCATTTATTTATATACAACACATAATACACTTCTATAGTCCACACTACTGAATAAACGAACGTTTTGAGGAAGCAATAATAAATTCTCTGGGAAGGAAATATATGTTAGTAAGTACTTCTGGATGTTTGAATACAACTCCTGAAAGACAGCTATCCAGACTAATCACACATTATCGTGGGTGTCAAAACAGGCAACACACCGGCGTGGGAGTTGAACAATGGCCCAATCGTTAGAGAGACCTTGACACACGCGGCCTAAGATCTTGGACAATGCCGCATTAGGCCTTGTCTGGTGTTCTATTTGTCATTTGGTGGATGACGGAAGTAAGGGGGGGAGGTGTCGTGGGATTTCCACTCCACATACACTAAACAAAGACAAATAAACATTCTTAGCAGAAACCATATCGGGAGGATGTACTTGACAGATTTCGCTGCGAAGGGAAAAAAATTAAGCCAATGGGGAAGAAGATAAGAGGTTTATTTTTTTTTTTTTAACTATGAGTCTTGCAGAGAATTAACTAACTTGTTAAGATTTTTAAAAGGCATTTGATGGAGTGCACGCACTAAGAAAATGCTCATCCAATACCATAATTTCCGTCGTAAGTACGTCCGTCGGTCGGTCGCGTCATGCACACCGTCATTTTCGCACTTTTCTATTTTCAAGAGAGTACATTAACTTTCAACCACAGCTAAGGGGTGTAACTGTGGTTGAAAGTTAGACAATAATTGTATTGTTTCCCTTACATGTATTCTCCCGAAAATAAAAAAGTGCGCAAATGACGGTGTGCATGAACAGTTTGATTATGGAAAGAGGCCAACAACACAATTGATAAACAGTACAAGAACTGGAGTTTCGTCAAACTTCTCAGAGGCAGTAAGTCGACCATGGCTGCTCAGAGGCAGTAAGTCGACCAGGGCAAGATTTTAAAACAATTGCAAGACATGATGTCATAAAGGAAATATTAGTTATTTAGTCAATTTACGGTCCATTAGATCATTATCCCTGCCCCGCATGTCATTTAGGAAGGTTACTCAATGTCTTCATATTTAATTCATCCATATAATTTTCACTACAAATATCTAATGACGGTTGCCTGCAATGAAATGACCACAGTAATGATAGTACCGTATGTAATACATGTAACAGAAACAACACACTATAATTAAAAACCTGTCAATTTTGACGGGTTATTGCTAGACTTATTATTATGGATAAAAGTGATAAGATGGCTGCAATTAAAAACCTGTCAATTTTGACGGGTTGTTGCTAGTAATTTATAAATCTTTTATTTGCAGCAAAATAGATTACGGAAGTATAATACAGTACACTGCTGCACATAGTAACAAGATTAAATTGGACAGAGATCAGCATCAAGCATTGTGTACAATAGCACGCGTGTGGTCGTTGACATATAAGCTGATAATAATGATTGTCGACTATTTCATTCTTTTCTATGTTTTTATTTTTTGTTGTCTCCTGTTGATCGTATAGTGGGTTCGTATCTCTACGCTAAACAGGAGGCTGCTTATTATGTTGATGGTGTTAAGATAACTTTTTCCTCGCGGACGACAAACAGTTCACAACTGACAAGTGATGAATGATCTTAACTGTCGATGATTGACTTCACTCTGACAACAGTAGTTGAACTTTATTTATATGATCACAAAATGTTGAAGAAACGATATGCCCAACCTTCCTCCTGAGGCTGGCAGACAATACAGCAAAACTTCAGCAGGTAATAAGAATTTTTCATTTATTTTAATCTCTCTCTCTCTCTCTCTCTCTCTCTCTCTCTCTCTCTCTCTCTCTCTCTCTCTCTCTCTCTCTCTCTCTCTCTCTCTCTCTCTCTCTCTCTCTCTCTCTCTCTCTCTGTTTCTATGTTCCTACTGTCTCTAGTAGTTATGATGGTCATGGCTTGAGAACCACTGTTGTCAATATTTCTCTTGTCATAATATTCTTCGTATGAATTCGTTTCTTTTATTGTTCTGACTTATTTTTCTCTACTGGTTTTCTGTCTTCTTGACATGGCGTATCTTAGTGAGACTGGCCTAACCGCCAGGGATGTTGGTTTACCAAGTTATTCTTCTGTTCGCTAGCCTATCGCCTGTCTACTGTACTCCAATATTTGGCTATGTTCCTTAAATACTGTTCATCGTACCTGGGGTTTGTTTCAAAATACATACATTATCTTGTACTGGCAACACTGGCATTCTTGTCCACAGAATAAAACAATGAACTGTCATATCCACTTGTGGCGTACCAAGCGATTGAGCGTCTGAGTGATAGTTATAACTTTTCTGTCACCACAGAATCAACCAAAAAATCACTTTGGCTTATCACTCGATGAAAACTCCCAATTCAGCTTGCCACTTCTTAATAACTTTACACACTTGGGAGAGAACTCAAACTAGCTCTTAAGGCTGTCCCGTTTCGGAACTGACCGATTTAATTTTAAACCACGATTTACAGCAACTATTTTCCGAACATTCTAGAACAAACTGTCTGACAAACAGCTCACCCAAACCCGTGAATTTACAGTCACGAAGCCGAACTCACTCAGAAAAAACAAAGCAGAAAAACTTAACATTATAATTCTCGGCCAAGGTCAGCCGCGCTAAACAGTGTGATCAAGGGACGTCAACCCTACTCTTGTCCCCTTCTAAAATGTATTATGGATTATTTCCCTTAGGCTACGAATCTAATTTCAATCATAAAAGTCGATCTCATAAAAATATAATTGTACCCGAATTACTCTTGCCCACACTAACTGTTACAGGTGCAATCAGATCAACATCCATGGGGGCTCTAGAGGTGGCTTTAGGTGTCCTACGTTTGGAATTGCGGAGAAAGGAACAGACTAAAATTACATGAATATAGTTATATTAGACAAGTCTCTCCGAACACATATAGCTTTTACCAAATATTTAACTGGCAACTCAAGTCAGCCCATTGAATACCAATAGATACACAACAGGATGGAAGTGTATAGAGTATATATCTTAATTAATCAATTAATAACAGTTGTGAACGCAAGCCAGTAGTTCCACCCTGGGAGCTCAAGAAACCAGACATGGACTACCATCTTGCAGAAATATTGAAGACAACAAATAATATTGAACATATTAAAAGTACAGCCAAACAATATATACAACAAATATAAAAGGATAGTAATACAGTACAGACTGATGGATCCAAGGGAGAAGATAACAATTTAGGGACAGGAATATACATTCCAATATTGATGTCATGATATACGCTCGCTCGTTGTTCTGGTCTTCGCTTCTCACCAGCATTAGTACTCAGCCATTCCTTTTACATGCAAATTCTTCCAGTATTCGTTGTTGCCGCTTTCATCGTTCAAGGTTTTATTATCGCATCTAGTCACACTTCTCACCAACACCTCTCTCGTGGTGATTTTCTCTTTTGTTATCGGTTACATGAAGCGAAAGAGCGAACTTGCCACATAGATGTTTCACATCGCCAGCTCCAGACGGAGTAATAGTCTACATTGAGCAACAATCCTATTAATAACCTTTTTACTGGGAAGATACACGAAACCATGTTGTCGCATGATAAGGTGTGAGTTTCCAAACATGACATGCCCGATATCACTGGGATACAGGAGGATAGCTGGTAAAGATTAAGACACGGACAGTGTTTAATACTTCCAGCAGATGGACTTCATTGTGATAAACAATTACTAGAAAATAACATCTTGGAGATTATAATGTTAAATCTGTGAAGTAGTGAGTTGCAAACATGACACATACCAATGGAAGTGGCAAGACCATATATGGTAATGGAGTGTGAAAATCACACGTTATCTTATGGTGTCATGTATTAATGTTCTACATGAGAGGAGGGTAGTGGGGGAATAGACCCCTACCACAATCAGACACTTATTTGCAATTGGTTTGGCATCTGAGATACTAAGATAGACTGCACCTGATTGGACCTCATCCAAGTTGCAATCTGGGCGCATAGGCTGAAAATTTGGCTTATGTGCTAAAGTGTTGTAAGACTACTTCACTGACTTCCAACTGCTACAAGACAAAATCAAAGACAATCAGGAACACATAATATTATGACACAAATACAGGACAGGCCATAGGACCTGACGTGAATTATAAGATTAGAAGAGAGTAACCCCGAAGACATCACTTTGCGCCTTAAGTTCTAGGATCCAACTTCCAGTGCACTCAGACACCTAACTCACCTGAAAGATACGGCATCTTAAATCAGTAGCCCGACAACATTTGGACGTTTGCTATGTAAAATGTCTGTGGTCGCCAGAAAAACTCGGGGTAAGTTGTAATATACACTTTTCATCATTTTTTACTTACATTTTGACATGTATAATTTGCTTGTGGATGCACATTGCCATATGAGGCTTGCAATCTCATCACAGCCAATAACTTTACACTGCAAGAGCTGGTGACTTCTTCGTGCAGCTTTTCTCATAAGAAACTGGCGAATTGTGAAATGAAACATTTGTGTTTTACTTGTCTTCTCTCCTGTGCTCTTCCCTGTATTTTTTTCTTACCCGCGCAGTCTCTCATAATTTACATGCAATGATTCTGGTTTTGTGATGTTTTGATCGCAGACCAGTCTAAAACACACTGACTCCCATCTGTGCATGGGAAAGTTGTTTGTGTACGGTTACGTCACAGTTTCCGGTCTGATGTAGCGAAACAGGTTAATTGAACAACCTTTGTTAGAGTAGACACCGGCGGTGTAATATCTGCCTTAAGTCAGGATGGTTAGTTTTCGTGTATTGATAATTAAACTGCAAATGTGCCGACAGGAGTGTCTAAAACACACGGCAGATTCCCTTTGTTGTGGAATGAAGATTATGTAATACTTCCAGAGATGGACTCCGTTTGTCAACATTTATGATAACAATTTTAACTGGGTTTATATCATGTTATAAACAGGATTCATGAAAACCACTCTTGGCTTTCATACCGTATATGGGAGGATTTTTAAATTCCATGGTGTTATGCCCAATGCAATTCTCGTGAGAGGGGTACCCCTTAAATTCCACTTTCTTGGGGAAGTACAATTAGTTTAAATTCTTTGAGATTAATTTTTGTGCGTAACTGCATTTTTTAACTTTTTTTTTACTTACAATAATGGCTGATAATAATGTACATTGGCTTCATAAGGATGGTCTACGACTTGGCCATCTGAATATCTACAATCTTCTAGGTAAACTACCCGAACTTACACACATTCTAAATAAGAATTTTCATATTTCTGGACTTTCAGAAAGTCGTTATAATGACAGAATAACAGACGATGGCATTGCACAAAATGGTTTTAAAACTATTCGGCGAGATTCAAAGCAAAAACTAGAGACATGTATAGCAGTTTATATTTCCAATTCCTTAACTTTCGCCGCAAAAACGATTTAGAGACAGCAGATATAGAATGCATATGGTTGGAAATAACGCTACCAAACCAGGGACCACTTCTAGTCGGGTATGTTTATCGAAATCCTAGTGCAGGACCTATCTGGTACGAAGATTTCACCATCATGATGGACAATGTATTTGCAACAGTCGAGGAGGTTATTCTTTTTAGTGATTTCAATATCGATATACTCAATTCAAATCTAACATGGTGTCACGAAAGGTCTGAGATGTTATAAAATTTAAGATATCCTGGACAAAAAGATGTATCATATGATACCAGGATAGTGCCAGGTAAGAGACTGGTCTTACAAGAAATACCCCCTTTTCTGGAAAAGAATAAGGGTGTATTGACATCAAAGGTTAGAATCCAGCTGTATAAACCTACAGGTGTTGAAAGGATATGTCCTGAAAATCTATTTGCCCCTTTCGTAGATTCTCCTTTGGTAATATGTGGTATTATTTATTATTTATGTTGTGTATGTTGACAAGTTGTTCTAGGGGTATTAAATATGGTCTAACTCTCAATCTAAAATAAGTATCAATCAAACTTGAACCTTTCATGCAAATAATTTCAGCAAGTCGGTGGATACACATATATACAATTTATTTAACCTAAACCGGTTCTCTTTTGGTTAGGTAAATTAGGAAAACTCAAAGGTATTTACATCAAGAAATAAATAAACATAGAAACTTAATTTATGAAAACATAATATTGTACTGAAGTTTCTAATGTCTTCCACATGGATTAATACTTTTAATTTACTAAAATGTCACTGAGTTTGACTGTGAAGGTAGAGTGGAGTCATACAGTCCATACTCATCATACGCTGTAATTTTAGCAATATAGTTATGTTTTATTCTAGTACTATCTTTTGTTGTGAACACGCTGACCAATGGCTACAAAAGGCCACTTATCTTGAAAGTAAGAAGATCCCACACTCTTCTGCCGTGGACGAACACTTCTGTGAATTGCCAGGCAGTGGACAATGGTGTCTGGCTTCAACAACTTCACGAGCTCTCACACCTCAGAGTCCAATCGAGTTATAGGAATCAGATACTTCGGGTAATGTGCAAGGTACAACGTTTGCAGGATAAAACCTGAAATGCACATAATCACAACCCCTGTATGGTCCAGCACTGCTCTGTCTTTACACACAAAGGACATAACATACAGTGTCATACATTGTGCTAACATATGCACAGGACAATTTACTTCACCACCCATCACAGCCAGTTCACTGTGACTACAATTTCCTTATAATTCCTACGTTTGATTCCCTTGTCCATGATTTGCTTCCATACAATGATTTAGAATAGTATAAATTTCCTAAGTAATATATTGATCGATTCATCACAACAATTCCTGTCACTCCTTCCTTAGGTTCCATGATACATGTCATTCCTTTAATAAATACTCTTTCAAATGTATTATTAAACTTACAGTCGTATTTTTGACATCATTCTCAATTAACCTACACATTTTCCAATGCTGGCTTTCGCCTCTAAAATCAACACGCTTTCCAGCAAGCAACACATTCGTCCTGGAATATTCTTAACACAGGTTTTTTTTTACTTTCTAACACACAAGTGGATTAAATCACAGGAATAATACATAAATATGTATATAAATGTATATATATATATATATATATATATATATATATATATATATATATATATATATATATATATATATATATATATATATATATATATATATATATATATATATATATATATATATATATATATATATATATATATATATATATATATATATATATATATATATATATATATATATATATATATATATATATATATATATATATATATATATATATATATATAATAATAATAATAATAAATTCTATAAGCACCAAACACGGCGCATAAGGCAGAAACCAGTGCTCTCCAGGTTGTTCGTTGTGACGCCACTCCTCTTAGCTCTTGCACATTATTTAGGCCCAACGTTCTTCCTTCTCTTATTATTGTTCTTCTGAGTGTTTCTTTTGGTCTTCCTTTTTTCCTCTTACCCTAAGGAACCCAAGTGAGCGCCTGTAGTGGTATTCTGTTGTTTTGCATTCGTAGGACATGACCGATATAAGACCATCGTCTTTTCCTTATATAGTCGGAGACATATTTCTGCCTAGAGTCTTCTCTTATTTGTCGATTAGTCTTGAATTCTTTCCAACTGATATATATATAGTCATTCTTACCCTCAGGCAAAACATACAAGCTGTTAATGGCATCTATGGTCTGCGCAACAGATGCGGTGGGCAAAAGGTACATGACGATTACAGTTCCCGCTTCTTTCTGTACAGCTTTAAGTTTGAATTTTTGTTAGTGGCGTCAAATAGCCAAGGGCAAGGTCTTTTATAGTCACGCGTCTGCCGTCTCGGATGACATAGGTGGAACAAGGAGCAAAGGATCCCAAAATGAGGCATATTTTTTGCCTTCTGTTCAATGTATAAAATCTAGTTTTTCCATTATCTTCTTTATTTATGGGGCGATTTGGTTCATTTAAAGGTGAACTTAACTGTGAATTATTTTGTATCGATCTATCTATTTATTTGTTAAATTGCAAAATACATTTAAATGTATGCATGCTTTACACTAGCTAAGTTGGACTAATCCTGATGTAACACAGCTCTTTTATTCGATATTTCTATCTTACTAGAATATTATTCGATAAAGTGTTTACACCTACCTCTAAAGTAACATTCCCGTTGATGAATTATATAATCCTGTCCGGTGATACTTCTTTAGTTCTTATGACATTAAATGTTATTGTCCCATCGGTTATACAAAATGGGCCTCTAGGTTTTAGCATAAAACGTTTCCTACCACAATAATAATAAAGGTACGTTTTCATTGGTTATAGTATCGGAGAGTTCCCTATCTATGGCGTGCGGTATGGTCAGATTAGAAAACCGTGTTGTGAGACAGATCCAAATTACTACACATGGAAAAATATAATACTATCGTATAACTAGAGTAACAAAAGCATCATCCACACTAATCGACTACATCTACGTAACTTGCCCAGAACACATCATAGAATGCTGTGTCCCTATTGTTGCAATGAGTGACCACTATCCAGTATGCTGCACAAGGTCAAAAAATAAATGTAAAGTTCCCAAAAATAAACATATAAGTGTTAAATTTAGAAGTTTCAAAAATGTCAATAGGGAATTTGTAACAAAACGTCTGTACGTGTTATTTTGTTGGCTCTCTCACACCTTTAGCCACTACGGTAGTATCATTTCTTTTCTTCGTTTTCTTTCTGATCGACTATTATTTGGCAATATTTATGCCCTTTCATTCATTATTTTGCGCTATGCTGAATCTAGTAGGGTGAAGTGTCTAACACTCCACTTCCCTATGGAAGTATCTGCTATGGGGCTATCTTTATCTCTTACATTTTTGCTTTGAGCCGATCCCAGACTGTTTACGTTACGTCAGGTAAAATCGTATCAGTACCTGCCAGCGAGCGATACGCTTTTCGCGATTTACGGTCTCCTCCGATCGACATGAAAAGAACCCAAGATTGTCTGTCTAGGTTGCCGACAAACGTGTCCTTTTGTCTGACAGATTACACAGAGGGTAGATGCGTTTATCGCCTTTGCGGGACCATCCCTGGTGATTATTAAAGATAATTTGTTTGGCGAGTAAAAATTGGCAGAAGACATTACGCAAGGAAAGCATGTGAAGAGGCAGATAGACGTCACCCGAAATATATGTCTTATTATAAAGAGGTCACGCGTGGTAACATTAAATTTAATATTTTTAACATGTGGGGGATATTTTGAATTTAAACACCCCAACCCACGTAGTGCGAAAAGAGCTTACGATTGGATTGAAGTGAGAGCCGGAATATACAATGAATCTCATTCGCAGTTCGCCGGGAAGTACAATCTGTGATTTGAACTGGAAACCGAAAATAAAATCTAGCAAACTCATAGACATAGAACAGACAGCTTCGCAATTTCAAACGAGCAACTCCCAAAAAAAGCCAGAAAGAGAAGGACCGGACCTAGAATTCCATACTATCGAAGTGACAGATCGAAGTATTTGGGAAACTTAAAACCTTTAAAAGTATATATATATATATATATATATATATATATATATATATATATATATATATATATATATATATATATATATATATATATATACACACACACACACAGAGACCCCATTTATGGGGCCAGGACGTTAATTACATAGTCTGGACGCCTAAAGGAATTGGATTACCCGTCAAATAGGAATTATTACAGTTTCCCAGACCAAGCGTATCGCAGAACACCTGTCGAAGAGGACTTACTAGTTTCTCAGGCCAAGTGTATCACAGAACACCCGCCATAAGAAGGAATGACCAAGTGATTCGAAAGCATATGCACCGAAATTGCTCGTGTCCATCCGAAACCTGTGCGAGGTGATTGTGTATAACCCAAAATTTTGGGGTAAGTGTAACATGTATTTTACAAATGTGAATGACATGTTTTTCTTACTTAGTGGTTATATACGAGGCTGGCAACCTCAACATATGAAAATAGTATATCCATGAACCACTAAAGCAAGCGCTGGTGATTGTTTCTGGCTAGTCGTACGGAAAACCCGACAGCAGAGGTGACCCCAGACTCTGACCGGATCAGTGATGAATGATGATTTCATCACAAGTGCCTCATGTGTAGCATATCAATTTGTGTGAGATATATGTAACTTGTTAATGTTAGTTCAGGCACAAATCATTATTCGCGCTGCCCAGACACATTTTCCTAGTTAATACCAATAAGAATAGTGATGATTTCTATTCATCTTTTCTGAGTTACACTGTGTATACTCAAGAATTTAATTCTTCTGACAGATTAACATTGGTAGGTGGACAGCGATAGGATGCAACTGTTAAGCTTCCAACTCAGTGTACTTAGCACAGGCATTTGTCTTTCTATTGTTTCTAAATGTACGTGGTTACAAGTTATCAGACGGTCCGAAGTACTGAAGTTACTACGCCACTCTTGTGAGAGAAGTACACTCATCACCAAGAAGTGACGAAAACCACAGCTGCATGACTCCCTTATAAAAGTTAAGTGCTTATAAAAAGGCACCAGCAAAACTGACTTTGATAAATCCTCACCTACGTCTCAGTGACGAAAACTTGTATTTATAGCAAAATGTCACCAATCTTCCCATATTTATTTTAACTGTTAAAGACTAATTCATTATTAAAATTGTTATATGTTGTTTTAAAACTGAACAATCATTGTCGCTTATGTATTTAAAGCAAACGTATGAGCCAGAATATTATGTGTGTGTGTGTATGTGTGTGTGTACCTAGACATATATTTACCTCTAAACAGAGCTATACCATTATAAGAGGAATTCGCTGAATTAACATATATGGGGGCTTGAACGTGCTAATAACCATTGCTTAAATCCTTCACAATAGGCGACGGACAGATATAAGTTAACCTTTGCTCAGCGCTATACCGCATGGTTCTTGACTTCTGAATTTTCTTGTAAACACTCCCTTTGGATAGAAGCGTCACTACACTTCTATCTACATCTCTGCCAAGAATAATCTTGTGTGAAGGTAAACACCTTTGACGACCCATTTAGATACTCTTGAGTTTTGGCCATTGTTGGACCACTACTGCAAAGCAAGGGGAGGCAACCCGTGTGTTACCAACAGATTACTGGGGACAATGAAGATAGAGATGTATATATATAGGAAGATATTTATTTGTTTGTATACTTGTTATGTTTGGAAATATTTGGTAATAATATTTTGAGTCTGAGATTAGAACTCTAGACAAAGGGCGAATACTCTGTATTTGCTTCGTATGAATGTAATATATAGTTGTCCCACTTGAATATAGAGTTCAGAGGTTATCTTTAACGCATGCCCAGACCGGGTGTGTTTTGAAAAGGGTCTTCCGTTATGTTTTTTTCTGCGATGGCTGGTCTGTACCAGGGAAGTCCGAAGATGGGATCTTTCCGTGGTTTATTTGGGGAAAGGAGATAGTTTCTCTATATGACTGTTATGTCGGTAATCCTCCCCAGTGTTTGTTCCTACCGCCAAAAGATGGTGTGAGCTATTCGCCAGTGTATTTCCATAACAAGGTAACGAAGCCAGTTTATGTACCCTTCTGCAATGCCTAGATGGGCAGACGTTTCGTCGTGCCTAGATTATTATTGACTACAGAGGAAGATGATATGCTACCTAGCAGTCCTATGTTATTTGATGTGACCGCATTATTAATTGCAGAATATTCAGAGCCCAATCAGGACATTTATGTATGAACAGCATCTTTAATTATGCTTCATATTTTCACCTTGGGTGAGCGAGGCTCACTGAAAAGTAAAGCCATCTTGGATTTCATTGCCAGTTTAATAAAATCATCTATCGAGAACAGGGACAACCTTATTATCTGAGGATGATAGAGATCTGTTATCTATAAGGAAAATAAAACCCCACTACTGGTGGTTTAAGATCGTTATCATGAACATTTGCTGGATTTAAGGCTTATAAGACTTAGGCAGAAGAGGGTCTGATAAGGAGCCATTATTAAGTAATATTTATTGGCTGACGCGATTAGTCAGCTAAGGAATGAGACTATAGACAGATCAGAATACTATGTGCTTGCCTACGACCATTCCATTATATCCAGATGCTATGTATTTCTTCACGTATACAATAATGTGTGTGTCAACTTGTTGCAGTGACTGTCAACCGTATTGTCAGAGTATGTGTCACAATAAATATATGAAAACGTCAATAGCAGTTCAGAACATCATTGACTTGCATACGAGTGTATGAGTGTATTCTAACCAACATGTCAACTTCAGAACATTCCACACATTCGCGCAATTGACATTTATACTTTCACTCATTGTCAACATCACCTGTCCAGGGCCTCACTACTTTATGGACCAGGTGACCTGTATGTACAACCCTGTGTCGGTTAGCGAAATGACAATCATAACACCTTACACCAACAAATAGCATTTCAACAATGTGATGACCATTAACCTGCACCTACGATAAGAACATCAATTATACTCTTATCACCGTGACACTACCCATCCTTTCTCTTGTCTCCCATACTGAATTCATTTACCCTACACGTGCATTTTCAATATTATTTTGAAAAATTAAAATTAAAAAATTCAATGCAGAAAAACAAGGTAATATCCCAACATTGTAAAAGTATAACAGTTACACACATTTACAGGACCTTATCATAATCAATAATGAACAGGGCAGAATAATCCTTAAAAAATACACATGACAGTAGAACATGATTTGGGAACATAACTAAATTAGGGTGGCATATAATCTGCATTCATGATGTATTTGAAAAGTCTGCGATTGTATGAATATGGACTAAGCATGCTTTTTAGGTTATGTGGAAGATTGTTCCACAGATGAGCAGCAGAAAATGCTAAACTTTTCTTGTATAAGTCAAGCCTTGGCTTGGGCACGTGTTATATGTTTAAGCGTTGGCTGTGTCTTCCGTTGTATTTGAAAATAGGCCACAGGTACGTTGGAGCATGCTGTGATATGATTTTGTGAATGAATTTGGCTTTGTTGAAACGCTTTCTTAGAGATAATACGAGTATGTTAAGATGTTTACGTAGAACTACCAAGTGTGTTAGGTGTTTGTCTTAAACTAGGTACACTGCACGTTTTTGTAATGATTGGAGTCTCTTTGTGTTGGACACGGAGCAGCCATCCCAGATTGTGGAGCAATAGTCTAGGGTGTTTGTATTCGGGATATATAGAACATTGTTCTTGTCTTCTCATCTAGAAAATGTTTCATCTAAGCTAACTTGTAAACTTTCTGTGCCGTTTGTTTGATCAGTACTAGTACATGCAAATTCCAACTTAAATGTTGGTCAACTATGAGTCCTAGTGTTTTGTGTTCTTTTACATTATCAATTAGTGAGGTGCAAATATAGAGCTAAGTGTTGTTTTTTGTGAGTTATGTAATTTTGGCCTAGTTGATATTATCATACATTTTATTTTAATTATATTTATTTGCGTATGATTTTTGTTGCTCCATTTGATACGATTGTTTGTATCAGTTTGTAATAATACTTCTAGTGTGTTGCAACTTTTATCTTACTTACTTAGTCGTTCCCCTTCTACCGTGAGGTGTAGAGGTTTGGAAGAGAGAGCGCCAGACTATCCTATCGCCTGTCTTCCTCCTGGCCTGGTTCCATTCTAGTCCTCGGTCCTTCAAAGATTGTTTTTCATTTTCATTTTTTGAACAGATGCAACTACAATGTCCTTCTCAGGACGCCACTATTCGAGACAAGATCACATTTTCATCAAAATGACCCGAAATAAACATCATGCCAAAAGGAGGAAGGTCTACACCAGCCCGCCAGCGCTGAACAGCCATGTGAATAACCAAGCTTCAAACAGCAAAGACAGACAGCCAGAGAGCAAGACTGCCCCAAGTACTCGTGCTGAGACCGGTCCTCCTCCAACTCTAGACACGACGACGGAGTTAGCTGCGACGTGTGTCGACCCGACTGAGAGGCTGAGGGGCCCGACTCCTTGCGAGACAGAGGAGAGGGCAGGTGCAGGCGTCCCTGGCCTAGATGATGTAGATCCAGAGGATGAGGAAACGATGAGATTGCTACACCAGCTGGAGAAGATGAGGGGATGGTTGGAAAGAAGAGAGAAAAGGACAGCTGCAAACGTCCACGGCCTAGATCCTGAGCGTGAGAGGGTGAAGAGACTGATACAGGGGATAGAACAGACGCTGGAAAGGAAAGATAAAAGAAAACAGGAGCCTAAAGCCGAGGGACCACCACCACACGAACGAAGATCGTCAGCAGAAACCCTGTCTACCACAGAGAAGCTACGACAAATACCGAAGACACCAACACACGATGCCGGCGACACAGATGCGATAGAGAGGTGCGTTAAGATCACGCAGATGTCGGGAGGTGAGACTTCACTCAGGGCCCTACCAGATGACAAAGTGATATGCATCCTCGAGTCAATAACTGGCAGGGGAGGCATCTCTAAAGTACGGAGGCACGAAAAGGGAGTCGTGCTTTCGCTCAACAGCAATACAACAACCACTTCACTGATGACCGAACTGGAATCTAGATCAAAAGAAGTCCAGTTGCCCCACCAAATAAAAGTGGTGGTGGAAATGTACAAAACAACAAAGAAGTTGGTCATCAGAGGGGTAGATACCAGATGTTCAAAAAGCGAGGTCCACAGACACCTTCAGGCTGAAAACGCAAATCTAAAAATCACACAGGTCGAAAGGCTAAAAACCTGGGCAAAGAAAGATACCAATCTGATGATAGTTACGGTAGAAGGATCAACAAGACCTGAGAGACTGACGCTCCAAGCAACAACAAAAAAGACAGAAGCCTATATCCCTCCGGTGATGCAGTGCTCTAACTGCTAGCAGTTTTCACACAACAAGAAAACATGCAGGAGGGACGCAGTCTGCCGATATTGTGCGGGTGGCCACCTATATCGCGACTGCCCAAAGGCGAAGGAGGACCCCAACTACAAAGCAATAAACTCAAACCGCACCTGTGCAAACTGCCTCGGAAACCACGGGGCTAGATACCGAGGCTGCCCGATGTTCCAGGAAACAAAGAGCACCCTGAAAGAAGCGGTCTCCAAAAACATCCCCTTCAAGGAGGCAAAACACAGAGTGGCTGCGGATGTTGCAGAAAAACAACGCACGATTGACAGACGACAGTTACACCAGCTGACTGCTGAAGTCAAACAATTGAAAATTAAACTCCAGGTCGAAAACAGAAGCAAGCAGGCTCCCGAAGACGAAAAGGACAGCGGTGAAGACGTAATAGAAATACAAAACAGCAGAGAAATGATGAAAGACATGAAAAGCATTAAGCAGCAAATAGAAGCAGATGTAAAGAGGCTGACAGAACTGACGGAAGAAAACTCCAAAATCCTCAAGAGAATCGAAACAGAGCGAAGAGCCATTGAGGAAATGACATCAAACACAAGAGCGACCAAAACAAACGAACAATCAGACGAAGAAGTCATCGAAGAAACACTTGAAAAACTTCTACCAGCAATAATAGAAAAAGCACTACTACAGATACAGGAAAGCAGGAAGACAAGAGAAACAGAAACCAGGAAAGCAAAAACTAACAAAACGACACAAGACAGATAGGAAGGCAGGAAATGAACACCATGAACACGCCACGACAGACAAGCAACGAAGAGATAACCAGACAGCCAGCTAGCGGTCCTTTTTAGGACCAGTCCTTTTCAGGACTAGGAAAGTGATACCAGCGAAGATACCAACACACTATATACCCCAATATAACCGTTTGTAACCCTTCAATGGGTTTTGGTTGAACAGGGTATTACAGCAATCTAGTAGACGAAAACAACAACAATTCAAAGATTGTTTAATGTTGTCCTCCCAGCGGACTCTGGGTCGTCCTGGGGGTCTGGATCCCTGGCTCTTTGTTTCCCATGCTTGTGCAACTTTTATCACTTGTGTAAATGATACAGTCATCGGCAAATAGGTCACAGGATGAGTGCAGGATGAGTGCTTGATGTGTAGTGGCAGGTCATTTATGTACACGGCAAAAAGTAAGGGACCTAGAATTGAACCCTGAGGAACTCCCGTATTGATCATGGTTGGGCTTGACAAGGAATTATTGTAACACAATACTTGCTGTCTGTTTAACAGGAATTATTTAAATAATGACACTAGTTTAAAGTTAACTTTCATTGTTTCTAATTTTCTTTTTAAAATAACGTGATCTATCATATCGAATGCTTTTCTAAAGTCTACAAAGATTGCTCCACATACGTTATCATTATTGATGTTGAGGTGCAAATTGTCTATCATCTTAGTTAAGGCTGTGTGGCATGAATGCTTTTGTCTAAATCATGACTGACTGTCAATTAGCAAGTCATTGCTAACTAGGTACTGTAGTGTTGTTTTATGTATGTGTTTTTCTAGTGGTTTAGATAGCGAAGATAAAAGAGAATTTGGTCTATAGTTACCGAGATTACTATTATCTGATGAACCAGGTTTGAAAAGGGGATATACTTTGGCGATTTTAAAGGCCGAAGGAAAATAACTCTTATCGATACACTGATTATATATATATATATATATATATATATATATATATCTATATATATATATATATATATATATATATATATATATATATATATATATATATATATATATATATAAGTTAGTGATTCACTAATAGCTGGTGCAGCATAACGCAGTATTCGATTGCTAATTCCATCAAGCCCTGATGAGGTATTATCTTTAAGGCTAAAAAGATAATTATGCACTTCATTAACTGTCATCAAGGGAACGTCGGGTGGAACTCAGTTTGCACATTTGTTCTCATAGAATGCTGAAACTTTGTCCAAGTCACTAGAGGAAGGTGGTATTGTGGATTTAAGACTATCTATTTCTACCTGAAAATGACTTCTGAAGACTGTGCAAGTAAATGAAGTGTCGGGAGTTAACGATTCTGATGCATTACGTTTACGATTCTGATGCATTACGTTTTTTCGCTACAGTGTTGATTGCCTTCCATATCTCCTTACAATTTGATTTGTTCTCAACCAGATTTCTAAAGTGATTTTTCTTTTCTTTGCGAATTAAATATTGAACCTTGTTCCTTAGTACCCTGTATGTGCTGAGGTCTTTATTTTTGTGCGTTTGATTTCTCTGCCTCATCGTTTCCAGCACTTTTTGCATGATCAACGGATATTTTATTTGTCCTTTGACGCGAATTTCCTTAGCTGGTGCGTGCTTGTCAAACACACTATAAAACATCTTCGTCCAGTATGCAACAGCGTCGTCGGGATCAGGAAGTTGGTAAACACTGGCGAGAGGTGCAGTTAGCAAGTCATTTAAAAATAATTATGTCACGGATTGCCGCCCCTGCTTTGCAGTAGTGGTCCACTAATGGTCACAACGCAAGTGTATCTAAAAGTAGGTCGTCCAAGGTATCTATCTTCGCGCAAGATTACTCTTGGCAAAGATGTAGATAAAAGATGAATGGCGCTTCTACCTTAGGGGAGCCTTCACAAGATAGTCCCAGAAGTCAAGAACAAACGCTGCTTAGGGCTGAGCAAATTTGTTAACTTATTGTCTGGTCTGTCACCTTTTGTGAAGGGTTCGTGCAATGGTTCTAGCCCGTTCAAGCCCCCAGTTGGAGTAATCCAACGAATGCCCTCTTATAAGTAATGGCTCTCTCTCTCTCTCTCTCTCTCTCTCTCTATATATATATATATATATATATATATATATATATATATATATATATATATATATATATATTTATATATTTATATATTTATATATTTATATATATATATATATATATATATATATATATATATATATATATATATATATATATATATATATATATATATATATATATATATATATATATATATATATATATATTATATATATATATATATATATATATATATATATATATATATATATAGCTGCCTCCCTATTAGGAAATAATCCCATAAATGACCGCATTGTCACAATCAGACTGAAAGGAAAAAGAAAGAACATTACAATTATACAAAGATATGCGCCAACAGCAGCTGCTGAAGAACAGGAAACTGAAGATTTTTACAATGAACTGCAACACGCATTAGAGAAAGCAAATAAGCAAGATATTAGGATAATAATGGGAGATTTTAATGCCAAAGTTGGAAACGAAAGATTAGAACATGAAAAAAGAGTGAAAGGAAGTTATGGATTGGGTCAGAGAAATGAGAGAGGAGAACGCTTGACAACATTCTGCCTAGAAAACAACCTAGTCATCACAAATACTCTTTTCATGCAACACCCTAGAAGACTATATACATGGACGTCACCGGACGAAAAAAGCAAGAACCAAATAGATTACATCTTAATACAACAAAGATGGCGGCGATCTTGTATCTCATCCATCAAGACGCTCCCAGGAGCAGACTGTGACTCCGACCATGAACTTCTTGCTGCAAACTTCAAGATCAAATTGAAAAAGATGTTGTTACAAGCGACACAGTAATACGTTATGACACAAGCGCCATACCAGAAGAGTACAGTGTCGATATTCAGAACAAATTTGACATTCTTATGGCAGTACAGGGGGAAATGACACCAGATGAACTTGCCAATAACATCAGAGATGTTTATATTACAAATGCACAGAGGTTAATTTCTAAAAGAAGTATAAAGAGACGAGAATACATCTCAGACGAAACACTGAAGTTGGTGGTAAAGAGAAGAAAAATGAAGTCCAAAAAAGATACAGCAAATCAGGAGTTGTACAAGGAATACACAAAGCAGATTAAAAAACGAGTCAGACAAGACAAACAACAATACATAAACGACACCTGCAGGAAAATAGAGGAAATGCGCGAACAGGGATTGAGTAAGAATATGTTTTCTGAAGTAAGAACATTGAAGAACAGCAACTTTAAATCATCACCTCGAGCAATAAATGACAAGAAAAGCGACACTCTAACAGAACGTAAAGATATTCTGAACAGATGGAAGGAGTACTGTCAAGAAATGTATACGGAAATAAACAAAGCAGCAGATAACAACGTCATGAATGAAGCGGAACGTGAACCAGAACCTACCATAGAGGAAGTCCGGAACGCAATCAAACACTTAAAAAGTGGAAAATCTCCTGGTTGTGATGAAATAACAGCTGAAATGATACAGGCAGGAGGAGAAGGCAGCGCTCGTATATACCACGCATTATGCTGCAAGATCTGGCAAAGCGGAATTTGGCCCAAGGAATGGAAAAGATCAATTTACATACCCTTGCCAAAAAATTGCAACTTGAAACTGTGCACAAACTACAGAACTATAACTCTTATAAGACATGCCAGCAAAATACTATTACAAATCATAATGAAAAGGATGCAACAAAAGCTAGAAAAAGAAATAAACGAAGTACAGGCGGGTTTTCGACCAGGTAGAGGCACTAGAGATCATATATTCAACATGAGGATCATCATAGAAAAGTGTAGAGAATTCAACGTTGACCTACATACTTGTTTCATTGATTACACCAAAGCTTTCGAGGGGGTACAACATCAGCAGTTATGGGCTATTATGAAAAATATGGGATTTCCAAACCACCTTATACAACTCATCGCACTGCTGTACCATGAACAACAGGCAGCCGTAAGAATAGAGGGGGAAACATCAGAATGGTTTGAAGTACAGAAAGGAGTAAGACAAGGCTGTACCCTTTCCCCTTACCTGTTTAACATTTATGCCGAGAATATCATGAGAAACGTAAGAGATGACCAAGAACACACAGAGTTTGACTCATTTAACATCGGCGGGTACCAGATCCCAGAAATCAGATATGCTGACGACACAGTCCTCCTATCGACCAACCCAGAAGGACTTGAACAATTAATTCTGTCCACCAAAAAACACAGCGAGGCCCAGAATCTATACCTAAACACCAAGAAGACCAAAGTATTAACAACAGACAAAGTAAAGACCATACCAGAAATTGAAATTGATAACGAAGAACTGGAAAGTGTTAATGAATTCGAATACTTAGGATCAATCATGAACAGCTCTGGCGACTGTGCAGTAGAAATTAAAAGAAGACTTGCAATTGCTTCACATAAACTAATACAGATGAAAAACCTATGGCAAGGCACAAGCAAAGAAACAAAGTTACAACTGATCAGAGCATGTATATTCCCAGTAGCAACATACGGCTGCGAGACTTGGACACTCAATAAAACAGTTGCAAAAAAGATTACATCATTCGAAATGAAATGCTACAGAAGGATGTTGAGAATACCCTGGACAGAAAAAAAGACCAACAGAGAAGTACTGCACTCACTAAACGTACAGGAACATTGGCTCCTAAATACCATCGCAATAAGGAAGCTGAAATTTTTCGGTCATATAAAAAGACATAATAGTCTGGAAAAAACAGTTATGGAAGGCATGGTCCCTGGAAAAAGGGGAAGGGGTCGACCTAGACGACGGTGGACCCAGGACATCACAGAGAGTCTGAACTTGTCTTTGGCTGATGCAGGTCGACTTGCCCAGAATCGTGATGCGTTCAGAGCAGCTGTAATGGAGACAACGTTCTGGAAAGAATACGTCACATGATGATGATATATATATATATATATATATATATATATATATATATATATATATATATATATATATATATATATATATATATATATATATATATATATATATATATATTCATCAAGAAAGACTGGCTCATACGTTTGCTTTCGTACATATACAATGAATCAACAATTATTGTTTAGTTTAAAATAACATACAACAAATTTAATAGTATTTTAGTTCAACAAGTTAAAATAAGGATTAAATGGGGTGAAAGTTATATTAAAAAATATTTCCTATCGGATTTTCCCGCACGACTAGTCAGAAACAATCCCCAGCTCTTGCAGTAGTGGTTCATGCATATACTATTTCCATATGTTGAGGTTGCCAGCCTCGTATATAACCACTTAGCAAGAAACCCGTAAAATTTACATTCGTAAATATATTGTTTACACTTTCTCCAAAATTTTGGGAATACACATTTCTCCTGGCACAGATTTAGAATGGACACGGCTCTGTATTAGAGCTTCGAGATCATTTAGGTCTGGAAAGATGAGTTAATCCCTCTGATGGCTGGTGTTCTGCAAATTCCTGGACTGGGAAAACTGGTTGTGTAATTCGTCTTATGGCTTGGTCTGAGAAATATGAGTTAATTCCTCTGATGGCTGGTGTTCTGCAAATTCCTGGCCTGGGAAAACTGTTTGTATAATTCCTCTTATGACTTGGTCTGGGAAATAGGAGTTAATTCCTCTGATGGCTGGTGTTCTACGAATTCCTGACCTGGAAAAACTGTGGTTAGAATTCCTCTCTGACTTGTGATAATATTCCCAAGTTTTCAGTCTTGTATTAAAGTTGCGGGTTTACTTGTAAATTCCAAAGTCGCCCAATACTCGATTTGGTACTTATAGTTGTGGAATGTTAAGTCCAATATCTCATTGGCTTCTTGGGAGTTGTTCGCTGTACAGTGCGAAGCTCTCTGTGTGTTCTGTGTCTGGGATTTCACTACATTATATTGTAGAGTTTCCAGTTCAAATCCAGCTGGGTTTCCGCTGATGTTCCAATCAATTCGTTGTAGATTCTGGCGAACCAATCAAATCTATCTAGCACTGTTTGGGTGAGGAAGTTTTAAATATCCCTCGCATGTGTAATTTTATATACACGCGAGGCCTCTTACAACAGTGATGTCAAATCGTTACATAAGACTTCCGGCGCACCTCTGTCTATCACAATATTGTGACCGTGTTTTCCTGGCGTAATGTCTTCCACCCAGATGTCTACCCCGACAGATTATCTAATTATCCCCTATAGCTGCGTGCCTCTGCCAGACAGATGTCTTGTCAGACAGTGTTGTCTTCTGTCAACGTTCGCACAATATAAGCTTGTGTCATACGATCAGCTGCTTTTCACTGAGGTCAAATGTTGGCCCGACACGTTTCCACTGGTGGTCAGGCGGATTCAAAGAGATAAGCGGGTGACCGGTTTGAGGACTGGCTATTGTTACGATAATACCACAGTTCAGTTGGCGGAACGTAAATACGTCTGAGGAGTGGTAAGCCAGATAAAGACAGTCCTATAGCAAATACTTCCGTAGCAAATACTGCCATAGGGGAGTGGCGTGTTAGAGACTTCATCATGCTATGTCCATCATAAAGAGTAAAATGAACGAAAGGGCAAAATTAAATGCCAAATAACAAGTGAATAATAAAGAAATATGAAGAAAAGAAGTTTACTGCCGGAGGGCTGAAGGTGTGAGAGATCACACATAAGGATAGGGACAGCCATTTCGTCACAGATAGAATGTTAGAATGGCCTGCGTGCCCGATTCTAAACGATTTTAAGATAAAGTTCGTACGTTCGTTCGTCCCATTGATTCTGCTCTTGAGTTAGGGAGAGCAAAGAAAAATACAGACTTTCTACTCACTCAATAGCAGACTGTTCAAATATTTCAGGAGTTCCGATTCTATACTACCCTAATGTGGTCATACTCGAATTATTGTCTGATTTACTGTATAGATGTTTTGAATTTGTTTATTTGTTTTTTTTTTTTTGTTTTTTTTTTTTTGCATTTGTTTTTTTTTATTTTTATTTTCATTACGTTCTTGTTTGCTTAAAAAAATAATTTATTTTGATTATGATTGGGTAAAGTCATTGTATGCTGTTATATAACTTTGATAATGTTGTATGCCTTTAATTTAATGCTTAAAGTAACATGTGGGAATGAAAGGGGCGAGTGAGGATAATCGTAAAACTCCGATACCGACCCCAGGACCATGGAACCGGCTATGTCTGTGTGTTACAAGGCAAAGGGAACCAATCCAGACAATTCGGGCATGCGTCATTTGAACTAAAGTCCATGACTGACCCGATGGATGTACAGAGAACGCCTTTCCCCTCGAAGTATATAATAGCCATACAGCACCACATTGCCCAGATGTAGTAAAATTGTCTGAACTGACAGAGGAAAATGAAATATTACTAGTTAAATTGTCGGAACTAAAAGAGGAAAATCAAATAATACTAAAAAGTCAGAAAGTGGCTACCTCACACCCAAGACCCATGCACTAAGAAAATTTATAAAGGATCGTTTGACAGGGGTTGCAATTATTGGTTGCTTGCAACCCTCTCAGCAGCAGACTTAACAATTCAAGCAACACAAAGCCTTTAAAAGATCAACATTTAATACTACCGAACATACCAAACACCAAACACCCAGTCAGTGTTCATAGACTTTGTGTCATGTCTCTGTTCTACCCACACAGGGCGCCTAGTATCTTCGTTTTCTCTTGTCTGGACTGAATCTTCAAATAGGCCTGTTTGCCGCTCGCTATCTCTTTTATAAGCTCTAGGCTAATCACTCAACTTAATCCGCTGCGCGTATTAATTGCGCCACGCAAATAACACACGCGATTATCGCTCTAGAAATAGCGAAAAACACAAATATAACACAACTAATTTGTAGGCTTCATTGTGGCCTTGTAATAAATCTTCTTCTTGAAGATAATGTGGTGAAAAGGCACTAAACCACGGAGACAATATGGCTGACAAGATGGGTGAACCACGGAGACAATATGGCTGACAAGATGGCGCGGTCACATATTCCCCGCCTGATTTTGTTGTCGTCCCGACAACATCACTACCTCTGGCGCTTCAGTCGTATCAACCAAATCTGGAGAATCATCTTTGCCTTCACTTCGTCTCAGTTCGTTGCCAGTGACTCTAATGCTTGGACTTGCTCTATCCGTTCGTTGGATGATATACGGACCCCCTGTCATTGTGGGAGCACGAACAACAATGTACTCCTCTTCTGACCACATGTCACGAATTTTGGATCTCTCAGCGCAGTGCAATCTTTTCCTCGCCAATTCCCCCACCCGTAGTGGAATAGGACACGGCAGCTTGTCACATCTCTCTTTCCGGACTGCTGTAAAATTCTGCAACGGTGCCTCTGCTCTTACGTGCGCCCCTCGTAGCCTGGAACCGTGTCCTTCAACGTGTTTTAGATGAGTCTCCTCTGAATGTCGACCACTTTTCTTGGCGCCCTTAGGGTGACAGTTGCCACGGACGTCTCTTGGCTTGCACTGTGACGGCAATCTAGAGGTGTTGGTACGCCTAGAGAGAGCGCTCTTTGATGGACAAACCGATATCAAATGGCCTGGAGACTTACAATGAAAACATCGCTTAGGAAGCGGGCCCTGGGGACACTTGGCTGCCATGTGGTTTGAAAAGTCTCCACAGTTGAAGCATCTTATTTTCCTAGACTTCCTCTGTGCCCTGGGTCGCCTCCTGCTACCCTTACATTCCTGGCCGCCTTTGACTTTCTTTCCTGCAATAAGTATCTCACACTCCGGTCGACCACCAACCATCTTTATCTTTCAGTCATTCTGCTCCCCTTCTGTAACTTGACTTCCAGCCGCAGAGGGGTCTAGTTTCATGCCTGTGGACATCGATTCTGTACGTGGCCTAGTTCTCTGCATCTAAAACAACGAACTGTCCTGGAACGTCTCCCCTGCTCCTGAGACATCGCATCAATTTTAGCCTGTAATCGAGCCACCTGTGCTCCCAGCTGCTCCATAATGCATGTTATCGGATGTATGGCAAAAATGCGTGTTTATGGTAAAAGCGAGATAATCCATGTTTGATTCACACTTTTGATTATAGGAGTAATCGTTCTGGATATTGATCCGGCGCAAGGATAGTGCGCTTGCATTTGTACTTATTTTTTAGGGCCAGAAAATATATTAATTTGCTTATTGTGTTTATGGCCTGAATTCATATGTATTACATATTATTAGTACAAGTAGAATCAGTCCTATATTGTATATTTTGGATGGGTAGGAGGGACTAGATTCTTGTATTCCGGTCTAGCGGAAGTATGAGTTGTCTTGACAAGTCGTGATGAGTTCCGATGTACTGCTTACAAATGGCGGGGTACGTTTTTCTAGAGCTGGTCCTTTCGTCAGGAAAAAATGTCTTACGAAGTGGTATTTCTTCTGAAGGAGATGGTGTCTCTACGATAGTTTGTGTTCGAGACTCTCCTTATGTCAGTATATAGATGATTCGGACTCCAGGTAAACCCAGCTCCTATTTTGATGATCTCTCGTCGGTTAGGCCTAGCTTGACTTTTGGTGCTTCGTTATGCTAGTGTCGTGTTTGGTATCGACGAAGATGACAGATTTTCCTGCAGCGGTTATGGCTACGTGAAATTAACCTGATCACCGTAGAGCTGTATGGAAACATTTATGAAATCCTTTATATACCCATTACAAATTAACTCTGGCTTATATTCTCCTCCCTATGCATGAGTGAACGACAACTCAGGGAGGTAGCCATGTTGGATTTCGGTCATCATATGTTTTGATCACTGCCAAGAGAACAGATTATTTATCTTATTATCGGACAGTGACAGAGAGATCTCAATCCTGCTAGAACCCCCCCCCCCCCCCCTCGTGGTTTCATAATCTATACTACAAACTATGGACGTCAAGTAACTTTAGTTATTTATCGATTCCTTCACTGACGCGTTTAGTCAGATAGGGGAATGCGGCCATAATGTATCATGACATTGAACTTTGATGTACTGCCATTATTTCTGAATGTGTCATGACTTCAGATCTGCTATGTATACCTACAAATTGATATGTCAACGAACCATGATGTACTCGTATGTCCCAGTGTGTACGTCTGAATAAATTGAGTAAACTAAGATTCCAGCAGTCTGCATTGGTGCCTTGTAGACAAGTGTGAGTGGTTATATTGGTCAGCACACGAACAGCACACCATTCGCGGTAATCACACTCTACACTTCTACTTCATACATACACCATCCTGCGTCGGCTGAAGTGACCAAGTTCAGGGCCTGCTTTCCCCTGGAGCCTTTGCCTTCCCTAACTCAGGACTAGGGTGAGTTACCCATTTACAGCTGGGTAGACTGGAGCATGCCTGATCT
This sequence comes from Oreohelix idahoensis, assembly GCA_024509875.1. NCBI lineage: Eukaryota > Metazoa > Mollusca > Gastropoda > Stylommatophora > Oreohelicidae > Oreohelix > Oreohelix idahoensis. Next base: position 173,470 of record JAMPIV010005803.1, read on the forward strand.
CAACAACACACCACTCTTCCTTACAGAGCAGACAGACTGATACTTTACAGTGGTGTACTACAGGTGTAGTAAGAAATAACGTCTTTACACCCTCACCGACTTAAACGATGCTGTAGGCTCTTTAAAGATCATTTCCTTTGCACACTTTCTTAGTAGGTCATCTCTCAGATAAGCAGCAAACTGGTCCCGAAGGAAGGATGGCTCCAACGGAGTGACATTATTCTGGCTTTGTGCTCTTACAACACTTTCAAACACCTCGTGGATGCGATGGGAGAATTCCTAAAGAGACTCTCTGTAACAGGGTAGACTATTAAGTAGCTACAACTGTTAGCCTTATAGTAAAGTATTTTATGAATGACTAGTTAGATAAATAAACCACTAGTCAAGAATCAATGACATCATCAGTCATGACACACATGAACCTATGATGTCATCAAACCTTGTGTGGCCTACATGCAAGTCAGACCGGAAAACATTTAGATTAGAGAGAACTTTAAACAATGGTTGGTCATCATCACATAGAAACAATAATTTCAGACTAGAGGATTCGTAGCTAGTTAGGTTAAAGATTATTTCAACAGTCCACTAGCCCCCAAGACCAATCATTAGAAAGTTTCCGGTCTTAACTCCAATGAGAAATACTTCCTCTGGCAAGCCATAGCACCAGACAAGTATAAAAACTGATGCATCTTAGATACACAGACAGAGAGAGAGCTTGAGGCAGCAACTCAATGCTAGAGTCAAATCAACATAGGGCGTTCTTTAGTTTAGGTTTGGAACAACCCGGCGCTACGACTACTATTGAACGAAAAAACCCTTGACTCCTACGGTTTGGATAATAATATCCATCTATGAGATCCTCTACCACCCTGGATGGTTAAGTGAACCAGCACTAACCCCTGCCACGATTATGTGTGTGGTTCATTCCACATGAAGTAAGTTCGATTTAGTTTTAATTGAAGTCTCGAATCGCATTTTCATTTCGTTAGGATTTCCACAGAGATAACAAAACGACTACAGTATATGAGAAACTCCGCAAGCCTTTCGTCTTAGAGGCTAAAGCTGGCAGTATTGCTTTCCCCCACCAGAAATTCTTATCGAACTGCCACTGCATCATCTTTATTTTCATCAAACGAACTGAATAAAGTACACCCTTTTATATAACTATTTGGATCCTTCAAGTAATCTGTTCTAGTGAAGTTTCACTTGACTGTTTGAGTTGCCAATTATATTCAACGCTTCAAGATCAAATTTAGAATCCATCAAGGCACTTATGAGATCTACCAATTACCTGGGTTGTTCCTCCCTTCTGGAATTACTAACTCTGGTGATTAACCAGTATTTACCAGAAGAAACATAATAAGAAAAGTATTGGGATTATTTCCCTTATATCAAGTAAAATACAGATTTACATCCCCATCCACAAAACACCCGGTCACATAGCTTAACTTTTGGTGCCGTTAACCAGCTCGTAACTGCTTTTTTACGATGGATTCAGCTACTCAACAGCTTGAGCATCAGGTACTTTTGTTGCAACAGCAAAATCAAATGCTTCAACAACAACTATCACTACAACAAGCAGCGAGTCAAAATTTGCCTGATTCTTTTGAAAATTCTTCAAGCACGTTGCAGTCGATCGCTAGTACTCTTAGCTCCATAACACAGAGCGCCAACTTTCAAAATATTAATAACATTATCAAACCGTTTCATGGTGATGCTACTCAATTTCGCCAATGGCTTATTGACATTGAAAAATGTGTATCTTTGATCCCTACGGCAACCGATGAGGACCGAAAGCGTGTTGCATTCCTCTCTTCACAGTCATTAGTGACTGATTTTCTGCGCCGTCGTGCACAACTCTTTCCTAATGAAACTTTCGCTTCACTAAAGAAGGCACTGATCAGCCGTTATTCTTCCATAACTGACTGTCAGCACGCGTGGACACTACTTCGTAGAATACGCCAGGATAGACAGGACCTGTCCAATTCTATGCGGACAGACTATTGAACTTGGCTGAAGATGCCTTCATTGACTCTTCGTCCACATCTGCGGATATTGATCGGCAGCTTGTCGGTATTTTTATTGATGGGTTATCATCCGACACATTAAAATTGCATTTGATCCGCAAGGCACTGGTTGTTCGTCCATCACGGGTGATGAAGACCACTCTGTTCATCCAATTATTTAAGAATATGTTAGGTTAGTCTATGGGTACGAAGGTGACTGAAGAGCCCGATGCGGGCCTGGAAAGATCTTGGACAGTGTGGGCAGGGAATGTTTGCTTCATGTGAAGGTTTTATTTCACGGTCCTTTCTAGCTTGTCTCCGCTGTTCTGCTGCTGCTCTTCTGGATGATTCGCATGCTGCTGCACCTTTACGAAGAGATGTGCGCCAAGCAGTTCGGTCTTGCGCAGCAGCTTCCATGTGTCTGGGTTATGTCAAAGGTTTTCAATGACGTCTTTAAAACGTGTCTTTGAAGCGCTTCTTTTGGCCACCATGGGAGCGTTTACCCTTCTGCATCTCACCATAAAAGAGTATCTTTGGCAGTCGATGGTCTGGCATGCGGACTACATGACCTGCCCAGCGAATTTGTGACTGCATCAGAATAGTATCAATACTAGGGATACCAGCTCTGTCAAGAACGGCGGTATCCGGGATCTTGTCTTGCCATTTGATGTTCATTATCTTCCTGAGACAGACTGTATGGAAGTGGTTTAGCTTCTTTACGTGGCGCCTGTATACAGTCCATGTTTCACATGCATATAGCAGCACTGGAAGCACCGCAGCTCTGTATACCTTCAGCTTTGTCTGTAGACTAATGCCACTTCGATGCCAAACGTTGGTGTATAGTCTGCCAAATGTGCTGCTGGCTTTGGAGATCCTGGTGTTCACCTCATCATCAATGACAATGTTCTGGGATAGTGTGCTACCAAGGTATGTGAATCTGTTCACAACATTCAGTTTCTCACCATTAACCTTGATGACTGGCTCAGTATAAACTGTGCCAGGAGCTGGTTGGTACATGATTTCTGTTTTCTTCGTGTTGATGGTAAGCCCAAAGTTGGCGCAGGCTTCGGAGAATCTATCCACACTATGCTGCAGATCAGCCTCTGAGAAGGAATTGAGGGCACAATCATCAGCAAACAGAAGATCTCTGATGGTGTGTGATTTGACCTTGGTTTTTGCTTGAAGCCTCCTAAGGTTAAACAATTTTCCATCAATACGATAACTAATGTCGATTCCTGTGTCCCCGTCTCTAAAAGCATCAGTCAGCATAGCAGAAAACATGATACTGAACAGAGTCGGTGCAAGTACGCACCCTTGTTTAACTCCATTTGAGACGGGGAAAGGCTCTGATAGCTCACCGTTTTCCTGAACTCTAGCCTGCATTCCATCATGCAGTTGCTGCACTATTGTGATAAATTTCTTTGGGCAGCCGTATTTTGCCATGATCTTCCATAGACCCTCTCTACTGACCGTGTCGAACGCCTTTGTCAAGTCGATGAAAGCTGTGTACAGGTCACAGTGCTGTTCTTGGCATTTTTCTTGTAGCTGTCTTGCAGCGAACACCATATCTGTGGTTCCACGTTCTTTCCGGAATCCACACTGACTTTCAGGTAAAAGACCTTTGTCAAGATGAGCCGTAAGGCGATTCAAAAGGATTCTGGCGAATATCTTCCCAGCGATTGATAAAAGAGAGATGCCTCGATGATTGTTGCAGTCTTGGCGATTACCTTTACGTTTATATAGATGTATAATTGAGGCATCTTTGAGATCGTGTGGGATGGTTTCACTCTGCCACATTTGCTGGAAGATCATATGAAGTTTCTCTATCAGAACTGCACCGCCATCTTTATAAACCTCAACAGGAATTGAATCGGAGCCAGGGGCCTTTCCACTAGACAGTTGACGAATCGCTTTTTTAGTTTCCTCCAGAGTTGGTACATCATCTAATGCTTCATTTATAGGAATTTGGGGCAGGCGGATGATGGCTTCGTCGTTAATAGATGATGGCTGGTTCAAGATATTATTAAAATGTTCAGCCCAGCGTTGGAGAATTTTTTCCTTGTCTGTAATTAGTGTTTTTCCATCTGCATTAAGGAGGGGAAATGATCCTGATGATGTTGGACCATAGACCGCTTTGAGTGCAAGGTAAAAGTTTTTCAAGTCATGGCTGTCAGCAAAGCCTTGGATCTCATCTGCTTTATTACTCAGCCATGAATCCCGCATCTGGCGTAGTTTATGTTGGACGATTCTACGCATGTTGTTGAAAGCGTCTTTCTTGGATGTAGATTTTGGATCATTTAAATATGCTTTATGGAGATGGTGTTTCTCAGCCAACATCTGCTTTATATCATCTGAGTTCTCATCAAACCAGTCATTTTGTTTCTTGATGGAAGGACCCAGGACCTCTGTAGCAGTGTTGTAGATCTGCTCACTTAGGGCTGCCCAATTTGTTTCCACACTTTGGCCGTCTAGCGAGATAGATTTGAGACGGTCTTCTAAGGTGTCAGTAAATGACTGTTTGATTGTTGTCTTCTTTAGTTTGGTGACATCCAGCCTCTTTTGAGTTTTCTTCCCCTGAGGGCGCCTGGCTGGTTGGATACGAACTTTAAGTTTAGATACAATGAGGCGATGATCAGTCCAGCATTCGGCACCACACATGGACTTGGTCACCCGGACATCTTGCCTGTCCTTCTTCCTAACAATTACATAGTCAATTAGGTGCCAATGCTTTGAGCGAGGGTGCATCCAGGAGGTCCTGTTGCGGGTAGGAAGTCGAAAAATGGTGTTGGTGACAAGGAGGTCATGTTCTGCGCAAGTCTGGAGGAGACGAAGTCCATTACTGTTACAGCGACCCACGCCGTACCTACCAATAGTGCCATTCCAGGAGATGTTATCTGAGCCTACTCTTGCATTAAAGTCACCAAGAATGATGAGCTTATCTGCTTTAGGAACTGATGCAATGACTGCATGTAGTTCTTCGTAAAACTTATCCTTGACATCATCCTGGTTTGTCATAGTTGGTGCATACGCGCTAATGATGGTGGCATGTTTTCTTCCATAGAACAGAGGGATCTTGACCGTCATGAGTCGGTCATTTATTCCCTTTGGGGGCCCCGCTAACTTGCTGACAATTGCTGTTTTGATTGCAAATCCAACCCCTGCTTCTCGTCTTTCTTCAGTTCCTCTTCCGCTCCAAAAGAATGTATAACCTGCACCCTTTTCGCAAAGTTGGCCCTCGCCTGCAAGTCGAGTTTCACTCAGTGCTGCTATGTCAATGTTGTACCTGGCCAGTTCTCTCCCAATCAGGGCAGTTCGTCTCTCAGGTCTGTTTGCATTAAAGTCTTTGTCAAGTAAAGTGCGCACATTCCATGCGCCTAGAATGAGGGGGAAAAATCTGTCCTTTCTTTTTCTTATATGTCGACCGCCGAAGTAGGGTACCCACCAACCGCGGTAAGCTGGTTAGGTAATGGTGAAGCAGGCAATGTTTAGGGCACCTTTTCTAGCCCCTTCCTCATGCCATGGAGGTGAGCAGTGCTTTCCTAAAGAGGGCTGCTCAGACACTCAGGGGGCTGCCGAATCCCACTGCTGCTCCGATCAGTGGAAGACGACCATATGGCCTGAGCCGCCTGTGTGTAGGTCTGCGACTACGACTGCCAGCGTACCCACGCCTGCCGCTTCGCCGCTCGCCCATCGCCACAGGACTTGTTGTGAGTGGATGGATGAATGGATGAATGGATGAAAGAGTGACTTGCGCGGTGATTTGGATTAAAGTGAGGAAGAGTTGCGCAATTCGTCGACCTCACTCTCTCGCCTGGGTCCATCTCAATCCAGTGGCAAGACAAGTCAAGACGACTGGAGATGAAGTCAGGTGCAGTGGATGACCAGGGCTTTCTACGTGCCTCGCCGTGCTCCTTACGCTCCACAGCGCGTTGCTGGTAATCGCCGTCATGCCCGTTGAACCAACAGGTGGTTTCTTCCGCGCAGTCTATCGAATCCAGTCTTCGCATGCATGGGTAGGCAGACCCTAACTCACCGAAGGTTTATAACCATTCGGCTACCCTCACCTAGTTTAGCCGGCCTGTCAAAGCCGTTGTCCGGGGGTGGCCGCTGTCGCATGCTGACAGCTACGAGGAGCCACAGGTGAGAGCTGGATGCCAGGTTTGGACCAAAGGTGGCTGAGCTGCCCTAAAAAGGGCATGACAGCTCCTTCACCAGAGGTACTACCAATACCTGACTTCCCAACACCCTTAATGAATCAGGGAAACTCTTGGGTTGCTCAGTAGCCAGGACCATACCGGGTAACCTGCAACCATCTTCACATCGATCCTTCCGTAATAACTGTTTTTTTTCCTCCCTACCTACGGTATCTTCCGCCTCTCTTTCTTATGTTTCTCCTCCTTCTGTCACTCCGGATCCTTCATCGTGCCTTATCTCCATCAATATGAAAAGCTACCGTGCTCTTGTTGATACTGGAGCAACTGTTAGCCTAATCCGTGAACAGTTGTTTCGTCAGATTCGTAGGCACGTAAAATTTTTTCCTTCTTCTACTCATTTAGCCTCCGTTACTGGCCAACCTTTACGTTCCATTGGAACTGCCATGATAAACCTCAAGATTGGTTCACAATCTGTTGTCCATCCATTTATCATCACAAGAGGCATGTCCCGTAACTTTATTATTGGTCGTGATTTTCTCCTTCGTCATCACGCCCGAATCTATTTTGACTTGCGACAGATTCGCGTCAATGGTGAATTCATCCCTCTTCAGGATGATATCCACATTGCATCCCTTGTCCGCCTCATTGGTACTGTAACCTTAAAGCCTCACTCTTTGACTATAGCTACTGGTCGGGTCAAACGATCTGACTATGTCTCTTCTGGCCATTCTGTCATGGTGGAACCATTGCATGATACTGACATCATTGGTGACCCCTGCATCAATGTTGGTGATGGCCTTGTACAGATTTCCACTAAGCGTGATTTTCCCGTCAAGATATTAAATACTTCTGGAAAGCCTGTGAATATCAAACGCGGTACAGTGATTGCTCACTTAGCATCACATTCCCTGCCTCGTCGTGCCTCTGTTCCTCCCTCCACAGTGTGTTATACACGCCCCTCCGCTACTCCTTCCAGTTTATTTACTTACCCTCCCTACTCAAACCCCACCACCATTGGTGCTGTTACTAATCCGCGTGCATCGTTTAGTAACTACCCTCCTCAGCGCCGTTCACTTTCTTCTCCTACCTTTACAACCCTCCCTTGTGCTTCCAGTAATCGTACTTCTCCTCCTCAGCCTCTTTTCCCGCAACTTTATCCTTCTCCCTCCTCATCCTCGTATGTACCACCTAAACGCCCCTACACTGTTCCTCCTCCCGCTCTTCCGTCTGGCCGCCCAGTGCGAAATGCTACCCTCCAATATAACCATTCAAACTCTCCGCCCATGTCTGAACTTTCATTTAGTCCTCCATCAGACAACATCAGATCTGCCCCCGTCTCACTTAACACTCCCCCTGCTCCGCTTACACCTGTTCAGCCCCATGATAATGATGCTTCCTCATCAGATAGTGATAGTCCTACCAGAGATAATGCTTTATACAGACTCCGGTCTAGAGTAGTCCGTCGAGCTGCTGTTCCCTCCACCTCCAAGGTACCTTTTCCTTCTTCACCCTCCCATATGGTTGATCGTACGAGACGTTATCGTTCTGGTTCCACCTCTGAAGGTCCTATCCCTCCTCCTGAACTGTACTCCCGTATCCACGCCCGTGACGCGCGTTTAGCTGAGTTACCCTCCATTACTCCGGACCCCTCTCATGCTTCGCCTCAGCATGATGTTATTATACCTCCAGTTACAACAACTCCTGTCGTTTCATCCCCTCCTCCCTCTGTTCATATCTCATCTAACCCCGCTCCTCCTCCCTCTGTTCATATCTCATCTAACCCCGCTCTTCCTCCCTCTGATTATTTTCATCCACCTCCCTCCAACCTTGATACCGCCACTGATTCCGACTATTTGGATATTGAACCTGCTCTTCCAACCTCTGATTATTTTCCTCCCCCTCCGTCAGACCTTGACAGTTACCCCGATTCTGCTTCTTCTGATACTGAACCTGATTTTTCTCCTCCCCCAGCTCGTTTTCCTTCTAAACGTCGTCATTCGACATCATCTGGCGATTCTGCTCCCCTTCCTAAATACCTTCTCCAGCAGGCCGCCCATGTGCGTCCCCGTTTTCGTCACTCCCGTGGTTCTGTTCATTCTCCTCACCGTAGTCCCTCTCCTCCGCCTCCGCCCCCACCTGTCACACCTCCGTCCCGTAGATTACACATTCCCCGCCGTTGTCCTCCTGCCATTCCACAGCCTCCACCCCGACCCTCCCGTCATGTCCCGTCCACTCCTGTGGTCCATGCCATTGTCCCTACATCCCAACCTACACAGTACGATCCTCTCCTACCACCCCAAACCATTGAAAGATTAGAAGCAATGAACATTTTAGCGAGGTTGTTTACGAATTGAACTTTACATACTTCAAGATACCAGCTCCTGTCATGTTGACATTTCCTGCCCTAATGTCGTTTCAAGCAGGATGTAAAACCTGTTTCTCGTGCATTACGAAGCAAGTCTCTTACCCAATGCTTCCGCTGCTGAATTGTTTGATCCTGATGTTGCAGTGAAGACCAGCTGTTATGCATCCCTGGACATCTCGGTTGCGGACTTTTATCAATTTTGCAAGTTATGCTATGAAGTCCAAGAATTACCATTTATATAGAACTAACACATTTCCGTCCGCAAGTAAAACATTGACAAATCTACCAGTATATGAACAGTTTACCTTGCGGCCTCCTTTTAAACATTGATGATGGAGATCTCCCGACTCAAAAGAACTGTGTAGTCCTCATATATTGCTAATGTATTACCTTTCACACGCGTAGTGTCATTACATCAAATTAGTTTTGACTGATTTAATATTTGACCATCTTTTATCTCTCTTTGGTTTTTTTTTCCACCCCATTACTTTTGACCATCCTTTAATCTCCGTTTGTTTTTTTTCCTGTACTTTTGACCATCTTTTATGTCCCTTTGTTTTTTTTTTTTTTTTTGCTATAAGATTTTGCTCAGATTTGAGTGTGCTGTTCGTCCTGTTGTACCTAATAAAAGTGTTTAACTAAAGTACATTTTCACCCGCCACTAATGTCGGCATCATCCATGACTTATTATAATAATGACTTCAATTTTGCGCTATGCTTGTTTGAATTTCCAGTTATTGTTCCACTGACACATGTGATTTAACTATTTGCCATTTCTCCATTGAGTACCTTAGTCCGTTGATTACCATGTTTCCAATCCTTGCATTATTTCCGGTTATTGTTATACCGGTGTAGCCATTATTTTTATGATAAGACTTACCCATTTTGCCCATACTTTGCCACAAAGTTTTGTGGTTCCATTTCCATTTGTTTCAATTATTTTATTTCATCACCCACTTCAGTTGAAGTGTAGGGTGACAGCCATTTTGTAAGTCCGCCATATTTTATGGGCACCCGCCATTTTTGTTCCCAGTTTTCCTTTGCAACGTTAACTCGCTTGTCATCTTGTATTATGTTTTATAGTGTATTTGAGAGATATTTGATAACTATCAACCCATAAAAGCGGTTTGCTAGTTGGTTGATGATTGTTCAGTTCTATTTTTGCCCATTATTATTGCTAATGGTTCCTACATGTGTCCCTTGATTATGTCCATCAGTCCCTACTTATGTCCCTTGATTATGTCCATCAGTCCCTACTTATGTCCCTTGATTATGTCCATCAGTCCCTACTTAAGTACCTTGATTATGTCCATCAGTCCCTACTTAGGTACCTTAACTATGTCCATCAGTCCCTACTTATGTCCCTTGATTATGTCCATCAGTCCCTACATGTGTCCCTTGATTATGTCCATCAGTCCCTACTTATGTCCCTTGATTATGTCCATCAGTCCCTACTTATGTCCCTTGATTATGTCCATCAGTCCCTACTTAAGTACCTTGATTATGTCCATCAGTCCCTACTTAAGTACCTTAACTATGTCCATCAGTCCCTACTTAAGTACCTTGACTATGTCCATCAGTCCCCACCACTTACAATTACTTCTTGAAATGTTAATAGAATTGATTCATCCATCATTCCCATATATTGATTGTTGTATTCCATCCGACATGATTTCTGGTGGGATACCTGAACCCCGATATTTTTAGGGATTAGTCAATTTATTTAGGGACTAAAGTGTCTCCCTACTGGATACACTTTGGCGGCCCCCGGGCTTATGTAACAGGGTAGACGATTAAGTAGCTACAACTGTTAGCCTTATAGTAAAGTATTTTATGAATGACTAGTTAGATAAATAAACCACTAGTCAAGAATCAATGACATCATCAGTCATGACACACATGAACCTATGATGTCATCAAACCTTGTGTGGCCTACATACAAGTCAGACCGGAAAACATTTAGATTAGAGGGAACTTTAAACAATGGTTGGTCATCATCACATAGAAACAATAATTTCAGACTAGAGGATTCGTAGCTAGTTAGGTTAAAGATTATTTCAACAGTCCACTAGCCCCCAAGACCAATCATTAGAAAGTTTCCGGTCTTAACTCCAATGAGAAATACTTCCTCTGGCAAGCCATAGCACCAGACAAGTATAAAACTGATGCATCTTAGATACACAGACAGAGAGCTTGAGGCAGTAACTCAATGCTAGAGTCAAATCAACATAGGGCGTTCTTTAGTTTAGGTTTGGAACAACCCGGCGCTACGACTACTATTGAACTAAAAAGCCCTTGACTCCTACGGTTTGGATAATAATATCCATCTATGAGATCCTCTACCACTCTGGATGGTTAAGTGAACCAGCACTAACCCCTGCCACGATTATGTGTGTGGTTCATTCCACATGAAGTAAGTTCGATTTAGTTTTAATTGAAGTCTCGAATCGCATTTTCATTTCGTTAGGATTTCCACAGAGATAAGAAAACGACTACAGTATATGAGAAACTCCGCAAGCCTTTCGTCTTAGAGGCTAAAGCTGGCAGTATTGCTTTCCCCCACCAGAAATTCTTATCGAACTGCCACTGCATCATCTTTATTTTCACCAAACGAACTGAATAAAGTACACCCTTTTATATAACTATTTGGATCCTTTAAGTAATCTGTTCTAGTGAAGTTTCACTTGACTGTTTGAGTTGCCAATTATATTCAACGCTTCAAGATCAAATTTAGAATCCATCAAGGCACTTATGAGATCTACCATTTACCTGGGTTGTTCCTCCCTTCTGGAATTACTAACTCTGGTGATTAACCAGTATTTACCAGAAGAAACATAATAAGAAAAGTCTTGGGATTATTTCCCTTATATCAAGTAAAATACAGATTTACATCCCCATCCACAAAATCCACGGTCTCACATAGTATGACTTTTTGGTGCCGTTTCCCGTCTACTCTCCCGGCTACATCTCTTGCACCTTGCCGGGTATAGTAAAAATGGCCATTAGCTCTGGGAGGCTTCGACGCTCCCCATACACCCTAAGAATGGAATGTAGCATCGCTTCTGGGTCATCGTCATCAGCCTGAATCCTCAGCTCCCTGCGGACACTTGGGGTCACACTGAAAAGAATAACATCTACCTGGTCCTCTTTACTCATTATCCCTACTCTCCAGGCAGCTCTCACCTCTCTGACATATTCCTCGGCCGTAGGGCCCGTGCGCTCCCCAAAGCACCGCACTCTCTTGTGAGTAGGTACCACGATGTACTGTACTCGTTCTGGTTGACGATCCAGGGTCATCCACCTCAGCCACATCTTCGTTATCCAATCTAATAGCAGTACGTGTGTTGCGTGCCGCCATCTTGTTGCTAGTAGAGTTGACTAGAAATATTGACAAATTGGATGATCCCGTCCCTCGCCTTGCACTGAACTGTGTGTTCTACTGTTTCGGCTGTTGCTACTCTGATTGCTGAAGAGTTGCTTCACTGCGTGCTGTCTGTCAATCCTGCCATCAGGGCGCTAGGTGTGGTGGCGGTGAACTTATGTCAATGTGGCTACCTCACACCCAAGACCCATGCACTAAGAAAATTTATAAAGGATCGTTTGACAGTGGTTGCAATTACTGGTTGCTTGCAACCCTCTCAGCAGCAGACTTAACAATTCAAGCAACACAAAGCCTTATACAGATCAACATTTAATACTACCGAACATAGCAAACACCAAACACCCAGTCAGTGTTCACAGACTTTGTGTCATGTCTCTGTTCTACCCACACAGGGCGCCTAGTATCTTCGTTTTCTCTTGTCCGGACTGAATCTTCAAATAGGCCTGTTTGCCGCTCGCTATCTCTTTTAGAATGCTCTAGGCTAATCACTCAACTTAATCCGCTACGCGTATTAATTGCGCCACGCAAATAACACACGCGATTATCCCTCTAGAAATAGCGAAAAACACAAATATAACACAACTAATTTGTAGGTTTCATTGTGGCCTTGTAATAAATCTTCTTCTTGAAGATAATGTGGTTAAAAGGCACTAAACCACAGAGACAATATGGCTGACAAGATGGGTGAACCACGGAGACAATATGGCTGACAAGATGGCGCGGTCACAGAAGGAACGATCATAACAGCTGAAAATAGGAAAGTGAACTAAAAGAGCATAATACAACAGGAAAACAAAAACAACCTAGAAGAATCTATCAAAGAACCAGTTGAGGTACTTTTACCATACTTAGTGAAAACAGTTTTGGACAAAATGACAAGCCTGGATGAGGAATTCCTTGTGAACATGGTCGATAATGGGGCCATGAGTTCAGGAAATACAGAATAAGAGCAACAGCTTAACCAAAAACAAAAGGGATACCAGATGATATTAAAGTTCAACTTAGAAGGATTTAGAATTATACAGTGGAATTGTAGGGGTATCAAAAAGAATTTTGCACCCCTACTTACAGAGACAGGAGGAACTAACACTATATAAGCTCTTCAAGAGACACTTTTAAACCCAAATATTAGATATAGTTGTAAGGGCTTTAAGATACTTAGGCACGATAGGAAAGAAGGTAGAGGAGGGGGTGTCGCATTATTAGTTAACGAAACATTTAGAATTATAGACTGGGAAGTATTTTATACAACCAACATAGAAAGTATCCAGGTCACTATAGCAGCGGAACCAAACAATCTAACAATCTTAAATGTATACCCTAAAAATGGTACAATTAAAGATGAAGAAATATTCGCCATAAGCCCCAGACTAGGCGCCAAAACAGTCATAGTAGGCGATTTTAATTATGCTTGGGGTGGACAACATGCAGACAATGCAGAAAAGCGCCTACTTGAATTTATAGAAAACAATGACCTGCTAATACTAAATGATGGAACTGCAACTAGAATTAATCCACAAGCTAACGGGGCAGACTCAGCAATAGACATAAGTATAGCAACTAACAACCTAGCGAATGTAAATTGGGAAGTGTTACAAGACACAAACTCATATCATCTGCCCATTGTAATAACCATGCATGAAAACGTCATTCCAAAACCAGGACCAGAGAAACCGACTTTCAACTATAAAAAAAGCAAACTGGGAAGCCTTGCAATCGAGGCTGAAGGTGATGGAATATAAAGACATGGAATCAGATGATACTGACTTGTGGGTAGAAACATTGACCAATGAAATTCTGAAAATATAAATAAAATATATACCAAATAAAAATATGCCACAGCACCTAAAACCAATAAATAACATTAATAAGAACAGAAAACTCAGTAAAATAAAGAACCAGTTGCCTGGTGGAATAAAAGCTGTGCAGAAATTCATGAGAGAAGAAAAAGGGCCTTACAAAAATATAGAAATAACAGAACAGAAGAAAACTATGATGAGTATAAACGTATTAGGAATTAATCTAACAGAATAATATTTAAAGCCAAAGAAACTAACTGGAAGGAGTTTTGTCAATCACTTAAACCTAGCACTCAAATTAAAGAAGTATGGACAAAACTTATGGCAATCAAAGTGAACAATAAGAAAACAATAATGCCAACAATCAAACTACCAATTGGAGAAGAAACAGATAAAGAGAAAGCTAATGCCCTTGCTGAGTATTTCTATAAAGTCAGTGCAAAAAGTAGTCTAGGACAGGAAGAAAATGAGAGAAGAGAAAGACTTAGGATACAGTTTTTAAAGGAACTACCAGACCAGATAGATGAAACAAACTATTTAGATGATGATATAACAGAGGAAGAAGTAACTAGTGCAATAAAAGAAAAACCGAATACTGCCTCAGGGCATGATTTACTTAGTTATGAAATCCTTAAGAAAGTACTCAAAAAAACTATAAACATAATAACTTCCCTTTATAACAAAGGCGCGGAGAGCTGAAGAGTTACAGAGAAGGAAATGTCGAAATTGTCCTCTTTTCACACAACATGTCTAAAAAAAAATTCTCCTAATCTTTTGGCCGAATATCATCACCAACCAAGATCTGCTTACTCGGAGCAAGCAAGAGGACATGCACACCATCATAGCTGGCAGACGCTGGAGCTGGGTTGGCCATGTCCTCAGAAGAGACCTCGATGCCATCACAAGAACAGCTATGCTATGGACCCCTGAAGGAAAACGAAAGAGAGGCCGACCAAAAACAACTTGGCGGAGGACTGTGGAGGCTGAGATGCAAAGAATGAACCAGAGTTGGGGCACTGTACGAAGGATGGCCGCCGACCGAGCAAAGTGAAATCAATTTGTTATTGCCCTACAAGACGCCACCAGGCGTAATGGCCACTGACTGCTTTGGCGGTCGGCGGCTAAGGATCAAAGAAGAAGAAGATAACAAAATCTGGAGCTTAGGAAAGATACCAAAATGCATGGACAGTAGCTATGATAGTACCCATCCTAAAACCCAATAAGGAAGCCCATGATGTAAGTTCACATAGACCTATTGCCTTAACATCACAACTAGGCAAAATACTGGAAACTGTTGTTAACAAAATAGTTACATTCTACCTGGACAAAAATCAGTTATATAGCCCAACCCAGTCAGGATTTAGAGCAGACAGATGTACAGTTGACCAGCTTGTAAGATTAGAACACTATGTAAAGCTAGGGTTCAAGAGGAATGAGAAAACAGTGGCAGTCTTTTTGGATGTCGCTAGATAGATGGAGCTCTTTACAAAACGAAAAAGATTGGTATTACTGGTAAAACCTATAAGTATCTAGACAACTTTTTACAGGACAGGTATTTTACTGTACAGGTGAACAATGATAAGTCAGAAATATATGAACAACAGAATGGGATTCATCAGGGATCAGTGATTTCACATTCAATTTTCACTAAAGCTGTAAATGATTTAGCAGATGAATTTAACGACATTAAGAATCCAGTATCACAATTTGCAGATGATCTGGAACAAACTTGGACTATGTTTACCAAAAACTTCAAAAACAAATAGACAAAGTTTCAGAGTGGAGGAAAAGTTGGGGCTTCCAAATTAATGTAAACAACACAGTAGGTATGATATTCAGCAAAGGAAATTTTTTTAAAAGTAACAAAATCAATATAACCATTAAAGGACAGAAAATTTGTATCTCCTCAACAACTAAATTTCTGGTCATAACTTTAGATAAACAACTAAATTGGAATAAACATATAGACAATTTAGTAGAAAGCTGTAGGGGACCCCTAAATATACTAAGGATAGTAAAAGGTAATGGATGGGGGGCCAGCAATAAAATAATGCTTATGTTCTACAAGTCTTTCATCAGGGGGAAACTAGATTATGCCAGCATAGTATATGACTCAGCTGCAGCTTCTAACAAAGCAAAACTGGACATAATTCAAAATGCAGCCATGAGAACCATTACAGGTGCATTTATATCAACACCAGTAGAAGCAATAGAAGTAGCTCTTGGCATACCGCCCCTTGGTCTAAGATGGAAAGAACTAAAATTAAATTATTGGAGTAAAGTAGCACAAGAAGTGACCTACCCAGCACATAAAGCATTTGTCAAAAACCAACCAAGTGTATGGGACGTCCCCTTAAATAAAGACAGATATCCAACAGGGTGGAGAACTATAGAAGATTTAACACAGCTCAAAGAACTGTCAAACAAAATTAATAATAGTAATAAATATAGAAGCACAATACCACCCTGGGAACTAAAAACACCAATCATAGACTACTCACTTACTGAAAAGATCAAACAAAACACAGAAGATAAGGAAGCTAAAACGATAAGTAGAAAGTTCATAAATCAACTTACAAAACAAAGTCAGACCGTCTACACTGATGGATCCAAGGGTGATAGTGGGCAACTAGGTGCAGGAGTATTAATGCCACAGTGGGGAATTAAGAAGAGCTACAGTGCAACTGAAGGGGCTTCGATTTTTACCGCAGAGATGGTAGCAATTCTAAAAAGTTTAGAAATAATCGAAGATAACCCACCAGAAGCTGTTACGATATTTACAGAATCACTGTCATCACTACAAGCCCTAGAACACCCAGGTAAATGTAGCCGGCCAGATATAGAGGAAGAAATTCTTGCAATTAATAATCACTAGGGAACAGAGGATGTAGTGTGAGGCTAGTGTAGGTTCCAGCACACATAGGTATAGCTGGTAACGAGTTGGCAGACCAGAACGCCAAGAATGGAAGAATAAGTACAAACAATATAAGAGCAGAACTGGGAAGGTTGGAGATCAAGAGCCAAGTGAAGCTAACTATAAACCAGGAATGGAAGACAACATGGAAGAACAGTAGAAAAGGCAGACATGCGTTCAAACTGCTGACAGAACCAACAAGGACGTGCCAGGTCAGAGAAGAATTAAAGATACCATCGAACAAAAAGCTGTGGCATCTCCGTCTCGGTGCGGCATACTTTATGATAGAAGAACCACATTGCTAAGAATGTCAGGAAGAGAATGACATAGACCACTACCTGATCCACTGTAATAAGTACGAACAACAAAGGCTTGAGTTAAAAACTTACTATAGAAATCACAATATAGACATGACAGGGGATAAGGTTTTAAGTATAGATGCCCCAGGAGAAGCCTAATCAATTCCTAAAAGATGTATACATAAAACAAAGGAAAATATATAAGGTTAGTACTTCAGAAAAGACATTCAATCAACTGCAAATTAAAGCAACAAGAACTAAATCATAATTTTAAAAAAAATTGAAAAAAAAATTAGCAAACTTACTAACTACTCATAGGACAAGGAAAGACAACGAGGTTTAAAAAAAAAAAAACTCAAATAAAAACAAATACTAATACAAATTAAAACCAAGTGTAAAGGACAATAGTTACCTATAAACAATACAAAAGAAAAAATAAAATTACAAATACTAATATAAATTAAAACCAGCAACTGCAAAAGACAATAGTAATTAAAATTAAAACAAAATTAGTAAATAAAATGACACTTAATACCCCTATTATAACCAATTTTCAGGTTGAACAGGGTAGGCCAAGATGGAACGAGAAGAGACAATAACAGGCAGCTGTTACGTGCCCGCTCTCCACCCATCACCTCTTCAAAACAACAACAACGGCGAAGACCATTTTCGCAAGAGCGGTCCAGGCGGAAGAAACGAAGTTAGGCGCGCCCTGTGTGGGTAGGAGATGAGCAAAGAAATGAAACGTGAGTTTGATTTTAGAGCAGATTTCATTATTTTCTAGTGAAATTACTATTATTTCCCTGTAGCTTTAGAATTATATTCAGCGTGAGTCTGTTCTAATGTTTGAGAATATAAATAAATGTGTTTCATAAGGAGGTTCCTTCCAGGACATTAGATTTAGTTTTGAAATGATAGAGTAGCAAAAAGAATGTGTGGATAGGTTTTATAAGTCGTGTTAAGTCCAGATCACGGCTGTGAGAATATAGAGAAGGAACCTATTTCATTCATGATACCGGGCAGAGAAGCGATCGATTACTTTAATTGAGATAGTACATAAATCAGAGGCACATCTCCAATCCAACCTGCAAGTCTGGAAGGAAGAGCTGGAGAAGAGAGGGATGGTCATAAGCAGCTCTAAAACAAAATCCATGGTGATATCACGAGAAGAAAGAAAACATCAGATTAAGTTGGGAGAACAGGTCCTGGAGCAGGTCGACCACTTTAAATATCTCGGAGCTATTATAGACCGAAATGGAGGCATCAAAGAAGAGTTGGCCACTCGAAAAGCAGCGGCTGGGAGACTTTTTCAGGCCATAAATCGTGGATTCCTCAGCAAGAAAGAGGTTGGTAAGAAAACGAAGATAGTTGTATACCGCTCCACCTATGTCCCAGTCTTGACATATGGATGCGAGTCGTGGGCAATGACTACCACCCACAAAAGCCAGATCCAAACCTCAGAAATGAGGTATCTGAGGAAAGTGGTTGAAGTAACAAGAAGAGACATGGTCCGCAACCAGACGATCCGTCAAGGCCTAAAATCCCATCCGCTGCAGACCCAAATAGAACAGTCCCAACTAAGATGGTTTGGCCATGTCTGCAGAATGGGAGAAGATCGGCTACCACGACAAGCATGGGAAACCAAGAGCCAGGGATCCAGACCTCCAGGACGACCCAGAGTCCGCTGGGAGGACAACATTAGGCAATCTTTGAAGGACCGAGGACTAGAATGGAACCAGGCCAGGAAGAAGACAGCTGATAGAATGGTCTGGCGCTCTCTCTTCCAAACCTCTACACCTCACGGTAGAAGGGGAACGACTAAGTAAGTAAGTAAGTAAGAGATAGTACATATTAACTGTTGGCAAGATGGCAGCTGGCGGCCACGTGTTAAATGTGCATAAAGATGGTGCATGTGAGCCGACATTAACATTCTTAACTACCACGTGCTATAGGCCTAATGATGTTTAGCTATTTATTATTAGAGAGCGCAGTGGGCTTATTATAACGTTTGTTAGCTTTGTTAGTTCAACAGTAATTTTATTTAATTCTTTGATGTGAAGGTAATTTTGTTAGTGTAATTCACGATAACTGATTATAATTCTACTGTATATTTTTAGGGGGTTGGAACTGTTTATTATTTGGTATTGGATGAAAATTGGTCTATTATAAGAGGTGCTATTTTAGTAGTACACGATTAATATAATTTTCTCCATTCATGCCAAGATGTTTATTATAGTGGAACTCGAAGTAAGTTAACGAATAATTTTATGGTGTTACTTTGAGATTAGTTTAATTACATTTGTTGTGCACACAGTTTTGTAGTGCTAAATGCCCTTTAAGAAGATGAATCTAGCTTTAGGTATTAAGATTTCTTGTGGGCGTAATGCCACCCCTTTGTGCGTAAGGCACTTGGAGACATAAGCGTTTCTCTGTTTGCTCCTTGCGGAGCATGGAGACACCAGTGCGGCTGGGTCCAACAGAAGCCTGCACGAAGCATTTATATGCTGTGGCAGTTGTTTGTTTCTGTAACAATGTGTTTCATATGGTGAGTTCTGAATCTCATCAGTCGGCATATACGACATGCTTCAGAGTGCAGGGACGAATACCGATATGGATCAGTTGCGAGGTGGTGGTTTATGCGCATTAATGAGAGTATTCGTTGTACATATCGTTGAATATTATTCTGTCCATTTTATTATTATTTAATTATTGTTTTGTGTAGGGTAGTTTATGAGAGCACGTGGGTCCACTTGGGAACAGATTATGTCTCTTCTCACTCCTTATGGAGCATAGGGCCACCAATGTGGCTGGCCTCCTTATGGAGCATGGGGCCACCAATGTGGCTGCCCTCCGCATGGAGACCGCACAAAGCATTCAGATGCTCTTGCAGTAGTGGTTTCAGTAGCAATCTGTGTTACATGTTGAAATTGCCAGCCTCAAACACAACACCATACTATTCTCACTAGACAACATGCATGGACTGAGTACATGCATGATAGGTGAATGTTTCAGTTGACAGGTGAGAGCATGGTGTTTCTCATTATTTAACCGTTATGCTTTTAACTAGTCATGTTTTGTTTGCGTTTCAGATTAGCAATTGAGCATTGGCTGGGTGTTTTTGTTTTGTTTAGTGTTTGCTTTATTTGCGCTTTGTCACTGAATGGGTTGTTTGAATAAAAACAGCCCCTGCCTTAGAATCAAGAGTTGTATTGTTATTGGGGTTGAGTGCAAGTGTGCAAGAAAGTGATCACATTCACAAGAGCGTCATCATCATCTCTCGCCCCACCCTATCACACTTATATCCCTCCCCATAAGCTAACAATTCTATCAGACGCTCTTTCTACAATTCAAGCTCTAAGAAACTGAAGAAAATGCACTAGATCTAATACAGCGGAGGAGATATTTTTGGCTTCTGCATATATTCCTGAGGATGTTCAGTTTTAATACCTTTGATATCTTCACATGTTGGCATAGATGGAAATGAAAAGGCATATAAAGAAGCAAAGAAAGATAGATCTGATAAAAAATATAATAAATATTGGGATTAGTAAATCAGCAAAAGCTTAATTAAAGAAATAATAACAGATGAATGGAAAGCTGGATGGGATAAAAATCGGAAAGGAAAATACGC
This sequence comes from Oreohelix idahoensis, assembly GCA_024509875.1. Classification (NCBI taxonomy): domain Eukaryota; kingdom Metazoa; phylum Mollusca; class Gastropoda; order Stylommatophora; family Oreohelicidae; genus Oreohelix; species Oreohelix idahoensis. The sequence continues at coordinate 194,020 of JAMPIV010005803.1, forward strand.
CTAATTCGCTGCACTGTGTATATTTTTTTTTTTTAATGTTTGTCTCTTTATTTCTCGTACCCTTGGTATTCTATAACAAGGACAGCCTCGTAAATCATTCTGGCAGGCATGTAGGGTATAATACAGCATTAGCGCGTAGCATAATAATAACAAGCAGACAGAAATACCATTATATCACGATCAGATTAACAGAGCAGAAAAAAAAAAAACGAGAGATGGAAAGAGAGCTTTCTACGCATGAGATAATTGGCAACAGCGTAAATTTGTCTGAAAAAAATTGCTTCCCTAGTCACACGCGCATAAAGGCAGAAAATTAGCAAGCTCGTAAAAGGGTAAGTAGCGGGAAGGAGTAGGGGGCTTGCAAGAGAAAAATGTATGGAAGTGTCAAACAACAGGTACTGACTGTCAGTTGTGCTGGGGTGTCGGCCCGCTGACCTGAATACAGGAACCCTTTGTATTCTGCAAATTTAACACATCCAATCAGCGCCGCCACTCTTTTTTTTTCACAACTAGGTCTACGCATTTTTTATTTTATTTTGTGGAAGCGGGGTGTATTATATAAGTGTATTCTTTGTTATGAAAATTTATTGTTTGTGCTTTCCTTTCCTTTCGTTTTTTTTTTCTTTCGTAAAGGCATACTAAATACACTGGTTATCTTGTGAATAAGTTAAGAATAAGGTATAAAACAATTATCGATACAAGGGAGGATACACATTTAAAAATAGGAAATGACTTTTGAACCACCCAGTAGATTAAGTCGACAGAGTTGCTGGTTAAGTCGACAGAGTTGCTCAGATCTGATAGAATAACCTAATAATAGAGCTGTTGGCACTAATCAGAGTATCCTTCTTCTCAACTATCTACTTAATAAGATCAATACTATGATAATAGTAATTAGCGTCAGAGCATTTTTTTTTCGGCTTCTCAAAATGTATGCAAGAGTCGCTGATGATTTTTCTTAAGTACCATGCCAGTTGGCTCACGAAACAGTGTGGCAAGTTAAAACAAAACGAAAACAAATTACTGTATCTAATTTCTGGTACTGTCCTTTCATAAGCCTCTAGGCTCTGCCCTTACTCTTTTTGTTCATATTCTATGTAGTTACCACACTCATTCATCACTAGACCATTACATTTTCGCGCAGTGATACAACTGCATATAAATGTAGTACCGACCACTGGACATTCACTTCCTGAGGTACTCTATATCTTGAAAGCGGAGATAAAGCCTTTCGTGCGCGTGAAAGCAGTGATAGTAGGAAGTGTGATTTTGTGAGGATTCAGTGTGTTGACAGTAAGTATGTGTAACTGTCTTTTTTTTTCTTGTTGAGGTGATCACTGGCCCAAGACAGTTTACATGTTGTTAGATGTGTAGTGCGAGCGTATGATGAGTTGAGTGTGGGTGCGAATGAAGACGCGAATGTGTTTAGGCTCATATAGATGTAGATCCTGCAACCCATACTCTCACATGCAGTAATCAAGGATGCTTTGACACTGCAGGCATGTTTCAAGACATTTATTGACGGGAACACACATAATATCAACAGGAACAGTCAGTGTAACAAGGTCATGCTGACCTGACATCGATAGGTATACATTTGGCATTCAAAAAGGTAAACATCAGAATAGACGTGCATGGTCAATAGCAAAGTTCTTCAATAATGACAGTTTGTAGCGTCGCCCTTGGCGTCTCTGACTAAACGCGTCAGATGCCTTAGTTACCTTGACACACAGGTGCAACTTGGCACTCCCTGCCAATTGCACATATCAGGCTGTAGTATAATAGCCGGAAGCACAGGCCTCGTCCTAACGTCGGCCGTGTACTTCTGTTAAATAGGTTATCACCAACCCTGCAGTAATACTTATTGTAGATAGAAGTTCCGCCAATCTGCGGCTCCCACAATATATCTTCGTCACTGGATTTCTGGACAATATAAGACTAACAGTCTTGGATGGCTACCTCGAGCACAAATATATAAGTTCTGAAATGGCGGATCCGTGAACTGCTGTTCACCCTAGGTAATCCTTTACATGTTCTGCCACCGAAAAGCGTAATAATGCATAAAGGTCGGTATTACCTGGTAAATGAATCCTCAGAACTACACAAGGAATTCTGTCGTCATCCCGACGCACAGAGATTCACTGGGGAAAACTGCCATAGCAGTTACTTCGAAGATTCTCCCCGAAAAACAATGGACTCTTGGTCCCTTCAGAAAAACAGGACCTCCCGGCTTCCCGGAAGTATATCTCACTCCCGCTTAAAAAACCTTCCCATAGGCCCACGCCGAACTGTCAACCTCTGACCCTAAAGGTCAAACACAATGAATGAATAAACAAGGGAAGACAACCCCTAATCAACCTGACATCGCAGGTAAAGACACAATTATACTTATGATACAAACATAAGCAAATAACTTGACAGATGACTCCGTCGAAAATGACAGCAACATTACTACCACCCCCCTGTAAAAAAAAAAATGCAAATTTTTTTTTTTTTTTTTTAAATATGTTCATGAGCAAGATAGCACCAGTATCACTTCTGTGCTCATGCAAACAATGAACCTAATATCAGGTACAATAGAAGAGGGTACAAATCATCTCCCAACATAGGAGAAAATATTTCCTTTAAGCCAAACAAACTAAGGGATACCATTCAAGAAACCTAAGTTGCTGGCAATACCAATCATATATCAAACATTACTAAATAATATAATCATAGCAATATACAAATGTCAATGCTATTTTAGCAACATATCACTGATGGATGGACAAAATGAAATTTGTTAAATTATCTAAACATCATCCAAATACATTTGTATTACAACATATTATGATATTAAGGACAGACCTAAGTCTGAAAATATATCAGGAAAAACTAGGACACAAGATTTAACTGGAATCATGTGGGCATCTAGACAATATGTCCGCCATCACATTATCCGAACCACGGATAGCTCGCACCGTGAAATGGAAAGGCTGAAGAGCAATAGCATAACGAGTAGATCTCGAGCTCTTCAAATCCTTACTTTGCATAGCCGTAAGAGCTTTTTGGTCGGTTTCCATAAAGAAATGCGCGCCCAGAAGGAACCTTTGTAGCTTAAGAATGGACCAAACCATAGCTAACAATTCACGGTCCAAAACCGAGTAATTCCTTTCTGCCGCATTCAGCTTCCTAGAAATATACATTACAGGATGCAGAGTTCCTGAATATTCCTGCATTAGTGCCGCTCCAATGCCAGTGGAAGAGGCATCACTACGAAGGACAAAAGTCTTATCAATCGTCGGTAGTCTTAAGATAGGATGAGATGAGAACAAATTCTTAACCTGATCCAATGAAGATTGGCATTCTTGGGACCAACGCACCATATTAGGAGAACCTTTTTTCAATAACGTTGAAAGTGGTGCCATAATGGAGGACAGATTCTCAATGAATCTTCCATAGAATTGTATCAATCCCAAGAGACTACGCACTTGCTTTTTTGTCTTCGGAACCGAGATATTTAATATCTTTGAAATGTTTTGGTCCTCTGTCTTCAACAGACCATGACCAACTCGATGACCTAGGAAGGAAATTTCACTAAACCCAACAAAAGCTTTAGAGGGTTTAGCAGTCAAACTATGCTCACGTAGAGTAGATAGCAATTCCTTCAGACCCACATAGTGTTCTTCCCAAGTATCGCTGAAAAGACAGATGTCGTCTAAATATGCAATGACATCTGCACGATCTGATAGAATTCGTCGCATCATGCGCACGAAAGTCGCTGGGGCGTTCATAAGCCCGAAAGGCATAAAATTCCATTGAAACAGACCCCTAGGTGTCGAAAAAGCAGTGAGAGGTTTGGCGTGTTCCGTCAATGGGACTTGCCAATAACCTTTCGACAAGTCTAGTTTAGTAAAGAATTTAGCTTTAGAAAGTCTAATAAGTAGATCATCTAATAACGGCATAGGTTCAGCATCGAACTTCGTAACTTGATTTAATTTGCGATAATCAACGCAAAGACGTATGTTATTGTCTTTCTTTCGAACAATAACTATCGACGAAGAATAAGCTGAAGTGGATGGTTCAATTATTTGTAGTTGAATCATTTCATCCAATTCTTTCTCGACTTGTGCTTGAAAATGAATAGGTATTGGGTATGGTCTTACTCTGATCGGATTACGATCAGTAAGTATGATGTCATGTTCTATGACATCTGTGTGTCCAGGAATGTCGGTAAGGACATCCTGATATGATTGTAACGTAGAGGATACTTGACGCTGTTCCTCAAAAGACAAGTTAGAAGAGACTGTAACGTCTCTCCACGATTCCGTTGAAATAAGTGGAATCGTAGGAAGAGGTAAGTTCACGTCAGAAAAAATAGTTTCCTCATCCTGTATAACGGACAGGGATGAGATGTGACCATGTTGAACTGGAGAGTCGTCCGTCGCCTGGAAAATAGGCTGTAAATAGTCTGGACGTTCAATAAACTCTGTTAACATATTTATATGGAAGGTTTTATGCCTTCCATCCACATCGACAATATAGTCGACATCAGAAATTTTCGAGACTATAGTGTATGGACCCTTCCAAGAAATGAGAAGTCTATTCTCTCTTGAGGGCAGTAAGACATATGCTTTGTCTCCAGGACAAAGTTGACGTAGGCGTCTTTTCTTATTAGCAAATCGCCTAGCTTTTTCTTTCGCAAATTCGGAAGATGAAGTTGCTAACCTGCACGATTCGATAATCTTTTCTCTAAGAGCTATAACATATTCATATGACGATTGTGTATCATCGTCAATATTATCGGAAGTTATCAAATCGTGTAACAAGGACATTGGCCCGCGCGGTTGCGCGCCAAAGACAAGTTCGAAAGGAGAAAACCCTGTATGCTCGTTGGGAACCTCTCTATAGGCAAAGAGGACTGCAGGTAAAACCCTGTCCCAATCTTCAGGATGATCCTCCGTTATCTTGCCAAGTAAGTTCTTTAGTGTCCTGTTAAGACGTTCTACCAATCCATTGGACATTGGATGATAAATACTACTGAGAGACCTTTTAATGTCTAGCGTAGCCATTACCTGAGACATAACGTCCGAAATTAACTGAGTGCCGTGATCCGACAGTATTTCTCCGGGGAATCCCAGACGAGAAAATACGAGCCAAAGAGCATCAGCGATATCGACAGTTGATATGCTCTTCAGAGGAATAGCCTCTGGCCAACGCGTGCACATGTCCACGCAAGTGAGGATAAATTGGTGTCCTCTGGCTGACTTAATTTTGAACGGACCAATGATGTCTATAGCCATTTTCTGAAACGGCCGAATCGGAATATCTGCAGCCTGAATAGGAGCAGCATGTCTCGGACCCCTAGACTTGACCTCTTGACAAATTTTGCAAGATCGGCAATAAATTCGGATGTCTTTATTCACGAATGGCCAAAAGAATGACGCAAGGACTCTAGTTTTAGTTCTGGAAAAACCCATGTGTGTCCCGCACACTGAGAATCGTGTGCATGCCGAAGAATTAAGGCTCTCATACACTTAGGCACAAGAATTTGCGAGTGCATAGACTTGTCCGAGTGTTGTACCATTCGTACCAATATACCATTCTTCATAGTGATATACGATTTGTGATTCGTATTTTGATTGGGATCCCCTTTCTTTGCAAGAAGGAAGTATTTCTTCAAAGAAGGATCCTCTTCTTGACGTTTAACAAACGAGTCATGGGAAATCACCAAGTGCTCGTCTTGGCTATCAACTTCATTACTATTATCAGATGAAGTTGGGGGATTAAGAGCTTGAGCTCTTGTCACCACTGCATTGACCGTTTGAATGTTTTTTTCTTCCCAACTAGAAATTTGTTGCGGGGTGCATTCCTTAACCCCATGAATACGACCGATTATAAGATCCGCAATAGGATTAGGAAGAAGACATGCATGGACATCTCCTGTGAAGAAAGGAGTGTCAATCCTAATAATAGCAGTAGGATAGCTTTCCATAGTACCACCAAATGTAACACATTTGATTGTTTTTCCCGTGGCACAGCAAGGATCTATCAGAGACTCCTTAACCCCGACGGTAGTACATCCCGAATCGAAAAGTACTGAGACTAGCCTATCATTTATTAGACCTTTATGTAAGATGAGAGATCCTCTCCCATCATGCGCAACTGTAGCAGGTAGAGCAGGAAGAGGGTGACCACAACTTAGCGTAGATACAGTTGATGAGTCAAACAATGTTAAGCATTGGGGGCATTCAGTTGCTCTCCCAAAATCGAAAGCACAACCAGTGATAGCCCTAGAGTTACCACTATCATTTACTGTATTACAGGCTCCATCAAACTCTTGTTGCGCAGAGTTTGCCTGTTGGTAAGGTCTTTTTTTGTTAAACCTAGGTCTACCTCGATTATCATTTCCCCTGTAATTATTTCGACTATCATTTCCCCTGTAATTGTTATCATATTGCCTATTGTAATCATCATTCCGGTTTGAATCCCGGTTTCTAAATTCACCATCGTCATAATCTTGACGTCGAGAATGATTACCTCGAAAATTTGAATAGTTATTATTTGGATAGCCTTTACGAAAGTGTCTCAAATTATTACCACTAAAATTACGAGAACTACCATCTTGTCTCCACTGCATAGACGAAGAACCATCATGTGTTGGATTACTCCGCTTCTGAGTGTAATTTTGATTACTTCCCCTATTCCAATTTTGTTGAGCACCCTGAAATTTTTTTCTGAAATTAGGGCCATATGGTGTTGCCGAAGCAGCTGGCAACCCTTCTTTCACTTTAGAATTGCTAACTGTAGCATGGGGATGTGCTGTGGCATACTGACAACAGTATTCCTCCATTTCTTTTAAGTTTTTAGGCTTACGCTCATGAAGGAATGCAAGAAAAGAATCATTAACAGATGACAAAACCTTATCTCGCAATAATAAGTCCATTAGACCTTCATATGTTTTCTCAATCTGAGACAACTCAACCCATCGTGTAAATGTACGACGTATCTTTGTAACAAAATCAGAGAAATCTACTCCATTTTCTGGCAACATTGTCCTAAAACGAAGACGATAGTCTTCTTGTTTTAATTGGTATTTCTTTAGTAATGCTGCCCTGACAACATCATAATTAGTCCTCTCATGTTCGTCTATTGTCATAAGAGTAGTCACTGTGTCACCTGTAAAAAATGGCATCAGTTGTTCAACATATTTTTCCTTTTTTATGTTATGCGTATCGCACAAAAATTGGAATCTATCTAGATAATCTGCTACGTCATCCTTTAAAGGATTGAAATGAGGCAATTTAATCCTACTAACAAACTCCTTTGTCGTACTCGAAGTTGTTTGCTGAGCACCCGTACTCGCCAATTTCAATTTCTCTAACTCCAAAATTGCGAGTTTTTCATCAAGTTCCATCTTCTGTTTTCTTTCCTCATGTTCCATTTTTCTAATTTCAGCCTCAGCAGCAGCTTGAAGTTTTTTTTCCTCTGCAGCAGCTTGAAGTTTTTTTTCCTCTGCAGCAGCTTGAAGTTTTTTGTCTTCCATTTCCATCTGGAATTTTCTTTCATCAGCTGCAGCTTGAGCTTTCCTCTCCTCAGCAGCAGCTTGAGCTTTTCTCTCCTCAGCCTCTCTTTGATACCTTCTTTCTTCAAGTTCTAATCTTCTATTCTCAGCTTCTAGCTTCTTTAGTTCAGCTTCTGCTTTCAATTTAATTTCCTCTTTTTGTTTCTTTTCTTCTGACTTTAATGCAATGGCGAATTGAGCAGATGAATATTCTTCCAATTCTTTACCAGACTTACCAAGGGTCAACCCTTGCTGGATGAAGAAATCCAATGTAGACATTCTGTCTAATGAGATCAGAAACCTGAAAAAAAAATTAAATAAATTACCTTATCCCACTTCAATGGGAGACAAGTCTGAAATGCTAGACTTGTATACTCACTTCACTTTATTTTACTGTCTCAATCTTTGTAGATAACAAGTCTTTTATCAAAGAACTTGTATAAATATCTTATATAATATTATTTAACAAACTCTATATGAAGAGTCTACCTTATCAATAATATCAAAACATGACCAAGTATGTGTATGTAGACTGTGCATGACAGTAATGTAGTACAACCAAAAAAAAAAAATACAAAGACAAAAATACAAAACAATACAAATGGCAACACTGTTTTAACCAAAAATGTGTAGAGAAATACACAAGAAAGGAGAGACCTACAGAATACAAACAAAACAAATCGACAATCAAAACTGAAAAACAGACAAAATATTACAAAAACAACGTTAAGTACAATTACATCACAGCTAACATCAATAGCGACCAATTGTCACTAGCAAATTTCCAAATTAAGAAAATTTGCACCTACAGACCGCTTACAGTAAGCCTCGATCAAGTGGCATATTTACCGTAAGACCCACCAACCGAAAAACCCGCAGAAAAATACACAAAACAGTAGAAGTGACATAAACATATAGCAATCAATTTCAATGTGTTGCAGAACAAGTTCAGTCACAGCTGAAACTAAAATAAATTTCTTGCTCCTTGCGAACACAGAAACGAAATGTCAAACGCGCACTGAACGTCAAATCCACTGTAACATAAAGTGGTATTCACGAACCAAAGTTACTATGACCTTCTCAAATTAGGGCTTGCACATTGAATGTTTACAATTTCACGTACTGTTTACAGACACTTGACCTCCAACAATGTAGCTTGAATACTCTGACCTAGAAAAGTCTGTTGTTGAATGAAACGTGTAACAACCCGCAGTACTGTTTACAATAGGAACCCGCCTTCTATGCAGTTATGGTCCACGTAGCAAATGCCTAGTAGTTCACTTCAGTACTTGTCTTGTTATGCTTTATGTAGCATTATAATATAAATGCTCGTACTGTTTATTTGTGTCAACCGTTGATGACCTATATCTGTCCTGTTGTAGACAAAACTTGCAAGTGTAGAATTAGCGCTGTGTTACGGCTGTCCCGTGTGTAGCTTAGACCCACAGATCAGAAGTGTAATGTGTACTTGTCCTTCTTGTAACTTTCTCGACAAAACTGGAGACATCATACATGTAACAGCCAACCAGGAATGTAAATTTCTGAATCCATAAATGTCAACAATAATGTCAAATGCTCGCTCTGTTCTTTTTAAACCCACAGATCTGGTCCATCAGAAATGTAAGTTTCTAGGCCACATTGGCGACAAGAAATGTATCATAAGAGCCCACGTAACTGGCCACCAGAAATGTAACTGTCTTTTTTTTTTTCTTGTTGAGGTGATCACTGGCCCAAGACAGTTTACATGTTGTTAGATGTGTAGTGCGAGCGTATGATGAGTTGAGTGTGGGTGCGAATGAAGACGCGAATGTGTTTAGGCTCGTATAGATGTAGATCCTGCAACCCATACTCTCACATGCAGTAATCAAGGATGCTTTGACACTGCAGGCATGTTTCAAGACATTTATTGACGGGAACACACATAATATCAACAGGAACAGTCAGTGTAACAAGGTCATGCTGACCTGACATCGATAGGTATACATTTGGCATTCAAAAAGGTAAACATCAGAATAGACGTGCATGGTCAATAGCAAAGTTCTTCAATAATGACAGTTCGTAGCGTCGCCCTTGGCGTCTCTGACTAAACGCGTCAGATGCCTTAGTTACCTTGACACACAGGTGCAACTTGGCACTCCCTGCCAATTGCACATATCAGGCTGTAGTATAATAGCCGGAAGCACAGGCCTCGTCCTAACGCCGGCCGTGTACTTCTGTTAAATAGGTTATCACCAACCCTGCAGTAATACTTATTGTAGATAGAAGTTCCGCCAATCTGCGGCTCCCACAATATATCTTCGTCACTGGATTTCTGGACAATATAAGACTAACAGTCTTGGATGGCTACCTCGAGCACAAATATATAAGTTCTGAAATGGCGGATCCGTGAACTGCTGTTCACCCTAGGTAATCCTTTACATGTTCTGCCACCGAAAAGCGTAATAATGCATAAAGGTCGGTATTACCTGGTAAATGAATCCTCAGAACTACACAAGGAATTCTGTCGTCATCCCGACGCACAGAGATTCACTGGGGGAAAACTGCCATAGCAGTTACTTCGAAGATTCTCCCCGAAAAACAATGGACTCTTGGTCCCTTCAGAAAAACAGGACCTCCCGGCTTCCCGGAAGTATATCTCACTCCCGCTTAAAAAACCTTCCCATAGGCCCACGCCGAACTGTCAACCTCTGACCCTAAAGGTCAAACACAATGAATGAATAAACAAGGGAAGACAACCCCTAATCAACCTGACATCGCAGGTAAAGACACAATTATACTTATGATACAAACATAAGCAAATAACTTGACAGATGACTCCGTCGAAAATGACAGCAACAGTATGCTCTTCACTTATTATGTACATGAACAATCAATATGAATTGAAAATGTTGCAGAAATCACAAGATGAGATGCTGTAGAGTGGATAACTCAGCTGACTAAGTAAGAGTAAAGAAAGAAGAAAACAGAGATGAATAGCAACCTGATAGCTAAACTGGGCTTTACTCTAGATGGGTAAACGACTAAGCAAACAGTATCAAGAGGAGAAACAAGTTCATTATTGCGGACTCAGAATAAATGAACTATAAGTTGTCGTCAGAGATAATTACGACTAGTAAGAGATTTGAGAACCTGACATTTATGAAATTACTCATGTGCTCTCACATGTAAGTATATTTATGCTTTGCAGATGTATTTAAGCATTGACTTCTGAGTATGAAGTACGTTCAGATTACAGGAATGGTAGTAGAGATGAAACGACTAGTAAGAGATTTGAGAACCTGACATTTATGAAATTACTCATGTGCTCTCACATGTAAGTATGTTTATGCTTCTGCAGATGTATTTAAGCATTGACTTCTGAGTATGAAGTACGTTCAGATTACAGGAATGGTAGTAGAGATGAACCTGACAGAATTAGTCAGAAGGGAATGAAAGTTCCAAGGAGTTATTTAGGTGCTTAGACAAATCAGGGGAAGGTTTGAAGCACGGAAGGAATAAGCCAGTTAGATTTAATATGAATTTGTTTCAAGAGGAGAATAGATATGTATATAAGTCAGAAGTTGTACTTGAGGCAATTATGAAATAACTGTAAAATAGATATATGCTGTATGCCTCACCTTGTTGAAGGAAATAATTACATGTAAATAAACAAGTTTTGATGGATACCACACAAGTTGGGCTCAATCTGTGAGGGTTGTTGTTGTATACCAGGTCAATAGTCTTTATAAAATCCACTATACGATTAGTCACTATATAACAACGGAGAAGGGAGAGAACGAGTCAAGGGTTGAAAAGAAGGACCATATCTCATCCAGGAATTGTCATCTCTGGCAGTGATGGCCAGTACACCAGTTAACTAGTAACCTACTTGGAAGATATAATTATAAAAGAGATTAGTATCTTGATGGTAATATAACTAGGCCTGCCATCTGCCACCTATTTAATGATTGCTTGGTCGGATAGATAATCACTACCAGGGTCACACATTTGTGAATTGGCGCCATGACCACTCCTTCTCAAGAGACATTATGGCTACATCACAGGCAGATATAATGTATCAGCAACAACAACAACAACAGCAACAACAACAACAACAGCCCATATTCGTTCCACCACCTCTGGAGCAAGAACCAATAATGGCTGCTCTTAAAAGTATTACCGAAACTTTGCATAATGTTGATCTGTACGCAAAATACAACCAGATTAGATCGGTTATAACACCGTTCACAGGAGACTCGAAAGAATTTAGAAGATGGTTGAAGGACGCAGACAGATTTGCCACTATGATAAATGCAGGCACAGATACAGAACGTAAGAGAATATTATATTTATCGTCTGACTCTCTGGTTACTGACTTTCTAAGAAGACGTGATAGTGCATATCCAAGTGAGACATATGAGTCATTGAAGAAAGAGTTAACAAAACGCTATAGTGACATTACTAATACGGAGCACGCGTGGTCACTTCTTCGCCGCATTAGACAGCAACCTAATGAACCCATACAATTATATGGAGAAAAATTATTAAACCTAGCAGAGGAAGCATTCCTGAATGGGTTGACAACATCACCAGACCTAGAGAAACATCTAGTAGGAATTTTTATTGACGGACTGTTAGGCCAAATTGCACATGATTCGCAAGGATCCGAACACAATAAATGAAGCGATCCAAATAGCAATCACAGAAGAGAATGTTCAAACATACTTGTTTCAATTGTGGTTTTCGAGGACACCTAGCCCCTGAGTGCCGACGACAACATCCTCGCCTGCACCAGCAGAATTACAACAACTCACAACAGTATGGTTACGGCAACACTCATCGGTATGGTCCAAATTTGCGGAGAGCACATACAGCATCCAATTTTACTAGAGGACAAGCACGAATGTACAACCAGGGAAACGGAACAGTCAATCACTAAGCAGGACCGTTAGTGATGACTATAAAGAAAATGAAGACAATAATTTCCTTCATCGTAGGTCCAAACATATAAAGAACAACAACATGGTCTCACACCTAACACCTTTTCCTCAAGGGACACCGCAGCAACAAATACAGTCCATAAACATTACCCCAGATCCTAGTTCATGCCTGATCAAGATTCACAACAAGAATTACCGCGCACTTGTGGACACTGGCGCTTCGGTTAGTTTGATGTAAGAACAGTTGCATAAACAAATCAAACATCTTGTGAACTTCCGACCATCCAACGCATTTATGGCCTCGGTAACAGGAGAATCTATGACGTCTTGTGGTACAGCATATGTTACATTCTACATAGGACAACAACAGATTACACATCCCTTTATAATTACACGTGGGATGTCCAGAAATTTCATGTTACATAGAGATTTTCTTACTTGTCACAATGCCAGAATATATTTCGACCTGCACAAGATCAATATTAATAGGGAATACATACAACTGCAGGACGATATACATATCACATCTTTGGTGCGGTTGACAACTCCAGTTACGGTACAACCTAACAAACTTGTGATAGCTAAGGGACGAATCAAGAGTTCTAATTATATTGAACCAGGACAAACAGTACAAACTGAGCCTTTGGAGAATGAAGACATAAATGATGAACCCCTCATGTTTGTGGCTGAAGGTATTGCAGAAGTTTCATCCTCCCATGACTTTCCGGTAATGATTATAAACACGTCGGTACAAGCTACAACGATGCACAGAGGTACAATAGTTGCTAAAGTGCGAAGATCTTCCTTGACCGCTACCATAAACAACAAGATACCTGAAGTTGGTCAGAGTCGACACCATTATTCCCCCGCTCCACGCATATCCCAAAATTATGCCCCAGGTCACCCTTCTGACTCTGGCAGAAAATGTCATTGGCAAAGCACAGATGTTAACCAATTCACACATAGAGTTAGGCATTACACACCAGCAACAAGAAAGATGGTCCAATCAAAAAGAACAGTGAACAGAGATAGAATTTATAACCAGCAGAATAATGAGAGACGAGGATGTCAGCAAACATTTCATAGGCATAAGATGAATAACACTGGATATATACCTAATAATTGTGCTACTTCCACACACACAGAGAGGAAACATACCAATCAAGATGACACACCGTATGAGAAAGCTTGCAGAAATGAACCTGAACACATAGATGCAGATGCGAAGAAAAATGAATATCATTGTTATGCATAGAGAGTGAGCCAAGTGATACAAATAAAAGCACATGATGGAATATATAGAAGAGCAGGCGATAGTAGAAAACAATTCCATTATGTCAATCTCGTTACCCACCATATACTACCAACTCCAGCAAAGCCCTTTGGATACTGCCGTAGTGAACGACAGAGTAGACGTCATATTTATAATACAGAGGAAGAGCATACTCCATGGCGGAAATCCAATACGAGATACTCAAACAAACCACTGTATCGAGGATATGAATTCAGATATTCAAAGCCCTTTGAATACTGCCGTAGTGAACGACAGAGCAGACGGAACATATATAGAACAGATGAAGAGCATACTCCATGGCGGAAACCCAGTGTGAGATACGCAAATAAATCATTTTATCACAGAGAAGAGCCCAGACATTTCAAACCTTCTGAATATTATAAGAGAGAAAAAGAGAGAAGAAGTAACTTTTACAGAACTGAAGAAGAGAATACATATGTCAAAACACCGTGGACAAACAATGAGTCCTACACACGGAATGACACACCAGATCGGTTGTCACAGTTATTGCCCACATTGAAAGTGGACGATCAATATAAATCCAAACTCACTACGTTCGTCACTAAACACCAGGATGTGTTTGCACTAACAGATATGGACTTAGGCAGAACCAACAGAGTACATATGGACAATCAAACTAAGCAGAAGAACCCATTAGTTTGAAACCATACCACACTCCTTTGAAAAACCGTGAAATAGTGGAAAAAGCTATAAACGACATGTTGAGTGCAGGAATAATAGAGAGATCGAGATCAGCATGGTCGCCGCCAATAGTGATTGTATCAAAGAAAGATGGAACGAGTAGATTCTGTTGTGATTACAGAGCATTAAACAGAATTACAAAAACGATTTCATACCCATTACCACGCATAGATGATATTTTGGCGACACTTGGACATTCTACACACTTCACTACATTGGACGCACGCTCAGGATTTTGGTGTATTCCTATGACACCAGCAGCGAAAGAAAAGTCAACATGTTGTACACACATGGGTAGCTACAAATGGAACGTTATGCCTTTTGGTTTGAAAGGGAGTCCCACAACATATATGGCATTGATAGACGAGGTTTCACAGGAAATGCACTCCTTTGCATTGGCTTATATAGACGATGTACTTATTCACACATCAAAGGCCGCTGAACCACTCATTGTCCTTACCAAGAAGTATTCAAGATTTAAGTGGACAGAGGAATGTCAGGAATCCTTCGATTACCTTAAGGAAGCACTTACAACGATACCACTTCTCGCACATCCGGATATATCCTGCCCAATGATTTTATACACGGATGCCTCGGATACAGCAATAGGCGCGTGTCTAGTCCAACCCAGAGATGAAAATGAGACACCTATCATACAAAGATTCCTAATGAGATGCCCATAGCATTTGTGTCACACTCCCTCTAAAACACAGAGACGCTGGTCGACTACAGAGAAAGAAGCTTTTGCCATATATTACGCAATACAGAAACTTGATTTTTATATCAGAGGTACCAAACTTATCATTAGAACGGACCACCAACCATTAGTGAATTGGCTCACTAAGACACATGAGCAGCCCAAGAAATTACAAACATGGCCCATGAACTTACAATCATATGACACTAAAAGTGAATACATCCCGGGTACTCAGAATACGTGTGTAGATCGCATTTCTCGAACGCCCCACCCCAGTACCACACAGGAAGGTGATCCACATGCGTTTACTGACATCAACGACAATGCAAAGGAGATCAACATTATAAATTCCAACAGAATAGATGATGAAAATACCACCGCCACAACAGATACCGGCACACAGGAAACAGTGAATTTAGACATATTTGATGTACACGCTGAGCATAGAAGAGATCCTGAAATTCTCAAGCTCATCAAACAAGTAGAAACGAAACCCACTTCACTCAAAAAGTTTACAATCTTGCCACATGACTACATTCTATATCACATCGATGAGAAATAAGAAGGGAGACTACAGAAAGTAATTCCACGGTTAGTAGTACCTCAGTTACTAGAGCAGTTCCATGACAATAATGGACATGTTGGAAGAGATAAAACCATCGACATTATCAAGAAAAGATACTATTGCATGTCAATGTACAAAGACATAATTGAATATGTTAGTACTTGCAAAATATGCAGAATGAGAAACATGAGACCAACTAAAGTTCCCTTACAAGAAATGAAACTATCTCATTTCCCTATGGAAGTCATAAGTATGGACATTTCTGGTCCATATCCTATTACGCAGTCTGGGAATGTATACCTTTTACACATTGTTGATCAATATTCGGTATGGCCTGAAAGTTATCCTCTCATGAATATAACGTCAGCGACAGTGACGGAGTTTTTTCTACAAGAATGTGTACCAAGACATGGTTGCCCTAAGAGAATGATCACAGATAACGGGAAACAATTTGTCGGTAGTCCTAACAACACCATTAAATAAGTACGTAAAGAAACAGAAAAAAAAATGTTTGTTCCTTTATAAAAAAGATCACAGCTTTAAGAGGTTGGGTGGCCAGATACTTGGGTACTTGTCTGCTCTTGAGTTCGTGAAGGTAAAGGCAGTGATAAATAGAACTGTTCGCCCCAACCTAATTAACCTGCGACCTAGTATGGTAAAGACAGTGATAAATATAACTGTTCACCCCAACCTAATTAACCTGCGACCTAGTATGGTTGGAGCCACGGTAGCATAGTGGTTAGTGCACTGGCTTCCTAGCGCTGTGGTCTATGGTTCGATCCCCAGATGAGGCGGAAAATTTTTTAGGCCACAAACGGCTCCTGGGTCGAATCAGCCCCAAATGGGTACCAGAGCTAGTCTGAGAAGGTTAAGGCGGCCGGCGTGATGCCGACCACATCACCCCTCGTGTGCCGACGGTCAAGATAATATGGGCCTAACACCATATTCCCAATATGCCTCAATGGGCGTGTAACGGGTTCCTTTCCTAGTATGGTAAAGGCAGTGATAAATAGAACTGTTCGCCCCAACCTAATTAACCTGCGACCTAGTATAGTAAAGGCAGTGATAAATAGAACTGTTCACCCCAACCTAATTAACCTGCGACCTAGTATGGTAAAGGCAGTGATAAATAGAACTGTTCACCCCAACCTAATTAACCTGCGACCTAGTATGGTAAAGGCAGTGATAAATAGAACTGTTCACCCCAACCTAATTAACCTGCGACCTAGTATGGTAAAGGCAGTGATAAATAGAACTGTTCACCCCAACCTAATTAACCTGCGACCTAGTATGGTAAAGGCAGTGATAAATAGAACTGTTCGCCCCAACCTAATTAACCTGCGACCTAGTATGGTAAAGGCAGTGATAAATAGAACTGTTCGCCCCAACTTAATTAACCTGCGACCTAGTATGGTAAAGGCAGTGATAAATAGAACTGTTCGCCCCAACCTAATTAACCTGCGACCTAGTATGGTAAAGGCAGTGATAAATAGAACTGTTCGCCCCAACTTAATTAACCTGCGACCTAGTATGGTAAAGGCAGTGATAAATAGAACTGTTCGCCCCAACCTAATTAACCTGCGACCTAGTATGGTAAAGGCAGTGATAAATAGAACTGTTCGCCCCAACCTAATTAACCTGCGACCTAGTATGGTAAAGGCAGTGATAAATAGAACTGTTCGCCCCAACCTAATTAACCTGCGACCTAGTATGGTAAAGGCAGTGATAAATAGAACTGTTCGCCCCAACCTAATTAACCTGCGACCTAGTATGGTAAAGACTCTAAAACTTCTCTTCCCTAAGACAGTGTCGGATATGGGACGCCATTTATCTTTTAACTCACGAAAAAGTCAGGCACCCATTATTGCAGCTGGTTAGACTATAGCCTGACGCCAAATGATTTCGAACCAGGTGCCTTTGCCTTGAGAAGCTTACTTACTTAGTCGTTCCCCTTCTACCGTGAGGTGTAGAGGTTTGGAAGAGAGAGCGCCAGATTATCCTATCGGCTGTCTTCCTCCTGGCCTGGTTCCATTCTAGTCCTAGGTCCTTCAAAGATTGTCTAATGTTGTCCTCCCAGCGGACTCTGGGTCGTCCTGGGGTCTGGATCTTTGGCTCTTTGTTTCCCATACTTGTTGTGGTAGCCGGTCTTCTCCCATTCTGCAGACATGACCAAACCATCTTAGTTGGGACTGTTCTACTTGGGTCTGCAGGGGGTGGGATTTAAGGCCTTGACGTATCGTCTGGTTGCGTACCATGTCTCTTCTTGTTACTTCAACCACCTTCCTCAGATACCTCATTTCTGAGGTTTGGATCTGGCTTTTGTGGGTTGTAGTCATTGCCCATGACTCGCATCCATATGTCAAGACTTGGACATAGGTGGAGCGGTATTCAGCCATCTTCGTTTTCTTACCAACCTCTCTCTTGCTGAGGAATCCTCGATTTATGGCCTGAAAAAGTCTCCCAGCTGCTGCTTTTCGAGTGGCCAACTCTTCTTTGATGCCTCCCTTTCGGTCTATAATAGCTCCGAGGTATTTAAAGTGGTCTACCTGATCCAGGACCTGTTCTCCCATCTTAATCTGATGTCTTCTATCTTCTCGTGATATCACCATGGATTTTGTTTTAGAGCTGCGTATGACCATCCCTCTCTTCTCCAGCTCTTCCTTCCAGACTTGCAGGTTGAATTGGAGATGTGCCTCTGATTTAGCAATCAGGGCAACATCATCAGCAAATGCCAGCTCCGAAATATAGACCTGTCTCATCTTCCAGTACCCCACTGAATACTTTCTTGTTCTCTCCTTACATGCCTTAATGACATCGTCCATGAGGAGTATGAAAAGGTAAGGTGACAGGATATCACCTTGTCTTACACCAGTGGAGGTCCTGAACTCTTCTGACTTATGGTTTGCTGTCCTCACATAATTTCTGCAAGACTTGTAGAAGCTCTGTATAGCATGAATCAGAGGTGCTGGAATGTTCTTCCTTGCCAAACAATCCCAAAGTTTGCTCCAGGAGACCCTGTCAAACGCCTTTTCCAGATCTATGAAACAAAGATGGATCTCACTCTTATACTCAAGGGCCTTTTCACTCAGCTGTCTGAGTTTGAAGATTGGGTCTTGAGTACTTCGGTTCGCTCGGAATCCGCACTGGACCTCATCCAGTTGTGGCTCAGCTAGGCGTCGGAGTTTCTGCTCTAGGATTCTAGAATAGATTTTATCAGAGACACTGAGAAGGGATATGCCTCTATGGTTTCCACACTGTCGATTGTCACCCTTTTTGAAAATTGGTGTTATGATGGCAATCTCCCAATCCTTTGGTATGGTCTTGTTGTACCACGCTGCCTGTAGAACCCTTACGAGTAATAGGTCGCCTGATGCTCCCATGTACTTAACCATTTCTGGTGTTATACCATCATGCCCTGCTGCTTTGCCCATCTTGATTTTCTCCAGTGCTACCTTCAGTTCTTCCATCTTTATGTCATCTTCAGCATCATTGGTTTTCTCTTCTGTGCTAGTGGTTATCATTTCTGATGCTTCACCATGCTCACCATCCAGGAGTTCTGAGAAATATTCTTTCCATCTTTCCATTACTTCTTTCTGTGCAGTAAGCAATTTGCCTTGCTTGTCCTTTATAAATTTGAGAGGGCATTGTTTTTCCTTTCTCATGTTCTTTAGGGTCTTATAGAACAATTTCTGGTTTTCTTGTGCATCTTTTTCTAGCTTTTCTCCAAATTCTTCCCAGGACTTCTGTTTTGCTGCTAGCACTTTGTTCTTTGCTTCTGTTCTGAGCGTCACATATTCTCTATATTTTTCCATCTGTCCTGTTGTGTTTTTAGGCTCCATGCCATTTTCTTCTCTCTTATTTTCTCTTTGACTTCCTCTGTCCACCAAGGTGTCCTCTTTCTCTTGTTCCCAAGTCGGACTTCACCGCATGCTTCTGCTGCAGCTGTCTTTATGATATCCTTGAATTTATATTCCAGAGGGTTTCCAAGTTATCAGATCCTTCTTCTATGTTGCTCACCGCTGCAGCAATAAACCCCTGATATCTGGTCTTAATTTCTGGCTCTTTCAGCTTGTAGGTCCTAATGCTCATTTCTCCCGCTCGTTTACTTGGTTTTTTGCGTGATGTTGGTCAGTTCCTAGGCTGAGCAACTCTTTCAGATGTTCTTTTGATTGTTAGCAGGTAGTGATCACTTCCAATCTTTGGCCCCCTCCAGACTCTAGCATCCCGGACATATTTGAATGAGCTTCTCCTAACAATGGCATAGTCGATCACTGACTTCTCATTCTTGGTTGGTTCACATCTAGTGTATGCATGTATGCGCTTATGGGGGAACTTTGTGTTTGTGATGATCAGATTCTGCGCACTGCAGAATATAAGGAGTCGCTTTCCATTGTCATTGAGAGTATCTTCTCCATATCTTCCGATAACTCCACCCCATCTAGCATGGTCATTTCTAACTCTGGCATTAAAATCTCCGAGCATGATAACGTCATCTAGGCAGTCATCCACTGTCCTTTGAAGCAGCTCGAAGAATTCCTCCTTGACCTCTGCTCTCTCATCCTCATTTGGCCCATACACTATGACCAGGTTGACTATGGTTTCTCCTTCTTTTAGTTTTACAACCATAATGCGCTCCGAGACAAAGTTCCATCCCTTGATACTATCTTTCTGGTTTTTGGCCACAATGCAACCCACGCCCCCTTTAGCTCTTTCAGATGTGGGTACACCACTGTAGAGCAGCGCGTTGCCATCGAGATCCATGACTCCTTGTCCCTTTTTCTTTCTTTCGGTAATAGCCAGGATTTCTAATTTTGCTTTCCTCATCTCTTCCATCAGCTCCTCTTCTTTCCCATTTATACTTCTTGTGTTCCAAGTTCCATAAGTCGTAGTCCGTTCCAGTTCGTCGCCTTTAGAATCAGTCCGGTTTTCTCTGTTATATTGCTCGTAATCATAGTTTAAAGCAAACAGATGATTGGCCTGTTGTGCCTTTGCATGGTGGAGGGGCTGCCTCCTTACGGCCTCCATGCAGGCAGCCCACCTCCTTTTTCATCCGGGCTTGGGACCGGCATAGGCGGAGTTGCCTTGATAAGCAAGCGCTCAAAAATCATGCCATTACAGAATGCAGCAGTTAAATCAACTGCCATCACAAGGCTTCAGGTCAAGGGATAGATGGTGTGAAGAAAATTTGGGAACACAAGGTCAAACGCCAGCCCGAAGGTCAAACGCCAGCCGGGGTCAGAATATGGACTCTGCTTAACTACACATGTTTTATCCGTTACTTCAAACGATACATATTATTTTATGTTTCTCTTCTGAGACTCTAACCAGTCAAAGATGTCCCTTATTGACATTAATCGGAGATCAGGGGACAAAGCGGACTCAAACACCACCAAATAAAGTAACTTACATGAAAAATGTATTTTTTCCCTGGTCCCGTGGAGGGTCCCTCGATTCCCATTGGTGGGACCTCTCCGCTCTTGATTTGAGAGACTTTCTTGCCGACGTGGGTGCGACAGTAGATTTCCTTGTCTCCCGTGTTACCATCGCAACGCTGGTATGATTGTATTGTCAGGGGAAGGCCACAAATGCGGCACCGAAAACACTGCTTGTGAAAGAGGATACCTGCAATCATAAGTTGTATCAACACAATCATAAGTTGTATCAACACAATCATAAGTTGTATCAACACAATCATAAGTTGTATCAAATACATCATCAGCTGTATCAACACAATCACATGCTATATCAATAAAATCATAAGTTGTATCAAAATAATCAAACGCGGTATCAACACAATCATAGGATCGACCACACAATCATAAGCTATATCAATGCAATATTAAGATGTATCAATACAATCAAATGTTGCGTCAACTCATTCATAAGTTGTGTCAACACAATCGTAAGTAGTTTCAACACAGTCATGAGTTCTATCAAATGCAATCATAAGTTATACCAAACACAACCACACATTGTCTCAACACATCAAAGCTGAATCAAACACAATCATATGTTGGTTGCATCAAACACAATCGTAAGTTGTCTCATTACAATCATGAGTTGCATTAAAAAGTTGCATCAAACACAATCATAAGTTGCATCAAACGCAATCATAAGTTGCATCAAACACATTCATAAGTTGTATCAACATAACCAGAAGTTGTATCACATGCAATCAGAAGTTGTGTCAAACACAATCATAAGTTCTCTCAATATCGTCATAAGTTGTATCAAACATAATCATAAGCAGTATCAACACAGTCATAAATTGTGTCAACACAACAAATTCCGATATTAACACCATCATAAGTTGTATCAAACACAACCAAAAGATATATCAACACAATCATAAGATGTATCAAACACAATCATAAGTTGTACCACATGCAATCATAAGTAATACCAAACACAATCATAAGTTGTATCGACACAAGCATAATTTGTATCAAACACAATCATTAGTTGTATCAACACAATTAACAGTTGTATCAAACACAATCAATAGTTGTATCTACACAATCATAAGTTGTATCAAACACAATCATTAGTTGTATCAACACAATCATAAGTTGTTGTAGCGTAGTTCTGAACCAATATCTAATGGCAATTAACGAGAGCTTACCTACCTATATCGGTATGTCAACAAATGTTTCGACCAATCACTGCACGACCTGAAAACCCGTCGCAGGAACCTTAGGCTGCAGGATAGCTAGATGAAATGTGTGCAAACGTGAATGTGTATTTGTGACTTCAGGCCAAAGGATAGGGTATGTCCCTCGGAACAGTGAGCACAGTAAGATAACAGGAATCATAAGCTTTCATTAAATACATGGATTTAAGTTGTAGAAGCATGGACACAGGAGTTATGAGTGATTACATGCAGTAAAAACTTAGAGCGGAGGCTGTTTTCCCCGGTTTCGACTGCGATTGCAAACGCTACAAGGGAGGCAGAAAACGGATAGCTTGTTAAAATGATAGCGCCCAATCGGTCGGTTTAAACAAGACCTGGATGGAAGGAATCGGTTGGGAAACACCGGAATAATAAATTATCGAAGTTTTGTAAGATTTACAGATCGGGGAGAAAGCGTCAACTTTACCGAAATTTTGGTAAACTAAGCTGACCCGGGCAGCCAATGGAATCGCTTGTCTTCTGTTCGCCCGCTACCTGTAATAAAAAGGGAAGCAAATCTGGAATATTTCTCTTGAACCATCACAGCCAGCTCGAAGACAGCACTATATCAAATCGAGCGTCCTTTTCAGGGCGAACGCAGCCGTCGGATTTCACTAAAATGACTCGTTCCAAGCCACAAGCGAAAAAGAGGAAAGTATATACAAGCCCTCAAACACTTGTCAGCAGCATCAAACAAGAACCTGCAAAGAACAAACAGAGTCAGCCGGGGAGCACGAATACTCCAACTACTAGCGTCGTGGCCGATCCCTTTCAGAAGCCGAACAACGCAGCCAGTGACACGAACGATGAGCAACCCAGAGCGTCGAAGGCAGAGGACAACCAGACTCCGAAGCCGGGCAAAGCAACACCACCGATAAAACAAGATGTCAAGGCGGCGGCTCCACTGTGTAGTGAACAGACAACATCTACAAATCAAGGCCACAGAACTTCATCAACAGACGGTAACAATGCCATGAAACCCGACAAATTAAATCCACCACCAAAACAAGATATCATAGTCGAGTCTCCATCATACAGCGACCAGGCAACATCGAAAAAACGAGATCAGAGGCAGACAACCAACCAGAATGTGAATTCGTCCAGCAGACCATACACTCAAACTGAGACAGATGTCGGAAAGTGCCAGCTTCGCAAGCAGAGAAATGCTGTTTCTCACCATACACTACAGGAGAGAACCATAAAGATCACTCAGATGTCGGGAAGTGAGGCCTCGCTCAGGGCCCTACCCGACGATAAAGTGATCGGTATCCTAGAGGCAATAACGGGCAGGAGAAGCATTAATAGAGTTGCAAGGCACGAAAAAGGTGTTATAATATCGCTAAATAACACGGAGAAGACAACAGAACTGATGGTCGAACTAGAGTCCGGACACAAAGAAGTCCAGCTGCCCCACCAGATGAAAGTGACTATGGAGATCTCCAAGAAGACCAAAAAGATAGTGGTAAGAGGGATCGACAACAATCGGTCTACACAAGAAGTCCACAGCCGCCTGCAAACAGAAAACAAAAATATCAAAATAACACAGGTGGAAAGACTGAAGACATGGGACAAGAAGGACACAAACCTAGTTATCCTTACTATTGAAGGGACTTCAAGACCGAGACAAATAAACCTAGACGACAGATGTCGAAAAACAGAAGAGTACATCCCTCCTGTTATGCAGTGCTCAAACTGCCAGCAATTTTCACATACCAAGAAAACTTGCAGGAGAGAGACAGTTTGTCGGTACTGTGCGGGAAGTCACGCATACAACGAATGTCGTGACGCGAAAAAAGATACCAACTATAAAGTACGCAACTCCAACAGAACCTGTGCAAACTGTCTCGGGAACCACGGGGCAAGATACAGTGGATGTCCGACCTTCTATGAGACAAAGGCCATACTGAAGGAATCGATAACAAAAAACATCCCCTTCAGAGAAGCAAGAAACCGAGTGGCTTCAGGCAGCACTGTCAAACAGGAACAGCACACAAGAGCCCAGCTGGTAAAAATAACATCAGAGGTGCGAGACTTAAAACTACAACTCAAAGTCGAGACGAACAAGCAACACAACGAAGACTCAGATGCCTTAAGAGACGAAACAATAGGAGCCTTACAGAGCGCCCAGGCAATGTTACAGGAAATGAAATCCATCAAACACGAGATAAAAGTCGACATCGCCAAACTCGCAGAACTAAAGGCAGAGAACGAAGAAATCCTCAAAAGAATTGAAACAGAGAGAAGGATCGTTGAGGATATCCTTACAAAAAGTAGAGAACAAAACAAAGAAACTAAAGACAAAATGAGAACCGTGTCATGAAATATTCTAATCCACATATATAAATTATTAGGTAAATATAAAGCCTAACAAATAAAATTAATAAAGAGAAGAGCAATGGGAAAATAACAGTGCTGTCACAAAGAATGTACTCGAAATCCCCCTTGTTTTCTGCTTCGTCTGCAAATTGTAACGCTTTCACGTTGATATAAAAGCTTACTGTATTATTACCCGCCTTCTTCAATGAAACGTGTGCTGCATTTCTAAGAAAAACATTGAGACGTACTGCGTAATGACCTAAATTAATCCTAACATTAATTATACTGCGTTACCAAAACGAACGAACAGTTGGACTAAAGGATAAAAAGAGAAGGGAGAGGCAGAAAGCCGAACACTAAACACGCTTCGCGCGATACATAAATGCTGCCATCACGCGTGTAAGACTACAAGCACTAACTTTTTTTCAGACGGACAGTGATAAAATACATTAACCATCCCAGAGTTAGGTTTATAAATCATAAAAAAAACTCTTATTAGAAAAGATAACATTAGATGGGTTTACGGTTGAGAACATAACAGTACCCAGACAGCACATCTTCGAAACAGGAGGTAGAAGAAATTGCATATTTTGAATGCAGCCACGTAGCTCCTTTAAATTTGTATTTTTGGGTTCCTTAGGGCTTGCTGACAAATAATATGTAAAACGTTACGCAAATAGTCCAGGAATTAATAAATTATACCCAAAATAAAATATTGGGGGTGCCTGACAGCATAAAATCATTTCTGCTCATAAGATTTTTTTTTAACGTGTTTGAAAAAAATTTACGTTACAGAAATAGCCTACCATGTAAACTCCAAATTGATTGGAGCGCAACAAATGAAAGCCTAACCACGATTGGTCGGGCTATAAATACTATCTTGGTTGTTAGGGGAAACGGGGAAAGGTAACATTTTTTCAAACACTTGTCGAAACGGGGCTCATTGGTCAGACTCGCTGATATACACACTTGGGAGCGTTAGTTCGAAAACACTTGTTTAAAATAGCTTGATAAAGCATCAGTGCGTTGAAGCCAGCATATATTTGGCTAAATAAAAGCCTGGAAGATAAGCAGATGGGAATTTGTGCCAGTTTGTGCCAGAATTCATTGCTAATCAACGTATCTGTGTTTATTCGTATGAATTGTGGTAAGCTTGAACCATTCAATATCTTTTAATGAAAATTGAATGTGAATTGTGATTTATGCCTGTATATATATGTGTAGTTCAGTGGCCAACGTGAGGTAAAGCCTGTAATGCTCCAGCCTGAACAGAGGGTGTCGGAGAGAAGTAAAACGGCATGGAATGGCCAAACAGTACACTGACACCTGGATGATTGACTAGAAAGAAATAATGCTGGAAGTGCAGAGGCGTAGTAACCATTAAGAAGGGTAATACTGGAATAAAGTATTTCAAATGAAGCTGACAGTTGGCCTAATGCTCTGAACTCAATGTTTGTGCTGTGTTGTGATCAATGTAACAAGAGAGTTTAAGTTAGTTATGAAGTAGAAGGTACATCCTTCTTGATTTCAGGGACAGTGGTCTTGATGGTACTGAGCAGCACCTAGTCAGAGCTTTGCTGAATCCAGAGTCGGACAGCATACTCCTTGGTCTTTTAGCTATCAGTGAGGTGTCTCCAGAGCCCAGAGGAGAATTCGAGCAGAGGAGTCCTTTCCTGCCGCCATCACGCCAGATAAGCGAATTGGCCAGCTGAGCTCAACATTATGTCCCCTCATCTTGAACTGACTTTTTAAAATTAACATTAAGAGGGGAATTTACTTGTCTTAAAATCAGGAACTGTGAACATCTCCAATACTGGTCCCTAAAGACAAACTATTGAAGTCATGATGACAAATACCAACAGAGCTTGAACAAAACAAAACCAGTATTACCTCATTTTACTACTACACAACTGACACACATAGAACATTTGTAATAATATATGTCACTACAATATTCATATTAAATACATTCTGTACATAACTTGTAATTTAAATTGATTGTGATTCCTGGTTCCCTTGTAGTTGAATCAGGACACATATTCATTCATGCCAGTAATGAATACATATTGTTATTTGAAAGTTTATCAGTGACTCTTTTAAGATATCTTTGTAGAGTGTTATATGTATGTGAGTGTCACAGTGTTGTCAAGAGTAGTGGATTAAATTAAATTGTTTATCTGTCTGTTGTTGTGACTTACACTTCACCATACTCATACCCTAGACACATAACGTAGCATCACACTATTCCAGAATAATTCTGACTGAGATATATAGATATGTGGTAGCAAGTAAGGTTATCTATAATACACTACTCTTAATAGATATAGATACCTTCACAGCTGATCTCAGTCAGTACACTAAGTTCCCTATAAGTATTTATAACATCCCACTTCACCACATATATTGGGGTCTCGCTCTGGGATTTTGAATCTTTAACTATTAAAAATATTGGGGGTAATTCACTTCAGGGAATATAAGAATTAAAAGGTATCCTTGGGTGGAATTAAATAAGGTTGAGCTCACGGTGCCTGTGTTGTCCATTAGATATATAGTTAGAAATTGAATTGTTGGGTAGACATTATAAAAATTTACCTGATAGACAATGGCGGACCTGGCCAAATTTCGATCTGCTGCGGTTCAGACTGCAAAAGAGTTAGGATTAGATGGGCAAGTTATGGTTGCCTATGTCACAACGGAATGTGACAAATTTATTGAACGCGAAGAAAGAAGATTAGAAAAAGAAGCCGAAAGAAGGTTAGAGGCTGAAAGGGAAATTAAGAAGTTACAATTTGAAGCTGAGGCTGAGACTAAGAGGTTGCAAGCTGAGGCTGAGACTAAGAGGTTGCAGATTGAGGCTGACAAAGAGGCTAAAGCATTGGAAGCCGAGGAAAGAAGACAAGCTGCAGAAAGGGAAGAGAAGAAATTAGCTGCAGAAAGAGAAGAGAAGAAATTAGCTGCAGAAAGAGAAGAGAAGAGATTAGCTGCAGAGAGGGAAGCAGAAAAGGAGGAGAAGAGATTACAAAGGGAACATGAGTTACGACTAAGGGAGTTTGAGTTTCAAGGCCATGCTCCTGAAAATGGTGCCAGTCCCTTTGCCTCTGATGCTACGGTTACTCAGGGAGCCTCAACCTCAGCTATGAACTTTCATTTAGATCATTTTGTTGAGAAAGACGATGATATTGAGAGCTATATAAATAGGTATGAACTATTAGCCACCACGTATGGGTTAGAGAGAGAAAGGTGGAGCTTAAAGTTATCTCAGGGACTTCGTGGGGCAGCTTATGAAGTTTTTGCAAAAATGAGCAGAGGTGATCAGGAAAATTATGACATGCTAAAGCAGGCTCTTTTGTTAAGGTATGAAAAGAATGCAGAATTTTACAGGAAAAAATTTAGGAATGCTAAACTACTGTCAGGTGAAACCTATCACCAGTTCTCTGCACGAATAGAGACATACTTGGAGAAATGGACTTCTCTAGGGAAAACCCAAGATCTTAAGGAAATGGTCCTTATAGAGCAACTAAGAGAGTCCATGGCTCCAGACCTGAGAAAGTTTCTCATGGAACAAGGTGCAGAGAGGCTGGGTGAGTTGCTAAATGTTGCTGAAAGGTATCAAGCAGCTCAAGCAGAGGTAACAGGTAATAAAAAGAAACAGGTGGATAACTTTAGGGCACCACAGAACTTTAATAAATTTGATCCTAGGGATCAAAATAAAGGTAAGCACCAATTTGATAGGCCACGGTATGAAAATAAAAATAAATTCCCACAATTCGATGAAAGGAAATATGATGAAAGAAAATCTTTCAACCAAGGAAAAAGGTGGTGTAAGAATTGTCAGATGGACAATCATGACACTGACCGTTGCAGAAGGAAACCTGTGTATATGGCAACCCTTCAGGTCAGGTCGACCTCAAGACAGGAGGAGGATATTATGTTAGATACCACTCCAGAAGAGATGAGGAAGGCACAGGCTGGGGATAAAACACTCAAGCCTTGTTTCAGAAAATTGTCAACTTGTCATACAACTCCAGGCAAGGGAGATTTTTACATGAAAAACAAGTTGATGTATAGGAAGACTGGAGCTAGATCCAATGGTCACGGACAGCTGGTTCTTCCAAAAAGATACAGGACAGACTTAATAAGGAGTCTACATGTGAAACCAGATGGGGACCATGAGAAAATAGGTACCATCATTCAAAAGGTGGCTCACAATTATTATTGGCCCAAAGCAAGATGGGACATTGAGAACTTTGTAGAAAGGTGTAGCATAGCACATGAGGGAACACCCACAAGTGGGAACATGGATCAGGACCTGGACACGCCATGGGGCAAAATCAGGCCTGACAATAAAAGGAAAAATAAATTTGATAAGTGGACCAAATGGAATGGGAAGCCCCTTTTCACGGACAAGCTTCACTTAACTGTTTTACAATGGCCACTATGCGGAGAGTGCAAAAAGATGTCTTACCCCAGGATAAGCCGAAAATCCCTCAATCGGACTTAAACAAACTGGAGGAAGAAGATGTAGAGAGGAAATCTCTCATCAAGAATTTTAAGTGGGGAGAAAGCCCCAAAAGAAAAATTGGTAGCGGTCGTTTTGTGAATGAAAATTCTGGGAGGAAAAATCATCACTATAAAGCTTCGAGTGGAAGAGACCATACCGGTGCATGGACAAATAGGTCCACACAATTAAAGGTCCATATGTAGCTTTGTTAAGAACGTGGACTGATGAAAAGGCAGAGGAAAACATTACATCTTCATACCAATATGTGAATGAGCTGACCACTCGGTTGAAAACTGGCTGGAAACTTGCCAATGAAAATTTGAAACAAGCCAGGAAGAAACATGCTGCCTATTATAACAGGAAGGCGAAAGACAGAAATTTGGCTGTGGGAGAGAAAGTACTGCTTCTTTTGCCCGGGAGTCAGAATAAGTTACAAATTGGATGGCAGGGTCCATATACAGTTTTAGAGAAGGTGTCTAGAACAAATTATAAGATAGATAAGAAGGGGAAAGAAAAAATCTATCATGTGAATCTCCTGAAGAAATATTTGGAAAGAGAACATCAGGAAGAGACACACTTGTTGACATTGTCCATCGCCATGGAGATGAAAAAGGAACCACTTTCATCATTTGAATATCCATTACACACCTGTGAGACAGCAGCACAGGTGAAAATCAGTACACATTTAACGAAAACTCAGAAAGAGAGAGTGCAACAGGTTCTAAATAATCATGCAGAGGTGTTAACAGACCGACCAGGGCATACCAACCTATTGGAATATGATATGAAACTCATAGACTCCACACCTGTCTGTATGAAACCATATTCGATTCCGTTTGCTAAGGAAAAAGCTTTGAAGGAAGAGATAGACTATCTATTGAAGGAAGGAATTATTTCGCACAGTGAGTCTTCGTATAGTTCCGGTGTTGTACTCTTAAGGAAGCCCTCTGGAGAACATAGACTCTGTATAGATTACAGGAGACTGAACGCTATTACAGAAGGACAGGTGGATCCATTGCCGGATACAAATCAGCTGTTTGCCAGGCTAAATAAAGCTAAATATTTCTCAAAAGTGGATCTGAGTAAAGGATACTATCAGATTCCAGTAAAGCCTGAGGTTAGACCATACCTAGCTTTTAGTACCTCAGAAGGACACTATGAGTTTAATAGATTGCCATTTGGATTGAAGAATGCGCCTAGTGTCTTCTCTAGAATGATGAGAAAATTATTGGATCCTCTGAATAATCCCTGTATAACAAATTTTATGGATGATATCCTTATAGCAACAGAAACATTTGAGGAACACATTGACTCTCTGAACATGCTGTTTGATCGACTTAGGGAGGCAAATTTAACAGCCCGACCAACCAAATGTTGCGTTGGATGTAAAGAATTGGAATTTTTGGGACACACAGTTTATCAGGGAAACATGACCCCTGACCCAAAGAACTTAGAGAAACTACAGAAAGCCCCGAGACCACAAACCAAGAAGGACGTGAGATCCTTTGTCTCATTATGTGGTTTCTACCAGAAGTATATCAAAAACTTTAATTCCATATGTGCACCGTTAACTGAATTGACACGTAAAGGACATCCAGATCGCATTACATGGACTCCACAATGTGAAATGACTTACCAAGAGTTGAAGGAAAAGCTCACAAGTAAACCCATTTTGAAATTACCTGACTTAAGTCAAGAATTCATAGTAAGGACGGATGCAAGTAATATTGGGCTGGGTGCAACTCTTCTACAGAAATCAGATGCATTGGATGGGGAATTAAGCCCAGTGGCATATGCTAGCAGAAAGTTGAATAAAGCTGAAATCAACTACTCAACTAGCGAAAAAGAATGTCTTGCAGTAATATGGGCGATAAAGAAATTCAATATTTATCTATATGGGAAGGCATTTAAGTTGCAAACAGATCACAAACCTTTATCGTTTTTAGCACAGGCTAAGCATGAGAACTCTAGGTTACTCCGATGGTCTTTGCTTCTGGCTCCATATAATTTTAGCATTGAGTATATATCTGGAAAAACAAATCTGGGAGCGGATTTTTTAAGCCGCCATCCGTGTGATGAGAATCACCGTAAACCCCAGAAATAATAATAAATTTCTCTATGTGTATATAGAATAAAGGACTGACATATAATGTCTGTTTTAAGAGGGGAGGTGTCATGAAATATTCTAATCCACATATATAAATTATTAGGTAAATATAAAGCCTAACAAATAAAATTAATAAAGAGAAGAGCAATGGGAAAATAACAGTGCTGTCACAAAGAATGTACTCGAAATCCCCCTTGTTTTCTGCTTCGTCTGCAAATTGTAACGCTTTCACGTTGATATAAAAGCTTACTGTATTATTACCCGCCTTCTTCAATGAAACGTGTGCTGCATTTCTAAGAAAAACATTGAGACGTACTGCGTAATGACCTAAATTAATCCTAACATTAATTATACTGCGTTACCAAAACGAACGAACAGTTGGACTAAAGGATAAAAAGAGAAGGGAGAGGCAGAAAGCCGAACACTAAACACGCTTCGCGCGATACATAAATGCTGCCATCACGCGTGTAAGACTACAAGCACTAACTTTTTTTCAGACGGACAGTGATAAAATACATTAACCATCCCAGAGTTAGGTTTATAAATCATAAAAAAACTCTTATTAGAAAAGATAACATTAGATGGGTTTACGGTTGAGAACATAACAGTACCCAGACAGCACATCTTCGAAACAGGAGGTAGAAGAAATTGCATATTTTGAATGCAGCCACGTAGCTCCTTTAAATTTGTATTTTTGGGTTCCTTAGGGCTTGCTGACAAATAATATGTAAAACGTTACGCAAATAGTCCAGGAATTAATAA
Source organism: Oreohelix idahoensis (assembly GCA_024509875.1). NCBI lineage: Eukaryota > Metazoa > Mollusca > Gastropoda > Stylommatophora > Oreohelicidae > Oreohelix > Oreohelix idahoensis. The sequence goes on from JAMPIV010005803.1 coordinate 226,096, forward strand.
ATTATACCCAAAATAAAATATTGGGGGTGCCTGACAGCATAAAATCATTTCTGCTCATAAGATTTTTTTTTAACGTGTTTTAAAAAAATTTACGTTACAGAAATAGCCTACCATGTAAACTCCAAATTGATTGGAGCGCAACAAATGAAAGCCTAACCACGATTGGTCGGGCTATAAATACTATCTTGGTTGTTAGGGGAAACGGGGAAAGGTAACATTTTTTCAAACACTTGTCGAAACGGGGCTCATTGGTCAGACTCGCTGATATACACACTTGGGAGCGTTAGTTCGAAACCACTTGTTTAAAATAGCTTGATAAAGCATCAGTGCGTTGAAGCCAGCATATATTTGGCTAAATAAAAGCCTGGAAGATAAGCAGATGGGAATTTGTGCCAGTTTGTGCCAGAATTCATTGCTAATCAACGTATCTGTGTTTATTCGTATGAATTGTGGTAAGCTTGAACCATTCAATATCTTTTAATGAAAATTGAATGTGAATTGTGATTTATGCCTGTATATATATGTGTAGTTCAGTGGCCAACGTGAGGTAAAGCCTGTAATGCTCCAGCCTGAACAGAGGGTGTCGGAGAGAAGTAAAACGGCATGGAATGGCCAAACAGTACACTGACACCTGGATGATTGACTAGAAAGAAATAATGCTGGAATTGCAGAGGCGTAGTAACCATTAAGAAGGGTAATACTGGAATAAAGTATTTCAAATGAAGCTGACAGTTGGCCTAATGCTCTGAACTCGATGTTTGTGCTGTGTTGTGATCAATGTAACAAGAGAGTTTAAGTTAGTTATGAAGTAGAAGGTACATCCTTCTTGATTTCAGGGACAGTGGTCTTGATGGTACTGAGCAGCACCTAGTCAGAGCTTTGCTGAATCCAGAGTCGGACAGCATACTCCTTGGTCTTTTAGCTATCAGTGAGGTGTCTCCAGAGCCCAGAGGAGAATTCGAGCAGAGGAGTCCTTTCCTGCCGCCATCACGCCAGATAAGCGAATTGGCCAGCTGAGCTCAACATTATGTCCCCTCATCTTGAACTGACTTTTTAAAATTAACATTAAGAGGGGAATTTACTTGTCTTAAAATCAGGAACTGTGAACATCTCCAATACTGGTCCCTAAAGACAAACTATTGAAGTCATGATGACAAATACCAACAGAGCTTGAACAAAACAAAACCAGTATTACCTCATTTTACTACTACACAACTGACACACATAGAACATTTGTAATAATATATGTCACTACAATATTCATATTAAATACATTCTGTACATAACTTGTAATTTAAATTGATTGTGATTCCTGGTTCCCTTGTAGTTGAATCAGGACACATATTCATTCATGCCAGTAATGAATACATATTGTTATTTGAAAGTTTATCAGTGACTCTTTTAAGATATCTTTGTAGAGTGTTATATGTATGTGAGTGTCACAGTGTTGTCAAGAGTAGATTAAATTAAATTGTTTATCTGTCTGTTGTTGTGACTTACACTTCACCATACTCATACCCTAGACACATAACGTAGCATCACACTATTCCAGGATATAATATTAAAGGTTTATCTATTACACTATCTTAATGATACCTTCACAGCTGATCTTGTACACTAAGTGATTTATACACTTCACCATACTCATACCCTAGACACATAACGTAGCATCACACTATTCCAGAATAATTCTGAGATATATAGATATGTGGTAGCAAGTAAGGTTATCTATAATACACTACTCTTAATAGATATAGATACCTTCACAGCTGATCTCAGTCAGTACACTAAGTTCCCTATAAGTATTTATAACATCCCACTTCACCACAAACCGAAATCATACAGCAACTAATAAGCAATCAAGAAAGAACAAAAGCAGCCATAAAAGAAGGCATACCTAATATAATTAAGTCAGCCATAGAACAACACACATCGAAACAGACAACAGCGAGTAAGGATCAAAGAGGCAGCTAGTGGTCCTTTTCAGGACCAGTCATCTCCAGGACAAGGAACGCGATACCAGCGAAGACGTTAAAACACTTTATCCCCCAATATAACCGTTTGTAACCCGTAAGGCAGGAAACGAATACCATGAGCACGCCACGACACCATAACCGGACAAGCAACGAAGAGGTATCCAGACAGTCAGCTAGTGGTCCTTTTCAGGACTAACAACCGGCTAGCACCGAAGAAACTAAACGCAATATATACCCCAATTATAACCAACTTTCAGGTTGAACAGGGTATAACAGCAACATAGTAGACAAAGGAACGAACGAACGAATATTTCTCTTGAACTGCCATAAACAAATTCGTCAGAAGACAGATGTCATATTCTACCATAGAGCTAATTTGTCATTTGCCAGTGAAGCAGACTGCATGGGTTTATTAAAAGCCTGTTGAATCTGAGATTGTGGGTAAGAGAATTAAGTCATAATATGTATAATATTAATTACTAGTGGGTAATGGAAGTGATTTTGTGTGTAAAATCTCATTGTGTGATTCGTAGAAGGAAAGCTGCTTTGTGCTGTATAAATTATGTTCGACATTAAAGCTAAGGCCGGACGGAATGAGGGTTGTTAGTTTCAGAAGCTTTTAAAGCCTTTTTCTGATTGCTGGACTGGACAATACTATCAGAAATAAGTAAAAGAGGAAAGATTGTAATTTAATGTATTGTTTGAGTATACACTCAACACTCACCATAAAGCCTATGAAGTTTTAGTGATGTCAATCATGGACATATTAGGAAAGTATGTGTGTTTTAATGTTGTGTTATATTATTGCATAAACCTATTTGTCACTGACTGAGTCTACCTTTCCTGTGTTACCATCACTTATTCTGAACTGCCTCACTAATCTACGATCTGGGTATGAGGATTTTAGAGCCAGATGCTATGTAGGACCTATTACATTTCAGGTCAGAGGTATACTGTCACTCATCTTGTTAGCAGAGACGAAGATTGGTGTTGTACCTAGCGGTGTAGGATTTGTAGTGATGAAAAAAAAGTGATCTCAGTAACACTGTAGACAGAGTGACAGTTTTCAAAAAGCTACATAACATAGAAACACCTTGAAGGTAAATTCAATTGATCTCAGTAACAGTGAAGTCATTGTGACAGTTTTCAATATCTACACCCAAATACTGAAGATAAATTCAAGTACCATCATAAACATTGGTTCCAGAGTGATTAGTTGAACAAAGACTATTTTCATAACATGGGAGCCTTAGCAACAAGGAAAAGACTTTATTTTATTAATTGACTTTTATTTGGTGTACATACATGCAACATCATCAGTGTATTTTTAATTTTAGGTTTTGTGTTTACACAAACAAAACTCAACAGATGAATGTACATAAATGAAATTAAGAAATTGTAGTGCACTGGTTTGACTACTTTATGTCAACTTTGAATTCATTTTTACTTTGAATTTAATTAATTCCCCTAGATACCATAACAGCTCATAGGTATAATTCCGAGAAAGGCACCCTAGAATACAGGTACTGAATATTACTATCTCGGCCAGTAATTCTTTACAGCCTGACTTTAAACCTATGAACTCTATATACCATTGCTCTTTTCTGAGAATGGGGTATTTCTTATAAGACCAGACTCTTCTCTGGCATCATCATCTCATCTCATCTCAACCCATAACCCGTCATGGGTCGTAGGGGTGCCATGGTGGAAGCATCAGCAGACAGGGTCCTCCACTGCTCTCTATTCTCAGCAATGCGTACAAGTGTGGAGAAACCGTGTCCTGCCCATTCTTTGATGTTATCAGCCCAGGATTTTCTTTGCCTTCCTCTTCTCCGTTTACCTTCGACTGTTCCCTGGAGGATCGTTTTCGAAAGGGAGTCATGACGAGTTACATGCCCAAACCAGGCAAGCTTTCGACGTTTCACTATTGACAAAAGTGGTTCTTGATGGCCTGCATAGGTGTTTATCTTCTCTCTAACATAGACATTTGTTTTGTGCTCTTTATAGCAAATGCGCAAAATTCTTCTATAACATTTATGCTCGAAAGCCTGAATCCTTCGCTCCGTATCTGCAGTGAGTGTCCAGCCCTCCCTCACACCCATACAAGAGAATAGATAATACAAGTGATTTGTATAATTTGATCTTCACAGGAAAACTGATGTTACTTTTCCAGATCACATTCAACCTTGTCATGGCAGCTGAGGCCATCTCAAGTCTTGTCTTGATTTCTTTATTTGATCTTCCATCACTACATATAGTGGACCCGAGATATTTAAAGGTGTTAACTTCTTCTAACGTTTTGGCAACTATCCTTGTATCACTTGATACACCTTGTTGTCTATATTCTTCATAAATTATTTAACCTCTCGCGACACTGGGACACTTGTCTGGGATTGTTCCTGTATATTCTGAGCATGCTGTTACCTTTTAGTGCTGTCCAGTGGGAAACTTTTTATAAGTAAATTTTTGGTAGGGCCGGTTAAGAAATAGATTTTTGAGTACAATTGAGTACAAATTAAGGTGTGGTACATGTGACGCAAAATCAGTCATTAATTAATTAATTAAGAAATTAATTTGATTGTGACTAATTATATTGGCAATTTTTTTTTTACTTTGTATTGGTTGCAACTAAATTACAACATTGCCATGGCAGATTTAGTAAAGTTCGGGTCGGCAACACTGCAAATGGGAAAGGAGTTTGGGATGACTGGTGATGCCCTGATCCAGTATGTTACGACTGAGTGCGATAAGTTCACGGAAAGAGAAGATAAGCAGTTAGCATGCAAGCGGAAGCTGAGAAAGAGAATAAGAAACTGCAATTGGAAGCTGAGGAAAGAAGGGTTCAAGCAGAGAGAGAACATGAGCTGAGATTAAAAGAGCTTGAACTTCAGGCAACTGCTAACCACAATGGTAGTAGTTCACCTCATTTGGACAACAGCTCCAGCCAGAGCACCTCAAATGGAGCCACGAATTTTCATCTGGATACATTTGTGGACAAGGTTGACGCAATCGAGGCTTATCTAGACAGATATGAGAGACTAGCGACTACTTATGGTCTAGAAAAAGATAAGTGAAGTGTGAAGTTATCGCAAGGTTTGCGGGGAATTGCGTACAATGTCTTTTTTAAATTGCCAAAAAAGGATCAGGAAGATTACGAAGCCCTGAAGCAGGCATTGCTTGTTCAATATGAACAAAATGCTGAAGCATATAGACGGCGCTTCAGAATGGCGAAGCTTCATCCAGGAGAGACGTATCAGAAGTTCTCAGAAAGATTAGAAACTTACCTACTGAGGTGGTGTAAGTTAGGACACTTCACCCCAGATTTCGAGGGGCTAAAGGAAATGATGTTGATTGAACAACTATTGGATTCCATAACCCCAGAAACTAAGAAGTTCCTAATTGAGCACAAAAGAGACAGGTTGGCTGACATAATCACATATGCGAAAAGCCACCACCTGGCTCAATCCCTGACTCAAGGGAGTAAGAAGAAACAGGAGGAAGTTAAGCAGCCCCAAACTCAAAATAAGTTTGATCAAAAGGACCATGCAACAAAATACAGGCCAAGATATGATAATAAGGATAAAATAATAATAATAAATTCTTTAAGCACCAAACATGGCGCATACGGCAAAAACCAGTGCTCTCCAGATTGTTCGTTGTGACGCCACTCCTCTTAGCTCTTGCACATTATTTAGGCCCAACGTTCTTCCTTCTCTTATTATTGTTCTTCTGAGTGTTTCTTTTGGTCTTCCTTTTTTTCCTCTTACCCTCAGGAACCCAAGTGAGCGCCTGTAGTGGTATTCTGTTGTTTTGCATTCGTAGGACATGACCGATATATGACCATCGTCTTTTCCTTATATAGTCGGAGACATATTTCTGCCTAGAGTCTTCTCTTATTTGTCGATTAGTCTTGAATTCTTTCCAACTGATGTTCATGAGTTTTCTAAGACATTTGTTCTCGAATGTATTCAGCTTGTTCTCCAATGATTTTGTTATTTTCCAACTCTCACAGCCGTATGTTAACACTGAGATAACATTTGAATTAAACAGACGAAGCTTGGTATGTATATTCAATGATCGTAATTTCCAAATGTTAGATAATCTATTGAAGGCGCTAGCTGCCAAAGCAATTCTAGTATGGATTTCTCTTGTTGTGTCACCATCCTGAGTCATTTTACTGCCTAAATAATTGAAACTTTCAACTTTCTGTAGTTTTTCCCCGTTCAAGATGATATCAAAGGTCTCGTTAGAAAAGTTCATAAGGATAGGAACCCACAATTTCAGGATAAGAAACCTTACAAAAAGGAAGAAAGTGGTGCAAAATTTGCAAAATGAATAACCACAACCCGTTGGACTGTAGGAAGAAAAACACTCATCATGCTGCATGTTTGAAAACAGGGAGTATGGATAGGCAGGAACTGATAGTGAGTCAGAATAGCCTCCACCACCCACCTGTAAAAGAACTGGTGACTGTGAGTGGCACTATGTTACCAACAGATTACTGGTGACAATGTATATTGTTATTATAATATTTATCTGTCTGAGGGAAGGTATTTGTTTTTAGAATCAGGATGTTTTCCTGGCCAAAGATGTATCACCCATGATTGATTGATACTTTTGTTATATGGGTTATCTCCCCTGGAGATCGAATTTGGCGTATGAATCTAGACTTCGTTAGTCTGTGCCTTGTTGGGCCAGAAAACAGATTGTTCTTGCTTAGGTTTATGCAGGAATGTTTATGGTCCGAGTCTATGTTTACTCTGTGTCTATTTCAGACGATTCGGTCTTATATCGTGATATCTTGGTATATGTCTAAGTGGAACTATTTTTCCTTGTACTGAACTTTGGGGTCAAGGAGTTTCTGCGCATGCCGAGAGGAAAGAGGGTCTTCCGTGATGATGGAATGCCTGGCAAAGGCCATGTCGAAGACGAGTCCTCAGTCTGTTGATCTCTGTGATTTGTTATGGGGACGAAGATAATTTCTGACATGATTATTAAGTCTATTAGTCCCCAGTGTTTATTCTATAACACCAGGAGAGGAGAGCGTTTGTGGTTGCTAGTGTATTTCCTATGCCAAGGTAAAAGAACTGTTCACTGAACTCTTTCATTCCTAGGCTCAAATGGGCAGACGTCTATATGAATTTACCTATGTCTATATGTCAGGACGACATGTTATCTAGCAGCACTGAATATGTTTATATGCAGCAATTATGAGGACAGAATAGGCTGATACTTGTAGAAAATATTTGTGTTCATGAACTGAACCTTTATTGAAGCTTCATTATGCATCGTTATCGTGAGTGATGCTCACAGGACCAGAAGCCATTTTGAAATCCTATTTATTGTCGATCATCAATCAGAGAACAGGGATGCCCCCTTATTATCAGGGATGATTAAGAGATCACAGTTATACAGAAAACCCAATACTGGTGGGTTAACATTGTCTTCAGATAGATTTGCTGAACTTTACCTAATGGAATCTTCGCTAGAAAAGAGGTTCTGTCTAGGAGTCATGCTTGAACAGTATTTATTAACTGACACGCTGGGTCAATAAGGCCTGATGATTATATTGATAAACAGTGGAAATCTAAGTGCTTGTCTATAGATGTTCCATTGGAATGTTCTTCAACCTGAATGCTAACTTAAGATGGTAGACCATTGATCAACTGTATGCTATTTATGTCGACCTGTGTTCCTGTAACTATACTCGTACTGTCCAAGTGTGTGTGTCCAATTAAACAGTATGAAACGACCACAGTAGTCTGCATCATTGACTTCTAGATACATGTGAGTGAGTGTTTGATCTTCTAGTCAACTCTTCAGAACAATCCATGCATTCGCGTACTGACACTCACATCAACACCCAAAGTCAACATTACATCCTGGTCGGGGCCTCATTACGTTTTTGGACAAGGTGACCTGTATGCCCAACACTGTGTCGGTTTTGAGTTGACCATCTACACCTATACCAGCTGTATTAACATTGTGCCTGGACGAGCTATATAACAAAATAGCACTTATTAACGTGGTGACCGAAAATCAGACCTTATCACACTAGTGTGATATGTTTATATGATACAGGTTTGGACTTCGACTCGGTCGTGAGTTCTACTCTAGTGCACCCTGATCAATATACCACAGAAACAGTGGAGATTCAAGAGGCAACAAAGGAGATTGCAACCAAGACACTTCCCATAGCAGGGATCAATGTGGTATCTCGTTATGTGGAAGGAGTGATACGCGCAGCAGTAATTGATGAACCTATCTACCCGCTGATACTGGGTTGCAGATATGTGTTCTTAGGAGATCCAGAAAAACCTGTAGTCATGGCAGCAGTGCAGACCAGGTCAAGCTTCAGGAAAGAGGAGGATAGTCCAATAAACACTCATCCAGAGAAGATGAAAAAGGCTCAGGCTGAAGATAGCTCACTTAAGCCTTGTTTTGGCAAGTCGCCAAAAGCCCATAACCCCCCAACCAAAGGTGACTTTTACATGAGGAACGGATTACTGTATAGAAAAGCTGGAACAGATCCCAATGGGCATGGACAGCTAGTGGTACCATCTTTGTATAGGGCAAAGGTTATGGAGCTAGGACACGCTATACCATTTAGTGGACACATGGGAATTGGTGTCACTGGACAACGGATAGCCTGTCACTATTTCTGGCCAGGGATTACGGAAGATATAAAAAGATATGTTAAATCCTGTCCAGAATGCCAACGTGTAGCTCCAAAGCATTGGACGGCACCTGCAACTCTAGGAGAAATGCCAATCATGGGGACTCCATTTGAAAGAGTTGCTGTGGATATTGTGGGACCTTTCACTAGGACCAAGAGGAGGAATAGTTACATTCTAACTCTAGTAGACACATGTTCTATGTGGGGAGAGGCAGTAGCCATGTCTTCAATAGACTCTAAACATGTGGTAGAGGCACTTCTTGCAATATTCATGAGGTTAGGTTTCCCCCACCAAATCTTGACTGACAATGGTTCTCAGTTCAAGGGGAAGCTAACTGAGGAAGTATTCAGGATCTTTCAAGCCAGGCATTTTCATTGTTCTCCCTATCACGCACAAGGGAACGGTCAGGTAGAGCGGTTCAACGGCACGCTCATTTCTATCCTGAGAAAACTGGCACTTGAGACACCTGATACTTGTGATCTCTACTTACCGGCAGCCTTGTTTGCATACCGGGAAGTCCCACACAGTACAACAGGAATGGCTCCGGCAACGTTGTTATTTGGCCAGCCCATAAAAGGTCCACTGGAAGCATTGCTGTGGACATGGACTGATGAGAAAGCAGAAGAGACTGTAACCTCATCATATTAGTATGTGAACGAGTTGACATCTCGTCTTGAAACTGGCTGGAAGTTAGCCAATGAAAATCTTCGTAAAGCCAGAAGGAAACATGCTGCTTACTTCAACAAGAGGGCTAGGGATAGAGAACTTGCTGTTGGAGAGAAGGTGCTTCTTCTTTTACCCAGCAGTAACAACAAACTGCAAATAGGATGGCAGGGCCCATATACTGTTCTAGAGAAACTGTCTAGAACCAACTATAAAATAGAATAGAAGGGGAAAGAGAAAGTCTATCATATCAACTTACTCAAGAAGTATGATAGAGCTGCATCCGAAAGTGCCCATCTTATGACACTGACCATTGCTACGGAAATGAAGAGCGATCCTCTCACCTCATATGAGTATCCTTTAAGGCCTTGTGAAACGTTCAAGCAGGCGAAAATTAGTACTCACCTGATGAAAGGACAGAGGGAGCAAGTTAGGAAAGTACTAGAAACCCATGCAGACGTGCTAATCGGGGCGCACATACTTACTAGAATATGACATGAAAATTTTAGACCCAACACCGATCTACATGAAAATTTATACCCTTCGCCAAGGCACAGGCATTGAAAGAAGAAATATAATACTTGTTGAAGGAAAACATCATTTCAGAATCAGAATCGCCTTACAGCGCTAGTGTAGTTTTGCTGAGGAAAGCAACAGGGGAACATCGACTCTGCATTGACTACAGAAAACTGAATGCCATAACAGAGTCACAAGCAGATCCATTACCTGACACAAATCAACTGTTCGCAAGATTGAATAAGGCAAAGTATTTCTGCAAAGTGGATCTGAGTAAGGGGTATTATCAGATTCCTGTCAATCCGGAAATCAGACCGTTACTGGCCTTTAGCACTTCGGAGGGGCATTATCAAATTAATGTATTGCCTGTTTGTTTGAAAAACGCTCCGAGTGTGTTCTCCAGGATGATGAGGAAGTTACTAGATCCCTTACAAAACTCGGCTATCCTAAATTTTATGGATGATATCCTCATAGCAACTGAGACATTTGAGGAACACATATCATCTCTGGAAATGTTGTTGGACAGACTCAGAGAGGCAGGATTGACCGCTCGCCCCACAAAATGTTGTATTGGTTGCCAGGAACTGGAATTTTTGGGTCATACAGTGTATCAAGGAAACATGACGCCTGACCCCAAGAATTTAGAAAAGCTGCAAAAAGCACCAAGACCGCAAACAAAGAAGGATGTGAGATCTTTTGTATCCTTATGCGGATTTTATCAAAAGTATATCCGTGATTTTAACACTTTGAGTGCTCCATTGACTGATTTAACCAAGAAAGGCAAACCAGACAGAGTTGAGTGGACAGCGGGATGTGAGAAGGCATTTGCAGAGCTAAAACAAAAACTCACAAGTAGGCCTACTCCGAGACTGCCATACATCAATCAGGAATTTGTGGTTAGGACTGATGCAAGCAACATTGGGATAGGTGCCACTTTACTGCAAGGATCTCAGGCACAGCCTGGAGAGTTATTCCCAGTTGCTTATGCCAGCCGCAAATTAAATAAGGCTGAGAGGAACTACTCAACTGTTGAGAGAGAATGTTTGGCGTTGGTCTGGGCCATACAAAAGTTTCAGACTTATCTTTATGGTAGACATTTCGTGGTTCAATGTGATCACCAGCCACTGGTTTTTCTCGCACAAACTCGTCATTGTAACGCAAAAATGTTGAGGTGGTCCCTTTTAATTCAGCCATACTCCTTTACGATTGAGTATATCCCTGGATCTCAGAACGTAGGGGCAGATTTTCTAAGTAGGCACCCATCTGATCAGAACCAGGATAGAAAGAGGGAAGAATAGATTCTTGCTGGAGGATTGCCTCGTTATTGGTCTCAGATTGAAGCTCGACAGATATTTCTCGCTTAAAAATTGGGGGGCTATATGTAGCGTAGTTCTGAACCAATATCTAATGGCAATTAACGAGAGCTTACCTACCTATATCGGAATGTCAACAGATGTTTTGACCAATCACTGCACGAGCTGAAAACCCGTTGCAGGAACCTTAGGCTGCAGGATAGCTAGATGAAATTTGTGCAAACGTGAATGTGTATTTGTGACTTCATGCCAAAGGATAGGGTATGTCCCTCGGAACAGTGAGCACAGTAAGATAACAGGAATCATAAGCTTTCATTAAATACATGGATTTAAGTTGTAGAAGCATGCACACAGGAGTTATGAGTGATTACATGCAGTAAAAACTTAGAGCGGAGGCTGTTTTCTCCGGTTTCGATTGCGATTGTAAACGCTACAATGGAGGCAGAAAACGGATAGCTTGTTAAAATGGTAGCGCCCAATCGGCCGGTTTAAACAAGATCTGGATGAAAGGAATCGGTTGGGAAACACCGGAATAATAAATTATCGAAGTTTTGTAAGATTTACAGATCGGGGAGAAAGCATCAACTTTACAGAAATTTTAGTAAACTAAGCTGACCCGGGCAGCCAATGGAATCGCTTGTCTTCTGTTCGCCCGCTACTTGTAATAAAAAGGGAAGCAAATCTGGAATATTTCTCTTGAACCGCCATAAACAAATTCGTCAGAGGACAGATGTCAGATTCTACTACAGAGGCCATCTGCCAGTGAAGCAGACTGCATGGGTTTATTAAAAGCCTGTTGAATATGAGATTGTGGGTAAGAGAATTAAGTCATAATATGTATAATATTAATTACTAGTGGGTAATGGAAGTGATTTTGTGTGTAAAATCTCATTGTGTGATTCGTAGAAGGAAAGCTGCTTTGTGCTGCATAAATTATGTTCGACATTAAAGCTAAGGCTGGATGGAATGAGGGTTGTTAGTTTCAGAAGCTTTTAAAGCCTTTTCTGATTGCTGGACTGGATAATACTATCAGGAATAAGTAAAAGAGGAAAGATTGTAATTTAATGTATTGTTTGAGTACACACTCAACACTCACCATAAAGCCTATGCAGTTTTTAGTGATGTCAATCATGGACATATTAGGAAAGTATGTGTGTTGTAATGTTGTGTTATATTATTGCATAAACCTATTTGTCACTGACTGAGTCTACCTTTCCTGTGTTACAATCACTTATTCTGAACTGCCTCACTAATCTACGGTCTGGGTATGAGGATTTTAGAGCCAGATGCTATGTAGGACCTATTACATTTCAGGTCAGAGGTATCCTGTCACTCATCTTGTTAGCAGAGACGAAGATTAGTGTTGTACCTAGCGGTGTAGGATTTGAACAAGCACCCTGTACCTACATCAGTTTGAACAGTGGGGACCCTCAGTGTTGGGCTTCTCCATCTTATATTCCTGCTCCAAGTTAAAAGGTGGAAGCGAAGAAGTTAAGTCCCATTAGACAAGACTGACTCGCAGAGCATTGGCGTACCACACCCGGTCTAACTTTGTAGTGATGAAATAAAGTGATCTCAGTAACATTGTAGTCAGAGTGACAGTTTTCAAAAAGCTACATAACATAGAGACACTTTGAAGGTAAATTCAAGTGATCTCAGTAACAGTGAAATCATTGTGACAGTTTTCAATATCTACCACCCAAATACTGAAGATAAATTCAAGTACCATCATAAACATTGGTTCCAGAGTGATTAGTTGAACTAAGACTATTTTCATAACAAGGGAGCCTTAGCAACAAGGAAAAGACTTTATTTTAGTAATTGACTTTTATTTGGTGTACATACATGCAACATCATCAGTGTATTTTTAATTTTAGGTTTTGTGTTTACACAAACAAAACTCAACAGACGAATGTACATAAATAAAATTAAGAAATTGTAGTGCACTGGTTTGACTACTTTATGTCAACTTTGAATTCATTTTTACTTTGAATTTAATTAATTCCCCTAGATACCATAACAGCTCATAGGTATAATTCCGAGAAAGGCACCCTAGAATACAGGTACTGAATATTACTATCTCGGCCAGTAATTCTTTACAGCCTGACTTTAAACCTATGAACTCTATACACCACTGCTCTTTTCTGAGAATGGGGTATTTCTTATAAGACCAGACTCTTCTCTGGCAACTATCCTTGTATCACCTGATACACCTTGTTGTCTATATTCTTCATAAATTATTTAACCTCTTGCGACAGTTGTATCAAACACAATCATAATTTGTATCAAACACAATCATTAGTTGTATCAACACAATTATAAGTTGTATCAAACACAATACTTAGCTGTATCAACACAATCATAAGTTTTATCAGACTCATCCATAAATTGTATCAAACACAATCATAAGTTGTATCAAACACAATAATTAGTTTTATCAACTCAATCATAAGTTGTATCACACACAAATCATAAGTTATATCAAACACGAGCAGGAAATAAAAACTACACTAGAATCAATAAGAGTGTGACACTTGCTAGAATCAATAAGAGTGTGACACTCGCTAGAATCAATAACAGTGTGACACACACTAGAATCAATAACAGTGTGACACACTAGAATCAATCAATAAGAGTGTGACACTTGCTAGAATCAATAAGAGTGTGACACTTGTTAGAGTTGTAACGCAAGTGGTTTTGCCCTCCTAGAGTCTATTTTTCTTATTCAAGTATTATGCCGGATGGCACCAGCGATCATGTCTCTCCACAACTTTCAATCCCTAGTACTATTTATCAGTTCTGTCGTTGACTTCTTTCTATACCATGATATCAAACTGTCCAATATCTTCTGCCTTTGTCATTCTATATCTCCTTTTCCCTACAATCATTCCTATTGCCACGATATATTCCAGCTTTCCCCATCTCACAAAATGTCCGAATGAAAGTTGATCGCTTTGTTCTAATGTGTGTAATAAGCTTCCTTTGTGCACTGCTTCTTTCAGCACTTCCTTATATCTTTTTTTTTTTTAACAGCTGTCCAAGGTCATCTTAACATTCTTCAGTAAAACAGTCTCTTGGTGGCCTCCATGACGTTATCTGCTTGTTTGCTAGTTGTCCATGACTCACTTCTGTATTGGGATATCATCTATTCAACAAGCTAAAGATATCGGTTACTACCAGTGAGTGTAACTGTGGCACCGATAAAACACCTGCTGACCATCTGCTTCAAAGGTGCCTAACATATGAGCACCAGAGACAGCACACATAGACGTCACCAGTACCATTCCTGGAAAAATTCTATGGAGATATAAATAGCCTCAATGTGACTACTGCTTTCTTTCAAACTATTCAAGCAGACGTCTGAGAGTGTATGACGAAGAAGAGTTATTGACAAGATATGAGAGACGTACTACATGTCAGAACTAGTATCAAACCCCTACCATTATTCGTGCTAAGTTTAAACTCAAGATAGACACAGCAGCTGCCCAATTATAAAGTCTCCGCCATAAATAAAATAAGTGTACAAGAAATACAGCATGTCACTTACCAATATCCACCTGGTCTTGCTTCGCTGCTCTACGGTTACACCTGAAGCAAGGATCAATGGCGGCGGGTTTGGGTGCCTTTTCGTACTTAAATTCGTAAAGCGTTGCTTTCTCGTAGGTGAAAGAGTATCTGTGGGGAAAGAAAGAGTAAATGAATTAGTTCTCAACAAATGGAGAAATTAAAGAAATTAGTTCTCTACCACTGGAATAACCGAATACATTAGTTCTCTACAACTGGAATAATTAAATAACTTAGTTCTCTACTACTGCAATGAGCTAATGAATTAGTTCTCTACTGCTTGAATGAGTTAATGCTTCAGTTATCTACTGCAAGACTGAGTTAATGCATTATTTCTCCAAAGAATCCCTACTGTCATTGGAGAACCTGTTAAAAGTCTTGGCAGGGTGTACGATCCCTCATTAAAAGACTCGAAGGCAGTGCAACAAATGATAGAAATGGCAGACAGAGGACTACAGATCATGGACCAAAGCAGACTCCTAGGAAAATTCAAACTGTGGTGCCTCCAGTTCATGTTGATACCTAAGTTGCTGTGGCCACTGCTTATATATGAAATAAGCACAAGTGCAGTGGAAGCTATAGAGCAGAAGGTCAACAAGTTCATGAGGAACTGGCTAGGGGTACCACCAGGTCTATCAGATGTAGCACTGTACTGCAAAAATTCAAAACTTCTGCTTCCTTTCAAGTCAGTTGTTCAAGAGTACAAAGTTGGAACGGCAAGGCTTGCAATGATGCTATGCGAGTCAGCAGATGACGTGATTTAGTCCATTCAGCCCACACTGAACACGGGAAGGAAGTGGAGAGTGGAATAAGCTAGTGATGCTGCCCAGGAGTTGCTCAAACTGAGGGAGGTAATCGGATACACACAAACGAATAGACGGGAATTTGGTCATGGAGACATCCACTGGTGGTCCAAGGCATCAAGCAGGAAGCGCAGAGACATGGTAGTTCAGGAGAGATGAGGAGCTGAGAATGATAAGAGGTTGCAAAAAGCAGTGCAGCAGGCCCAACGGACCACATGGGAAGGAGCCCTGCTAAGGTCCTTGACATGGAATGATATATGCATATGGCACCTCTTAGGTTCAGCTTCGTTGTTAGATCAATGTATGACCTCCTGCCATCGGTCACAAACCTTGTGAGATGGGGAAAGTCGGACGATGAGCAGTGCCCCCTGTGCCATGAGAGGCAGACACTTGAACACGTGCTCTCAGCTTGAAAGGTGTCATTAGGGCAAGGGCGATAAACATGGCGCCACAACAAAGTGCTAAATGAGCTGGCTGCGACAATAGATCTGGCAAGGATGAAGGCGAATAGTAATGCCAGGCCAAACACCGCAAACACAAATTTTCTGAGAGCAGGAAAGTCAGCACACCCAAAACCGAGTAAATCAGGTAGCAGTGCACCATCTCTCCTTGACTGTGCAAATGACTGGGAGATGGTGGTAGATCTACCTGGACGAGGGCCATATCCAGAGAGTATCATGAAATCTCGAAGACGGCCGGATATAGTGCTGCATTCTTCATCATCGCACAAGGTTATATTGATTGAACTGGCTGTGCCATTTGAATCCAGACTGAAAGAGAAACATGTGTTCAAAGCGGCCAAGTATAGTGATCTGGCCGCGTATCTGAGACACGATGGGTTCACTGCAAGGGCCATGGCTGTTGAGGTGGGTGCAAGAGGGCTCGTGGCTGCACCAGTGTATGATTTATAGAAACTGTTGGGGCTGAGCGGACAGTCGAGAACAATGGCACTGAAGAGGCTTAGTGAAACTGCGGAAAAGGCATCGTGCTGGCAGTGGAACACCCGCAATGGGTTATGGGACAGTAAACTATATCCCCACCTGCGTTTCAGGAAACATCCGGAAATTGGAAATGTTTGTAAGTCCGCAATACATTGAGTTTTTCGTTGTATTGATGAAGGGACGGTGGCTTACATGCAACATGCGTCGTATATTATATGATGTGTCGGGTGCAAGTAGATTTCAGTTGCTAGCGTGCAGTGGCTTCAAGTCTCGTTGGCTTTGCGCAGGTGGGTCAGTGTCTGTCCCTAGTCGTGGTGTACTGTGGCACAATAATTTGTTTTCAACATAAGTGTTACTTTCACAATTGCCTCCTGTTGGCAGAATTGTGGAGCTGCAACCAAGGTTGAGTGGGTTCATTTTCTACATAAGACAACAGGAGGCGGAGACACTTGGGAGTCATGACCCAGGTGGGCCCGCGCCCCTTAGAGTGTAAAGGAGTATACAGGACCGAAACAATGATCAGATTGCCTCCTGTTGTATCGCTCTGTAGAGTTTCATATCATCAACTGGAATAATTAAATAACTTAGTTCTCTACTACTGCAACGAGCTAATGAATTTGTTCGCTACTGCTTGAATGAGTTAATGTTTAGTTATCTACTGCAAGACTGAGTTAATGCATTATTTCTCTACTACTGGAATAAGCTAATGAATTAGTCCTCTACAGTCCTCTTACCCCATTCCGTACGCTAAAGCTGATGCACTACGCAGAGAAATAGACAAGCTACAGCAAGCAGAAATTATCAGTGAGTCTACATCTCCATACAGTTCGAGTGTAGTACTGTTGCAGAAGCCCAATAAGGAAGTTCGGCTGTGCATAGATTACCGGTTACTAAACGCTGTAACAGAATTCCAGCCCGAACCTCTACAGACTGTTTCTGAGTTGTTCACCAAGCTTAGCAAGGCAAGAATTTTCTCCAAGATTGACCTGAGTAAAGGTTATTACCAAATACCAGTCAAGGAGGAAGTTAAACCCTTGTTAGCTTTCAGCACCAGTGAAGGACATTACACATTTAATGTGATGCCGTTCGGACTGCACAACGCACCAGGAGTGTTCACCAAGATGATGAGGAAGCTTTTAGAACATGTGCACAGTCTCTTATCCATAATTTCATGGACGACATACTAATTGCATCGGAAACCTATGATGAACATATTGCTACGGTTGCTATGCTCTTCAAGAGACTGCAGGAAACGGGTCTCACAGCCAGACCTAGCAAATGTCTCATAGGGTTTGAAAAGCTAGACTTACTGGGGCGTACTATTTCTCAAGGCTGCATGTGGCCTGTTAGCAAAAATATTGAGAAAATAGTTGCAGCTAAAGGGCCCCAAACGAAGAAAGACACCCGTTCTTTCCTATCACTATGTGCGTATTATCAAAAATATATCCGAAATTTCAACGGGCTAACGGCACCCCTGACTGACCTTACCAAAAAAGGGTGACCTGACAAGGTTATTTGGGATTCGAAGTGCGAAGAAGCTTACAGCACTTTAAAATGACAGTTGTCCGGATACCCCATTTTGAGGCTACCTGACCTCAAGAAACCTTTCATATTGCGGGTCTGTAGTAAAGTGAATCCGTATCACAAAACGCTCAAATTCCCCGCTCAAAACGAACTAGCTATCGTAATTTTAAATCTATAAATAACTACAGTATTTGAAATTTGTCTGAGGGTCTAGTCAAATTTACCGCCAACATTTAACTAAGAGTATTTGAATTTTTCTAAGAAAACAAGTTAAAAGTTACCACACCCCACCCCTTCCCTCCTCCCACACACCTTTCCCAATATTTATCGATGGACGTAGTAAAATTTAACAACCAATCAAATCGTTACCTCTTTTTTTGTAATGACAAGACAAATTTTGGTTGAAGTGGAAATAATACCCATTTTGAGTTTTTGACCGAACTTAAATAATTTATTTCTTGATAACTAAAGATACTTGAAATGCAAGAGATATCTCAAATTATAGCGCTGATATTGCTAAACATATAAACATAAAGGTTCCCTCATAATAATATTATCTTAACTTAGTAAAATTTAATTTAGTGATATTTTCATATCAGGGTAAAGGCACATTTAATTACTTAAAAATTACCCAGATGAAAAGGCTAAGGAAAAATTAAAGGAAACCTATATAGGACGATAGAGGGCAATTGGCCGTTTAATTAACACTTTTGATAATTAAAATCGGTCTATAAATAACTAAGATATATAATATACAAATTTAGTCAGATTAACAAACACACTTAAAATCGCTCAAGTTTATAGTCCCCCAAAAATAGTTAACTTTTTTGACTCGTCTTCTGATTGGTTGAGGGTAGGGTGATAAAAATTAACACCTTGTAAAATTAGGCCATTGTATTTTGAAAAGCCATGCCAAGCTGACATCAGCGGGAAGACTTTGTGACCAAGCCTTTGCCGTCTGGACTAGAAAGCAGCGTTAAAACCTTTTTACTGCTAGTCAAGCTTGTGTATGTGATTATTCTTTACTTGGGGGTAAGACAGATAATTTTATTTCTATATTTTATTAACGTGTAACAGGCTTTGTGTGTGCCATAGTTTTACTTCGATACTGCCTAGATGGGAGAGTTTGTGTCACGACGACCTAAGTAGGAATGTACCTAAGCAGACTTATTGGGAAGTGAAATAAATGTGTAAAAATGTTTGGCAATTGGCCTTACAAAATTGCGACTGTGAGTGAGTGTTAATAAATTGATATCGGCTTCTGGAGTGCCACAATGTTTAAATATTATATAAAATCATGTAGGGAATGTAAGAACGAAGTTAATAACAGGTTACAGTGCTAGATTATGCACACCATGACTATTGTATGGAAGACAAACTGTCAGCACAATGGGCTGACCCAGGTAAGCTTTAGATTGATTAGGGATGAAAGAGATGAGACAGGTCTACAAGGGATGGATTATTCTTATTCCAGGTTGAATTACCAAGTACTACGTTGCTGCCATAACCTGAGTCAAGAACATATGGGAGAGGAGACTCATGATACAGTTTGAAGCCACAACCCTTATCTACATCTAGAAGGCGCAACTTTTGATGATGCTGAATTACTTGAGAAAACAGCAGCAACTATATTTTACCAGATAAGTCCGTTAGCCGGCTCTGGCGGTTCATCCCAAAACCACAGTTCATATTATAAAACTTATTTCCTGGGGAATGATGACACTAAGTAGACTGATATTGAAAGAGTGGTGATAGTATCCAACATAGTAACAAGAACAGAGGGTTTAGTCATTCCAGTGACTTTTGTTTACAGACATGGACAGAGTGTCCAACATATTTATTTATAGTTTGTAAATATCCTTTTCTTGATTTTTTTAAAGAATTCCTGACCCCATAAAGATTGAGGTACAGGAACAATAAATTGTAAATAACCTTTAACCAGTCTTGCTTATTTGGTTAAGGTTGAAGTTCTGTCTTTTTGGAAATTACATATATTGCATACATTACCCTACACACTTAGCCACATAATACCTCAGAGATTGCTTTACACTGGGTGAGATCAGAAGAGGTAGCGGATAGGGATCCTGAGAAATACATCATCGTCATTCTTTACTCAGGGAACTTACATAGCTTGACCTCACCTTGTTAACCTTTAATTTTATTAACTTCAAAACCTCTTATCACAGGGTCGACGCTTCGGGTCAGGGCATCGGGTCAACCCTGCTTCAAGCAGATGACACCGACCCGAATCTGTTATTTCCAGTTGCGTATGGCAGTCGTAAACTGAATACGGCAGAACGTAACTACTCCACAGTTGAGAGAGAATGTCTGGCACTAATTAATGGAATAAGACGTCACCGTGAATTTCTTTAAGGTCGATCATTTACGGTGCAAACAGACCACGCTCCCTTAGCTTTTCTTGGCGCAAATAAGGAGTTTAACGCAAGAATCATGCGCTGGGCCTTGATATTAAGCGTGTACTCCTTCAAAGTGGAATATATTCCGGGAAAACAGAATGTCGTAGCTGATTTCATGAGTCAAAATTGGACCACGGAAGAAGAGAATGAAACCGAACATACTAATCATCCAGAAGCTACCGATCAGGGCATCCTTATTGTCATAAATGAAACATGAAAAATGGTTTCATGTCTCAAAGCTGGGACGACTGTGACGGATCGGATGAAAATAGAAGCTACCCTTTAAAAGAGTACCCTTGAATAGCATCGGGGGCCTTGAATGTTTTGAAATTTATCACGTTTTTTCCACGTGGAACCCCCACAAGTGCTAATTAGTATGCACTATCCCATGTGGAATTCCCCCACGCGTGCTAATTAGTATGCAATATAGTTATCATGCGGGCAGCTAGGAGATTCGCTTTGTCTTAATTTTAGTTTAGCCATGCCTACTGTCTATCTCTCGAGCAATTAAAATCAGCTATTTCTCTACCCCTTTCTGTCATCCCGTCAAGAAGGCGTCGCCAGTTTGACGGGCAAGCGGTCAGTTATCAAAGACTGTGTAATCTCTAAGAACGTAGCAGAGTTTTTAACACCTATGGGTAACAAGTTAATGCGAAGTGGTCTAGAGGGTTAGTAATCTCTGCCGGACGAAGAGATACGGGGCAAGTCTAGCGGCAATAGCGGGAAAGAAGTGCTTTGATGGGCGGCCCAGAGTCGAAATAGTTCCCGAGAATCAAGAGAGGCGAGAAATCTTGCATGTTACTATTATCTTTCATTCATTAACTATATATTGGTACCACTTAGGCCTACGCCTGTACAAGACGTGGAATTATGCATAGGCCTACACCTGTACAAGAAGTGGAATTATACATAGTGTTGCGCACATATTCTTTTGTGTGGAATTATGCGACTCACGGATTACTGTAAGTAGGAATGTACAGTATGACTATTTGAAATGAAAAGAAATATTTCTCAGTCAAAGTTAGACTACCAATGATTAATTTATACTTTTGTTGTATGGGTGATCTCTCTTGAATATCGATCTAGCGTATGAATGCTAGGTCTATGTCATTTCTCATTTGTTATGGCCAGAAAACAAATTGGTCTTGCTTATAATGTTTATGGCCCGGACATATATGTATTCCGTGTCTATTTAAGAAGATTCGGTCTTATATCGTATATTTTTGTATTTTTATGTCGGCCTATTTCTCGGTCTGACGCTAAGGGGTGAATAGGTTTTTTTACGCATGCGTCGAGAGTGTCGACGAAAACTGCCTGATGTCATGGCGGTGTGTTTCTGGGCCGGTCCTTTAGGGATGTTGAAAAGTGATCTCTGTGAATGATTTTTAGGAAGGAGATAGTGTCTCTGCAAGATCATATGGTCAGAGATTCTCCTAATGTTCTATATTGTGTTTATTCCTAAATCAAGGTAATACCAGACCCTTTGTTTTGATGAACTCTGTTTTGCTAGGCCTAGAGGGCAAGCTTATCTTCGTACAGCTAGGATTGTTTGAATGCTGATGAAGATGACAGGTTATCCAACAGCTCTAAGGTATTTTCATGAAGCAACCTTATAGATTTCAGAATTGGATGGAAACCCGTTGAGAACATTTATGTTCAGATTTTGAATTAATTGCGGCTCATCATTTATCCTCCTGGGTGAGTGAAACTCAAGGAGGTAGCCATTTTGAATTCCCGTTACCACAACGGATCATTGTCAAGAGAACAGAAAACAACTCTTATTATCGGGCGATGATGCAGAGATCTTCCTATTATGGAAAACCCACTACTGTGGTTGAACATGGTTGCTATGAACTTTCGATGAATGTACAACTTAAGAAAACTTAGCCAAGAAAAGGTTCGATCAGTGAACCATTATTGATGTTTACAAATTCATTTTCACTGACGCATTCAGTCAGCTGAAGTATGAGGCGATAGCCCACCAGTACAGTGAATGCTTGACTTATATCGCCTATTGTATTTATATGCTACATGAAATATGTCTGATGTTGCCACCTACTATTCAAGTACCTAATGATTTGCTGTGTCAACATGTACCTATGACTGTATCCGTGCTGTCGGAATGTGTGTCACCTTATTAAACATATGAAATGGTCAACAGCAGTTCAAACATCATTGACTTGCATACGAGTGTATGAATATACCATTACTAAGTTGTCAACTTCACCCAACATTCCATCATTCGCGTAACTGACACTTTACACCTTCACTCTATGTCAACATGACCTGTAAATCCAACGCTGTGTAAGGTTGGGAAGTTGACCAGTATAACCACATAACTTACATTGGTCAGTAACGTCCAGTGATAAGCATCAAAAAGTAACGACTTCTTCACATAGGCCTATACCTGTAAATGAAGTGGAATTATACATAGGCCTACAACTGCACAAGACGTGGAATTATACATAAATCTACACCTGTACAAGATGTGGAATCATATATTGGCCTACACTTGTACAAGAAGTAAAATCATACATAGGCCTTCACCTGTACAAGACGTGGAATTATACATAGACCTACATCTCAGCATCAGAAAACCCAATTACATCAAAATTAAAAGGTAATGGTAATGCCATAGCAGAACGTCAGGATTGGTACATGGGTACCTGACTCAGCTCTTAAGTGAAGGAAGGCACAGGCAGCGAGAAAGTTCACCAACCTCTATAAGCTGGAACTTGTAAAGTCAAGTCTCTAACACTTCACTCCCCTATGCGCGGTATCTTCTATAGGGCTGCCTTTACTTTTTATGAGAAGAATAAAGTTGGAGTATATTGTGACAACTGGACAGTTTGACATTGTGACAACTGGACAGTTTGACATTGTGACAACTGGACAGTTTGACATTGTGACAACTGGACAGTTTGACATTGTGACAACTGGACAGTTTGACATTGTGACAACTGGACAGTTTGACATTGTGACAACTGGGCAGTTTGACATTGTGAGAACTGGACAGTTTGACATTGTGACAACTGGACAGTTTGACATTGTGACAACTGGGCAGTTTGACATTGTGACAACTGGACAGTTTGACATTGTGACAACTGGACAGTTTGACATTGTGACAACTGGACAGTTTGACATTGTGACAACTGGACAGTTTGACATTGTGACAACTGGACAGTTTGACATTGTGACAACTGGACAGTTTGACATTGTGACAACTGGACAGTTTGACATTGTGACAACTGGACAGTTTGACATGGAAAGAAGTCAACAACAGAATTGATAAGTAGCAATGGAGACATGAAGTGTGGAGAACCATAAACGCCTATCCAATCAGTCATAGTACTTGAGGAAGAAGACCATTCCTATGGAAACCCATAGCAACAATCTCAGGCTGATCACTACTTCCTGTAATCATATTCAAGTTGAGGTTCGAAAGTGTAGGCTATGAAGAAGAAATTAATCCATTAGTGTAACAAATGCGAAGTTTGATTCGTCAATAAATGAACCGATCAGATGATGATAGGAAACTCTTTGCAGAGCGATACAACGGGAAGCAATCTGATCATCAGAAGCAGTCCCCCCCCATCCGACAAGTGTTTCGGCCCGATTACTCCTTTACACTCTAAGGGGGCGGGCCCACTTGGGTCATGACTCCCAAGCGTCTCAGCTTCCTGTTGTTTTGTATCCAAAATGAACCCATTTCACTTGTGGTAGCACCTTTTAAATCCACAACGCCAGCCGTGGAGGCAATTGTGAAAGTAACAAAGAGAAGACAAATTATGCCGTTCGTTCCGTCGCCCTTCACAACTAAGGACACACACTGAGACACTAGCGCGCAGCCGACGAGCCTTAGCGTCTGCGCGCCGCAAGCCACTGAAAATTCTGTTCCTGACACCCCTTATAGTATACATCGCCTGTTGCCCCAGAGTCGCAGCCCCAAAAAACTCAGCATTGTGGAGTTAGAAAAATGTTTGTGTTTTCTGTACCGCAGCGTTTATTGTCCCGATTTCCATTGCCCATTGCGGTTGTTCCACAGCCAGCCTGATGCCTTTTCGGCAGTTTCACTAAGCCTCTTCAGTGCCCTTGTTCTAGACTGTCCCCTCAGCCCCAACAGTTTCAATAAATCATACACTGATGCAGCCACAAGCCCTCTTGCGCCCACTTCAACCGCCATGACCCTTGCATTGAACCCATCGTGTCTCAGATCCGCGGCCAGATCGCTATACTTGGCCGCTTTGAATGAATGTTGCTCGTCTAATCTGGATTCAAATGGCACGGTCAGTTCAATCAGTATAACCTGAAGCGTTGCTGAAGAATGAAGCACTATATCCGGCCGTCTCCGCGATTTTCTGATACTCTCTGAATATGCCCCTCGTCCAGGTTGGTCTACCGCCATCTCCCAGTCGTTTGCACAGTAAGAAGAGATGGTAAACTGCTACCAGGTTTACTCGGTTTGGGGTGTGCTGACTTTCCTGCCCTCAGAAAGTATGTGTTTGCGGTGTCTGGCCGGACTTTGCTATTCGCTTTCATTCTTGCCTGATATATTGTCGCAGCAAGCTCATTTAGCACTTTGTTATGGCGCCAAGTGTATCGCCCTTGCCCTAATGCCACCTTACACGCTGAGAGCATGTGTTCAAGTGTCTGCCTCCCCTGGCACTGAGGGCACTGCTCATCATCCGACTTTCCCCATTTCACAAGGTTGGTGGCCGACGGCTGCAGGTCATACATTGATATAACCACGAAGCTGAGCCTACGAGGTGCCATGTGCCATATATCATTCCATGTCAAGGACCTCTGCAGGGCTCCTTCCCATGTAGTCCAATGGCCTTGTTGGACCTGCTGCACTGCTTTTTGCAACCTCTTATCATTCTCAGCTCCTCGTATCTCCTGAACTACCCTGCCTCTGCGCTCCCTGCTTGATGCCTTGGACCACCAGCGGATGTCACCATGACCAAATCCCCGTCTATTCGTTTGTGTGTATCCGATTACCTCTCTCAGTTTGAGTGACTCTTCAGAAGCATCAACAGCTTCTTCCACTCTCCACTTCCTTCCCGTTTTCAGTGTGGGCTGAATGGACTTAACCATGTCACCAGCTGACTCGCGTAGCATCATTGCAAGCCTTGCTTTTCCAACTTTGTACTCTTCAACAACTGACTTGAAGGGAAGCAGAAGTTTTGACTTTTTGCAGTACAATGCTACATCTGACAGACCTGGTGGTACCCCTAGCCATTTTCTCAGAGATCAGAGATATATAAAGACAAAACAGTCATATAAGACACATAAACGGATAAAGTGAGTGTCAAAGTATCTTCGAAGCTTTGACCTGTCTCTACAGGACAAATAAAAAGTCACTTCCTATTTTCAAACTCTTTATTTCTGTCCCGACATCCAACAATTATCCAACTAATTGTCATGACATCCAACAATTATCCAACTAATTGTCCTGACATCCAACAATTATCCAACTTACTGTCCTGACATCCAACAATTATCCAACTAATTGTCCTGACATCCAACAATTATCCAACTAATTGTCCTGACATCCAACAATTATCCAACTAATTAACATGACAGTACCATCTAAATAAAGACAATTAACTGCCGTTTTATTACATAAAATGTTATGCCAAAATAAGTTGACAATTTCCTGTCAGTTCTACACATGATTCCATAACATGATCCAATAACATGTTGCAATTTTTGCTTTCTCTTGTAACATCAGTTCACTGTCCGTTATTAGATTTTATTTTATTTCTGAGAACACACAACTAAAACTGATTAGTCAAATGGGATGAAATGAAGAACAGTGGGATGTGTCGCAACGTTGTTAGGGTTAACATTAAGGGGTTGAAATGAAGAACAGTGGGACGTGTCGCCAACATTTTTAGGGTTAGCATTAGGGGGTTGAAATGAAGAACAGTGGGACGTGTCGCCAACGTTGTTAGGGTTAGCATTAAGAGGTTGAAATGAAGAATAGTGTAACAGTGAAAAGAGTAAGATCTAAGTTTAGATAATCCTAAATTCTAGGCCTAATCCTAACGAAGTTATCGACTTACTTAGATGACATCTAACAACATGGCCTAATATTCATTTCAACCTAATTAAGGTTAGGGTTCAACGTTAGGTTTAGGATTCCTTTGTAAGAACACATGTTCCACTGTTCTTCATACCAACCCCTCAAATGACAGGTATTGCTCCTTGCTTTGACAACTGTTTCGTGTACATTCAACAGACACAAGTGAGGATGTACGACATTAAAAATAGGAAGTAACTTTTCAGTCACCCTTCACACCTAAATATACAGGAACCTCGACTTCCGCATTTTTACAGTAGTACAACAGACAACGTAAAAATAATCCTCACCTATAAGATTGGTCCTCGCCGTACGTTTCAACTATGGCAACTTTTGGTTCTAAACTGTCTGTACTCGCATTACGAGTTTTCAAATTCTGATTGTTCGGTTTATATGAATTTCCTGTTTTCACGGACATTTTCTAGCTTTAAAACAACAAAATCTGTCTATAAACAAGAAATAAGATCGATGTCGGCTAAAATCATGACAGTTGAAAAACAAACGTCACAAAATACCAGGCGCCGGTCGATTCTTAAACAATCCACTGAATTCTGGAATTAGATTTATGCCAAACACGCAATTAATAAGAAGTCTGTTAAAATAACTCAAATGACATTTCTTAAATCACAATAATTCTCCACCATCACCGCACGTTTACTACGTTGATTAATCCAGACGACAAGGCGACGCCATATTGGGCTTGACTTGAAAAACACAAATAGCTGACCTAGTTTCACCTGAGTGACGCAGGTAAGGGCCTAGAAAAGTGACACACATGGGCTGCTTACTCACCCGTGACTTGGTCGTTTTTTATGCCTAGGAAATAAACAGTAACGGTAGTCCCGTAGCACAGTGCTCCGCAACCTTTTTCTTTTCACGGCACACTTAAAGTGCTTTTCAAAATCCCACGGCACACTACAATATTTACTTAGGTGGGTATGGCAAATATTTTAAAATTTGGTGCATTCATAAGACAACGCTCCCTAATTTTTTTTTTTTTTTTTTTGATGGATTGGTGGATGATGATAACTCTATTATTGTACAATTGTACGCGTGAGATTCTTTCGTAATATTTTACCATAATAATATAATGTTGTATACCATTATATAGTGTATTCTGTGTCGGCGGCACACCAGTGTGCTGCGGCACACCGGTTGCGGAGCACTGCCCAAGCAGATACCGCCGTGGGGAGTGAAGTGTTATATACTTCACTACAGTAGGTCTCAGCTTTGAGAGATGGGGTGAATGGTTTCCTTCCTTGATGACTTTGCCATGCGTACAGGGCCGGCCTTGGGCCGATTTTAACCCACCACTCCCCGTACCTATAAAGGGCCCCGTACTAGGGTCGTCACTTCCAACTTTGAAAAAATAAAGATCACCCAACACATCAGTTCAGGCTGTAAGAATCCTTTTGAAGATCATTCACGAGACAAAATTGATGGCTACTACAACACTCCATCTTTGTCTTCACTTACACTTGCTCTATTTAATCTCACGATATATATATATATATATATATATATATATATATATATATATATATATATATATATATATATATATATATATATATATATATATATATATATATATATATATATATATATATATATATATAATAGGGAAATTCAGGAAAGTGAACTAGTCTGTAAAATCAATATATTTACATAATCATTCGCCAGTTTAGGAAATTGAAACACTGAAGCCAATTCTTCCTGCTACATACTTTGGAAAGCTTTTGAAAATCGTGAAATTCCATGCTTCGAATGAGACAGCTACTGAATTTCCACAATTTTTTTTTTTATTTCTGGGCATAATTTTGACAATTCTAACCACAGTGGTGTCAGGGGAATAACGCTTGTCTAAATTAAAAATGATCAAATCTTAGCTACAATCAAATAGCCAAGCAATATTATTTATAGAATTATGGTAAAGCAAAAACAATTATTTGGGTAACATTTTTAACGAGAATGCAAGAAATATTTTTTTAAGTGTGACGGTATTGCCTCCCCTGCTTTGCAGTAGAGGTCCAACAGTGGCCAAAACTCATGAATATCTAATATGGGCTTCAAATGTGTCTACCTTCGCACAAGATTACTCTTGGCAGATTTGTAAATAGAAGGGTAATGACGCTTCTATCTCAATAGAGTTAAAACAAGATATTCAGATAAGCTAAAACAATGCTGCATTGGCTGAGCACGTTAATTCTAAATCTGACGACAACTTTTGTGAAGAATTAAGCAATGATTAATCTTAGCTCGTTCAAGCCCCAACCTCTGATTTACTCAGTGGAATTCTTATAATTCTGGTATAGCTCTAATTAGAGTGTATTTAGTAAGTTGACTGAGACAAACATGCAGTAACTTTAAAATGATTAAACCGAAGTTACATGTGTATAATTGTGGTAAAATGGGATGTTATAAATATTTATAGGGGACTTAGTGTACTGACTGAGATCAGCTGTGAAGGTATCTGTATCTAATAAGTGTAGTGTATTACAGATGACCTTACTTGCTACCACATATTTATACCTCAGTCAGAATTATTCTGGAATATTGTGATGACTACGTTAAATGTCTAGGGTTATGTAAATGATGAAGTGTAAGTCATAACAACAACAGACAGATAAACAATTTAATTTATTCCACCACACTTGACAACATTGTGACACTCACATACATATAACACTCTATGAGACTATCTTAAATGAGTCACTGGTAAATTTTCAAATATATATGTATTAAGTACTTTCACTAATAGAGATCCTGATTCAACTACACAGTGAACCAGGAATCATAATAAAATGTAATCACAATTTATATGTACATAATTTATAAATATGAATCTTGTAGTGACATATTTTATTAGTATTATACTATGTGTCAGTTGTGTAGTAGTACTATGAGGTAATACTGGTTTTGTTTTTCAAGCTATGTTGTTATTTGTCATCATGACTTCAAGTGTTTGTTTCTGTTGGAACTAGTATTGGAGATGTTCTCAGTTCCTGGCATTAAAACAATTAATGTCCCCTCTTATTTTTATACAATGTCAGTTTAAGATGGGGTTACATAATGTTGAGCTCCGCTGACCACATAGGCTTATCTTTCGTGATGGCGGCAGGAAAAGACTCCTCTGCTCGATTGCTCCCCTGTGTTCTGGAGACACCTCACTGTTAGCTATATGGACCAAGGAGTATGCTGTCCGCCTCTGGATTCAGCAAAGCTCTGACCAGGTGCTGCTCAATAACTTTAGGACCACAGTCCCTGAAACAAGAAGGTTGTACCTCCTACTTCAGAACTAATTTATACTCTATTTCTACATTGAGCACAATACATAACAAACACTGAGTTCAGAGCGGTAGGCCAACTGCTATCTTCATCTGAAACATTTTACACCAGTATTCTCCTCCCTAATGGTTACTACGCCTCTGCAATTTCATCTGTAAGTCCTTCTATACAATAAGATAGGTGTCAGTGTACTATTTGGTAATTCCATGTAGTTTTACTTTTCTCCGACACCTTCTGTTTAGGTTGGAGCACTATATAGGCCTTGCCTCAGGTTCGCTACTGAACCACACACATATACAGACATAAATTATCAATTTACATTCAATTTTCATTAAAAAGATATCAAATATTTCAAGCTTACCACAATTCATGGAAATAATAAACAGATACGTTGACTGGTGAAGAATAATGGCACAAATTATGGCACAAATTCCGACCTGCCTCTGTCTCAGGCTTTTATTTAGAAAAATATAAGCTGATTCTCAACGCACTGTTACTTTAGAAAGTATTTTTGAAAATGTGGTGCTGAACTGACGCGTCTAAGTGACTATATTGGCGGGTCTAACCAATCGTGCCATGTTTACCCAAGCGTTTGAAAAAAGTACCCTTCCATCCGTCTCCCCTAACAACAAAAAATAGTATTTATAGTCCGACTAATCGTGTTTAGCCTTACATTTATTTCTATCCAATCAAATAGGATTTAACATGGGGACCTATTTCCCGTACAATGGTGGTTTAAAAATCTGCCACTGAGCGATTCTGATTTTGGTGTTGTCTGACAGCACCATTATTTTATTTTGGCTATAACTTGTTAATTCCTAGACTATTTGCATAACACTTAACATATTCTTTGTCAGCAAGTCCTAAGGAACCCAAATATATAAGTTTTATGGGGCTAAGTGGCGGCGTTCAAAATATGTATTTTCTTCTAGGATAGTTGTGCTGTTACCACCTCCTCACTTCCAAACTTTTAGGGTGTCTGCTGTACTGTCATACTAATGTCAGGATTTCGGACATAAAACAGTAGAATGTCATGTTTCCCAATAATCATTTTTCAGGTTTTTAAACATAACTCTCGTATGGGTAGTGTTTTTTATCACTGTCCATCTGAAAAAAAGTGTTGCGTCTGGCCTTACACTTGTTGGGGTGGCATTAATATCGCGAGACGCGTGTTTAGTGTTGCATGTGTTCCTCCGATCAGCCCTCCCTTCTTTCTATCCTAAGTCCATCTGTCCGTTCGTTTATGGTAACGTAGTGTAATTAATGCTAGTATTAATTTAGGTCATTAATCAGCTTGCGTATCTCAAGGTTTTTCTTAGAACTGCAGTACCCGTTTTATTGTGTTGTGGAAACGCTTGTATGCTGCTATAGGCTTTTCTATTAACGTGGAAACGTTACAATTTGCAGACGAAGTAGAAAACAAAGGGGATTTCGAGTACAGTCATTGTGACAGCACTGTTCTTTACCATTCTTCTTTCCTTTTATTGAATTTATTTGTTAGGCTTTACATTTACCTTTTAATTTATATATGTGGATTTAGAATGTTTCACGACTAATTCTCCCCACTTAAAACAGACGTTATATGTCAGTCTATAATTCTATATACACATAGAGAAATTTATTATTATTTCTGGGGCTTACAGTGATTCTCATCACACGGATGGCGGCTTAAAAAATCCTCTGCCAGATTTGTTTTTCCACTTATATACTCTATGCAAAACTCATATGGCTGAATCAGTAATGACCAACGGAGTAATCTAGAATTCTCATGTCTAGCCTGCGCTAGAAATGACAAGGGTTTGTGGTCCGTTTGTAACTTAAATGCCTTCCCATACAGATAAATATTGAATTTCTTTATCGCCCATATTACTGCAAGACATTCTTTTTCGCTAGTTGAGTAGTTGGTTTCAGCTTTATTCAACTTTCTGCTAGCGTATGCCACTGGGCTTAATTCCCCATCCAATGCATCTGATTTCTGTAGCAGAGTTGCACCTAACCCAATATTACTGGCATCAGTCCTTACAATGAATTCTTGACTTAAGTCA
Organism: Oreohelix idahoensis; assembly: GCA_024509875.1. Lineage (NCBI taxonomy): Eukaryota > Metazoa > Mollusca > Gastropoda > Stylommatophora > Oreohelicidae > Oreohelix > Oreohelix idahoensis. Next base: position 257,905 of record JAMPIV010005803.1, read on the forward strand.
GGTAGTTGCAAAATAGGTTTGCTTGTAAGCTTTTCCTTCAATTCCTGGTAAGCCAATTCACATTGTGGTGTCCATGTAATTCGATCTGGATTTCCATTACGGGTCAAATCAGTTAACGGTGCACATATGGAATTAAAGTTTTTGATATACTTTTGGTAAAAACCACATAATGAGACAAAGGATCTCACGTCTTTCTTGGTTTGTGGTCTCGGAGCTTTCTTTAGTTTCTCTAAATTCTTGGGGTCAGGGGTCATGTTTCCCTGATAGACTGTGTGTCCCAAGAATTCTAATTCTTTACATCCAACGCAACATTTGGTTGGTCGGGCTGTTAAATTCGCTTCTCTAAGTCGATTAAACAGCATGTTCAGAGAGTCAATGTGTTCCTCAAATGTTTCTGTTGCTATAAGGATATCATCCATGAAATTTGTGATACATGGATTATTCAGAGGGTCCAATAATTTTCTCATCATTCTAGAGAAGACACTAGGTGCATTCTTCAATCCAAATGGCAATCTGTTAATCTCATAGTGTCCCTCTGAGGTACTAAAAGCTAGGTATGGTCTAACCTCAGGCTTTACTGGAATCTGATAGTATCCTTTACTCAGATCCACTTTTGAGAAATATTTAGCTTTATTTAGCCTAGCAAACAACTGATTTGTATCCGGCAATGGATCCACCTGTCCTTCTGTAATAGCATTCAGTCTCCTGTAATCTATACAGAGTCTATGTTCTCCAGAGGGTTTCCTTAGGAGTACCACACTGGAACTATACGAAGATTCACTGTGTGAAATAATTCCTTCCTTCAACAAATAGTCTATCTCTTCCTTCAAAGCTTTTTCCTTAGCAAAAGGAATCGAATAGGGTTTCATACAGACAGGTGTGGGGTCTATCAGTTTCATATCATATTCCAATAAAGTTGTATGCCCCGGTCGGTCCGTTAACACCTCTGTATGATTATCTAGAACCTGTTGCACTCTCTCTTTCTGATTTTTCGTTAAATGTGTACTGATTTTCACCTGTGCCGCTGTCTCACAGGGGTGTAATGGATATTCAAATGATGAAAGTGGTTCCTTTTTCATCTCCATTGCAATGGACAAGGTTAACAAGTGTGTCTCTTCCTGATGTTTTCTTTCCAAATATTTCTTCAGGAGATTCACATGATAGATTTTTTCTTTCCCCTTCTTATCTATCTTATAATTGGTTCTAGACACCTTCTCTAGAACTGTATATGGACCTTGCCATCCAATTTGTAACTTATTCTGACTCCCGGGGAGAAGAAGCAGTACCTTCTCTCCCACAGCCAAATCTCTGTCTTTAGCCTTCCTGTTGAAATAGGCAGCATGTTTCTTCCTGGTTTGTTTCAAATTTTCATTGGCAAGTTTCCAGCCAGTTTTTAAACGAGTGGTCAGCTCATTCACATATTGGTATGAGGATGTAATATTTTCCTCTGCCTTTTCATCAGTCCACGTTCTTAACAGCGTTACATATGGACCTTTAATTTTGTGGACCTATTTGTCCATGCACCGGTATGGTCTCTTCCACTCGAAGCGCTATAGTGATGATTTTTCTTCCCAGAATTATCATGCACAAATCGACCGCTACCAATTCTTTTCTTGGGGCTTTCTCCCCACTTAGAATTCTTGATGAGAGATTTCCTCTCTCCATCTTCTTCCTCCAGTTTGTTTAAGTCCGATTGAGGGATTTTCGGCTTATCCTGGGGTAAGACATCTTTTTGCACTCTCTGCATAGTGGCCATTGTAAAACAGTTAAGTGAAGCTTGTCCGTGAAAAGGGGCTTCCCATTTCATTTGGTCCACTTTATTTAATTTATATTTCTTCCTATTGTCAGGCCTACGATTGCCCCGTGGCGTGTCCAGGTCCTGATCACTGTTCCCACTTGTGGGTGTTCCCTCATGTGCTATGCTACACCTCTCTACAAAATTCTCAATGTCCCATCTTGCCTTGGGCCAATAATAATTGTGAGCCACCTTTTGGATGATGGTACCTATTTTCTCATGGTCCCCATCTTTTTTCACATGTAGGCTCCTTATTAATTCTGCCCTATATCTTTTAGGAAGTATCAGCTGTCCCTGACCTTTGGATCTAGCTCCAGTCTTCCTATACATCAACTTGTTTTTCATGTAAAAATCTCCCTTGCCTGGAGTTGTATGACAAGTTGACAATTTCCTGAAACAAGGCTTGAGGGTCTTATCCACAGCCTGTGCCTTCCTCATCTCTTCTGGAGTGGTATCTAACATAATATCCTCCTCCTTTCTTGAGGTCGACCTGACTTGAAGGGTGGCCATAACTATAGGGTTCCTTCTGCAACGGTCAGTGTCATGATTGTTCATCTTACAATTTTTACACCACCTTTTCCCTTGGTTGAAAGATTTTCTTTCATTATATTTCCTTTCTTCGAATTGTGGGGTTTTATTTTTATTGTCATACCGTGGCCTATCAAATTGGTGCTTACCTTTGTTTTGATCTCTAGGATCAAATTTATTAAAGTTCTGTAGTGCCCTAAAATTATCCACCTGTTTCTTTTTATTACCTGATACCTCTGCCTGAGCTGCTTGATACCTTTCTGCAACATTTAGCAACTCCCCCAGCCTCTCTGCTCCTTGTTCCATGAGAAACTTTCTCAGGTCTGGAGCCATGGACTCTCTTAGTTGTTCGATAAGGACCATTTCCTTAAGATCTTGGGTTTTCCCCAGAGAAGTCCATTTCTCCAAGTATGTCTCTAACCGTGCAGAAAACTGGTGATAGGTTTCACCTGACAGTAGTTTAGCATTCCTAAATTTTTTTCTATAAAATTCTGCGTTCTTTTCGTATCTTAACAAAAGAGCCTGCTTTAGCATGTCATAATTTTCCTGATCACCTCTGTTCATTTTGGCAAAAACTTCATAAGCTGCCCCACGAAGCCCTTGAGATAACTTTAAGCTCCACCTTTCTCTCTCTAACCCATACGTGGTAGCTAATAGTTCATATCTATTTAGATAGCTCTCAATATCATCGTCTTTCTCAACAAAATGATCTAAATGAAAGTTCATAGCTGAGGTTGAGGCTCCCTGACTAGCAGTGGTATCAGAGGTAAAGGGACTGGCACCATTTTCAGGAGCATGGCCTTGAAACTCAAAATCCCTTAGTCGTAACTCATGTTCCCTTTGTAATCTCTTCTCCTCCTTTTCTGCTTCCCTCTCTGCAGCTAATCTCTTGTCTTCCCTTTCTGCAGCTAATTTCTTCTCTTCCCTTTCTGCAGCCTGTCTTCTTTCCTCTGCTTCCAATTTATTAGCCTCAGCCTCATTCTGCAACCTCTTAATTTCTTTTTCAGCCTCTATTCTCTTATCTTAGGCCAACCTTTCAGATTCTAATTTTCTTTCGGCCTCTTTTTCTAATCTTCTTTCTTCCCATTCAATATATTTGTCACATTCAGCCGTGACATAAGCAATCATAATTTGCCCGTCCATTCCTAACTCTTTCGCAGTCTGCACAGCAGCAGATCGAAATTTGGCCAGGTCCGCCATTGTCTACCAGGTAAATGTCTAAAATATTTAACTAAACAATTGTATCTATGACTAATTAACTCAGGACAACACAGGCACTGAGAGCTCAACCTTATTTATTTTCACCCAAGGATACCTTTTAAATTGTATTATTCACTGAAGTGAATTACCCCCAATATTTATAATAGGGAAAGATTCAAAATCCCGGACAGGACCCCAATATATGTGGTAAAATGGGATGTTATAAATATTTATAGGGATTTAGTGTACTGACTGAGATCAGCTGTGAAGGTATCTGTATCTAATAAGTGTAGTGTATTACAGATGACCTTACTTGCTACCACATATTTATACCTCAGTCAGAATTATTCTGGAATATTGTGATGACTACGTTAAATGTCTAGGGTTATGTAAATGATGAAGTGTAAGTCATAACAACAACAGACAGATAAACAATTTAATTTATTCCACCACACTTGACAACATTGTGACACTCACATACATATAACACTCTATGAGACTATCTTAAATGAGTCACTGGTAAATTTTCAAATATATATGTATTAAGTACTTTCACTAATAGAGATCCTGATTCAACTACACAGTGAACCAGGAATCATAATAAAATGTAATCACAATTTATATGTACATAATTTATAAATATGAATCTTGTAGTGACATATTTTATTAGTATTATACTATGTGTCAGTTGTGTAGTAGTACTATGAGGTAATACTGGTTTTGTTTTTCAAGCTATGTTGTTATTTGTCATCATGACTTCAAGTGTTTGTTTCTGTTGGAACTAGTATTGGAGATGTTCTCAGTTCCTGGCATTAAAACAATTAATGTCCCCTCTTATTTTTATACAATGTCAGTTTAAGATGGGGTTACATAATGTTGAGCTCCGCTGGCCACATAGGCTTATCTTTCGTGATGGCGGCAGGAAAAGACTCCTCTGCTCGATTGCTCCCCTGTGTTCTGGAGACACCTCACTGTTAGCTATATGGACTAAGGAGTATGCTGTCCGCCTCTGGATTCAGCAAAGCTCTGACCAGGTGCTGCTCAATAACTTTAGGACCACAGTCCCTGAAACAAGAAGGTTGTACCTCCTACTTCAGAACTAATTTATACTCTATTTCTACATTGAGCACAATACATAACAAACACTGAGTTCAGAGCGGTAGGCCAACTGCTATCTTCATCTGAAACATTTTACACCAGTATTCTCCTCCCTAATGGTTACTACGCCTCTGCAATTTCATCTGTAAGTCCTTCTATACAATAAGATAGGTGTCAGTGTACTATTTGGTAATTCCATGTAGTTTTACTTTTCTCCGACACCTTCTGTTTAGGTTGGAGCACTATATAGGCCTTGCCTCAGGTTCGCTACTGAACCACACACATATACAGACATAAATTATCAATTTACATTCAATTTTCATTAAAAAGATATCAAATATTTCAAGCTTACCACAATTCATGGAAATAATAAACAGATACGTTGACTGGTGAAGAATAATGGCACAAATTATGGCACAAATTCCGACCTGCCTCTGTCTCAGGCTTTTATTTAGAAAAATATAAGCTGATTCTCAACGCACTGTTGCTTTAGAAAGTATTTTTGAAAATGTGGTGCTGAACTGACGCGTCTAAGTGACTATATTGGCGGGTCTAACCAATCGTGCCATGTTTACCCAAGCGTTTGAAAAAAAGTACCCTTCCATCCGTCTCCCCTAACAACAAAAAATAGTATTTATAGTCCGACTAATCGTGTTTAGCCTTACATTTATTTCTATCCAATCAAATAGGATTTAACATGGGGACCTATTTCCCGTACAATGGTGGTTTAAAAATCTGCCACTGAGCGATTCTGATTTTGGTGTTGTCTGACAGCACCATTATTTTATTTTGGCTATAACTTGTTAATTCCTAGACTATTTGCATAACACTTAACATATTCTTTGTCAGCAAGTCCTAAGGAACCCAAATATATAAGTTTTATGGAGCTAAGTGGCGGCGTTCAAAATATGTATTTTCTTCTGGGATAGTTGTGCTGTTACCACCTCCTCACTTCCAAACTTTTAGGGTGTCTGCTGTACTGTCATACTAATGTCAGGATTTCGGACATAAAACAGTAGAATGTCATGTTTCCCAATAAGCAATTTTCAGGTTTTTAAACATAACTCTCGTATGGGTAGTGTTTTTTATCACTGTCCATCTGAAAAAAAGTATTGCGTCTGGCCTCACACTTGTTGGGGTGGCATTAATATCGCGAGACGCGTGTTTAGTGTTGCATGTGTTCCTCCGATCAGCCCTCCCTTCTTTCTATCCTAAGTCCATCTGTCCGTTCGTTTATGGTAACGTAGTGTAATTAATGCTAGTATTAATTTAGGTCATTAATCAGCTTGCGTATCTCAAGGTTTTTCTTAGAACTGCAGTACCCGTTTTATTGTGTTGTGGAAACGCTTGTATGCTGCTATAGGCTTTACTATTAACGTGGAAACGTTACAATTTGCAGACGAAGTAGAAAACAAGGGGATTTCGAGTACAGTCATTGTGACAGTACTGTTCTTTACCATTCTTCTTTCCTTTTATTGAATTTATTTGTTAGGCTTTACATTTACCTTTTAATTTATATATGTGGATTTAGAATGTTTCACGACAATAATTACAAATAACAAAATTTAATCATCACTTAAGTTTTAACAGTTTGAAAATAATTGAATATTTATGGATCAAGAAAAAGTTATCATCACGGTCGTGATGGGATGTAATTGTTTTTTAAAAGAAGTTCAAGTGGCATCATATAGATTGAACTTAGCTGCCATGACGGTTCTGCACCTTCTGATGGGTTGGTTCTTTTTACACTGATCACGTTCGTTGCTGGTCAAAGTTGTCGGGTGTAGCTAGTTTCCCAGAAATATCAGGGAGAGTCTACGAAAGTTGGTCCCACGTCTTAAAGCCTTGACCACTTGTCATTTCTTGTTCCAGAGATAGAATTTCTGCTGCTACCACCAATAAGCCCATCCTGGGTCACATACTTTTTTGCTCAGCGGAAAAAAGGCCCTGGCAGATGCCTTATTTCACGTGTACTCGGGTCGTTAATTTTAACTTTAATTCCCTCTCTGACTCCATGTGTTTTCTTCAGTTTCCTCGGTCCCTGTTACCTTGATAAAATGATAGATTTCCTGGGCTGTTTTGTAAGTCCGTCAAGATTCTCCAATAAAAGGTCCGACCTGACAAAATAGAATTTATGAATTTTAACTTCTGGCAAGTCTGGTTGTGTCTTCTTGGCAAGCGATCTTCACAGCAAATTTGACTGACTGAAGCGTCAGGTTATATTCACTGTCCTTCCCCGCTCTGTTTGTTACGAATCTAAGTAACAAGCCAATGGTTTTCAAACATGCAGGTCCCGTGGGGAAATTCAAAATATTTCCGACATGGGAACATTTTGCGCGTGATGCAATGATCACATTCCACATATATGGTGTGAAAACTTCCGATGCCTCGTGTACCAACTCACAAACACATCGGTAAACTATCTCAGCAATGTGTTTCAGATGCAACAAATTATTACTATCTAAAGTAATCTTGTCACAGACTGGTAATCTCGTTATCTGTCCCGCACCCTGGCCTTTATCAGCTTTTTAAGCAAACACGCTGGCGATTTGTAGGGCTAATCTGTAACGGCCAAGCTTGGGTACGCGAGAATATGCCTGTCGTTCAATATTGCATCACTTGTCTACTATCTCAGGGATGGGCAGGTAAACAGACAAGACGAAATATACTGAATGGAGTGTAAGAATGAAAATACCAAATATCTGCTACCATGGACAGAGAAAGAAAAGGGTACGTCTCGGAAAAAAATCGCAATAAAATCAGTACAAAAATTACTGCCGTAGTGAAAGAGCCATCGGAAAGAGGTCGCCCCAAAATCCATCTGGTGACATTAAGAATACGTTTGTTGCAACACATTTTATGTTAAAATATGTCTAGTAGATGATATAAGTATTATTTTATTTTTAATACAGTGTGTGACCGTGCCGGTATCTTGTCACAATGCTACTACTACTACTAGGTGACTGAGGCAGGCCTAGTTATTTAATTTATGAGGTCAGACTTCTTTCCTTGACCTATCTTCCAAGTAGAGCTATCTCTTTGACTGGCCTTTGTTCCGCCAGAGATTTTGAATCCTGGATGAGATGAGGTTCGTCTTTTCTTCAACCCAGACCACGTTCTTCTCTCCTAGGTGTTGTACAGCGACTGATGCGTATAGGGTGTTCTATTATTTCTATCTCTCCTATTACTCACTTCTAATAACTCTCCATTCCTTAATCTCTTCACACATCAAAGCAACCGGAGTGTTGTGATTCAATATCAAAAACAACTTTTATTTACATAAGATAATCCATGATCATCCAACATAATTCATCAGATACAGTTCTCAATTACAATGTCCTCAAGTCTTCCACTTGATTCAATCAAATATCTCAAAGCATAGTTATATTGTTTCTCCTGTAGCCTCTGGCATATTTCGTTATATACTTAGCCTACTAAAGTTCCTTCTCAGGTTCTACTATTTTTCTCATATTTTCTACAACATTTCTTCTAAATCCTTGGAGTCATGTTCTCACCAAATCTCAATCTAGTTAGGTTTAACTCCTTTAAATGCAGCATATAAGATTCAATAGCTACCCCTGAAATAATCAAACAATGTCTACTATTCATATGGCATCCACCATACTTACTCTGACATGAGAGAGCGCAGAATAAACTCTGTAGGGGTTTAAGCACTTCCAGCTTTTACTTATTACTATTGCCGTAGACTATGATTCACTTTCATAGACCTGACAGCTAATCCTGAATACAAGTTATCCGCTCTGTATTTTGTTGAAGGTTCAACTTCTGTATTCATTCTATTCATACTGCTCTCTTAAAACTTTGCAGCATTATCTTCCTGCAGTTTCTCGGCTGTAATTCTGAAAACATTTTCTTCTAACTAATGAGATGCCTGTAAAAAGTTCATCTTCTTTAATTCACACATAAAGTTCTATAATGTCAGGTACAGCTGTGTTGTTATCCTCATACTTACTCTTTAATGAGAGAGCGCATGAGTTGTTTTATAAATGTCAGTGGTGTAAACCATTTGCTCATATTTCTTGTTTACAGATAATGTCTCATCTACTTTGCATGACAGCTCATCCTGGCTATCTGATAATGAAAGTTATCCACTTTCTAAGCTTTAATTGCGCCTTTGCTTCAACTTTCTCTTCTGTTACTCGCTCCCTTAATTGTGAGCGTCTTTATCTTCTGACAACATGTGTACTGTAGTTCTGAAACCATGTCTCTCTCTGCAAATAGTCTAAGCATAAGTAGAGTCAAAAGGGCTTCTTACCGTACTATACAGAAGTCCGATACTTATCACTGACTTACTATCACCCCTATAAGCTAATCCTTGGTTTAGCAGCACAAATTATCACTCAATTCTAAGTGTTCTCCTGAATTCCTATCGCTATGATTCTAAAGCTATTTCTATAGGTTTCTGGATACGAACAACTGTCGCCCACAAGTTCGTTTCTTGAGAGACCAGAGCGGCACTTCTTGCTTCCGCAAATATTCTGATGGGACTGATCTCTTTTCGTCCTTCAATTTCCTATCCGATGATCCAAAGTTGTTTTTGAGTGAAAGCGATTGGTCCGTTGTTCAGTTCACTCACCTATCGCCACGCTTAATTCTATGCTGTCAGCTCCGTGAACTGTGCTACATAACTGTTTACCTCTAGTCACTATTTTCACGTGCGTTCTACTCTGCTCTGCGTTCTCTTAACTGTAAAGGGCGTTAATATTCATAGTTATTCCCCTTAGTACTTTTTAACCTTAGTTTTATTAATCCTTCTATATCTTTACTAAAACTAATCTGATATGCAAATTTGGTAAACTCTAATGATGTATACTTGAGATAATTTAAAGACTAAAAAGGTTCCCTCCCTTACAAAAAACACTACATTTTCATTCTTTTATCTCCCATGTTAAGAACGAATAGCCTATCACTTAAATTATTCTGATTTTCTAATCCATTTTTATATACTCTTTCATCTTGTTAACACCAAATAACTGTTCGACTGACTTTAACTGCAGCGTATTTTACGCTGTACAACCCAATGCCTAGTATCCTGGCTTTTGGCTGGGATCATGTGTCTAGACACAGGGACCGGTACAGTGACATTCATGTGTCATTAGGTCTCTTGTGTGAGAACACAGAGGATCACTACGGTGACACATGTTGTCATTGGGTCTTCTTGTGTTGGGACATGTGGTCTTGACCAGGGCCGGGTTAGGGCGGGGATAATGCGACCTCATGCGAGGAAAAAATATGCGACCTCAAGCGAGGGAAAAAAAAAAAAAAAAAAAAAAAAATGTGTCTAGACACAGGGACCGGTACAGTGACATTCATGTGTCATTAGGTCTCTTGTGTGAGAACACAGAGGATCACTAGGTGACACATTTTGTCACTGGGTCTTCTAGTGTTGGGACATGTGGTCTTGACCAGAGCCGGGTTTGGGGCGGGGACAATGCGACCTCATGCGAGGAAAAAATATGCGACCTCAAGCGAGGAAAAAAAAAATAAAAATAAAAAAAAATCTGTCTATTATTTTATTCCTCTAAAAATCTCTATCGCTAGATTGAAAACATATTCCCTTTAGAAATCTTTATCATTCTTATAATGATAAAGTCTCTCTCTCTAGTCTTAGATTTCATAGTATTCGCTAGCCTCAGGATTCACACGGCCAAAGGTAATAAATTATTCCCTTAGCCAGCAAATGTCATTCCACTTGAAAGGTGAAAAAATCGTGCTACGACAGTCCGGAAGTCGACCCTTTGTTGGTGTCACGAACTGGACGCACGTAAATCAGCACGTACACCGTGGATGCTAGGGCCAGTTAAAATGAAGATAACTTGGAAATGATACCCCTGGGACCAAGATAGAATTTACTGTGTGGCCACCCAAGAGGTCGACCAAAAATACAGCTGCAATTGAGGAAATTTTAAGCCATTAGACCGGTAACCATAATTCGAAGCAGACTTGAGTTTATGGACCCCGGAGTGGGTATTACTTGTTGCGAGAATCCGTAGTGAATTCAGTTGAGCGAAGTGGGTAATCTAATACTGCAGATTTTATATTATGAATAATCATATGTTTATCCACAGCTTATTATTGCAGTACCTTTTGTAAGCAAAGTTTAAAATGTATTTCCATTTTCAGTGACAATAATTGTTATTTGCATATTTACAGATCACTCAAACTAATGTATGAGTTTGCTGAGGTCATAGACCTAATTAACCACTGATCATTATCTCACAGCCAGGCAGAAATAAGACAGGGTTAAATAATTGATGTATATTATTGTTGTTACTTTGGGATTTGCATATTGACCCAAGAAAACAGAAGTGTGTTAATGGTCCTTCTATTTTCTATATCTTATAAGGCTTCTGTGTTCTCTGTCAAGACTACAAACTTCATAAAAAGTGTTCTCAATCACTTCTCCCTTTGTCTCATATTGGATTATATGTATTTAATGCAATCCTATGCATATACCATGTTGTATGATTGAAGAACTATATTTATTTTCAGTTATAGAAATGTTATTTTCTACAGGAACCAGGACTTTAAGAATGTTTACAATTATTTAGCTATATAACGAATTTACCACTTGACTGACAAAATGTAAGTCAGCGGTTCTCAAGCCTTGAGACCATGACTACCCTCCAAATGATTACTGCTCGAGTAGCAAAAATGTAAATCATTGGTTCTCAGACCTTGGCAGTAATGACACCAAAACATGTTAAAGCAGCAAAGGAAACTATTACCCGGTGGTTCTCAAACCATTAATGACAGTGCCCCCAAAATTAAAATACTGCTCTATGGGCACTAGGTGAACCAATGGTTCTCAACCATTTGATGACCCCAGCCCCTACCTCACAATTTGTGAAACTCATTGCCCACATGGGGAAACCACTGCTGTAAATAAGTAGACAGTCAGATAGAGACTGAGAACTCAAGATACGCTATAATGTCAGTTAAGAAGGAGTATTTCATAGATAATACACTGTTACTGAATGGTAGTTAGCATTGTGTTAATTTACTTTCTGATGGACGTTTACCAGCCATCAGACTTAGGAGATGATTGCTCTGGAAACCACTAACGGTACTTCAATTGTTTCCAATCCACCCAGGTTGCGGTTACAAAGTACTAAACAAGGTTGCGGTTACAAGGTACTAAACCAGGTTGCAGTTACAAGGTACTAAACCAGGTTGTGGTTACAAGGTACTAAACCAGGTTGCGGTTACAAGGTACTAACCCAGGTTGCAGTTACAAGGTACCTAAACCAGGTTATAGGACTATGGTACAAACCAGGGTACGAGTCCACGGTACCAAAGATTACCCCTACCCACTATACCCCATTAACCAGGTTACCGTACCATACCAAACCACATCCTATCACCCAGTAACCATACCACACATCCCATAAGCAGAAGAGGTATTCAGCAGAGGTGACTTACCCCATCCTTATCTGTGATGTGCACTGAGTCCAGGGAAGCAAACTCTGACACCCTCTGAACCCATTAACTGTTATGAGACCAACGTGCTGGGGCAGACTAAACCAAGAGAGTCCGAAACAAAATCATCTCCGCATCTACTACAGGCCTTCGGAAAGATGAGTATAACACCCTCCAGAAGTACAGCAATAGAATAGATCTACTGTCCATATGATGACATACCAGTTGTTTTTTTTTCTAAATAGTAGTGCTAAACTTTTTTTCATATTTATATGTATATTCAGATCTGTGAGAATCTATACCCTTTTATTCAATTTAACTTAACAGCGCCTGTTGTTATTTTTCTTGTTAATTTTATTTGGGCTGTATTTTGTTTTAAATACAAATCTACACCATGGGGGCTCAGTGTTACGGTATTTTTATTGAAGTCGTCTGCTATGGTTGGCAGTGTGCAATTTTTAGGGTGACAGCATTTAATATAATTTGATGTTAATAATTCACGGTCTGCTGAACGCTATGTACATGATCGAATTATGACGTGTTAGCGTTGATAGGTCACGCACCGTGACTTAGATACGAGACCCTTTTTACGTTGACCGTCAAGTTGTAAAGACGTGTCCTATATCCTTCCAGTGTTGGGCATTGTATTGCCATATATATATATATATATATATATATATATATATATATATATATATATAAATATATATATATATATATATATATATTTATATATATATATATATATATATATATATATATATATATATATATATAGTTACTTCAAAGTAAGGACTCAGGGTCAGTCCAAAGTTATGTGAAAGAGATACGATGGTAAGGTTAGTATTTAACCGAATATAAGGAAGGATCATTAAACAGTCCATAATATTTATATTCGTCAGACTCATACGCTCACTGTCGGCTGTTGGAATCCCCAACCGTGCATGCATATAGCTATGTGTAGTGAAATTGACAGAGATACAACGGTAAAATACTCAAAAGATAACATTTAAGGATAAAAACATAATGCGTAGGCTGCTGATGTACATGATCGCCTAGACCGCGGGTCATCACCCTCCATAAAATTGACTTGCTAGACAGGAGGGGAACGGCGGATCAAAAGAAAAAAAAATATGACTGGAAAGGCTAAGGAGACGCAATGGGGGGGGATGGAGGAAAGTAAAAATTCACGTCCCCCAAATTGACACGAGGTACGGAATTGGACGTTTTGCGATACCAAGCCTTGATTTGAATTCAGCGGCTAAAACGCAGATGTTAGGAATATTACAAAAATTTAAAAAGTAATTTTTCTTAATATTAATGTTAGGAATATAAAAATTAGCTGGCCGGATGGCCTATTCTGAGCAATGAAATAATATGATCTTAATTTTACAAACGGATAGATAATATTGAAGATAATGACAAAAGACAGTGTAGTTTACATCATCGACAGACTGCCTTGAATAAAAAGTGTCGTTATTTGCACACAAAACACGACCTTGGGGACGCAGGTGTTCAAAGTTACTTGGCATAGAAGTGAAGGGACATTGGTGGTAGCTGAGTCTAAATATAACTTTTTACGACAAAATTTTAAGGGGAGAGAAAGGTGGTTTCAAAAATCAAGCACATTTTTTTTTGAAACACAAGTAGAGACGGACAGACTAACAGATAACCATCCATACTTGACTGAAGCATGACTGAAATGACTTTAGTGTAGAAATTTGAAATTTAAAATAAACCTCGGCAGTGATTGGCCACAGACAATCATATCATTAGCGCTCAGAGCGCATTTGGGGTCATTCTTCAATAATTGTTCAGTGTTAGACACAGATTTTAAAGTGTGGTGTTTTCCCATATGAAAGACAGTGAGTTAAATTTAGGGACGCCATCCTATAGCCAGCAGCTCAGCTGAGTTTTGCTAGCACTTCTGTGTTAATTATTCATAATCTGGTAAGATTGAAATTATTTCTTTATATATTTTGAATATTGTTTCATGTTCGAGTGATTTGATACTGCCATATCAAAATCTAGCCTTACAAACAAGTAGGGATTTGCTCTAGACCCCCCGCCCAAGTCAGGGTCTAGGGACCAACAAGGTACATAAACTACAGCAAGGATTATGCAAGATAGATCAAGCGTTGAAACAGGTTACCTATCTTCTTTTAGGGCCGACAACTAATAAATATTTTTCAGAATCTATGGTCTGGGAGGATCTGTCTGATGTAGGCCCACCATGGTAACTGTGCTGTTTGGTCAGAGAGATCTGACCTGTCTGTATGATGTGGTTGTTGTGTCAGTGTTGTGTCCAGACGTGGGTAGAGAATAGATTTTGACACATGGCCCATACTTTGATTGCAGAGCTGTGAGTTTCTATCGACAACAAAGCAGAGTCTATTCGGTGGGTGACTGTACTCGAGTGTATCTGTGCAGTTCTTGTGACAGAGACCACCATTATTGCCCGCCAGCACGGAGAGGTGGGACCGCAAGTTTTCAGCACCAGAGCTACAAAAAAGATGAGTGAGCCTCTGGTCTGCTGGACATTCACCAACTATTGGTAGTGACTAATATCCCCGTAAAAATTCCCACCATTTTCTGGACATTGTGTAGTCAATATAGACAGGTGTGATGAGGCCACCCCAACAGCACAAACAGTAAATATCCTCCCAAAGAGATGACTACTCGAACTTTTTTTAATAAAACTAACTAGTCTAGTACTTAAATAGGTACGCTCTTGCATTTATTATGTAACATTCCATGCATTTTTTTTTCATAAATTTTCAATCCTTCTTTTAAAACAAGTTCTGGTCACATAAAACTTGATCCAGAACCAATAAATGTAATATAATTATATCAAAAACTTTATACACGTGAGTTAGTTCAGTGTATTTTAACACTTGTTAATCTTATTAGTCTTCTTAAATGTCTGTGGGTGTATTTATAACTAACACACCACATTACACATCATTACCCTAGACACTTTACGTAGCCACATTCATTAAGAAAAAAAAAAATTAAGTGTGAGGTCGTAGTGGTAGCAAGAAAGGCCTTCTGATAATTCTCAACTACATTTTATCTCAGGAGCCTTCACAGCTGGCCTCATACAAGTTACATGTAGTATAACACCATCATACAATACCATCAACACCACTACATAAATTGGGGTCTTGTCCAGGGATAATTAGCCCAACAGTAAAATTAGGATCTCCTGGTGGGAGAAATAAAAGTAGGGAAATAAATTGTAAAATTTCCTTTAAAATTAAAAGTGTCCCTGCAGATAAAAGTTGGTGAATCTTCACAGCCAGTAATAATTAATTAGTTAACTGGTTAGTTAGAATTAGTTAGACTATAGTCATATAGTAATTAGAAGTACTTAGTGTATTTACTGGTTAGAGATTTATCTTGTATATTATTATATTGTCCAAAAAGTATGGCAGAGCTAGCAAAGTTTAGATCAGCTGCTGTGCTCACTGCGAAGGAGATGGGGATGGATGGTCAAATTTTAATTCAATACGTAACGACTGAATGTGATAAATATATTGAACGGGAAGAAAGGAGATTAGAAAAAGAGGCTGAAAGAAAATTAGAGGCTGACAGGTTAGCTGAAGAAAAGGGATGACAAATTGAGGCTGATAGAGAAATTAAGAGGCTGCAGATGGAGGCAGAAGAAAAACGACAGCAAAGGGAGGCAGAAGATAAAAAGGCCGAAAGGGAGGCAGAAGATAAAAAGGCCGAAAGGGAGGCAGAAGATAAAAAGGCCGAAAGGGAGGCAGAAGATAAAAAGGCCGAAAGGGAAGCAGAAGATAGAAGGTTGCAGAGGGAGCATGAATTACGACTAAGGGAGCTGGAATTACAAGGCCCGGCTCCTGAAAATGGTGCCAGCCCTTTTGCCTCAGATGCTACGCCCAGTATGGGAGCCTCAAACTCAGCTATGGGGTTTCATTTAGACCATTTTGTTGAAAAAGACGATGACATAGAGGGGTACCTAGGACGTTTTGAGTTATTAGCTACTACATATGGGTTAGAGAGAGAGAGGTGGAGCTTAAAGCTATCACAGGGATTGAGGGGTACTTCTTACGAAGTATTTGCCAAAATGAACAGGGAAGACCAAGACAATTATGACATGTTAAAGCAGGCTTTGTTATTAAGGTACGAAAAGAATGGTGAATTTTATCGTAAGAAATTCAGAAATGCCAAACTGTTGTCTGGGGAGACATACCACCAATTTTCTGCCAGAATAGAAACCTATTTGGAGAAATGGACGGCTCTGGGGAAGACCCAAGATCTTAAAGAAATGATCATGATTGAGCAATTGAGAGAGTCCATGGCTCCAGACATGAGAAAATTTCTCATGGAACAGGGTGCAGAGAAGTTGGGGGAAATTTTAAATGTTGCTGAGAGGTATCAGGCAGCTCAGGCAGAGGTAAGTGGTGCTAAGAAGAAGCACATAGACAATTTTAAAGCTCCACAGCAATTTAATAAATTTGATAATAGAGAGCAGGGAAATAAGGGTAGGACAAACTTTGAGCGGCAAAGAAATGACTATCGCGACAGAAACTCACAGTTCAATGACCAAAAGTTCAATGAAAGAAAACCGTTGAACCAAGGAAAAAGATGGTGCAAATGGTGCAAGAAGGATAACCATAACACCGAATTTTGTAGAAGGAAACCTTCAAACATTGCTGCAATGAAGTCGGGGACGCAAAGAGTAAAGGTTAATCCTAAGGGACAACAGGAACCTTATCACCCCCCAGTTTGTGAGGATGTTATTTGTAATGGGGTCACCATAAGGTGCCTTTATGATACAGGTTTGGATTATGATTCAGTTGTGAAGTCTAGCCTAGTGGACCCAAGTCAGTATACCACAGAAACAGTGGAAATACAAGGGGCGACTAAGGACATACCACTCATGACACTTCCCATCGCAAGGATAACGGTGAAAACTCGCTATGTGGAAGGAGAAATCAGAGCAGCAGTGATAGATGAACCAATCTACCCTCTGATATTGGGGTGTAGATACGTCTTCTTGGGGAATCCCGAGAAACCTGTGATCATGGCGACAGTGCAGACCAGGTCACAGAAGAAGGAGGAAGAAGGTGAACCTATAAATGCTCATCCAGAGGAGATGAGGAAGGCGCAGGCTGAGGATAGGACACTCCAGCCATGTTTTAAAAAATTACCCAAATGCCACACACCTCCGAGCAAGGGGGAATATTTCATGAAGAACAAACTCTTATACAGGAAGGCCGGAACTGGAACAAATGGTCACAACCAGCTGGTTCTTCCCATTTCATATAGAGATAAAGTGATGGAACTCGGACATGCGATTCCCTTCAGTGGTCACATGGGGATCAGCGCCACCGGACAGCGTATAGCTTGTCATTACTTCTGGCCAGGGATAACGGAGGATATAAAAAGATATGTCAAATCCTGCCCAGAATGTCAAAGGGTAGCTCCAAAGCACTGGACTGCTCCTGCAACTCTAGGGGAAATGCCCATAGTGGGAACACCTTTTGAGAGGGTTGCAGTGGATATTGTAGGACCTCTCACTCGGACCAAGAGGAGGAACAGTTACATCCTTACTCTGGTGGACACTTGTTCTATGTGGGGAGAGGCGGTAGCCCTGCCATCAATTGATTCAAAACATGTAGCAGAGGCACTACTTACAATATTTACCCGATTAGGATTCCCGCATCAAATCTTGACGGATAATGGTTCTCAGTTCAAGGGGAAACTAACGGAAGAAGTTTTTAAGCTATTTCAAGCCAGGCACTTTCATTGTAGTCCGTACCATCCACAAGGGAACGGCCAAGTAGAGAGGTTCAATGGGACTCTCATTTCTATCCTGAGAAAGCTGGCACACGAAAAACCGGATCTGTGGGATCAATTCCTGCCCGCCGCATTGTTTGCGTACCGGGAGGTACCACATAGTTCAACCGGGATGGCTCCCGCAACTCTGCTATTTGGGAGGCCAATAAAAGGGCCTTTAGAAGCTCTATTAAGGACCTGGACAGATGAGAAGGCGGAAGAGACTGTTACCTCATCGTATCAATACGTGAACGAACTGACCACTCGTTTGAAAGCTGGATGGAAACTGGCAAATGATAATTTGAAACAAGCCAGGAAGAAACATGCAGCATACTTTAATAGGAAGGCAAAGGACAGGGAACTGGCAGTCGGAGAGAAGGTGCTGCTTTTACTACCCGGAAGCCAGAATAAATTACAAATTGGTTGGCAAGGTCCATATACGGTTCTAGAGAAGGTGTCTAGAACAAACTATAAAATTGACAAAAAGGGGAAGGAAAAAGTTTATCATGTAAACCTGTTAAAGAAGTATCTGGACAGACCACTCCAGGAAAGCACCCCCTTATTGACCTTAGCTATTGCAACCCAGATGCAAAAGGAACCACTCACCTCACATGAATACCCATTACATCCTTGTGAAACAGCAGCACAGGTAAAAGTCAGTAAGCACCTGACTAAAAACCAGAGGGAGAGAGTTCAAAAGGTTCTGGAGGAACATACAGATGTATTAACAGATAAACCAGGCCATACAAATTTGCTACAGTATGACATGAAACTGGTAGACTCAAACCCAATCTGTATGAGAGCCTATTCTATTCCGTTCGCGAAGGAGAAGGCATTAAAGGAAGAAATAGATTATTTATTGAAGGAGGGGATTATTTCGCACAGTGAATCATCTTTTAGTTCTAGTGTCGTTTTGTTGAGGAAACCGTCTGGGGAACACAGACTGTGCATAGATTACAGGAAACTGAATGCTGTCACAGAAGGACAAGTGGATCCATTACCAGACACAAAACAGCTATTTGCCAGACTGAACAAGGCAAAATACTTTTCAAAGGTGGATCTTAGTAAAGGCTATTACCAGATCCCAGTGAAGCCTGAAGTGAGACCTTATTTGGCTTTTAGCACTTCGGATGGACATTATGAATTCAATATGCTACCATTCGGACTGAAAAATGCTCCGAGTGTGTTTTCAAGGATGATGCGAAAATTGTTGGACCCCCTGAATAACCCATGTATCACAAATTTCATGGATGATATTCTCGTCGCCACCGAGACCTTTGAAGAACACATTGAAGCTCTGGAGATGTTGTTTGATAGACTTCGGGAGGCGAACTTAACTGCTAGGCCAACAAAATGTTGTATTGGATGCAAAGAGTTGGAATTCTTGGGACACACTGTATATCAGGGTAATATGACCCCTGATCCTAAGAACTTGGAAAAAACTGCAGAGAGCACCTAGGCCGCAAACAAAAAAAGACGTGCGATCATTTGTGTCGTTATGCGGATTTTATCAGAAATACATCAAGAATTTTAACGCTATTTGTGCTCCTCTGACTGATCTGACTCGCAAGGGACTTCCAGATAAAATTATTTGGACTGCACAATGTGAACTAGCGTTCCAAGAGTTAAAGGAAAAACTCACTAGCAAGCCTATTCTCAAACTGCCTGATTTGACACAGGACTTTGTCTTAAGAACCGATGCAAGTAATGTGGGACTCGGAGGGGCTTTGTTGCAAAGATCATCTTCACCTGATGGGGAACTGAAACCAGTCGCTTATGCAAGCCGTAAATTGAATAAGGCGGAACAAGGATACTCCACAAGCGAAAAAGAATGTTTAGCATTAATCTGGGCAATAAAGAAGTTTCAAATCTATCTATATGGTAGGACATTTGTGGTGGAGACGGATCATCAGCCTCTCGTGTTCTTGTCTCAGGCTAAGCATGAAAACGCAAGATTGCTGAGGTGGTCTTTATTGCTTCAACCTTATCAGTTCAGTATCCAATATATCCCAGGCAAATTGAATGTCGGTGCAGATTTCCTCAGTCGGCACCCCTGTGATCAAAATTAGAGTAGTGGCAGACGTGAGGAGTAATTTTACCTATGTGTATCGCTGGTTTTGGAACTTGCCATAGGCATGTTTTCAAGTGGGGAGATGTGTAGTGAAATTGACAGAGATACAACGGTAAAATACTCAAAAGATAACATTTAAGGATAAAAACATAATGCGTAGGCTGCTGATGTACATGATCGCCTAGACCGCGGGTCATCACCCTCCATAAAATTGACTTGCTAGACAGGAGGGGAACGGCGGATCAAAAGAAAAAAAAATATGACTGGAAAGGCTAAGGAGACGCAATGGGGGGGGGGGGGGGGGGGGGGGGATGGAGGAAAGTAAAAATTCACGTCCCCCAAATTGACACGAGGTACGGAATTGGACGTTTTGCGATACCAAGCCTTGATTTGAATTCAGCGGCTAAAACGCAGATGTTAGGAATATTACAAAAATTTAAAAAGTAATTTTTCTTAATATTAATGTTAGGAATATAAAAATTAGCTGGCCGGATGGCCTATTCTGAGCAATGAAATAATATGATCTTAATTTTACAAACGGATAGATAATATTGAAGATAATGACAAAAGACAGTGTAGTTTACATCATCGACAGACTGCCTTGAATAAAAAGTGTCGTTATTTGCACACAAAACACGACCTTGGGGACGCAGGTGTTCAAAGTTACTTGGCATAGAAGTGAAGGGACATTGGTGGTAGCTGAGTCTAAATATAACTTTTTACGACAAAATTTTAAGGGGAGAGAAAGGTTGCTTCAAAAATCAAGCACATTTTTTTTGAAACACAAGTAGAGACGGACAGACTAACAGATAACCATCCATACTTGACTGAAGCATGACTGAAATGACTTTAGTGTAGAAATTTGAAATTTAAAATAAACCTCGGCAGTGATTGGCCACAGACAATCATATCATTAGCGCTCAGAGCGCATTTGGGGTCATTCTTCAATAATTGTTCAGTGTTAGACACAGATTTTAAAGTGTGGTGTTTTCCCATATGAAAGACAGTGAGTTAAATTTAGGGACGCCATCCTATAGCCAGCAGCTCAGCTGAGTTTTGCTAGCACTTCTGTGTTAATTATTCATAATCTGGTAAGATTGAAATTATTTCTTTATATATTTTGAATATTGTTTCATGTTCGAGTGATTTGATACTGCCATATCAAAATCTAGCCTTACAAACAAGTAGGGATTTGCTCTAGACCCCCCGCCCAAGTCAGGGTCTAGGGACCAACAAGGTACATAAACTACAGCAAGGATTATGCAAGATAGATCAAGCGTTGAAACAGGTTACCTATCTTCTTTTAGGGCCGACAACTAATAAATATTTTTCAGAATCTATGGTCTGGGAGGATCTGTCTGATGTAGGCCCACCATGGTAACTGTGCTGTTTGGTCAGAGAGATCTGACCTGTCTGTATGATGTGGTTGTTGTTGTGTCAGTGTTGTGTCCAGACGTGGGTAGAGAATAGATTTTGACACATGGCCCATACTTTGATTGCAGAGCTGTGAGTTTCTATCGACAACAAAGCAGAGTCTATTCGGTGGGTGACTGTACTCGAGTGTATCTGTGCAGTTCTTGTGACAGAGACCACCATTATTGCCCGCCAGCACGGAGAGGTGGGACCGCAAGTTTTCAGCACCAGAGCTACAAAAAGATGAGTGAGCCTCTGGTCTGCTGGACATTCACCAACTATTGGTAGTGACTAATATCCCCGTAAAAATTCCCACCATTTTCTGGACATTGTGTAGTCAATATAGACAGGTGTGATGAGGCCACCCCAACAGCACAAACAGTAAATATCCTCCCAAAGAGATGACTACTCGAACTTTTTTTAATAAAACTAACTAGTCTAGTACTTAAATAGGTACGCTCTTGCATTTATTATGTAACATTCCATGCATTTTTTTTTCATAAATTTTCAATCCTTCTTTTAAAACAAGTTCTGGTCACATAAAACTTGATCCAGAACCAATAAATGTAATATAATTATATCAAAAACTTTATACACGTGAGTTAGTTCAGTGTATTTTAACACTTGTTAATCTTATTAGTCTTCTTAAATGTCTGTGGGTGTATTTATAACTAACACACCACATTACACATCATTACCCTAGACACTTTACGTAGCCACATTCATTAAGAAAAAAAAAAAATTAAGTGTGAGGTCGTAGTGGTAGCAAGAAAGGCCTTCTGATAATTCTCAACTACATTTTATCTCAGGAGCCTTCACAGCTGGCCTCATACAAGTTACATGTAGTAATAACACCATCATACAATACCATCAACACCACTACATAAATTGGGGTCTTGTCCAGGGATAATTAGCCCAACAGTAAAATTAGGATCTCCTGGTGGGAGAAATAAAAGTAGGGAAATAAATTGTAAAATTTCCTTTAAAATTAAAAGTGTCCCTGCAGATAAAAGTTGGTGAATCTTCACAGCCAGTAATAATTAATTAGTTAACTGGTTAGTTAGAATTAGTTAGACTATAGTCATATAGTAATTAGAAGTACTTAGTGTATTTACTGGTTAGAGATTTATCTTGTATATTATTATATTGTCCAAAAAGTATGGCAGAGCTAGCAAAGTTTAGATCAGCTGCTGTGCTCACTGCGAAGGAGATGGGGATGGATGGTCAAATTTTAATTCAATACGTAACGACTGAATGTGATAAATATATTGAACGGGAAGAAAGGAGATTAGAAAAAGAGGCTGAAAGAAAATTAGAGGCTGACAGGTTAGCTGAAGAAAAGAGATTACAAATTGAGGCTGATAGAGAAATTAAGAGGCTGCAGATTGAGGCAGAAGAAAAACGACAGCAAAGGGAGGCAGAAGATAAAAAGGCCGAAAGGGAGGCAGAAGATAAAAAGGCCGAAAGGGAGGCAGAAGATAAAAAGGCCGAAAGGGAGGCAGAAGATAAAAAGGCCGAAAGGGAAGCAGAAGATAGAAGGTTGCAGAGGGAGCATGAATTACGACTAAGGGAGCTGGAATTACAAGGCCCGGCTCCTGAAAATGGTGCCAGCCCTTTTGCCTCAGATGCTACGCCCAGTATGGGAGCCTCAAACTCAGCTATGGGGTTTCATTTAGACCATTTTGTTGAAAAAGACGATGACATAGAGGGGTACCTAGGACGTTTTGAGTTATTAGCTACTACATATGGGTTAGAGAGAGAGAGGTGGAGCTTAAAGCTATCACAGGGATTGAGGGGTACTTCTTACGAAGTATTTGCCAAAATGAACAGGGAAGACCAAGACAATTATGACATGTTAAAGCAGGCTTTGTTATTAAGGTACGAAAAGAATGGTGAATTTTATCGTAAGAAATTCAGAAATGCCAAACTGTTGTCTGGGGAGACATACCACCAATTTTCTGCCAGAATAGAAACCTATTTGGAGAAATGGACGGCTCTGGGGAAGACCCAAGATCTTAAAGAAATGATCATGATTGAGCAATTGAGAGAGTCCATGGCTCCAGACATGAGAAAATTTCTCATGGAACAGGGTGCAGAGAAGTTGGGGGAAATTTTAAATGTTGCTGAGAGGTATCAGGCAGCTCAGGCAGAGGTAAGTGGTGCTAAGAAGAAGCACATAGACAATTTTAAAGCTCCACAGCAATTTAATAAATTTGATAATAGAGAGCAGGGAAATAAGGGTAGGACAAACTTTGAGCGGCAAAGAAATGACTATCGCGACAGAAACTCACAGTTCAATGACCAAAAGTTCAATGAAAGAAAACCGTTGAACCAAGGAAAAAGATGGTGCAAATGGTGCAAGAAGGATAACCATAACACCGAATTTTGTAGAAGGAAACCTTCAAACATTGCTGCAATGAAGTCGGGGACGCAAAGAGTAAAGGTTAATCCTAAGGGACAACAGGAACCTTATCACCCCCCAGTTTGTGAGGATGTTATTTGTAATGGGGTCACCATAAGGTGCCTTTATGATACAGGTTTGGATTATGATTCAGTTGTGAAGTCTAGCCTAGTGGACCCAAGTCAGTATACCACAGAAACAGTGGAAATACAAGGGGCGACTAAGGACATACCACTCATGACACTTCCCATCGCAAGGATAACGGTGAAAACTCGCTATGTGGAAGGAGAAATCAGAGCAGCAGTGATAGATGAACCAATCTACCCTCTGATATTGGGGTGTAGATACGTCTTCTTGGGGAATCCCGAGAAACCTGTGATCATGGCGACAGTGCAGACCAGGTCACAGAAGAAGGAGGAAGAAGGTGAACCTATAAATGCTCATCCAGAGGAGATGAGGAAGGCGCAGGCTGAGGATAGGACACTCCAGCCATGTTTTAAAAAATTACCCAAATGCCACACACCTCCGAGCAAGGGGGAATATTTCATGAAGAACAAACTCTTATACAGGAAGGCCGGAACTGGAACAAATGGTCACAACCAGCTGGTTCTTCCCATTTCATATAGAGATAAAGTGATGGAACTCGGACATGCGATTCCCTTCAGTGGTCACATGGGGATCAGCGCCACCGGACAGCGTATAGCTTGTCATTACTTCTGGCCAGGGATAACGGAGGATATAAAAAGATATGTCAAATCCTGCCCAGAATGTCAAAGGGTAGCTCCAAAGCACTGGACTGCTCCTGCAACTCTAGGGGAAATGCCCATAGTGGGAACACCTTTTGAGAGGGTTGCAGTGGATATTGTAGGACCTCTCACTCGGACCAAGAGGAGGAACAGTTACATCCTTACTCTGGTGGACACTTGTTCTATGTGGGGAGAGGCGGTAGCCCTGCCATCAATTGATTCAAAACATGTAGCAGAGGCACTACTTACAATATTTACCCGATTAGGATTCCCGCATCAAATCTTGACGGATAATGGTTCTCAGTTCAAGGGGAAACTAACGGAAGAAGTTTTTAAGCTATTTCAAGCCAGGCACTTTCATTGTAGTCCGTACCATCCACAAGGGAACGGCCAAGTAGAGAGGTTCAATGGGACTCTCATTTCTATCCTGAGAAAGCTGGCACACGAAAAACCGGATCTGTGGGATCAATTCCTGCCCGCCGCATTGTTTGCGTACCGGGAGGTACCACATAGTTCAACCGGGATGGCTCCCGCAACTCTGCTATTTGGGAGGCCAATAAAAGGGCCTTTAGAAGCTCTATTAAGGACCTGGACAGATGAGAAGGCGGAAGAGACTGTTACCTCATCGTATCAATACGTGAACGAACTGACCACTCGTTTGAAAGCTGGATGGAAACTGGCAAATGATAATTTGAAACAAGCCAGGAAGAAACATGCAGCATACTTTAATAGGAAGGCAAAGGACAGGGAACTGGCAGTCGGAGAGAAGGTGCTGCTTTTACTACCCGGAAGCCAGAATAAATTACAAATTGGTTGGCAAGGTCCATATACGGTTCTAGAGAAGGTGTCTAGAACAAACTATAAAATTGACAAAAAGGGGAAGGAAAAAGTTTATCATGTAAACCTGTTAAAGAAGTATCTGGACAGACCACTCCAGGAAAGCACCCCCTTATTGACCTTAGCTATTGCAACCCAGATGCAAAAGGAACCACTCACCTCACATGAATACCCATTACATCCTTGTGAAACAGCAGCACAGGTAAAAGTCAGTAAGCACCTGACTAAAAACCAGAGGGAGAGAGTTCAAAAGGTTCTGGAGGAACATACAGATGTATTAACAGATAAACCAGGCCATACAAATTTGCTACAGTATGACATGAAACTGGTAGACTCAAACCCAATCTGTATGAGAGCCTATTCTATTCCGTTCGCGAAGGAGAAGGCATTAAAGGAAGAAATAGATTATTTATTGAAGGAGGGGATTATTTCGCACAGTGAATCATCTTTTAGTTCTAGTGTCGTTTTGTTGAGGAAACCGTCTGGGGAACACAGACTGTGCATAGATTACAGGAAACTGAATGCTGTCACAGAAGGACAAGTGGATCCATTACCAGACACAAAACAGCTATTTGCCAGACTGAACAAGGCAAAATACTTTTCAAAGGTGGATCTTAGTAAAGGCTATTACCAGATCCCAGTGAAGCCTGAAGTGAGACCTTATTTGGCTTTTAGCACTTCGGATGGACATTATGAATTCAATATGCTACCATTCGGACTGAAAAATGCTCCGAGTGTGTTTTCAAGGATGATGCGAAAATTGTTGGACCCCCTGAATAACCCATGTATCACAAATTTCATGGATGATATTCTCGTCGCCACCGAGACCTTTGAAGAACACATTGAAGCTCTGGAGATGTTGTTTGATAGACTTCGGGAGGCGAACTTAACTGCTAGGCCAACAAAATGTTGTATTGGATGCAAAGAGTTGGAATTCTTGGGACACACTGTATATCAGGGTAATATGACCCCTGATCCTAAGAACTTGGAAAAACTGCAGAGAGCACCTAGGCCGCAAACAAAAAAAGACGTGCGATCATTTGTGTCGTTATGCGGATTTTATCAGAAATACATCAAGAATTTTAACGCTATTTGTGCTCCTCTGACTGATCTGACTCGCAAGGGACTTCCAGATAAAATTATTTGGACTGCACAATGTGAACTAGCGTTCCAAGAGTTAAAGGAAAAACTCACTAGCAAGCCTATTCTCAAACTGCCTGATTTGACACAGGACTTTGTCTTAAGAACCGATGCAAGTAATGTGGGACTCGGAGGGGCTTTGTTGCAAAGATCATCTTCACCTGATGGGGAACTGAAACCAGTCGCTTATGCAAGCCGTAAATTGAATAAGGCGGAACAAGGATACTCCACAAGCGAAAAAGAATGTTTAGCATTAATCTGGGCAATAAAGAAGTTTCAAATCTATCTATATGGTAGGACATTTGTGGTGGAGACGGATCATCAGCCTCTCGTGTTCTTGTCTCAGGCTAAGCATGAAAACGCAAGATTGCTGAGGTGGTCTTTATTGCTTCAACCTTATCAGTTCAGTATCCAATATATCCCAGGCAAATTGAATGTCGGTGCAGATTTCCTCAGTCGGCACCCCTGTGATCAAAATTAGAGTAGTGGCAGACGTGAGGAGTAATTTTACCTATGTGTATCGCTGGTTTTGGAACTTGCCATAGGCATGTTTTCAAGTGGGGAGATGTGTAGTGAAATTGACAGAGATACAACGGTAAAATACTCAAAAGATAACATTTAAGGATAAAAACATAATGCGTAGGCTGCTGATGTACATGATCGCCTAGACCGCGGGTCATCACCCTCCATAAAATTGACTTGCTAGACAGGAGGGGAACGGCGGATCAAAAGAAAAAAAAAAAATATGACTGGAAAGGCTAAGGAGACGCAATGGGGGGGGGGGGGGGGGGATGGAGGAAAGTAAAAATTCACGTCCCCCAAATTGACACGAGGTACGGAATTGGACGTTTTGCGATACCAAGCCTTGATTTGAATTCAGCGGCTAAAACGCAGATGTTAGGAATATTACAAAAATTTAAAAAGTAATTTTTCTTAATATTAATGTTAGGAATATAAAAATTAGCTGGCCGGATGGCCTATTCTGAGCAATGAAATAATATGATCTTAATTTTACAAACGGATAGATAATATTGAAGATAATGACAAAAGACAGTGTAGTTTACATCATCGACAGACTGCCTTGAATAAAAAAGTGTCGTTATTTGCACACAAAACACGACCTTGGGGACGCAGGTGTTCAAAGTTACTTGGCATAGAAGTGAAGGGACATTGGTGGTAGCTGAGTCTAAATATAACTTTTTTACGACAAAATTTTAAGGGGAGAGAAAGGTTGCTTCAAAAATCAAGCACATTTTTTTTTTGAAACACAAGTAGAGACGGACAGACTAACAGATAACCATCCATACTTGACTGAAGCATGACTGAAATGACTTTAGTGTAGAAATTTGAAATTTAAAATAAACCTCGGCAGTGATTGGCCACAGACAATCATATCATTAGCGCTCAGAGCGCATTTGGGGTCATTCTTCAATAATTGTTCAGTGTTAGACACAGATTTTAAAGTGTGGTGTTTTCCCATATGAAAGACAGTGAGTTAAATTTAGGGACGCCATCCTATAGCCAGCAGCTCAGCTGAGTTTTGCTAGCACTTCTGTGTTAATTATTCATAATCTGGTAAGATTGAAATTATTTCTTTATATATTTTGAATATTGTTTCATGTTCGAGTGATTTGATACTGCCATATCAAAATCTAGCCTTACAAACAAGTAGGGATTTGCTCTAGACCCCCCGCCCAAGTCAGGGTCTAGGGACCAACAAGGTACATAAACTACAGCAAGGATTATGCAAGATAGATCAAGCGTTGAAACAGGTTACCTATCTTCTTTTAGGGCCGACAACTAATAAATATTTTTCAGAATCTATGGTCTGGGAGGATCTGTCTGATGTAGGCCCACCATGGTAACTGTGCTGTTTGGTCAGAGAGATCTGACCTGTCTGTATGATGTGGTTGTTGTGTCAGTGTTGTGTCCAGACGTGGGTAGAGAATAGATTTTGACACATGGCCCATACTTTGATTGCAGAGCTGTGAGTTTCTATCGACAACAAAGCAGAGTCTATTCGGTGGGTGACTGTACTCGAGTGTATCTGTGCAGTTCTTGTGACAGAGACCACCATTATTGCCCGCCAGCACGGAGAGGTGGGACCGCAAGTTTTCAGCACCAGAGCTACAAAAAAGATGAGTGAGCCTCTGGTCTGCTGGACATTCACCAACTATTGGTAGTGACTAATATCCCCGTAAAAATTCCCACCATTTTCTGGACATTGTGTAGTCAATATAGACAGGTGTGATGAGGCCACCCCAACAGCACAAACAGTAAATATCCTCCCAAAGAGATGACTACTCGAACTTTTTTTAATAAAACTAACTAGTCTAGTACTTAAATAGGTACGCTCTTGCATTTATTATGTAACATTCCATGCATTTTTTTTTTCATAAATTTTCAATCCTTCTTTTAAAACAAGTTCTGGTCACATAAAACTTGATCCAGAACCAATAAATGTAATATAATTATATCAAAAACTTTATACACGTGAGTTAGTTCAGTGTATTTTAACACTTGTTAATCTTATTAGTCTTTTTAAATGTCTGTGGGTGTATTTATAACTAACACACCACATTACACATCATTACCCTAGACACTTTACGTAGCCACATTCATTAAGAAAAAAAAAATTAAGTGTGAGGTCGTAGTGGTAGCAAGAAAGGCCTTCTGATAATTCTCAACTACATTTTATCTCAGGAGCCTTCACAGCTGGCCTCATACAAGTTACATGTAGTAATAACACCATCATACAATACCATCAACACCACTACACTATGACGCTCTGTCTACATTAATTCATTTATTGGACACGGACTGAGAATATTATATGGATTCAAATGACATTAATTTGCAGATGTATGCTTGTAATGAATAATGCTCGTGATGTCTTCGTACGTTATATCGTCAATAAATGTTGGACTCAACGAAAGGACTTGCTTACCTCTATCACGTTAGGGTTGGTTCTTCAGATGGACAATGTTGATGTTTACATGCACGATGAGCTATCTTCTTTACGAAGTTATTTACCTTGAAAATCTTATATTGACATTTGTAATGAACCACAAATGTTTATTAGACATTCAGCTAACCAACGAAAGAAAAAAGAATGATCGTTCAAGTAAATGTCCCAATAACAAGCAGATCGTTATAATTGAAGAACCATCGCCATAATAAATGGTGGCCATACGTGGTTGTGGAATTTTAAGGACCTAAGAATCAAGAAAAGACAGAGTTTCCCTTCAAGCGAAAGCGAAATGTACATTTTTTCTAGTTGTACACCGGTGACGTCATACCGTAGCAACAGGACGAACTTGGCTCAATGGCAGCGCAAGTCAGCGACCTTCAAATAATAATGGTGAAACACTTCTACCAACAATGGTAACTAAGTTCAACTTTCATGAACATACCATATGAGCTCCGTATCCTGTTGGCGAAGCAGGCACTGTGCAAACCTATCGATTCTAAAAGCTAAGTACTTCGTTGTACAGTAAGCGATGTTAGTCCATGTCGATCACCGACATGTCTTTTGAAAGTCATTTGTTAACTGTTGTATGTTTTATTTTTCCAGATGTATTTATGTCGTGATGTAACTTTTGTGGGCGGTAGGTGGGGATCAAAACTGGTTTCATGTCTTTTCGAATGACCAAATCAGTTTTGATTGTTCCGTAGGGCCGTTAAATAATTGCATTTGGCGAAGAACCCTGTTGAAGATTGTACCAATAGCTTGTTCGTTCGCATTTGCTATTATTTGACCTTGCATGTTAGATGTCCAGTTCTGTGAATAATTGGTGTATTTTACTGTATTCAGTTTTATTTTATTCAGTTTTGTATTATTGTTAGTAATCTATCTTGTCCTTTCTGACCTATCTTTCATTTAGTTTCATATATGTATTGTAATAACCGTTAAATGAGTCCTGTGACGTCATTAGTTTTGCATTCGTATTTTTTTTCTGTCTTTTGACCTAGATTCAGTTCAATCTCGATTTGGTTCAATCCTTGACCTTTCAGTACTTCCGATTTCTATGCTTAGTTTTGTAAAATCATTTTATTTGTGAAAATGTCACTTTTTGTATCGTACTAATGTGTTGTAAAGCTTTAGTTAATTATTTGTATTGTTTTTATTCATCTCATAACCTAATGATATTACTATAAATTGATTTTAATAATATGTTTAATTAATTTGATTAATTTTATTAAATTAGATGATGACTTCGATGATGTCATCACTTTGCAGTAGTAGTCCAAGACACTATTGAGGCATTTTATATATTATGACTAGGGCATAATAGTATAATATATATTGATCAATAACTATAAAATTTAAGGTCTGCCTTAATTAGGACAGACATATTAGATAATAATTAGTACACTTTCCTAGTACTACAGTTTATTGGGCACATATAATTGATTAAATAACATAATTATGTAAGAATAATTCCCATAATTATTAGGTCATGATATTAGATGCTTGATTTTCATTCAGCATCTTGAATAAATAAATGGCATAACTATTTGTGATGTATGTTAGTAAGTACAGATAAAATTATTATAAACTATTATATAGTTGTTGAACTTATAACCAATACTACAAGAATATTATAGTTGGTTATATTGATTTTCATACATTGAGTAAGTACAAGTAATTGAATATATTATATTGTTGATTACTATAGATTAGTGAGTAAATACTTACATTATTAACGTCAAGATGCTTACCGTAGACCATTTTCTTAAGATTGGAAAGGAATTTAATACAAAAGGTGAGGCACTTCAGGAATTTGCAATTACTGAACTTGAAAAACATGAAGCAAAGTTAGAAAAGCAAAGAGAAATTGCTAGGCTTGAAAAAGAAGAACTTAAACTAGAGAAAGAAGAACTTAGACAAGAAGAAGAGAATAAAATGAAACGAGAGGAAATTATAAGGCAACAAGAAATGGAACTGGCACGTTGTTACACACAGATTCTTTTGTAGGCAATGAATATAGAGATATATATATATAGAAAGATATTTATTTATCTGTTAACACTTTTTGTTGAGAGTCAAAGGTACATAACCCTTGATTTTGTGGATGCCACATTTTATTATGTCTGTTACTTCTCTTGGGTCTTATATGAATACTTAGATTTACGGCGGCCCATCTTGAGATGAACTCTGGGGGTCACGCGTTTCTGCGCATGTGTCGAATTGGGGTTGTCGAGAGAGACTTCCGTGATGATGGGCGGATCCTGATCGCTGTCCGGACAGAAGTCCGAAGATTTGTTCTTTGCTGTGAAATTCTGGGGGAAGGTGACATCGTCTGTATGACTATTATGTCTATGTTCCTCCCCAGAATATATTCTTAGCGCCAAAGGAAGGCGGGTGCTATTTTTCTAGTGTTTTTCTAGGATGATAAGGTAAAGAGAGACAGTTACTGTACCTTTTCAAATGCCTAGATCTGCAGCCATGTTATGGTCTGCACATGTATATGATTGACTATTTTCGAGACGACATTTTGCCAGTAGCACCATTATTCGTATGATATACATTGCATTATTATGCATATAATCTACACAGCATTATTGATATGATGGACAGCGCCCTTTACTTATGCTTTATTATGCAGCTTCGGAGTGAGCGAAGCTCATCGAAGTTAGGAGCCATTTTTGGATCTCGCCTTTGCCTAAGCGGATCATCGTTCGGAGAACAGGGATACCTTACTATCTGATGATGATACAGAGATGTCTACTATTGTAAGCCACTACTGGTGGTTTTGAGATTGTCGTCATAAAAGCCTACTAATTTACGGCTTGTAATTCTTCGTCAGAAGAGGTTCTGTCAGGGAGCCATTGTTGATAAATATTTGAGAACATTAACTGACGCGCTCAGTCAGTTAAGCTTGAAAGTAAGTACAACTAGAACCCAGAGGGACTAGCTACTAACGTTCTATTATATTCACATTCTTTACGAATGTATCTTTGATGTCGTAAACCATTTTCAAGCATGTGATGTTGTTGCCAACCAGTTCCAGTGGCTGTAGCTGTGTTGTCAGAGTGTGCGTCCCATTAAACTGTATGAAACTGTTAACAGTAGTTCCAGCCGTCATTGACTTCTGATACGAGTGTATGAGTGCATTGTTACCTATCAACTCTACAGAACAGTACACCCATTCGCGTAACTCACACATGTACTCTCACTCAATATAAACACTGTCCCTTGCCAGGGCCTCAATGCTTTATGGACAAGGTGACCGGGATATCCAACACTGTGTCGGTTCGAGTTGACCATCAACCTTCATCAAGATGACTAGTACACACAAACTACATGCACCACAGTCACCCTTGTCAATGTAATGTGCCAGTGTGACGCCTTTGCATTTAAAGTTTACATTCTACATTTATCAGTGTGGTGTCTTCATGTATACATCATTCTTCAATGATAAGAGAAATATATATTACATACTTATCAATGTTGGCCTTATCAATGTGGTGGCCAGATTTCTGGGTCTAACCTTCGCAGTGTAGCCAGTTAGAAGTCAAATACTGATTGTTTCCTGACGCCTGATACGACACACGAACACCAGCAGTACAAGTCTTCAGTCGATGTCAGCATTTTTTTTCACGTGACCTGTCCTGTCAAGCGAATGCTATAATTAGGTCAGACGTTGTTTACATCGAACAGACAGTCTATACATCAGTATTTAATCACATATTTAACTGTGTTAGTAAGAAGTACAGTGCAACCGAAGTGAGAATTCCTACTTGTTATAGTTATAGAAACTGTCAACGGTGGATTTTTCTGCACTGCTCTAGGTTGTGTTGAACTTTACAATATTAAGAATTAATTATTTATTAAGTGGCAGTTCATGATAGTGAAAACTGTACCATTATATTGTAACAACTGAGCCTTCTTTGCAACACATTCTATTGTATGCTATATGTATTTATGTTTATATGTTTACATGTGATATTGTTGTGTATATTTCTGCGGGTAGGTTGGGCAGGTGACTAATATAGGGATACCACGTCATAGAGGTCCTATATTAGTGTTCTGTAGGTGCAATTTTCTTGATTGAAAATTTGCTGGCAACATTTGTTGCTATTTTTGTTAGCTGTGACGAGCTGTACTCATCGTTGTTTTTGTAATATTTTTTCTGTTCTTCAGTTTTGTTTTGATTTGTTTATATTTGTAGATCTCCTCTTTCCTTTCATTTAGTTATATACACCCTTTATATTTATACACTGTGACGTCATTTGTTTTGTTTATTTCCGCGCAGTTGTCATCACAGGTTCTGTGATAATTTTCTTTAGTCTCCTATTTTATTTATTTGATTCCTGCGAATGTTTGCATATTGTTTTTTATGATTGTCCTTTTTTATGTTGTTGGTTGACATATGCTATTATGTTGTTGGTTGACATATGCTATTTATGATGCACTATTAGCTGTGTAACGCACTTGTGGTATAAAATCAACAGGTGGTGGATTATTATTATTATTATACAGTTGATTATACAAGACCGTAATAAAGGCTTGTCTCCCACAGAGATTGGGATAAAGTGAGCTGATTAATCAAGTTTATTAAGAACTTGTTTCCATTTACTTCGAAATAGATTGCATTATTATTTCAGGTAACTAGTCACATATTATTAAACATTATGGCGACTTTAGACAACTTTATCAAGCAAGGGATAACTTTGGGTAAAACTGAGGAGAGATTAGAAGAGTTTGCACTTGCTCAATATGCCAAAGCACAGAAGGCTGAAGAGAAAAAGTTACAACAGGAAAGGGAGGCTGAAGAGAAAAAGTTACAACAGGAAAAAGAAGCTGTGGCTGAACAAAAGAGATTAGACAGAGAAGCTGAACAAAAGAGATTAGACAGAGAATCAGAAGAAAAAAAGATTCAAATGCAACTAGACAGAGAATCAGAAAAAATGCAAATGCAGCTAAACAGAGAAGCTGAGGCTGAACAAAAAAGATTAGACAGAGAATCTGAAGAAAGAAAATTAAAAGCAAAGATGGAACATGAACTGAAACTCTTAGCTTTTGAGATAGAGAAATTGAAATTGACAAATGTGAGTGGTGTTAATCAGTCATCTAGTACTAATGGAAAACCTTCTACTTATAAGGTCAAGCTACCACCGTTCAATCCTTCCAGTGACGACCTAACATTCTATCTGGATAGATTTGAACGTTCTTGTCGAACTCATAATGTGGATAAATCACACTATGCTAATCAGTTTTCAGAGAATTTGAAAGGTGATTCTCTTAGTAATTTAAGCTTAGTAGAAGAGGCTAATAGAGATAATTATGATGTTATTAGAGCAGCCTTGATAAAAAAATATCAATTGACAGAGGAAGGTTACCGTCTTTTGTTTAAGACAATGGTACATGAAACAGAAGTAGAATTCTCAGAATTCATTGCAAAAGCACGTCTTACATTTACACGATGGATTGAGCTATCCAAAACAGAAAAAACATATGAAGCACTTATGGACTTGTTGCTTAGAGACAAGATCATGTCTTGTGTAAATAAACCATTCCTTGAATTCCTACATGAGCGTAAACCTAAAACACTAAAACAAATGGAAGAATATTGTTGCCAATATGTCACTGCACATCCTGACGTAACTTTTGGCAACACTAAGATTAAGGAGAGTATGCCAGTTGCTTCGGCAACACCTTACAATCCTAATTACTCACACTAATTTCAAGGAGCTTAAAATAGGTTTGATAAAAAGGGTAACTGGAATAATTATCAAAACCAAGGTAATCAAACGTATCAGGGTTCTTCTTCGAAGGACTGGAGACGAGCTGACAGCCCTCGATACAGTGGTTGTCACAACTATAGACATTTCCGCAGGGGAAGTCACTATAGGAACTATCCAAGTCATCCAACATGGAGACAACAAAACCAAACTTACAGAGATTCTCATTATAATGAGCATGATAATTGTAACCATGAAAACTATGACTCAAACCCAAGTTCGGGTTACAATAGAGCAAACAATGATAATTGCAGAGGCAAAAATAATCGAGGTAGATCACAATGCAAAAGATATAAATCACATTATAAGGCAAACTCTGCACAGCAGAAGTCCCATGAAGCCTGTAATCAGACTAATGATAATAAAAACTCTAATAATATGGCATGTTCTGCTTTTTGATTTTGGGAGAGCATCTCAGTGTCCCCAATGCAAAACATTATTCGAACCAACTACGGTGTCTACTTTAAGTTGTGGTCACCCTCTTCCCGCTCTTCCTGCGTCAGTCGCGCATGATGGAAGAGGTTCTCTTGTCTTGCATAAAGGTCTAGTAAATGATACTCCAGTCTCAGTTCTTTTTTATTCTGGATGCACCACCATTGGTGTTAGGCAGTCACTCGTAGATCCTTCCCGTGCCACAGGCAAAGTAGTCAAATGTGTAACATTCGGCGGCACTTTGGGGAAGTACTCTACTGCTATCATTAAGATTGCTACTCCTTTCTTTACGGGAGATGTGCACGCATGTCTTCTGCCGAATCCGATCGCTGATATTATCATCGGTCGTATTCACGGAGTCAAAGAATGCACTCCGCAACAAATTGCTGTTTGGGAAAATCAAAATATGCAAAATGCTAATACAGTAGTCAGAAGAGCTCAAGCTCTTAATATGCCTCAAACTTCATCTATTGAAGATAATGGAGCGCATAACCAAGATGATTCCTTGTTAATTTCTCGTGACTCGTTTATAAAACAGCAAGAAGATGATCCCCCTTAAAGAAATTCTTCACTCTTGCAACAAAAGGTGATCCAAATAAAGATACAAACCGTAAATCTTGGATTACAATGAAGAATGGTGTACTTGTACGTATGGTTCAAGACTCCACTAAGTCCATGCATTCTCAGATTATTGTCCCCAAGAATATGAGAGTTAAAATTTTGCAGCACGCTCATGACTCTCAGTGTGCTGGACATATGGGTTTTTCCCGTACTAAGTCAAGAGTTCTTGCGGCTTTCTTTTGGCCTTTCGTAAACAAAGACATACGGATTTATTGTCGATCTTGCAAAGTATGTCCAGAAGTCAAATCTAAAGGTCAACGCCATGCTGCACCTATTCAGGCTGCAGATATTCCTATTCGGCCGTTTCAGAAATTGGCAATAGACATTATTGGTCCGTTTAAGATCAAGTCTGCCAGAGGACATCAGTTTATCTTAACGTGTGTTGACATGTGCACACGTTGGCCAGAGGCTATTCCTCTGAAGAGCATTTCTACTGCTGATATTCCAGACGCTCTTTGGCTCATATTTTCTCGTCAGGGATTCCCCGGAGAAATATTATCAGACCATGGCACCCAACTAGTATCGGATACCATGTCTCAAATAACGTCTACTCTGCAGATAGAAAGATCTTTGAGAAGTATCTATCACACAATGTCTAATGGGATGGTCGAACGCCTAAATAGAACACTCAAAAACTTACTTGGAAAGATAAATGAGGATCATCCTCAAGATTGGGACAGGGTTTTACCCGCTGCCCTCTTTGCTTACAGAGAGGTCCCCAATGAACATACAGGATTTTCTCCCTTTGAACTTGTCTTTGGCGCGCGGCCCTAAGTCTTTGCTTCATGATCTTATAACCGCTGATAATATTAACGATGACACAAAATCTTCTTACGAATATGTCATCGCGCTTAGACACAAGATTATCGAAGCATGCAAATTAGCAACTTCTTCTTCTGAATTTGCTAAACAGAAGGCAAGGCAATTTGCCAATAAGAAGAGATGCTTACGACAAATTGTACTGGTGACAAAGCATTTGTTTTGCTACCTTGTAGGGAAAACAGACTTCTTATCTCTTGGAAAGGTCCGTACGATACAATATCGAAAATTTCCGATGTTAACTATATTGTCGATATTGACGGGAAGCATAAAACCTTCCACACCAACATGCTTACGGAATTCCATGAACGTCCAGATTATTTGCAGCCTATTTTCCAGGCGACGGACGATTCTCAAGTCCCTCATGGTCATTACTCATCCCTGTCCGTAATACAGGATGAGGAAACAAGTTTCTCAGATGTTAATCTTCCTCTTCCGATGATTCCACTTCATTCTAGTGAATCATGGAAAAATGTCACTGTTTTTCCTAATTTATCTATGGCGGAACAGCGACAAGTCTCGTCAATGTTACAAACATTTCAGGATGTCCTTACTGACGTTCCTGGACATACCCATGTCATTGAACATGACATTATTCTAACTGACCATAATCCTATTAGGGTCAGACCTTATCCTATCCCTATACATTTTCAAGCACAGGTCGAGAAAGAGTTGGATGAGATGATAGAATTAAAAATAGTCGAACATCCACTTCAGCATATTCTTCGCCGATGGTTATTGTTCGGAAAAAAGACAATAACATACGTCTTTGCGTTGATTATCGCAAATTGAATCAAGTTACGAAGTTCGATGCTAAACCTATGCCTTTACTAGAAGAGCTACTTACTAGGCTTTCTAAATTTCATTTCTTCACTAAACTTGACTTGTCTAAGGGATATTGGCAAGTTCCTTTATCTGAACACTCCAAACCTCTTACTGCTTTTTCTACACCTAGGGGTTTGTTTCAATGGAATTTCATGCCTTTCGGCCTTATGAACGCCCCAGCTACATTCGTACGCATGATGCGTCGAATCCTATCTTATCGATCAGATGTCATTGCATACCTAGACGACATCTGTCTTTTCATTGATACTTGGGAAGATCACTATTTGGGGTTATATGAATTACTGTCTACTTTACGCAAGCATAAGTTGACAGCGAAACCCTCTAAAGCCTGTATTGGTTTTAGCGAAATTTCTTTTCTAGGTCACCGTGTCGGTCATGGTTTCCTAAAGACAGAGGACCATAATACCAGTAAAATACTTAACATCTCTATGCCTAAGACTAAAAAGCAAGTGAGAAGTCTCTTAGGTCTTATACAATTTTATGGACGATTCATTCAGAATCTATCCTCTATCATGGCACCTCTTTCTTCGTTACTAAAGAAAGGGTCTCCTAATATGGTCCACTGGTCTCAGGAATGCCAATCCTTTTTGGATAAGATTAAAACTTTGTTTTCAACTCCACCTATCTTAATGTTACCTACTTCAGATAAGACATTTGTTCTTCGTAGTGACGCTTCATCCACTGGGATCGGAGCGGCACTAATGCAAGAGTACTCAGAAACTTTGCATCCTGTAATGTATATCTCTCGAAAACTTAATGCGGCAGAAAGGAATTACTCGGTTTTAGACCGTGAGTTATTGGCTATGGTTTGGTCAATTCTCAAATTTCAAAGATTCCTTCTTGGCGCGCATTTCATTGTGGGAACTGACCAGAAAGCTCTTACAGCTATTCAAAGTAAAAATTTGAAGAGCTCGAGATCAACTCGATACGCGATTGCTCTACAACCTTTTCATTTTTCGGTGCGAGCTATCCGTGGCTCAGAAAATGTGATGGCAGACATTTTGTCTAGATGCCCACATGATTCCACCTAACTGTTATGTCTTGGACTTTCTAATACGTCTAACTCTACAACAGTGCTTTTTATATCAAAATATGTACACATTTGTAATAAATGATATATTGATTGTATCACCACTTAGCGGTTCATTAATGTATATTTACCGCTGGTCCTTTGATGATTTTTTTCTTCCTTGTTAATCATGAACTCATAGTACCTAATATGGAATTATTGTATGAATTATTGTATGGATTTTGATATTGCCAGTATTGTAGTATAACTTGGTGACACCTCTCTGGAAATATTTATACTTAGAGAAATGCTTTCTCTGAGATGTTGAGATATATTCTCACTTGTCGATCTATTCGTCGACTTAGCCTATTTGGCATTATATAAATTACTGATATTTCTCATCTGCGCATTATTCGTGCGTTGTGAGCCTATTGTATGTTGCTCTTAGATGAAAAAAAAAATTGATTTTCATTTTTTTTCCCGGGGGGTGTTGTAGTCTGTTACGCACAGATTCTTTTGTAGGCAATGAATATAGAGATATATATATAGAAAGATATTTATTTATCTGTTAACACTTTTTGTTGAGTCAAAGGTACATAACCCTTGATTTTGTGGATGCCACATTTTATTATGTCTGTTACTTCTCTTGGGTCTTATATGAATACTTAGATTTATGGCGGCCCATTTTGAGTTGAACTCTGGGGGTCACGCGTTTCTGCGCATGTGTCGAATTGGGGTTGTCGAGAGAGACTTCCGTGATGATGGGCGGATCCTGATTGCTGTCCGGACAGAAGTCCGAAGATTTGTTCTTTGCTGTGAAATTCAGGGGGAAGGTGACATCGTCTGTATGACTATTATGTCTATGTTCCTCCCCAGAATATATTCTTAGCGCCAAAGGAAGGCAGGTGCTATTTTTCTAGTGTTTTTATAGGATGATAAGGTAAAGAGAGACAGTTACTGTACCTTTTCAAATGCCTAGATCTGCAGCCATGTTATGGTCTGCACATGTATATGATTGACTATTTTCGAGACGACATTTTGCCAGTAGCACCATTATTCGTATGATATACATTGCATTATTATGCATACAATCTACACAGCATTATTGATATGATGGACAGCGCCCTTTAATTATGCTTTATTATGCAGCTTCGGAGTGAGCGAAGCTCATCGAAGTTAGGAGCCATTTTTGGATCTCGCCTTTGCCTAAGCGGATCATCGTTCGGAGAACAGGGATACCTTACTATCTGATGATGATACAGAGATGTCTACTATTGTAAGCCACTATTGTTGGTTTTGAGATTGTCGTCATAAAAGCCTACTAATTTACGGCTTGTAATTCTTCGTCAGAAGAGGTTCTGTCAGGGAGCCATTGTTGATAAATATTTGAGAACATAAACTGACGCGCTCAGTCAGTTAGGCTTGAAAGTAAATACAACTAGAACCCAGAGGGACTAGCTACTAACGTTCTATTATATTCACATTCTTTACGAATGTATCTTTGATGTCGTAAACCATTTTCAAGCATGTGATGTTGTTGCCAACCAGTTCCAGTGGCTGTAGCTGTGTTGTCAGAGTGTGCGTCCCATTAAACTGTATGAAACTGTTAACAGTAGTTCCAGCCGTCATTGACTTCTGATACGAGTGTATGAGTGCATTGTTACCTATCAACTCTACAGAACAGTACACCCATTCGCGTAACTCACACATGTACTCTCACTCAATATAAACACTGTCCCTTGCCAGGGCCTCAATGCTTTATGGACAAGGTGACCGGGATATCCAACACTGTGTCGGTTCGAGTTGACCATCAACCTTCATCA
Organism: Oreohelix idahoensis; assembly: GCA_024509875.1. Classification (NCBI taxonomy): domain Eukaryota; kingdom Metazoa; phylum Mollusca; class Gastropoda; order Stylommatophora; family Oreohelicidae; genus Oreohelix; species Oreohelix idahoensis. The sequence goes on from JAMPIV010005803.1 coordinate 298,677, forward strand.
AGATGACTAGTACACACAAACTACATGCACCACAGTCACCCTTGTCAATGTAATGTGCCAGTGTGACGCCTTTGCATTTAAAGTTTACATTCTACATTTATCAGTGTGGTGTCTTCATGTATACAGCATTCTTCAATGATAAGAGAAATATATATTACACACTTATCAATAATGGCCTTATCACACGTCTTAAGTTGGAAACAGCAAGATTACAGGCACAAAGTGCTAATACGAGCCAGATTGATAACTTTCAAAATGGATCTTCATCCAATCAAAACAAACCTTATTATAACTTTAAATTACCACATTTCAAGTTAAACTTCGACGACCTTTCATGATACCTGGCACGTTTCGAACAGGTATGCACAACAAATAACTTACCTAAACACGCATGGGCACTTAAACTAAATGAATTCTTAGATGGTGAACCATTAACGGCATCTCAGAATGCTGATCCAACAATAGCTAGTGATTACGACACCATTAAAGCCTTACTATTACGGCGTTTCCATTTAGACGAAGAGGGTTGTAGATTACGTTTTAAGAGTATTTTACCAGATTCCAATAAAGACTTTACAGGTTTTATAGCGAACATACGCAATACTTTTAACAGATGGGTTGAATTGGCAGGTGTAAACAAATCATATGACAAACTAGTTGATTTGTTACTGAGGGATAAAGTGTTATCCTCTGTCAGCCCACCGTTCTTTGCTTATTTGCAAGAACGAAAGCCATCTACGATTGATGATTTGGAAAAAATGGCAATAAATTATTGTACCGCCCATCCAAATGCGAGCATTTCTAACTCTCTAATAAGAGAACCTCTACCTGTGGCCTCCAATATGTCATACCACGGTCATGACAAACCACGAACACACAGCGTAGATAGAAGTCGCTTCATAGGAAGTTATAATGTTAATTTTCATAAGGGGCAAAATAATTATAACAATAAGAGTGATTTTAACAGAGGAAGACCACAGAATAGGAATCAGTCATCTCAGTTTAGATACAACAATGGTCAACGCAATGCAAATCATAATCGATCATACAACTCTAACACTAGTAATAGTTGGAATAGCTATAATCAAGGCTCGAGACACCGAGATAACAGTAACTACAGGGGACAACGAAATAATTCCAATGATTATTCTCGTCAGCGGTCTCAGTCTCGTAGATCGTCTCATTATAATAACAATACAGGGCGGCAGTTACTAATAGTACAACCCCAGGGGTTCCACATAACGATAAAGTAATACAATCTTCTTCTACATGTCATGTGATGAATTATAACGTGGCAAATAGTTGCCCAGAATGTAATCTTGTATTTCAGAAGGCAAAGGAGACGGTTTTGAATTGCGGACACATCCTCCCAGAAGTTGGTCTAGCGGCTAACGACGGAACAGGCTCTCTGATATTTAACAGAGGGATGGTAAATGGATCTATAGTTTCAGTTTTGAGAGATTCCGGATCTACCACCATTGGAGTCCGGCAGTCATTGATCCATCCAAGTTGTGCGACAGGGGAATATGTCAGATGCATGACATTTGGTGGGACAATAGAATGCTATCCCACTGCTTTAATTCATGTTAACACACCTTTCTTTACAGGTAATGTTAAGGTATGCATGCTGAAGAATCCAATTGCGGACATTATGGGTGATCCATGGCAGCAGAGATTGTACACCAGAGGAAATTATGGAATGGGAAAAAAACAATCTATACATTGCAAATGCAGTGACAACTAGAGCTCAGACGAAACTAGTAGAGAGTATCGACACTGATAAAGTGGGACCAGACAACCAAGAAGATATGGATGTTCATTCTTCTATTGGCCGAGCTTCCTTCGCTGTCAAACAGAAAGAAGACAAATCTTTAAAAAAAATTTTCCTCTGGTCAACAATTTTGATAATCTTACCTCGAACAATAAGAACAAACATTGGTTTACGATTAAAAATGATATATTGATCAGGTGTCTTATGGATAAGTCTCAAGTAAAACAACAAGTCATGGTACCTTTTGCATTTAGACGTTACATTCTTCAACACGCACATGATTCCAAGTGCGCAGGTCACATGGGATATACTCGGACACGTTCTCGAGTATTATCTTCATTCTTTTGGCCAGGAGTGTCACGAGATATATCACAGTATGTACGATCTTGTACTATATGCCAGGAAGTTAAATCACGCGGAGTGTTTCACACGGCTCCTATTCAGGCTTGTGATATATCGGTAAGACCTTTTGACAAAATGGTCATTGATATCATTGGTCCACTCCTACCTTCGGCCAGAGGACATAGATTTGTTCTCACATGCATTGATTTATGCACACGATGGCCAGAAGCCATCCCATTGAAGACCACCACTACAGCAGATGTAGCTGATGCACTACATCTTATCTTTTCTAGGGTAGGTTTCCCTAGGAAGTTGTTATCAGAATATGGATCTCAATTCATATCTGATATTATGATGGAGGTAATGAAGACCTGGAACATAGATAGGAATCTCAGTAGCATTTATCATCCTATGAGTAATGGTGCAGTAGAAAGACTTAACCGTACACTTAAACAACTATTACATAAGGTTACGGTTAAACACCCTCAGGACTGGGACAGAGCACTCCCAGCTGTTCTGTTCGCCTATCGAGAGATACAACATGAACAAACTGGCTTCTCTCCATTCCAATTAGTTTTCGGTGCTCCACCAAGAGGTCCCATGGGATTAATAAAAGATTTATTGATTGACGCCGAGATGACTCAGGACATCCAGTCATCATATGAGTATGTAATTAATCTACGTAATAACATTATTGAATCTTGCCAGTTGGCAACAGCTTCTTCTGAGGCTGCAAAAGCGAAGGCTCGAACTTTGCAAAATAGAACTAGACGATTACGTCAATTATTTCCAGGCGATCAGTCTTATGTTTTACTTCCACATAATGACAATAAACTACTTGTCGCATGGAATGGTCCTTACCAGGTTATTGATAAGATTTCTGATGTCGACCATGTCCTAGATATTAAGGGACGTAGAAAAATATATCATATAAATATGCTTAAACAATTTCATACTCGTCCAGAACACCTACAAGCTATTTTTCACGAACTAGATGACACAGTATTACCTACTTGTCACTATTCTAATCTTTCAGTAATTCAGGAAGAAGAATCTTCTTTTCCTGAGGTACAGATGTCGTTACCTGTACCTATAGTACAACCTACTGAATCTTGGCGGGACGTAACCATCTCTTCTTCGGTTACACCGCAACAGCATCGTCAGATTGCTGATCTCTTACAATCTTTTCCAGATGTGTTGACCGACGTACCGGGTCGCACGTCAGTGATTAGTCACGACATCATTCTTAATGGTGATACACCAATTCGTGTACATCTTTATTCTGTACCACTACATTTTCTTAGTAAAACTACTCAAGAACTTGAGCAGATGTTGTCTTTGGGAATTATTGAGACTAGTACCTCTCCATTTTCGTCTCCATTAGTCATTGTTCGAAAGAACGACAACAACATTAGGTTATGCGTTGACTATAGGAAATTAAATGCACAAACCGTAGTTGATAGTAAACCACATCCACTTCTCGACGATTTACTTCCTCGTCTATCCAATGCAACAATGTTCACTAAGATAGACTTAACTAAAGGTTATTGGCAGATACCAATAACCGAAAAAGCTAAATATTACACAGCGTTTTCCACTCCACAAGGTCTTTACCAGTGGAATGTGATGCCTTTTGGGCTTGTGAACGCTCCGGCTACCTTTATTCGCATGATGCGAAAAATTTTATCAGGTAGACCAGACATCATTACATACATTGACGACATATGCTTATTTAGTTCGTCATTTGAGGAACATTTTTCGGGGCTTAGAGCTGTTTTAGAAATATTAAGGGATAATCACTTAACCGCGAAACCTACAAAAATACAAATTGCGTTTCCGAAGATAACCTTCCTGGGACATATTATTGGAGCGGGACGTATTCAAACGGTTCCAAGTACGGTTTCCAAAATCTTAAACTTATCAGTTCCTCAAACGAAGAAGCAGGTTAGGAGCTTATTAGGATTAGTCCAATACTACAGCAGATGTGTACCTAATTTGTCATTCATCACGGCTGTCTTGTCATCATTGTTAAAAAAAGACATGCCGTTGAAGGTGACATGGACTGACGAATGCGACATAACATTTCGTAAAATATTAACAATTTTTTCACACCCACCTATTTTGAGACTACCTGATGCTTCTAAAAAGTTTATCCTCCGTACAGATGCTAGTAATTACGGGATTGGCACTTGTTTGCTCCAATGTCACGACGATATACTACATCCGACTCTTTATATCTCACGCAAACTCAAGACGCCAGAAACGAAATACTCGACTGTGGATAAAGAGTTGTTGGCTGTGGTTTGGGCAATCATCAAACTGGAGAAGTTCCTGTTAGGTGCACCCTTCGTGATCCAGACAGATCAGAAGACGGTGGCATCATTACGTTGCTCTAACCACAAAAGTCCGACATTAACGAGGTTTTCAATCCTCCTACAACCCGTTGAATTCACCATTGAATACATATCGGGTACAGAAAACGTCGTAGCCGATGTACTTTCAAGAAATCCTTCGGAAGTCGATTCATGAACGCTGATAGTCTTCAAATAAATTAACAAAAGTACTTATACAAGAGACAGAATCCAATCGATGAATTATCGACCTATGAATGAAACGTCAACTATTATTCAGAGAAACAGCTAATAGAGACATTCGTCGAACGAAATTAATGAAAGCAAGAGACATACTGTTCGTATTTACGCTTGGACTTTGGCTGGTGTCCATTCGTGATACAACTGGTTGCAAGATAGTCGGAAAGAATATCTGAAATCAAGCTGGACAGATTTCGTTATGTGACATGACTAATTGAACGTTATGAAGGTTTATATTCATTCAGGATCGGAACATTTGAACAGTTTCATACTGGAACTTTACGTGTATTCACAAGGAAAATAACAACGTCTGGATCTTCATATCCAAGATTACTTAGTTTCTACTTATTGATTGAATTAATAAAGAAATAAAATTAAATTGAAATGTGAGAAAACAAATAAGAAAATGAAACATGAAAAAAAAAATGTAAGAAAGAAAACAAATGAATCTCAGACAATTCTTTGATAATATTCTTAGATGAAATTATGAATGTAATAATTATATAATATATTATTATTTTCACAACGGGCTGATCACCCGTTTGCCAGTCACTTCGATTACGGAAACAACAGATAATAGGTTGATTTGCCGTTGCCCTAAAGACGCCACTAGGCGTGATGGGAAACAATGGCAAAGAAAACCTATCTGCTGTTGCCCTAAGACGCCACTAGGCGTAGTGGCCACTGACTGCTTTGACGGTTGGAGGCTAAGGACAGAAGAAGAAGAGAAGAATATTATTATTTAGTTAATTAAGTTAAGTAGTTAGTAATTACTATACACATATTTATTTAATTTTAAGCACACCACCAATTGATTTTATACTTTACCTTTTCCTCTACTTTACTTGTCTTTACTTCTCATTTTTTAATATTTTTTTTATGACATCTTCTTTCATTTTCGTTAATTACATTTTCAATAACTTGATTCCTTACACACATATTATGATTAATTACTTTAATTTTAATTAGTTATAATAATTTCATGACACCACACTTTCTTACTTAGTTAACAATTACGTTAATTAATTAGTTAATTATTTAACGACAAGTTGAAAACCCTTTGGGTAATTTAATTTACATGTATAGCATGACTGTTAGTATATTACATGACTGATATATTATCGACATGACCACGACACTGTTCTAGACAGAACATCGTAGGCCATATGTCGGGTTTTTTGTTAAATTTTTCATATGTTTGAGTAGGATAGTTCAAAAAAATCTATCGTTGGGCAGAGAATTGTTACGGTACATTTATTGAAGTCGTCTGCTATGGTTGGCAGTGTGCAATTTTTAGGGTGACAGCATTTAATATAATTTGATGTTAATAATTCACGGTCTGCTGAACGCTATGTACACGATCGAATTATGACGTGTTAGCGTTGATAGGTCACGCACCGTGACTTAGATACGAGACCCTTTTTACGTTGACCGTCAAGCTGTAAAGACGTGTCCTCTATCCTTCCAGTGTTGGGCATTGTATTGCCATATATATATTAATATATATATATATATATATATATATATATATATATATATATATATATATATATATATATATATATATATATATATATATATATACATACCAAGCTTCGTCTGTTTAATTCAAATGTTATCTCAGTGTTAACATACGGCTGTGAGAGTTGGAAAATAACAAAATCATTGGAGAACAAGCTGAATACATTCGAGAACAAATGTCTTAGAAAAACTCATGAACATCAGTTGGAAAGAATTCAAGACTAATCGACAAATAAGAGAAGACTCTAGGCAGAAATATGTCTCCGACTATATAAGGAAAAGACGATGGTCATATATCGGTCATGTCCTACGAATGCAAAACAACAGAATACCACTACAGGCGCTCACTTGGGTTCCTGAGGGTAAGCGGAAAAAAGGAAGACCAAAAGAAACACTCAGAAGAACAATAATAAGAGAAGGAAGAACGTTGGGCCTAAATAATGTGCAAGAGCTAAGAGGAGTGGCGTCACAACGAACAACCTGGAGAGCACTGGTTTCTGCCTTATGCGCCGTGTTTGGCGCTTAAAGAATTTATTATTATTATTATTATTATTATATATATATATATATATATATATATATATATATATATATATATATATATATATATATATATATATATATATATATATATATATATATAGTTACTTCGAAGTAAGGACTCAGGGTCAGTCCAAAGTTATGTGAAAGAGATACGATGATAAGGTTAGTATTTAACCGAATGTAAGGAAGGATCATTAAACAGTCCATAATACTTATATTCGTCAGACTCATACGCTCACTGTCGGCTGTTGGAATCCCCAACCGCGCGTGCATATAGCTATGACGCTCTGTCTACATTAATTCATTTATTGGACACGGACTGAGAATATTATATGGATTCAAATGACATTAATTTGCAGATGTATGCTTGTAATGAATAATGCTCGTGATGTCTTCGTACGTTATATCGTCAATAAATGTTGGACTCAACGAAAGGACTTGCTTACCTCTATCACGTTATGGTTGGTCCTTCAGATGGACAATGTTGATATTTACATGCACGATGAGCTCTCTTCTTTACGAAGTTATTTACCTTGAAAATCATATATTGACATTTGTAATGAACCACAAATGTTTATTAGACATTCAGCTAACCAACGAAAAAAATAAGAATGATCATTCAAGTAAATGTCCCAATAACAAGCAGATCGTTATAATTGAAGAACCATCGCCATAACACTCAGCCATAATTCAATTAACTTCTATTGGGTAGGGATATTTTAAATGTGGCTGGACACCAAATCTCTTTCTCAACCTTATGTGCTTTACAGTCTTTTTGTAGGATTCCTGAGGAAGAATTTATCGTCCAGGAAATATCCTGTTTAGTTGCCAGAATTCTCTTTGCATTAAGAATTTCTAGTACACTATTTCCCGAGAAGAGGCAGTTTCTTCGAACTCGTAGACTATCAATAATATATTATTATCTTTATTCTTCTATTCCATCCAAGCTGTCCTTTCTCTTCAAAAGCGCGCCACGACACTTACTTAGTCGTTCCCCTACTACTGTGAGGTGTAGAGGTTTGGAAGAGAGAGCGCCAGACTATCCTACCGGCTGTCTTCCTCCTGGCCTGGTTCCATTCTAGTACTCGGTCCTTCAAAGATTGTTTAATGTTTTCCTCCCAGTGGACTCTGTGTCGTCCTGGAGGTCTGGATCCCTGGCTCTTTGTTTCGCATGCTTGTCGTGGTAGCCGATCTTCTCCCATTCTGCAGACATGGCCAAACTATCTTAATTAGGACTGTTCTACTTGGGTCTGCAGGAGGTGGGATTTTAGGCCTTGATGTATCGTCTGGTTGCGGACCATGTCTCTTCTTGTTACTTCAACCACCTTCCTCAGATACCTCATTTCTGAGGTTTGGATCTGGCTTTTGTGGGTTGTAGTCTTTGCTCACGACTCGCATCCATATGTCAAGACTGGGACATATGTAGAGCGGTGCAGCCATCTTCGTTTTCTTACCAACCTCTCTCTTGCTGAGGAATCCTCGATTTATATCCTGAAAAGGTCTCTCAGCTGCTGCTTTTCGAGTTGCCAACTCTTCTTTGACGCCTCCCTTTCGGTCTATAATAGCTCCGAGATATTTAAAGTGGTCGACCTGCTCCAGGACCTGTTCTCCCAGCTTAATCGGATGTCTTCTTTCTTCTCGTGATATCACCATAGATTTAGTTTCAAACCTGCATATGACCATCCCTCTCTTCTCCAGCTCTTCCTTTCAGACTTTCAGGTTGGATTGAAGATGTGCCTCTGATTTAGCAATCAGGGCAACGTCATCAGCAAATGCCAGCTCTGAAATACAGACCTGTCTCATCTTCCAGTACCCCACTGAATACTTTCTTGTTCTCTCCTTACATGCCTTGATGACATCGTCCATGAGGAGTATGAAAAGATAAGGAGACAGGATATCACTTTGTCTTACACCAGTGGTGGTCCTAAACTCATCTGACTTATGGTTTGCTGTCCTCACATAATTTCTGCAAGACTTGTAGAAGCTCTGTATAGCATGAATCAGAGGTGCTGGAATGTTCTTCCTTGCCAAACAGTCCCAAAGTTTGCTCCAGGGGACTCTTTAAAACGCCTTTTCCAGATCTATGAAACAAAGATGGATCTCACTCTTATACTCAAGGGCCTTTTCACTCAGCTGTCTGAGTGTGAAGATTAGGTCTTGAGTACTTCGGTTTTCTCGGAATCCGCACTGGGCCTCATTCAATTGTGGCTCAGTTAGGCGTCGGAGTCTCTGCTCTAGGATTCTAGAGTAGATTTTACCAGGGACACCGAGAAGGGATAAGCCTCTGTGGTTTCCACATTGTCGATTGTCACATTTTTTGAAAATTGGTGTTATGATGGCAATCTCCCAATCCTTTGGTATGGTCTTGTTGCACCGCGCTGCCTGTAGGAACCTTAAGAGTAATCGGTCGCCTGATGCTCCCATGTACTTAACCATTTTTGGTGTTATACCATCATGCCCTGCTGCTTTGCCCATCTTGATTTTCTCCAGTGCTGCCTTCAGTTCTTCCATCTTTATGCCATGTTCATCACCATTGGTTTTCTCATCTGTGCTAGTGGTTATTGTCACGGCGCTATTTCGCAGGGCATCTTTTGTTATGAAAAGTTAGCCTGGTGTGACCGTGGTATAATAGTGATTATCTATCCGACCAAGCAATCATTTAGGTGGCAGATGGCAGGCTTAGTTTTATTACCATCAAGATACTAATCTCTTTTATAATTATATCTTCCAAGTAGGTTACTAGTTAACTGGTGTACTGGCCATCACCGCCAGAGATGACAATTCCTGGATGAGATATGGTCCTTCTTTTCAACCCTTGACTCGTTCTCTTCCTTCTCCGTTGTTATATAGCTACTAATCGTATAGTGGATTTTATAAAGACTACTGACCTGGCATACAACAACAACCCTCACAGATTGAGCCCAACTTGTGTGGTATCCATCAAAACTTGTTTATTTACATGTAATTATTTCCTTCAACAAGGTGAGGCATACAGCATATATCTCTTTTACAGTTATTTTATAATTGCCTCAAGTACAACCTCTGACTTATATACATATCTATTCTTCTCTTGAAACAAATTCATATTAAATCTAACTGGCTTATTCCTTCCGTGCTTCAAACCTTCCCCTGATTTGTCTAAGCACCTCAATAACTCCTTGGAACTTTCATTCCCTTCTGACTAATCCTGTCAGATTCATCTCTACTACCATCCTGTAATATGAACGTACTTCATACTCAGATGTCAATGCTTAAATACATCTTCCCTGATTTGTCTAAGCACCTCAATAACTCTTTGGAACTTTCATTCCCTTCTGACTAATCCTGTCAGGTTCATCTCTACTACCATTCCTGTAATCTGAACGTACTTCATACTCAGAAGTCAATGCTTAAATACATCTGCAGAAGCATAAATATACTTACATGTGAGAGCACATGAGTAATTTCATAAATGTCAGGTTCTCAAATCTCTTACTAGACTAGTCGTTTCATCTCTACTACCATTCCTGTAATCTGAACGTACTTCATACTCAGAAGTCAATGCTTAAATACATCTGCAGAAGCATAAATATACTTACATGTGAGAGCACATGAGTAATTTCATAAATGTCAGGTTATCAAATTTCTTACTAGTCGTAATTATCTCTGACGACAACTTATAGTTCATTTATTCTGAGTCCGCAATAATGAACTTGTTTCTTCTCTTGATACTGTTTGCTTAGTCGTTTACCCATCTAGAGTAAAGCCCAGATTGGCTATCAGGTTGCTATTCATATCTGTTTTCTTCTTTCTTTACTCTTACTTAATCAACTGAGTTATCCACTCTACAGCATCTCATCTTGTGATTTCTGCAACATTTTCAATTCATACTGATTGTTCATGTACATAATAAGTGAAGAGCATACTTACTGTCAACACACTGAATCCTCACAAAATCACACTTCCTACTATCACTTCTACTTCTTAACCACAGCATTATTTAATCTCCTGAATATTACTACAACTCATGCTATATCTATATGACTTCAGAGGAAAACTTCTGTACACCCACAGAATTAAAATTTGAGAGCTCGGCAATACACATCTTGCCTCTTCAGTTTCTCAAACCGGTCTGCCCCAATGACCTCTGGTCATTCTTCCCTTTACGATTCAACCCGCACCCATGATTCGCTGTCCTAACTTGTTTTTCTGTACGCTCATTGGTTGCGCCTCTGATTTACAACTCACGAAAAAATACGCACGTTCTATTAATCGTGAGCCGAGTTGATACTGAACACTCGTCTTATTTATTCGTCACCCTATTTTTCTCGTGAACTGTTTTGAACGTTCACCTAAACTTTGGCAATTTATTTATAATGCCTGGGCAAACCCTACGGTGCCATACTTTAAGCATTCATATAACTTTGCCAAAAGCATAAACATGCTTGGGCAAACCCTACGATGCCATACTTTAAGCATTAATATAATTTTGCCAAAAGCATAAACATGTTTGGGCAAACCCTACGGTGACACTGGCAACACTGGGGATAGCTAAACCGGCGAGTCAGGTGACTACAGGAAACCGGTAATTCAGGCGCGAAATGAGTCAGTGAGATTATAGCCAGTGTCTGATTAGGACAGATATATTTTCTCTTTGCCAGCAAGTAGCTGTGAAGTTCATGTTTTGGACTATGGGTTTTGAGAGCTTGCCATATTCGGTCTAGGTGGATTAATATGTGGTTATTCTAGTACAGTGTAGTGTCTAGATTGTATAACTTTCAGGCCGTAGATTTATAAGTAGACAATGATTTGAGTATTTCTTTGTCACAGTTTTGTTGCTCAGGTGAGCGATAGTCATTGCAGTGTTTTTCAGTGTAAGTCATACTGTTATGTATGATACTGATAGATTAAGTTGTTGAGGCAAGTTACATTGGCATTTCTGTGTTGTATTTCATGCGTATTGGCCGTGTGAGGCCTTATTGTGTTGTGCATATGATTAAAGGGAAGTACCTGTAGAAGGTGTTGATTTTTATGTCAGCCATTGCTGTGTGGTCATACTCCTAGAGGAGCGAGCCTATTATTGTTATTGTAAATCCACACTGTAGTGGTGCAACACAGTGGAGTGTTATCCACGATAAGTGTTCGGACAACTGGGGATATCGCCTATAGAGTTGTTCTGACAGCTATCATTTCTGATGCTTGACCTTGCTCACCATCCAGGAGTTCTGAGAAATATTCTTTCCTTCTTTCCATTACTTCCTTCGGGGCAGTAAGCAATTTGTCTTCATTGCCCTTTATAAATTTGAGAGGGCATTGTTTTTCTTCCTCATGTTCTTTGGGGTCTTATAGAACAATTTCTGGTTTTTTTGCGCATCTTTTTCTAGCTTTTCTCCAAATTCTTCCAAGGACTTCTGTTTTGCTGCTAGCACCTTGTTCTTTGCTTCTGTTCTGAGTCACATATTCTCTATTTTTCTCCATTTGTCCTATTGTGTTTTTAGCTCATAAGTATTGTTTCCATGCCATTTTCTTCTCTCTTATTTTCTCTTTGACTTCCTCTGTCCACCAAGGTGTCCTCTTTCTCTTGTTCCCAAGTCGGACTTCACCACATGCTTCTGTCGCAGCTGTCTTTATGATGTCCTTGAATTTAAGCCAGAGGGTTTCGAAGTCAGCAGGTTTTCTTCTGGGTTGCTTACCACTGCACCAATAAGCCCATGATATCTGATCTTAATTTCTGGCGCTCTCAGCTTGTAGGTCTTAATGCTCATTTCTCTCGTTCGTTTACTTGGTTTCTTGCGTGATGTTGGGCAGCTACTAGGCTGAGCAACTCTTTCAGTTGTTCTTTTGATTGTAAGCAGGTAGTGATCACTTCCAATCTCTGGCCCCCTCCAGACTCTAGCATCACGGACATATTTGAATGAGCTCCTGCTAACAATGGCATAGTCGATCACTGACTTCTCATTCTTTGTTGGTTCACATCTAGTGTATGCATGTATGCGCTTATGTGAGAACGTTGTATTTGTAATGATCAGATTCTGCTCACTGCAGAATCTAAGGAGTTGCTTTCCAGTGTCATTGAGACTATCTACTCCATATCTTCTGATAACTCCACCCCGTCTAGCATGGTCATTTCCAACTCTGGCATTGAAATCTCCGAGCATAATAATTTCATCTAGGCAGTTATCAACTGTCCTTTGAAGCAGCTCGAAGAATTCCTCCTTGACCTCTACTCTCTCATCCTCATTTGGTCCATACGCTATGTCCAGGTTCACTATGGTTTCTCCTTCTTTTAGTTTTACAACCATAACGAGACAAAGTTCCATCCGTGATACTATCGTTTTTGGTTTTTGGCGACAATGCGACCCAAGCCCCATTTAGCTCTCTCACATGTTGCATGAATTATTTCTGAGATTGAATGCAGCGCCACCCCTACCTGTGAATTGTAAAATAGACTAACCCCGCGCAGGCAAATGTACGGAAGCCGGTGTGCTCATTGAATTTCAGAATGGGTGAACAAAGACACAAGAACCATATATATTTACTGAAGCACATTAAAAACGCACCACCTGTATAATCCAGGAACAGAGTGTGAAATGTAAATATAAGTGTTTACAAGTTTACATATTTGGAATCTTTATTCATTTTCCTATGAATCCATGCTGGTCATTAATTTGTACATTTGATTGTTATGAAATTCATTGCATTCTGTGCAGGCAAGGGAGAAAACCAAAAATGCAACCAATAAAAAAATACATTCACACTATCCTCAGTATCTGGTATGTCCACCGTGTGCTTGCAAACAAGCTTGGCAGCGGCTCCGCATGGGACGCACAAGTCTCTGAAGGAAATTCCGGGGAATCAAGTCCCATTCACGTGTAAGAGCAGCTTCGAGCTGTTGCATATTAGCTGGAGAACCTTGCCTGTTGACTTTGCGTCCAAGCTCGTCACAAAGATGTTCTATAGGGGACATGTCTGGTGATAGGGCAGGCCAATCAATCGTCACAATGTTCTGCTGCCGTAGATATTGCTGCGTAATGCATGCGGTGTGCGCACGTGCTGGAGAAGCTGCAAGTCTTGATAATTTGTGAACGCAGGAGCAACCAATGCATCCAGAACCTCATCTCGATATGTCACAGCATTAACATTTCCACGGAAGACGTGAAGAGGCAAGCGATGGTGAAAACTGAATCCTCCCCAAATGTGAATACTGCCACCTCCAAATCGGTTGTGCTGACGAACACAGCAATCTGCAAAGCGCTCTCCACACCGTCGCCAAATCCGCATACGTCCATCAGCAAAGGATATGTTGAATCTGCTCTCGTCTGTGAATAGGACAGCATTCTACTGCAGTCTAGTCCATCTGACATGTTGCTCTGTGTTACCGTAGTTTGTTCAGGTTTCATTGTAGGTTTCGGTTAGCATTTTGACTTCGGTAACAAATATATTTTTGAGGCTAAGTTACTGCTTTAGGCTTGTTTATCATTGAAATACATTGCTCTGGTCATGTGATGACTATTCTTAGTGTAGAGCGAGATCGTGCTAAGATGTAAACAACGAATGCATGAGCCAACAGTGATAGTATTCAATAGAGCAATTTCACTTGACAAAGTCCGCTGAGTTGAGAGTCCACAGGTTACATTTATTAACGGCATACAAGTTCAGTTAAAACAGTTCATGATCAATCAAGCAAATTCATCCTACAAAACGTCTCCATCATTGTAGTCGTCCTACCGTCAAGATTATTTACACGTGATTCCATAATCCGGTAACGAATAATTTGACTTAGGCGATCAATATGAATTCTGGATACTTATTCATAACAACATGCTCCCGATACATTCTATCCAATTGAAGTATATTCCACTTCAGTCAACTTGAGTTCATGTCAACAACCATAAAAAATATGTCAAGTTAACAAATAAAGATGTCAAATGTCAGAGTGTCGACTAACTGATAAATAATTATGTCTCTAACTAAAATAGTATCTTAAGATTGTGACATATCCTTCCATATTAATGAATATTATAATCTAAACTAATAAACTATAAGCTTAACTAAATGTAGTGTGTGAAATGTATTATAGAACGTAAGTATAGCTTCATAGCTAAGAAGTAAGGAACTACCAGAAAAAATAAGGAAAGTTAAGAATGTATGAAAAGAAAGTAATAGTAAGTTAATCGAATAGAGTAACATCTGTGTGCGTAAAGAAAGAATATGTAAGTAGATGTAATTAAATTAATCTACCATTATTAACGTGTAATATCTATCATTATATATATTATTAATAATATACAAACGTAAGTTCATCAATGCACACAACAAACCATAGATAACTTAAAAGTTCCATATTATCTAAGTATGTGATACTGTACGTATAAATGTTGTTTCTGTTCAGTTTATTTCACTATTATAAGTTTTTGAAATCAATAATGTCTATTACAAGGAAAACGCTGTCCTTATTTTGAAATTTTCCATGAACCATAATCCAAGTAGTCATACTTGATCCTTATGTCCGACGAACGTAGTTGAAAATACC
The DNA here is from genome assembly GCA_024509875.1 of Oreohelix idahoensis. Lineage (NCBI taxonomy): Eukaryota > Metazoa > Mollusca > Gastropoda > Stylommatophora > Oreohelicidae > Oreohelix > Oreohelix idahoensis. The sequence continues at coordinate 313,957 of JAMPIV010005803.1, forward strand.
TCTTGTACGTCGTTTCGATCATATTTTCATCTTGAAATTTGAATGAACAATGTTCTCGAATTGTACTTTTAATCGAATAATGTTTTAAGTCGCTTGTGTTATGTAAGGACACTAACCTAAAGTCCGTGAATATTCCAGCAAAGTCGCAAATGTAGTGATTATTTGTAACGAAATGTCAACATTGTAGAACATCTGTAGAATTTTATTCTTTGATACATCATTTGACCTAGGAAACTGTCAATTCGTTGACTTCGAAAGTGTTTAAATAAATCATTTTCGTTTGTGACCGACTCGAAGTGTTTGTTGATTATCCGTTGTGACATTGTAGTCTCTTGAATAGCATTCAGTAAGTTTCCGTTTCTCTTGAGTTCATTGAATTATTCTTTTGCATCATTTGGTGACACTGGGTTGCGTGATAACGTATCAGCAACGACGTTCTCATGGCCTGGGATGGCTTCAATCGTAAAATTGTAGGGCTATAATAATATGGAATATCGCGCCAGCTTGGCGTTCTTATGGTTAGCTTTTTTTAGTGAAGCTACAGCTTTTGCGTCTGTCTGAATTACAAATGGAGATCCCAGTAAAAATTTCTCCAACTTTTGTATGGCCCAGATGACGCCTAGGAGTTCTTTATCTATAACTGCATATTGACGTTCGGCCTCGGTAAGTTTTCTCGATATATAGAGAGTTGGGTGGAGTACGCCGTCATGTTCTTGTAACAGAGTACCTCCCAATCCGTAGTTGCTCGCATCTGTACGGAGTATAAACATTTTTTTAATATCTGGCAACCTTAGAATAGGTGGCCTTGAGAAAAACGATAACATTTTATTAAAAGTCGTGTCGCAGTTAGTTGTCCACTTTATTTTTGTTGGCATATCTTTCTTCAATAACGAGGACAAGACAGCCGTAAGAGATGACAAGTTGGGAATAAACCTACTATAATACTGGACAAGACCCAGTAAGCTCCTAACTTGTTTTTTTGTTTGTGGAACTGAAAGCTTTAAAATCTTCGAAACATGTTCAGGAATAGTTTGTATCTGTCCAGCCCCTATGATATGTCCTAGAAATGTTATTTCATGACACCCTATTTGCATTTTAGTTGGTCTGGCAGTTAAGTTATTAGTTCTTAAAATATCTAATAATGAACTTAAACCCATGAAATGTTCATCAAAAGACGAACTGAACAGACAAATATCATCGATATATGTGAGGATGTCTGATCTGCAAGCTAAAATTTTTCGCATCATGCGAATGAACGTGGCAGGAGCGTTCATTAGCCCAAAAGGCATGACATTCCACTGGTATAGACCTTGTGGAGTCGAAAATGCAGTGTAGTATTTTGCTTGCTCAGTCAAGGGAATCTGCCAATATCCTTTAGTTAAGTCAATTTTCAAGAAATATTTTGCTGATGAAAGACGAGTAAGCAGCTCGTCAATAAGCCGATGAGGTTCGCTGTCTGGTATAGTTTGAGCGTTCAGTTTCCTATAGTCTACACATAGTCGTATATTATTATCCTTTTTCCTCACAATAACTAGAGGTGAAGCGAATGGAGAGTTACTATGTTCGATAATTCCTAATTCTAACATCTGTTTAAGTTCTTGAGATGTTTTCTCTTGAAAATGAATAGGTACTGAATAAGGACGGAGTCTTATTGGTGTACTGTCCTTAAGTATAATGTCATGAGAGATTATTGAAGTCCGACCTGGTATATATGTCAGAACATCAGAGTAAGTCTCTAAAAGTTTAGTAATAGATTCATTTTCCTGTGAAGTAAGTGAAGATGAAATATTAACATCCCTCCAAGATTCGGAAGATTGTAATTCCGGAATAGGAAAAGACATTTTAACCTCATGGAAAGATGATTCCTCCTCCTGAATCACAGAGAGACTAGAATATTGATAAGAATCAATTGCTTTCTCGTCTAGGTCGTGAAAAATAGATTGTAGATGTAGTGGACGAGTAAAGAAATCTTTCAACATGTTTATATGGTAAATTCTTTTCTGACCCTTTATGTCTAATTATCGACGTCAGAAATTCTGGCTATTACTTTATAAGGACCATTCCAAGCGTTTAACAATTTATTATCCTTTCGTGGAAGAAGCACGAAAGCTTCGTCACCAGGAAATAACTGGCGTAGTCGTCTATTTTTATTTTGGAATTGTCTGGCTTTATCTTTTGCAGCCTCTGATGAAGCTGTAGCCATTTGACAAGCCTCTATAATTTGTTTAGTAAGTTAATCACGTATTCATACGATGACTGGGTTTCCTGAGTCATCTTAGAGTCGAGTAGTAAGTCTTTGATCAGTCCCATAGGACCTCTTGGTAGAGCACCAAACACTAACTCGAACGGAGAGAAACCGGTTTGTTCATTCGGGACCTCTCTGTATGCAAACAAGATTGCTGGGATAGCCCTGTCCCAGTCTTGAGGGTTATCAACTGTCACTTTATGCAATAACTGTTTAATGGTGCAGTTGAGCCTCTCAACTGCGCCATTGCTCATGGGATGGTACACACTACTGAGATTTCTTTCTATATTAAGAGTTCTCATCACTTCGTTCATTGCGTCAGACACAAATTGGGGCCCATGATCCGAAAGTAATTTACTTGGGAACCCAATTCTAGAAAATATTATGTACAAAGCATCAGCTATGTCCGATGTAGTTATATTTTTAAGAGGTATGGCCTCTGGCCACCGTGTACATAAGTCAATACACGTTAATATATATCTGTGACCTCTTGCAGTTGGTAGAAGTGGACCAATAATGTCCATTGCCATTTTATCGAAAGGCCGCACTGATATCTCGCATGCCTGAATGAGAGCATTATGGAATGCTCCACGAGACTTAACTTCCTGGCAAATCACACAGGAACGTACATATAAAGATACGTCTCGTGATATTCCTGGCCAGAAGAAGGATGACAACACTCGTGAGCGTGTGCGAGTGTAGCCCATATGACCCGCGCATTGAGAGACATGTGCATGTCGTAGTATGTATGTTCTTAAAGAGGATGGAACTATGACTTGTTGTTTCACCTTATTCTGTTCCATACTGTTACGAAGTAAAATACCATTTTTTATAGTAAACCAATGTTTAACCTTATTGTTGACAAAAATATCATCATATTTATTAACTAATGCAAAAAATTTCTTCAAAGATTTATCTTCTTTTTGCTTGAGTGCAAAAGACTCTCTCTCGATCATAGATTCAGGTTCCTTGTCAGTGTTGACTGTCGTGAGAAATTCTAATCCACATATATAAATTATCAGGTAAATGTAAAGCCTAACACATAAATTCAATAAAAGGAAAGAAGAATGGTAAAGAACAGTGCTGTCACAATGACTGTACTCGAGATCCCCCTTTTTCTACTTCGTCTGCAAATTGTAACGCTTTCACGTTGATAGTAAAGCCTACTGCATCAATACACGCTTTCTACAATAAAACGTGTACTGCATTTCTAAGAAAACCTTGAGATACGCAAGCTGATTAATGACCTAGATTAATACTAGCATTAATTTTATTTTTATACACTGCGTAATGAAAAGACAGATGGAATTAGGATAGAGAGAGGGAGGGCTGAAAGCCGGAACGCATGCAACACTAACACGCGTCTCGCGATACAATTAATGCCATCACGCGCGAAAGGCCAGAAGCACTAACTTTTTTTTCAAATAGACCGTGATAAAAAACACTACCCATACGAGAGTTAGGTTTAAAAACCTGTAAAACGCTTATTAGGAAACATGACATTATACTGTTTTATGTCTGAAAGCATGACAGTACCCAGACACCACATCGATCGAAGTGAACGGGAGGTAGAAGAAAATGCATATTTAAAACGCAGCCACTTGGCTTTATTAAATGTATATATTTGGGTTCCTTAGGACTTGCTGACAAAGAATATGTTAAGTGTTACGCAAACAGTCTAGGAATTAACAAATTATAGCCAAAAGAAAATAGTGAGGGTGTCAGACAACACCAAAACAGAATCGCACAGTGGCATGTTTTGAAACCACCATTTTACGGGAAATAGGCCAACAAGTTAAATCCTATTTGATTGGATAGAAGTAAATGTAAGGCGAAACACGATTAGTCGGACTACAAATACTAATTCTTTGTTGTTAGGGGAAACGGTAGTAAGAGTACTTTTTTTTGAAAAGCTGTGTAAACATGGCCCGATTGGTTAGACCCGCCAATATAGTCAATTAGGAGCGTCAGTTCAGTGCCACATTTTTCAAATAAACTTACTAAAGAAACAGTGCGTTGAGAGCCAGTGCACATTTTTCTAAATAAAAGCCTGGGACATAGGCAGATCGAAATTGTGCCATATTCATCGCCAGTCAACGTATTTGTGTATTATTTCCATGAATTGTGGTAAGCTTAACATATTTGATATCTTTTTGATGAAAATTGAATGTGAATTGATAATTTGTCTGTATATATGTGTGTGGTTCAGTAGCAAACATGAGGCAAAGCCTAGATATTGCTCCAACCTGAACAGAACGTGTCGGAGAAAAGTAAAAACTGCATGGAATTGCCAAACAGTACTGTGACACCTATCTTATTGAATAGAAGTACTGTGCAGAGGCGTTGTAACCATTAGGGAGGAGAATACTGGTGTAAATTGTTTCAGAGGAAGCTAGCAGTTGGCCTACCGCTCTGAACTCAGTGTTTGTTATGTGTTGTGCTCAGTGTGGAAATAGATTATAAATTAGTTCTGAAGTAGGAGGTACAACCTTCTTGTTTCAGGGACCGTGGTCCTAAGTTATTGAAGCAGCACCTGGTCTGAGCTTTGCTGAATCCAGAGGCTGACAGCATACTCCTTGGTCCAGATAGCGATCAGTGAGGTGTCTCCAGAACGCAGTGAAGCAATCGAGCAGAGGAGACCTTTTCCTGCCGCCATCACGAAAGATAAGCTTATGTGGCCAGAGCAGCTCAATCCTATGTGCCCCCTCTAAAATTGACATTATAGTAAACACAGAGGGACAATAAATTGTTTCAATTGATAGGAACTGTGAACTTTTCCCCATACTATTTCCAAGATAAACAAACACTTGAAGTCATGATGACAAATAACAACATAGCTTGAAAAACAATACCAGTATTACCTCATAGTACTACTACACAACTGACACACATAGGATAATACTAATAAAATATGTCACTACAAGGTTCATATTTATAAATTATGTACATATAAATTGTGATTACATTTGATTGTGATTCCTGTTTCACTGTGTAGTTGAATCAGGATATCTATTAGTGCAAGTAATTAATACATATATATTTGAAACTTTACACTTGACTCATTTAAGATAGTCTTATAGAGTGTTAAATGTGTGTGAGTGTCACAGTGTTGTAAAGTGTTGTGGAATAAATTAAATTGTTTATCTGTCTGTTGTTGTTGTGACTTACACTTCATCATATACATAACCCTAGACATTCAACGTAGTCATCACAATATTCCAGAATAATTCTGACTGAGGTATAAATGTGGTAGCAAGTAAGGTTATCTGTAAAACACTACACCTATTAGATACAGATACCTTCACATCTGATCTCAGTCAGTACACTAAGTCCCCTATAAGTATTTATATCATCCCACTTTACCACATTGACCATTATCTGGGTAACTGCAGTATTCTTCTCCAATTCATGAGCCTGTGCTCGTGTAGTCACTGTATTGGCTGTATACAAGGAGATTGACATAAGTCTTGGGCCTGACCATGAAGGACATGTCACAGAGAGCTGAAATTTTGTATAGTGTTTATTCCTTTCCAATATAGCCACCGTCTGAATTGACACACTTCTGCCATCTCTGCTTGACCTTGAAGAGACCTTGGGAGTAGAACACCCTATTTTTCAAACTAAACCAGTCATCACATGCCAGTATAACCTCTTCATCGTTGTCAAAATGATTTCCTTTTAGCTGTTTTTTTAAGATTTGGGAATAGAAAACAGTCTGATGGAGCCAAATCTGGAGAATATGGTGGGTGTGGAAGAATTTCAATATTCAAATCGTTGGCTGCTAGCTGCACAAGCCGTGCTTTGTGAGAGGGCGCGTTGTCTTGAAGCAAAGGAAGATTTTGAGTGCGCGTTATCCCTCGTTTCCTGGTCACAACCTTTCTTAGTTTGGTGAGAAGATCTGCATAGTACTGTCCATTAACTGTGTTGCCACGAGGCAGATAATCTTTGAAAAGGACACCTTTGCCGTCCCAAAAAGCAGTCAGCATCACTTTTCCTGCAGATTTCTGCGCTCTCGGCTTGACAGGTGTTGGGGAGCCCGGGGTTTTCCATTGCATGCTGGAAATTTTGGATTCGGGGTGTACCCAAGTCTCATCTACTGTCACCATGGTCTCCAAAAAAAATTTTGACTGACACTTTTTGAGCAACTGTTGACAGCAATTTACCCTCGTTTGCTTCTGTTCACGTGTCAACAGTCGCGGAACCCAGCGTGCACACGCTTTTCTCATGTTCAGTCTGTTGTGTAAAATTCTATAAACTGTTCTTTCATTTAGTTTTACTCTACTAGCTATCTCCACAATTGTCATTTTTCGATCCTGGTCAATGATTTTCTTCACTCTTGTTGCATTTTCATCGTTGCACTCTGAGACTGGTCTACCAGATCTTGGTAGATCAGCAACATTTGAGCGGCCACACTTAAACTGTTGACACCAGTTATTTTACCGAAGTATATGAAGGACAAGAATCACAAAACACTGGTTCCTTCTCCCTGTGTATTTCTGTAGGTGTTTTTCCCTGAAACATCAGAAATTTTATCACAGCTCTGACTTCCGTCTTTTCCATTGTTTTGTCAAATCTTTGGAGCAGCAGATCCGGTCAATAGGGTACATTGCACCGTGCACTGTAGCGGGAAAACCCATTGAAGAAACAAACGCGTACTTCACACATTCAGTGCAAATATGATGAACTTTAAATTTGCCAAGTTTCATCTTCCTCCGTGACTCCTTCTTGGTCAGGCCCAAGACTTATGTCAATCCCCTTGTATAAGTTTAGTCTTTCCCATTCTGAGATTTCCTCAGACGTACAGTCTTTGCTGCCATGTATGCGTCCTATTGTCAAATCAGCAACAGGACTCTGAACCAGACATACCTTTACTCTCCCTGAAAAAAATGGTGTATGAACATCTATAATTGCCGTGGGATAATACTCAATCGTCCCAACGAAAGTAATGCAGCGTACAAACTCTTTAGTAACATGACGAGAATGTACTAAGGATTGACGGATACCAATGGTGGTAGACCCGGAATCCCTTAAAACAGAAATAATGTGTCCTTTAAATATTCCCTTATTAAAAATCAATGTCCCTGTACCATCGTTCGCTGTGAGACAAATAGCAGGATTAGGCTGTGTAACTTGTATAGGCGTTTGGACTGGATTCCGAAAAATAGCATGGCATTGTGGACAAGTATTTGCCACATTATGAGTAACAACATAACATGCAGATGATGAATGTGTTGGAATATCATTATTGTTATCGCATGGCGATGCATTAGTGGTCAATGCTGCCCCTGTATTATGTGTAAACCTATGATAATTTCTTGAGGTGGAGCGTTGTGTCTTGCACACCTGAATAGTTATTGTTACTGCCTGTACTGTTTTAACTTTTATGTCTTGGTTTAAAATTGTCATTCTTCTTATGCCAAGTGTTACCATTATTATTATCCTTGTCAGTAGCAAATTTATTCCAACCTGATTTTTGTTGAAACCTATCTTCATGTTTAAACTGAGGTACCTGATTTCTAAACTGCTGTCTACCTCGGTTAAAAGTATTATAGTTGTCATAATGATTTTGCAACTGATTATAACTATCATTATATCTTCTGCCATAATTATTTCTATTTAGGCTGTGTGGTCTTTGTTTGTTATACCCATGGTATGACATGTTAGATGCTACAGGTAATGGTTCTCTGAGATGTGAATTACCTAAACTGACGTTAGGATGTGCGGTGCAGTAATTTATTGCTAACTCCTCAAGATCCGCAATGGTAGGAGGTTTGCGTTCGTGCAAGAAAGAAAAAAATTGTGGACTAACAGAAGATAATACTTTATCCCTGAGTAGTAAATCCACTAGTTTGTCATAAGATTTATTCACCCCAGCTAGTTCTACCCATCTATTAAAAGTGTTGCGTATGTTCGCAATAAAGCCTGGGAAATCTTTAGTAGAATCTGGTTGAAGAGATTTAAATCGCAATCTACAACCTTCCTGGTCTAAATGGAAACGTCTTAATAGCAACGCCTTTATGGCATCATAGTCACAAGCTATAGTAGGGTCAACATTTTCAGTAGCATTCAAAGGTTCACCATCCAAAAATTCTCGAAGTTTAAGTGCCCAAGCAGATTTATCTAAGTTATTTGTCTGACAAACTTGTTCAAACCGTGCGCGACATGATCCCAGGTCATCAAAATTAAGTTTAAAGTGTGGCAATTTAAAGTTATAATAGGTCTTGCGTTGGTTAGATGACGAAATTTCATTTGAATTCACACTATGGCTAGCAGTAGCGCATTGTGCATTAAATTTGGCTGTTTCCAATTGAATTAGTGCCAATTCTTTTTCTTGTTGCCTTATAATTTCTTCTTGTTTCCTTTTATTTTCTTCTTCAATTCGTAATATTTCATCTCTTGCCAATTTTCAATCTTCCTCTTGCTTGGCACTCTCTTTTTGTTTTTCCAACTTGGCTTCGCGTTCTTCTTCCTCCCTTTTCAATGCCACTCTTCTATCTTCTTCTTCCTTTTTCAATGCAACTCTTCTATCTTCTTCTTCTCGTTTTCTATCTGCTTCTTTTTGTTTAGCAATAGCTAGTTGCTCTTCAGCGTAAAGACGAAGTTCTGATCCTTTATATCCAAAATCTTTTCCAAGTTTGACGAAATGCTCTGAAGTAAGCATTGTGAAGTTAATAATCTATGTAGTTACTCCACAATATGTTTTAATCAACGATATAATGTATTAAGTTATTCACCTATGTACCCAGTAGCCAATGTATTACTATGCTTAGTAAAGTGTACTAAGTAATCTCTAATTTGTCTGTTATATTCAAGACAAAATATATTTTTAAAGTTACTTATCAATATATAACATCATTATGCCATAGTCATCATGGACAAATAATAGTGGCTTGGACTACCACTGCAGATGCTAGCAGTCATTCTATCAAGTCATTTTTTAATTTAAAATTAACCAAATTACTTCAAATATTATTATATTCTTATTCTTCTATAATAAAATTAAGTTATAATTATCCTAGCATCAATAATTAATTAATATATATCACAGAAACAATTAAGTAAAGTTTAACAAACATTAGCACATCACAATTGACGAATGTAGACATAAAAAAAAAGGATTTCACGAACTAAATCAAGAACGGAAGTGGTATGAGAATTCAACCAAAATCTAGGTCAAAGTACCAACAAAAAATACGAACACAGAAAATAATGACGTCACAGGATTCTATAACTGACGAATTATCAAATAATCGAAAGTAAGATTGAGAAAAACATGAAAGATTACAAACAGTAGACGAAAATGAATATACATGAAACTTATTATACAGAAGCATTACACCAGATTTCACAGAACTATACACCTAATACGTAATATCGAATTTTTGCAACAACGAGCATAACGTTCCTCAAATTATGTTAGAGGGTATCCCGTAGCAAATTGCAAAAATTCAATGATCCCTAATGAGAACGATCAGAATTTTTTGTGGTCTGCCAAAGCGACATAACAATCAATCCTGATTGCCGCCAACCAAATGCCCGCTTAACATTACAAACATATTAATATGACATAAATACATATAACATGCGTGAATTAAATATGCCAACGAAGGAAAGTGGACCACAGTTTGCTATCATTGCACAAACGGGTACTTAGCTCTACAAGTTTTATAGTTTCCCCCGAACAGTGTTAGCATGTGCCAACGGCGAAGATAGGTCTTTCTTGAAGCTGATATTGAACGTTTGAAAGTATTGGGTCTGTTCAGAATGTAGTAGTGTTTTCTAATTTGTCGTTGGCCATTCTTTGAGAAGATCTTGACTTTCGCCGTTCCTCTTGCACATAAATCGATGACGTGGTTGCCCTTGGGTCGTTATGCGTAGTGCGTCACAGTTTGTAGGTCACGTGAGGGATTCACAATTATAAACATTTCGTGGCAATATGAGAAATAACTGTCCTTTTTAAAATCCACTTGATATCATTTTAGCCTCAATAAGAAAATTTTTTTTTGATCCCCGCGATGGCCGCCACTTTTGTTACCGTAGTTTGTTCAGGTTTCATTGTAGGTTTCGGTTAGCATTTTGACTTCGGTAACAAATATATTTTTGAGGCTAAGTTACTGCTTTAGGCTTGTTTATCATTGAAATACATTGCTCTGGTCATGTGATGACTATTCTTAGTGTAGAGCGAGATCGTGCTAAGATGTAAACAACGAATGCATGAGCCAACAGTGATAGTATTCAATAGAGCAATTTCACTTGACAAAGTCCGCTGAGTTGAGAGTCCACAGGTTACATTTATTAACGGCATACAAGTTCAGTTAAAACAGTTCATGATCAATCAAGCAAATTCATCCTACAAAACGTCTCCATCATTGTAGTCGTCCTACCGTCAAGATTATTTACACGTGATTCCATAATCCGGTAACGAATAATTTGACTTAGGCGATCAATATGAATTCTGGATACTTATTCATAACAACTTGCTCCCGATACATTCTATCCAATTGAAGTATATTCCACTTCAGTAACTGAGACGTAAATCGTATCCAATAATAATAGGCAGACCATAGTGCCATATAATAAGTTCCTTTATATAATTATCATCATCATGGGAGACTTCCAACAAAACGCGTCCGTCAAGGACCACGGTCACTACAAAAGGGGTTCAATTACAAGGTCGTCACGCCGTAGCTTAACAACGTGGCACGTCATTCTCAAACTAGGCAACCTATACCCTTTCGCGTTCAAAACCAAGAATCCGCGAAAACATAATATAAATTAATAGCGTCTTACAAACCAAAATGCGCAACTTTAAATATAGAGCTCACTACCCTAATGGCTACAATCCCAAATCCTCTCGTAACACTCTGCCCATTGCAGGCGCTGCGGACGATGTCTGTGAGTCAAGTTTGGCCCAACATAAGGTCGTCATGCAGTAAGGCGTGTATCTCTGAGTCTTCGCATGACTGTCATTCGAGAGACTTGCCCACGTCTACCCACTATTGCTCTTGCTGTTTGACTTGCCGGGAGAGAACGATTCCTTAGGTGATTCGGCACAATATGACGATCTTGCGCAGGGGTAGTAACTCGTGGTTAGTCACTCCGAAGTCTATCCCGGGCACTGCCCGTGGTTCCGTAACGTTCATTGAGACGTACAATAGTGCTGTGGTGGCAATTCATCCTTCTGGCAATGGCCCGCGAGCTCATTCCGGTCTCCAACATACCAATGGCTCGTTGGCGGTCGTTTTCAGATAGTCGTGGCATTTCAAGCACATGTACTGGGTGTTTTGTCTCAACGGCCTTTTTATACCGAGTATACTGCAACAACACGTACACATTTTCAGGGTCATAGCTGTTGGGAATCGTGTTGCACGTGTAACTTCCATTGTTTTCATGTAGTCTGAACACAAACCCGTGGGTTGAATCATGCACTTTCCATTCCAGCAGCCATTCGCTCTCTACCTCATGACAAACACGGGGAAAATCCATTCCCACAATTTTTTCCAGCTTTTCGGCATCAGTATATTTAAAAGTGGTGCGTTTTTAATGTGCTTCAGTATATATATATATATATATATATATATATATATATATATATATATATATATATATATATATATATATATATATATATATATATATATATATATATATATATATATATATATATATATATATATATATATATATATATATATATATATATATATATATATATATATATATGCCCAATGGGCTGATCACCCGTTGGCTTGTCACACCGATTACGGAAACAACGGCAGATGGATCTATTTGTTGTTGCCCTAAAGACGCCGCTAGGCGTGATGGGAAACTACAACAGAGAAAATCAATCTGCTGTTGCCCTTAAGACGCCACAAGGCGTGATGGCCTCTGACTGCTTGGTCGGTCTTTGGCTAAGGACGGAAGAAGAAGAAGAAGATATATATATATATATATATATATATATATATATATATATATATATATATATATATATATATATATATATATATATATATATATATATATATATATATATATATATATATATATATATATATATATATATATACTGAAGCTCATTAAAAACTAAGATCTGCTTACTCGGAGCAAGCAAGAGGACATGCTCACCATCATAGCTGGCAGATGCTGGAGCTGGGTTGGCCATGTCCTCAGAAGAGACCCCGATGCCATTACAAGAACAGCTATGCTTTGGACCCCTGAATGAAAACGAAAGAGAGGCCGACCAAAAACAACCTGGCGGAATACTGTGGAGGCTGAGATGCAAAGAATGAACCAGAGTTGGGGCACTGTACGAAGGATGACCGCCGACCGAGCAAAGTGTAATCAATTTGTTGTTGCATTACAGGACGCCACTAAGCGTGATGGCCACTGACTGCTTTGACGGTCGGCGGCTAAGGATCAAAGAAGAAAGAAGACATTAAAAACGGACAGACAGCGATATCAAAATAAGAATACAAAAGGCAGGAGGAGCTTTCATTGCATTGGGAAATATATGGAGATCAAGAGAAATCGGATCCAACACAAAAATAAGAATCTTCAACTCAAATGTGAAGTCAGTCCTATTGTATGGCTCTGAGACATGGAGAACAACAAAGACAACAACCAAAAAACTACAGACTTTCATAAATGGGTGCTTGCGTAGAATAGAGGGATTAAAATGGTATGACAAGGTTACCAACGTGAAACTGATGACAAGAACTAGACAAGTGCCAGTGGAACAAGATTTGAGAAGAAGACGATGGCGATGGATAGGACACACACTGAGGAAACCTCTAGAAAGCATTACAAGGCAGTCCTTGTTCTGGTACTCCCAGGGCAAGAGAGGCAGAGGTAGACCAAGAAGCACATGGAGAAGAGAGCTGGAAACAGAGGTGAAAATTATGAATATAAGTTTATAAACTAATAAAAAGGTATTGAATCAGTTTTACAAAAAATAGTTTACATGAGACAAGGGACGTTTCGGGTTTTACCCTTCGTCAGCCACAAACAGGTGACGAAGACAAGAATTACATATAGTAATAGGTACTACAAAAACATACGATGATAAGAAACAATACAAAATGAGCGATACAAGCAGATGGAAAAAGTACAATGATAATACAAATAATAAACGAAACGAAAAAAAGAGAATGAACAAGTCACTTAGCTAGAAATGTAAATGCTCGGAATACGCAAGATCGCAGTCCTCTCTTCAAGAAATCTCGAAGGAAATGACGTTCATGTGTCGGGGATGACAGGACTCGCTTTTCATTAGAGAATCGTCTTATTTTTCAATGGGACGTTTTATGTCCTGAAGGTCTCAATATTCAACATCATTTTGCATAAATTCTGGTAGCTTTTCTCTCTCTTTCATTCTTCTTTATTCGTTGTTTTTTCGATCTATCTTCTTATGTTTTGGTTTTGGTTCGTTTCATATCCTTTTGTATCTCTATAAATGACGCTATCTTTTACGTCATGGGGGCGGGGGGGGGGGGGGGGGGAATTTCAAAATATTACTCCTTGTGTACAAACTCATAAACATGTCAGTAACCTCATACGACAACTTGTGTAAGATGTAACATCTTATTACTTTATCGAAAGTAATCTCTTAGTAACAATTCGTACCGGAATCGATTATGTCATTCTTGTCTGTGAAGAATGTGTCGCACAGACGAGTAATCTTGTTACCTGTTGCTTGAGTTCACAGAACTTCGTCTCTTTACCACCTGGGAAACAGACGCACCCTCGCTTATCAGTGATAAGACAACTACGCTGAGCGATTTCCGTGTTAATCAGTAGTCTAATGTCGACTGCACTCGCGATAAGCCAACATGGGTTTACCTGCGCTTAATCTCAGCAAAGCTGTGGCGCGCATAGCCAGTGTGAGGTATACTGCAACAAGGAGTGTCAAATGTTTGAACAAACAAACTCTCTGCTACATAGCAAACAGAAAGAAAAGGGTGCGACTCGGAAAATATCGCGATAAAATCAGTACAAAAATGTAACTGATTACTGCCGTAGTGAAAGAGAGATCGGAGACATGTCGCCCCATTCTGTCACAGTGCATAAGTTTACTTCCTTCTTTCTATGTGGTCCTGTACCAAGTATGCTTCAGCCACTAAAATAATTATCATTATTTGCCATTTTCGTTTGCCATAAAGCAGAGAGATTCTATTTTACTTCTCTTCATATTTCTATTTTGGTTGCCAGGCGTTACTCTGCCAGAGTACCTCTGTGAGCTCTCTCTCTCTTTTTCTCTCTCTCTCTCTCTCTCTCTCTCCGTCATAGTGTTTGTCACAGAGAGTTTATTGATCGTAAATTGCCTATATCTTCTTCTTTTTCTTTCACCCGTATCCTCTATTTATTATCACTCTTTTATCCTTTTTGTGTTTTTCGCATTCGTTCGTTTGCGACTATATACATTACTATTTTCCCATTCTCACTTTCTCCAGTTTCGTTTCTCATTTAGAAACGCATTTCATTGCTGATTAAACTGAGAACGCAGTTATTTTCATTCTCCAACTTGCAGTAGACAGAATCATTCGTGCTAGTGAATGAAGCTTGTAATAGCGAAGTATTTAGTTCTCGTCAAATTTTGCCGAGTTTCTGAATACCTATCTAGTAAATTATCCTAGTCGTAGTGAAACTGTAGTTCTGTTTGGAGGTAAAATATCATATCGAATATCTAGTATTTTGTGAAGTGTTTAAAGTGTTAAATCGCTTATTTTATTTCACTAGTTAGATTTGGTGCAGAGCGCTTAATACATAAGTCTGTATTATTTTCTAGTGACGTGTTTCAGTGGAAAACAGAATAAATTATAATTTCTAGCTTAAACAACAAATAAAGCTATAACGAATTTAATTTAACTGCTAAAATAATCAGACGAGAATAAACTTTCTAAACTAACTTATAAATGCTAGAAGCCTCATGAGTGTTGACGGAATACGCACGTATTCCTAATTCATGAGGATAGATGATTTTTAAATATAACTTACTTCACGGGAGTTTTAAATGATAAGTCAAGCACTACGCTTGCAATTTAAAATTATCAGTTATATCCGGGTACATAGTTTGTATAATTATTTGATATGTGTTTTTTTCCATTTATATATAGTGAAACTGTGGTACCCAAACTTTGCCAGCGCTAAGTACGTTTGAGTAAAAGAGATAAATCTGTGAAGAAAACAACAAACATTCTTACCTTAAAGATTTGATGTATAACTTTTACCAGAACTTTAAGATGTTAAAGAAGTAACGGGTCATCGAGCCTGATTTGATTCTTCCTGAGAAAACTCTAGTCATTTTTCCGCCTTGGTGGCAAGTAACATATTTCAATCAGTAAATTTCCCGACACTGTTGACAAGTGGTGGTGTGACCAACTAAATTCCTATACTGAGAGAAGGTGCCGACCTGACATTCCTCATTCGTTTGAAATCTAAGATGTTGACACTGTGCTCGCTATAAACACTCGTGCTTGGACAATTTTTATGTGACTTAAACAGACATCCAAAACAATAGTATTCCCAAGAGAACGGTCCCGGAAGTAGTGAATTCAACCCGTCTTTTTGGACCTGGGGTTTTCTTGGCCAAGATTACCAGTGAAGATTCTGTATGGGCAAGTCCTAAAAATTTTTTTTGTTGTTGAAAAATGCGCGTGAGCACAGTTGAATGAATAGAATGAATGCAGGACTGAGCGATCCCTTTATGGTGGTATTTTGACACCCATTCATTTTTGCTGTCATAACATTTCTTTATGCAAGGTATTGCTAACTATATATATATATATATATATATATATATATATATATATATATATATATATATATATATATATATATATATATATATATATATATATATATATATATATATATATATATATATATATATATATATATATATATATATATATATATATATATATATATATATATATATATATATTCCCTTATACTAGATCAGAGTATCCAGTCTGTTCATACCTTAAAGGGGAAGAATTTTAGACTAAATCATATGTATCTGTGACTCTTTGGGCTATCACTTTCTTCTAACGGGACTGTGGGATATCCATCGAGGGAAGGATCATACCAACGGGTCTATCATTCTGGTAGCATTTCTGATTTTTGTTTATGATTTTTTTTTTTATGCTTGATGTGATTTGATATGTTGTGAGAGAAGTTTGGTCTTGATAAATAAACTACTCATACAATTTATTCCAGCGTGTCGGTCAGTTCGTTTTTCCCAAACTTTCAAATAATCATTGTCATAGTTTTTCCCACGTATGTACGTCTAACTGTCGTCTTATATGTGTATGTATGTGAGTGGATATATATATTTCATATATATGTGTGTAGACTGTCTGACTCAATCTAAATCTGTCGTAGAAGATAGGTGAAAGAGAGAATATTTTCTTGATTTCAGAGACAGCCTCTATCACATTTCTACCAGCTCACTCGTGAAAATCTATTGCTATTACTATTTCTCACTGTGACTATCACTTATTCTAATCTATGCAGAAGGGACCAACCCAAGTCTTAATTCTCCTATCAAAAATCTACGACAAATGGGGTCTCGTCCGGGATTTTTAACTTTGAATAGGAAAACGAGACGACAAATATCAGCTTGTCTTTAAGATTCTTTATTCTGATATAGAGTAAGAGTGTGATGTCTTGTGAGTTTTGTATCTTTTAAAAATAACTATCCCCTAGACATAACGATCTGTTTTATGGGCGTGCTGACCACACGGCTAATAATTGTTTTTCCACAGCATTATTGAGCATTATACATTTGGTTTACAGTTTGATTTTGTCGGAATATATGTTAATTACTGATTTTGTAATACTAAACGCTGGTAAAGTTTTGTGAGTGTATAACATTCACAGGGTTCTGAAGAAGTAGGTGTTTGAGCAAAGCTAAGGAGTGCGTTTCGGACTATTTGTCCCGATTAATTGCCTCCCTTACCCTAACTGTCTTCAGGGTTGAACTTGATAGTGGATTTAAAAATTAAGCGATTTTTTTCTCCTTAAAATTTTTTTGCAATAATTATTTAGTTTTCCACTGTAGCAACTTATTTTTTTCAGTGAGTAATCTTAACTACCATTTATTTGGCGTAGTCGTTTGCATTAGGTGCTTCATTGCCGACAATAGCAGCGATAGTTAGACACTATATTTTTTGGAGGAGGTATCCCAGGTTATAAGGATATCATCTTTCGTTTGGTATTTTTCTCGCAAGTGGTAGGAACCAGTGTATCCTTTTCTTATCTCTTTCTCGTCTAAATCTCAGCCACTGACTTATTATGGCGGAGAGGGCAAAGCTTAGACAGCTCCTCAGGGACGAGGCGAGAGAAGAAGGTTTGGAAGGAGAGGAGCGAAAGCTTTTGTCAGAGACGAACTTGAGAGATATGACACGGAGAGGAAAGCAGCCGAAGCTTTACAGCAGAGGAAGATGAACGAGGAAATGGAAATTCGCAGGATACAGCTTGAGGAAAGGGAGAAGGAGAGACAACATGAGAAGGAGAGGGATGATAGACAGCAGGAGGAGGAGAGGGAGGAGAGACAGCATGAGTTAGCTCTTAAAACTCTAGAATTCCAAAGTCGTGGCGCTGCCTCTACCTCCAGCAATGGAGAGTCTTCTCCTCATTCTTCCTTAACTGATCCGACTAACACACAATCTACTCATCTCACTGCTATGTCTTTTCCGCTAGAATCTTTCCCTTGTCCAAATGAGAAGATTGACACATGGCTAGAAAAATTTGAGAAAATTGCAACCCTGTACGGTTTAGAGAGGTCGCGTTGGTGTATGAAAATTTCCCAGGCCCTCAAAGGTTCTGCGTATGATGTTTACGCCAAACTGGAGACCAGCCAACAAGACAACTATGATGTGTTGAAGAAAGCGTTTCTGGAGCGCTTCGAAATGAATGCTCGAAAATTTTTGCAACTGTTTCACAACAGCAGGAAGGAGAGCTCTGAAACTTTCCAGCAGTTTTCATTTCGTTTAAAGGGATACTTGACAAAGTGCCTTGAGCTTTCGAAGCTCCCCTCTACCTATGAAGGTCTTGAGGAATTTGTTCTAACAAAACAAATAAAGAACACTTTGTCTGCTGATACCCGGAGATTTCTAGCTGAGCAGGGGGCAGAAAAGCTCGAAGACATCTTAGAAAAGTCTGAGCGATATTACAATGCGCTGGCTGAACTACCGGCCACAAAACGTAAACCGACAGAAGAGCATTTTCGGAAAAATAATCTAGACCAATCTTCTTATATTCCTCATGTTTCTAACCAAAATAACCACAGAGAAACTGGACCTCAAAACCTCCCTCCTGAAAAATCCAAGTTCTACAAAAACAAGTACCCCAACCACAGTAAGCAGTCTGATCAACCCGACCGCCCTTCATGGCAGCGTGGCCAGAAAGGTCAAGGTGGCAAAGGGAAAACCCCTGAGCACGGGACTAATGATCAGAGTGAGCACACCGAGCCTAAACCCATCGAATGCTTGCTAACAGTCTCGCAAGGCGGAATTATTGACAGTGATTCCCAACCTGTTGGGGATACACCCTCAACGCGAGGTGCTGTTACTTTGAATGGTTCTCAAAGTCTTTGTTTATTTGACACGGGGCTTTCTTATGATTGCATTGTTGCCAGAAACTTGGTTAAACCCGGTCAAGAGACAGCAGAGACCGTTAAACTTTGTGGAGTTCGTAAGAGTGTTGCACCTACAGCGCTTCCCATTGCATGGGTGGAGATCCACTCTGATTTTGTCAGAGGTGTGATCAAAGCGGCTGTTATGGATGATCCCATCTACCCAGTCATACTTGGCGGGAGATACGTGTGTATTGGGAAACCGGAAGAGCCGATTGTGGCAGCAGTAACTACAAGAGGGCAAACCAAGAAGGAACTGGAGCCTGCGCCTAATTTTTTACCCATGGAACTTAAAGAAGCGCAACAAAAAGACCCTACTTTGGCACCCTGCTTTAGGAAACTGCCCATGGCTAAGGAACCCACACAGCACGGGGACATTTTTTCTAAGGATGGCGTACTTTATCGCAGAACGGGCAAGCCTGACCAAGGTTACAACCAGCTCCTAGTACCGAAACAGTACAGAAGCCAAATCCTAGAAATGGGGCACTCTCTTCCCTTCAGCGGACATATGGGACAGAACGCCACAAACCAACGGATAACCACTCATTATTGGTGGCCAGGAGTAAATACTGATATTATCAGATATGTCAAATCCTGTGCCCAGTGCCAACGGGTACCACCCAAGCAACGGACACCCCCAGTCTCGTTGGGTGAAATGCCAATAGTGGGAACACCATTTGAACGGGTTGTGATCGACATTTTAGGACCCTTAGAAAGGACTAAAAGAAGGAACAGGTTTATCCTGACCTTAGTCGATACATGCACTTTATGGGCAGAAGCTATCCCGCTAATATGCGCAGATGCCAAGCATGTCGCAGAAGCCCTCATGCGGATTTTCACTCGGTTGGGATTCCCTCAACAAGTATTGACGGATAACGGATATCCATACCGAAACCTGTTGATGGATGAGATCGTGAAGATCTTGAGGACCCAACACATCTACACAAAGCCTTATACTCCGGAAGGAAATGGGCTCGTGGAACGTGTTAATGGAAACCTCAACATGATGTTAAGTAAACTGGCACAAGTGAAACCTGAAGATTGGGATCTTTGTATTCCTGCAGCTTTATTTGGCTACAGAGAATCTCCTCATACTTCCACAGGATTTCCGTCAGCTACGCTTTTATTCGGCAGACCTATCAAGGGGCCGCTTGAAGCCTTACTTTGGTCGCTGACAGACCAGAAGGCTGATGAGACAGTCGTCTCAGCAAGTAAATATGTGTCAGATTTAAAGGAAAGGTTGAAACTAGGATGGGACCTAGCAACGACCAACTTTAAGCGAGCACGCACAAAGCACGCTAACCGATACAGGAAAGTTGCGAAACAGAGAGAACTGGAAGCAGGAGAGAAAGTTTTGGTGTTACTCCCTACCGGAAACAACCAACTGAGGATCGGATGGCAAGGACCGTTTACCGTCCTGAAAAAGATTTCTAAGGCTAACTACCAGATATCTATTCAAGGAAAGGAAAAGGTTTTCCACTTAAATCTGTTAAAGAGATACTTGGAAAAACCAGTGCCAACCTAGACCATCTCCTGACGATCGCCAAAACTGACGAAGATGACGATAGTGGCAGGGATATTCCACTGCAATCACACGAAATCTTTCAAAAATGTCAGAAGCGGCGACGCTCTTTCAAGCGCGCATGGGAGACATTCCAGAGAAAGGAAACTTTGGGAGAAGACGTGAGTAGGAATTGGACAGAGATAGGGGGGGGGAGATGAGAGGGAAGAAGACAGACACCCTGAAGCTACGGATATAGGACATTTATTCCCATAACGTAGTCATGGAGTGATTCCATATCTTAAAGGGGGGACGTTCTGTCACAGAGAGTTTATTGATCGTAAATTGCCTATATCTTCTTCTTTTTCTTTCACCCGTATCCTCTATTTATTATCACTCTTTTATCCTTTTTGTGTTTTTCGCATTCGTTCGTTTGCGACTATATACATTACTATTTTCCCATTCTCACTTTCGCCAGTTTCGTTTCTCATTTAGAAACGCATTTCATTGCTGATTAAACTGAGAACGCAGTTATGACGTAACGTGTCAGCCCTACCCGAGACGCAGAGTGTTAGAATGCATTCCGTCAGACAGGGGAGCAGACAGCTGTCTACAGTTTCGGCTAAGTTTCTGGGCCTGAAGTGTGAGAATTCACTCCGTCAGACATGATGAGGAGACATTTGTCTGGTAGTTTGCATCTCACATGTAGTTTCCAAGGTAGATTCTCAGTGTCAGGTGATATGACACTCACGCTCCACGGCCAGAGTTGGCGTAAGGTGCGAGAAAGCAAAGTGTCAGTTATGGTTCTCAGGATGAGTTTCTCGGGGTAGGTGCAAAAACTGCCCCTGCAGTGTAGACAAGTTGTCTATATAATAATAATAATAATAAATTCTTTAAGCACCAAACACGGCTCATAAGGCAGAAACCAGTGCTCTCCAGGTTGTTCGTTGTGACGCCACTCCTCTTAGCTCTTGCACATTATTTAGGCCCAACGTTCTTCCTTCTCTTAATATTGTTCTTCTGAGTGTTTCTTTTGGTCTTCCTTTTTTCCTCTTACCCTCAGGAACCCAAGTGAGCGCCTGTAGTGGTATTCTGTTGTTTTGCATTCGTAGGACATATATATATATATATATATATATATATATATATTTATATATAGTTATATATATATATATATATATATATATATATATATATATATATATTCCCTTATACTAGATCAGAGTATCCAGTCTGTTCATACCTTAAAGGGGAAGAATTTTAGACTAAATCATATGTATCTGTGACTCTTTGGGCTATCACTTTCTTCTAACGGGACTGTGGGATATCCATCGAGGGAAGGATCATACCAACGGGTCTATCATTCTGGTAGCATTTCTGATTTTTGTTTATGATTTTTTTTGTATATGCTTGATGTGATTTGATATGTTGTGAGAGAAGTTTAGTCTTGATAAATAAACTACTCATAAAATTTATTCCAGCGTGTCGGTCAGTTCGTTTTTCCCAAACTTTCATATAATCATTGTCATAGTTTTTCCTACTTATGTACGTCTAACTGTCGTCTTATGTGTGTATGTATGTGAGTGGATATATATATATTTCATATATATGTGTGTAGACTGTCTGACTCAATCTAAATCTGTCGTAGAAGATAGGTGAAAGAGATAATATTTTCTTGATTTCAGAGACAGCCTCTATCACATTTCTACTAGCTCACTCGTGAAAATCTATTGCTATTACTATTTCTCACTGTGACTATCACTTATTCTAATCTATGCAGAAGGGACCAACCCAAGTCTTAATTCTCCTATCAAAAATCTACGACAGTGTTATCACTGTGATAAAAGTTGCAACACGCTAGAAATATTATTACAAAGCGACACAGACAATCTTATTAAGGGGTGCAATGAAAACTGCATGCACAAAAATATCATTAAAACAAAATGTATGATAATATCAACTAGACAAAAATTACAAAACTCATTGAAAACAACACTTCAGCTCTACATTGGAACCTCTTTAATTGAAAATGTAAATGAAAATAAAACACTAGGACTCATAATTGACCAACATTTAAGTTGGAATTCGCATGTACAAGCACTGACCAAACAAACGGCACACAATTTTACCAGTTAGCTAAAATCAAACATTTCCTAGATGAGGAGACACGAAAAATGTTCTATACATCCCAAATACAAACACATCTAGACTATTGTTTCACAATTTGGGATGGCTGCACCATGTCCAACACTAAAAGACTCTATTCATTACAAAAACGTGCAGTGCGCCTAATTTCAGACAAAAACCTCACACAGTGTGTAGACCCACATACATATCTTAACTTATTACCATTAAGAAAGCGCCTTCTCTTCAACAAAGCCAAATTTATTCACAAAACCTTGTCACAGAATGCTCCAACGTATCTGTGGCCTATCTTCAAATACAGCAGAAGACGTTGTCAACGCTTAAATAAATTACACATGCCCAAGCCTAGGCTCGACTTATTCAAGAAAAGTTTAGCTTTTTCTGCTGCTCATCTGTGGAATAATCTTCCACACAACTTAAAAAACACTCTTAGTCCATATTCATTCAATCACAGACTTTTCAAATACATCGTGAGTGCAGATTATTTGCCACCCTAATTTAGTTATGTTCTTAAATAATTATATAACATCATATGTAGGTTTTAAATATAATTTTGCCCTGTTTAGTATTAATTATGATAAGATACTGTAAATCTGTGTAACTGTTATTGTACTGTTACAATGTGGGGTTTTTATTTTATTGTAATTTATTGTTATTTTATTATTTAAGTAATATTTAAGATACGTGTGAGAATAAATGGATTCAGTGTGGAAGATGAGAGAAAGGAAGGGCAGAATGTTAGACGGCCTGCGTGCCCAATTCTAAACCCTTTGGAAATAAAGTTCGTTCGTTCGTTTGTTCTCCTACTGATTCTGCTCTTGGGTTAAGGAGGGCAAAGAAATGACACCAAGTCTCACCTCCTTCAATAGCAGACTGTCAAATACTTCATGAGTTCTGATACCATACCACCTAATCTGATTATGTTCGAATTCATTATTTACTGTACGGATTTTTTTTTTAAATTCATTTTTATTTAATTTGTATTTAATTATTTTTTTTTTAAATTTAAAAAAAAAAATTTAATTTAATTTATTAATTTATTCTTTTTTTAAATTTCATTTTATTTAATTTTATTATGATGTTTGTTTAATGAAAAATACTAAATTTTGATTATGACTGCATACTGTTAAACGTACGATGTTATATATCTTTATAAGGTTGCATGCCTTTATATTAATGCTTTAAGTAACATGTGGGAATGGCAGGATATGCAAGATAAATGAGAGTGGAAGAGCATAATGTTAGACGGGCCTGCGCGCCTAATTCTTAACCCTTCGAAAATAAAGTTCGTTCGTTCGTTCTCTCTCTCTGTGTCACTCTCTCTCTCTCTCTCTCTCTCTCTCTCTCTCTCTCTCTCTCTCTCTCTCTCTTTTTTAAATCCTACCCATCAGGAGTTAACAAGATGTTTTTATTCTGTACTACATAAAAAAATTTGCTAATTTCTACACCGTCAAATTAGTTCTCGTTTGTTCCCTACGTTCTATTCAGATTCCTGCCCTTCGAGATGCGATCAAAAACCATAGCTGGCTATGGCTTGTGTAGATGTAATACAATTCCAACACTCGCTTACATTGTTTTGCCCCGGGTCTGTTGCACAACGAGTGATCCAGCTAGCGAGAAGCATTATAGTAAACAGTCCCCATTTATAGCCCTCTACCACTAACACCTATAAAACCGTGTGCGGCGTTTGTCCAATAAGATCTAAACAAGGGTAGACTATAGTCTGTGCACTTTGATGTTTTCAGACACGATGGAAGCACTTTCATTTTAAAAGTGAATGCAAAATATATACTCACAAATAGCTTGTTAAATCTGTTATGTTCATGAGATGCGAAAGTTAATTTCACATTTTCCATCTGGAAATAAATTCGTCAACGCAGCGGCAGTTACACATAATGTGTTTTTTTTAAGAACCTTGCGTATCTCATTTTTTAAGAACCTTGCGTAATTCGTTTTTTTTATTTTATTACTGTGGTTTGGTTCGAACATCTGCGGGGGATTAAAAGTTTAAACAAAAATACAACAAGTCTATACATAGATAATGCATGAGTTAAATTAGGCTTAATAAATTTAGAAATTTAGTTAAGATTTAGAATTAAATTTGTTTAAAAAAAGACTATATCAGATATATAAACTGTTTTCCTAAAACGTATGTATGTTCTGTTTATCTCTATATTTAAGATTCATTTATCTCATGGCAAGTGCAGAACTTTTGTCAACATAAGTTGTCGTCTGCATAGAATATGGAGAACAAAGAAAAACAAAACAGCCAAGAAGTTACAGATTTTCGTAACTGGGTCACTAATGTGGAACTGTTGACAAGATCACTAATGTGGAACTGATGACAAGATCACTAATGTGGAACTGATGACAAGATCATTAACGTGGAACCGATGACAAGATCACTATAATGGAACTGACGACAAGATCACTAATGTGGAACTGTTGACAAGATCACTAATGTGGAACTGATGACAAGATCACTAATGTGGAACTGATGACAAGATCACTAATGTGGAACTGATGACAAGATCACTAATGTGGAACTGTTGACAAGATCACTAATGTGGAACTGTTGACAAGATCACTAATGTGGAACTGTTGACAAGATCACTAATGTGGAACTGATGACAAGATCACTAATGTGGAACTGATGACAAGATCACTAATGTGGAACTGATGACAAGATTACTAATGTGGAACTGATGACAAGATCACTAATGTGGAACTGTTGACAAGATCATTAATGTGGAACTGATGACAAGATCACTAATGTGGAACTGATGACAAGATCACTAATGTGGAACTGATGACAAGATCACTAATGTGGAATTGTTGACAAGATCACTAATGTGGAACTCATGACAAGATCACTAATGCGGAACTGATGACAAGATCACTAATGTGGAACTGATGACAAGATCACTAATGTGGAACTGATGACAAGATCACTAATGTGGAACTTTTGACAAGATCACTAATGTGGAACTGTTGACAAGATCACTAATGTGGAACTGATGACAAGATCACTAATGTGGAACTGATGACAAGATCACTAATGTGGAACTGATGACAAGATCAATAACGTGGCACTGATGACAAGATCACTAACGTGGAACTGATGACAAGATCACTAATGTGGAACTGATGACAAGATCACTAATGTGGAACTGATGACAAGATCACTAATGTGGAACTGTTGACAAGATCACTAATGTGGAACTGTTGACAAGATCACTAATGTGGAACTGATGAAAAGATCACTAATGTGGAACTGTTGACAAGATCACTAATGTCGAACTGATGACAAGATCATTAATGTGGAACTGATGACAAGATCACTAATGTGGAACGGTTGACAAGATCACTAATGTGGAACTGATGACAAGATCGCTAATGTGGAACTGATGACAAGATCACTAATGTGGAACTGATGACAAGATCACTAATGTAGAACTTATGACAAGATCATTAATGTGGAACTGATGACAACATCACTAATGTGGAACTGATGACAAGATCACTAATGTGGAACTGATGACAAAATCACTAACGTGGAACTGTTGACAAGATCACTAACGTGGAACTGATGAAAAGATCACTAATGTGGAACTGTTGACAAGATCACTAATGTCGAACTGATGACAAGATCATTAATGTGGAACTGATGACAAGATCACTAATGTGGAACTGATGACACGATCACTAATGTGGAACTGTTGACAAGATCACTATGTGGAACCGATGACAAGATCACTAATGTGGAACTGATGACAAGATCACTAATGTGAAACTGATGACAAGATCACTAATGTGGAACTGATGACAAGATCACTAACGTGGAACTGATGACAAGATCATTAACGTGGAACTGATGACAAGATCATTAATGTGGAACTGATGACAAGATCACTAATGTGGAACTGATGACAAGATCATTACCGTAGAACTGATGACAAGATCATTAATGTGGAACTGATGACAAGATCACTAATGTGGAACTGATGACAAGATCACTAATGTAGAACTGTTGACAAGATCTCTAATGTGGAAGGGATGACAAGATCACTAATGTGGAACTGATGACACGATCACTAATGTGGAACTGTTGACAAGATCACTAATGTGGAACTGATGACAAGATCACTAGTGTGGAACTGATGACAAGATCACTAACGTGAAACTGATGACAAGATCACTAATGTGGAACTGATGACAAGATCACTAATGTGGAACTGATGACAAGATCACTAACGTGGAACTGTTGACAAGATCACTGATGTGGAACTGATGACAAGATCACTAATGTGGAACTATTGACAAGATCACTAATGTGGAACTGTTGACAAGATTACTAATGTGGAACTGATGACAAGATAACTAATGTGGAACTGATGACAAGATCACTAATGTGGAACTGTTGACAAGATCACTAATGTGGAACTGATGACAAGATCACTAATGTGGAACTGATGACAAGATCACTAATGTGGAACTGATGACAAGATCACTAATGTGGAACTGATGACAAGATCACTAATGTGGGACTGTTGACAAGATCACTAATGTGGAACTGTTGACAAGATCACTAATGTGGAACTGATGACAAGATCACTAATGTGGAACTGATGACAAGATCACTAATGTGGAACTCATGACAAGATCACTAATGTGGAACTGATGATAAGATCACTAATGGGGAACTGATGACAAGATCACTAATGTGGAACTGATGACATGATCACTAATGTGGAACTCATGACAAGATCACTAATGTGGAACTGTTGACAAGATCACTAATGTGGAACTGATGACAAGATCACTAATGTGGAACTGATGACAAGATCACTAATGTGGAACTGATGACAAGATCACTAATGTGGAACTGTTGACAAGATCACTAATGTGGAACTGTTGACAAGATCACTAATGTGGAACTGATGAAAAGATCACTAATGTGGAACTGTTGACAAGATCACTAATGTCGAACTGATGAGAAGATCACTAATGTGGAACTGTTGACTAGATCACTAATGTGGAACTGATGACAAGATCACTAATGTGGAACTGATGACAAGATCACTAATGTGGAACTGATGACAAGATCACTAATGTAGAACGTATGACAAGATCATTAATGTGGAACTGATGACAACATCACTAATGTGGAACTGATGACAAGATCACTAAAGCGAACTGATGACAAGATCACTAATGTAGAACTGATGACAAGATCACTAATGTGGAACTGATGACAAAATCACTAACGTGGAACTGTTGACAAGATCACTAATGTGGAACTGTTGACAAGATCACTAACGTGGAACTGATGAAAAGATCACTAATGTGGAACTGTTGACAAGATCACTAATTTCGAACTGATGACAAGATCATTAATGTGGAACTGATGACAAGATCACTAATGTGGAACTGATGACACGATCACTAATGTGGAACTGTTGACAAGATCACTATGTGGAACTCATGACAAGATCACTAATGTGGAACTGTTGACAAGATCACTAATGTGGAACTGATGACAAGATCACTAATGTGGAACTGTTGACAAGATCACTAATGTGGAACTGATGACAAGATCACTAATGTGGAACTGATGACAAGATCACTAATGTGAAACTGTTGACAAGATCACTAATGTGGAACTGTTGACAAGATCACTAATGTGGAACTGTTGAAAAAAATCACTAATGTGGAACTGATGACAAGATCACTAATGTGGAACTGATGACAAGATCACTAATGTGGAACTGATGACAAGATCACTAATGTGGAACTGTTGACACGATCACTAATGTGGAACTGTTGACAAGATCACTAATGTGGAACTGATGACAAGATAACTAATGTAGAACTGATGACAAGATCACTAATGTGGAACTGTTGACAAGATCACTAATGTGGAACTGATGACAAGATCACTAATGTAGAACTGATGACAAGATCACTAATGTGGAACTGATGACAAGATCACTAATGTGGATCTGATGACAAGATCACTAATGTGGGACTGTTGACAAGATCACTAATGTGGAACTGTTGACAAGATCACTAATGTGGAACTGATGACAAGATCACTAATGTGGAACTGATGACAAGATCACTAATGTGGAACTCATGACAAGATCACTAATGTGGAACTGATGACAAGATCACTAATGTGGAACTGATGACAAGATCACTAATGTGGAACTGATGACATGATCACTAATGTGGAACTTTTGACAAGATCACTAATGTGGAACTGTTGACAAGATCGCTAATGTGGAACTGGTGACAAGATCGCTAATGTGGAACTGATGACAAGATCACTAATGTGGAACTGATGACAAGATCAATAACGTGGCACTGATGACAAGATCACTAACGTGGAACTGATGACAAGATCACTAATGTAGAACTGATGACAAGATCACTAACGTGGAACAAGAGATGACAAGAACCAGACAAGTGTCAGTGGAACAAGAGATGACAAGAACCAGACAAGTGCCAGTGGAACAAGAAATGACAAGAACCAGACAAGTGTCAGTGGAACAAGAGATGACAATAACCAGACAAGTGCCAGTGGAACAAGAGATGACAATAACCAGACAAGTGCCAGTGGAACAAGAGATGACAATAACCAGACAAGTGCCAGTGGAACAAGAGATGACAATAATCAGACAAGTGCCAGTGGAACAAGAGATCACAAGAACCAGACAAGTGCCAGTGGAACAAGAGATCAGAAGAAGACGCTGGAGATGGATGGGACACACATTGAGAAAATCTATACTGTTGTCTACGGTAGTCTGGAATCTCCAGGGTAAAAGAGGAAGAGGGCATTGGCGGATCCAGGGGGCAGGCGTCGGGGTGATAGCCCTTTCTTTGGGAGTTTGCAAAACCGTTATTTCGTATCAACGGCTCCAGTATTCTTCCCCCCACTTGGAACATGAATGTATGTAATCATTAGGTCTTTCGACAGACGAATTAAAACATGACTGGTACTGGACCTTGGTGGTAGGGATCGAAGAGGAAAGGCAAACACGGTCCCAAAAAATGCTGTGTTGAAGTCGGATGTGTCGGCCGAAAGGCGCAGATATCGCAGCTCCGGTGTAAACAGACACAACGCAACCAACGTCATTTTCAGGACGAACGAGGAAGAAGAAGAAGGACCTTGGTGAGTACCCTAAAGGTTCCGAACGTAATTTGCAAGTAATTCTAAGTGGCGGGATAAAGAGACGATAAAGGAAACCGTCATAAAATTAATGAAACAAAAGACGGAGCCAGGCAGGCGACACAAGGGGACTTCACTCGAGCCTCAAAAACCGAGTTCTTTGTGACAAGAGGCGGAAATTTCTGTATCAGGCGGACAATCCCAAATTCAAAAATGTTATGCCAAAATATAAAATATTCATTAATTTTTTATCAAATTCTGTCTCTGTGTATTTGTACCTTACTTGTTTGTAATTATTTTATAAATACAGTAGTCTATTTTGTTTCACTAAAAATGAATATTTTTTTAGTTATTGTATTATAAAACTACGTAGTTATCAAATTTTTTCAAAGTTCGTTATATTTTTGTTTTTTTAATTGTCTAAAAATATGTGTAAATAAGGAGCCGTGGGGGAGAAGGGGGCCTTATTATCGTGAACAATTCCTAGATCCGCCACTGGTAGAGGCAGACCGACAAACACACAGAGAAGACAACTGGAGACAGAACAATAGGGACACAGAAGACATGGAAGGACCATGAGAAAACCACACAGGACACGGTGACCTTCCATGACTTTCTTGAGGGGCGTGCCTTCTTAGATCGCTGACTGGTAACGAATGAAATGAATCTAATATGCGCGCGCACACACACTGAGTGTGATGCCTTTATCAGTCTAGTTCTTGTTACATTTATCGTGTGTGTTCAGATGAGAAGAAAACGTGCATGTCTTCGTGCGTAAACATAATTAGAAAGTTTAGTATCATGCCGCAAAAATAGTAGTCAAATATTTTCTTTCATCCTTCAAGGTCGTAGATGTACGTGATTCTGAATTAATGCGAGTATGTACAGCTGTGTACATCTTTAGTTCCAATTAAATAGATTAGTTAATTAGCCAAGCATGCAGCATTTTTATGACAGAAACAGTTTTTAAAAATATCTACCTGTCCATCTCTACCATCACAATAACTGCCTGATTATTAACCTACCTACAACCCTACTACCTGCCTAGTACTTACCTATCCACTTACTAACTACCTGCCTACCGACCTAACCATTTACTAACTACCTGCCTACCTACCTACCTCTCACCATACCTATCTACTTACCTACCTATCTACCTTCCTACTTACCTGCCCTATCTACATACCTACCTACCTCACTATCTACCTACCTACCTATCTGTCACATACCGACCATCTTACCTGTCTTCTCGCTTCTCTTTCTTTCTCCTGCACAGCCTTAACTGTCTTCACCAACATCCCACCACCAACATCCCAACCACCAACATCCCAACCACCAAAATCCCACCACCACAACCACATTAGCAACAGTAACTACAACAACAATAATAAATCATTATACTTTTGGCGCCAAGTCTATGTATATCTGAACCCATATCCCGCATCGCGTTCATGTTAATAGCAAAAGTGTTCAGTCACGCATGACCAATGTTGGATCTAGCGTTCATGCCTAAGACATTAATGAACCGTCTCCATCTTGTACAACAAGAGAAGAAAAGCAGTACCAACATTTAATTAAGTGGAACTTTTATCGGAAAAGTTAAATGTCGTCAGTAGAGAATTGTGTGTTGACGCGACGTGCCATGTCTGCGGTGAAGATGTTGCTAGCGTGTGCAGCCATTTTACAAGGAGTACTCACTGCAGGTAAGACAAAGGTTGACCTCGATTTTAATTACTTGTTATAGTAATAGTGGTAGTAGTAGTAGTAGTAGTAGTAATAGTTGCAGTAGTAATAGTAGTAGTAGTAGTAGTAAAAGTAGTAGTAGTAGTAGTAGTAGCCTCCAACTGACTATGGAGCCCTGAGGTGATAGCCATCTGGTGCTTGTTTTTCTGATGTTCATTTCGGCTTGTTCTATTCTCTTCTGCTTGTTGTAAGAGCTTCCTTAAGTGGTGCCGTTGGGATCATCTGCACTTGGTGCGATCGGCAGGATCGTCCTCCCAGGTTGCTGGATTTATATCAGGTGCCTTCATGTCTTTTTGAATACATCTTTCAACTTCTGCTGCAGTCGCTCAACTGTTCTTTTATCCATCTTGTCCGTAGAAATAAATTTAGGGATACGACCATCTTCCATGCAGCGGACATGGTCAAGCCAGCGTACTCGGTGCTGTTTAAGCAGTTTTTACACGCTTTGAAGCCCAGCACGTGATAGCACCTTGACATTTGTCACTTTGTACTTCCATGAGCTAACCAGGATGTCGCGTAGACATCGTAGTTGGAAAGTATTGAGCATTTTTTTTTCCGTAGCCGGGGTGTCCATACAGAAGCGTGCTGGTGTCGCAGACATTAAATGCCGCATCTTTGGTCTTCATTGTGAGTTCAGGGTTTTCATATACAAGTGTTCTGAGACGGGCAAAGATGATATTGTTTATAACATCAAACAATTTGTTACTGTATAATGTATAACAAATTTTTACTTGTTATAACGTCAATAAATTATTATTTGTTATTGCATTCAACAGATTGTTATTTGTTATAACGTCCAATAATTTATTATTTGTTCTAACGTCCAACAAATTGTTATTACGTCAAACAATTTTTTTTTTATAACGTCCAAGAAATTGTTATTTATTACAATGTCAAACACATTTTTGCTTGTTATAACGAGTAAAAAATGATAGGAAACTATAAAGAGCGATACAACAGGAGGCAATATGATCATTAGAATGGTTCCGACGCCGATCAAGTGTTTCGGTCTTTAATCACCTTTACACTCTAAAGGGGGGGGGGGGGGGGCGGGCCACTTCGGTCATGACTCCCAAGTGTTAGTCTATGTTGTCTTGTGCAGAGAATTGAATCACTCTGCCTTAGTTGCTGCTTTCAACTTCACGTTTGTTTGCTGCCAGCTTCAAACCCAACAGTTTCAGTAGATCATACTCTGAGGCAGTCACTAGACCTCTTCCACCTTCCTTAACAGCTATGACCTTTGCTGTGAACCCGCCGTGTCCCTAATCCGTGACCAGATCATTTTACTTGGCCACTTTGAACGAATGTTGCTGGATTCAAATGGCAAGGTCAGCTCAATCATTACAATCTGGTGCGATATTCTGATTAATCTGGATATGTCCTTCGCCCAGGTAGATATACTGCCATCTCCCAGTCATTGACAAAGTCAAGAAGAGATGGAAACTGCTACTTGATTTACTTGGTTTGGGATGTGCTGACTTTCCTGCTCTCAGAAAGTATGTATTTGCGGTACTCGGTCTGATTTTGCTATTCGCCTTCACCCTTGCCAGGTCTTTTGTAGCAGCCAATTAGTACTCTGTTGTGGCGCCCTAATGACACCTTGCAAGCTGACAGCACATGTTCAAGTGTCTGCTTCTCGTCGCACAGGGGTCATTGAGCATCATCAGACTTTCCCCATCTCATGAGTTTAGAAGACGATGGCAGAAGGTCATACATTGATCTGGTAAAAAAGCTGAGTCTAAGAGGCGCCATATGTCATATGTCATTCCATATCAAGGACCTTGTTGGGCTAGCTGCACTGCATTTTGCATCCTCTTATCATTCTCAGTTCGGATTTCCTTAATTACCATATCTCTGCTTTTCTTGTTTGATGCCTTGGACAACCAGCGGATGTCTCCATGGCCAAATCCCCGTCTATTAGTCTGCGTGTATTCGATTTCCTCCCTCAGCTTGAGCGACTCTTAGCAGCACCAATAGCTTCATCCACTTTCCACTTCCTTCCAGTTTTCAGTGTGGGCTGAATGAATATTAACTACGTCATCTGCTGACTCGCACAGCATCGGTAAGAACCTTGCCTTTTCTGCTTTGTATTCTTCTACAATTGACTTGAAATGAAAAACAACTTTGCCCTGCGGTACAGTGCTACGTCTGACAGACCTGGTGGTTCTTTCCTTATGAACTTGTTCACCTTTCTCTCTAAAGCTTCCGCTGTACACTGTCATTCTCTAGACCCCTGTGAACCTGAAATATCTCCCTTCTGGGTGGTAGTTTAAATGTACCAATTCTTCAGGAGGTACGTGGTGAGCTTTTTAGCCATATCTTCCCTTTCACTTTCAGTAGTGAGTTTGACCTGAACTGACTGATGTCTGTGGAAGTCTGTTCCCTCGGGATGTAGACTCCATTCGCTCTCTTCCATTCTTTGCTTACGAGCTGGTTTCTGCACACATTTGTTCAGCAAACGGCGCAGTCGGGTGAGCACTTCAGGGCATCTCTTATAGACAACACCATCAGGACCTAGAGCTGACTTGCACTGTGTTTTCTGAACAATGCTTTCTTTTTCTTGCATTGTTGGGGGCGTGGTGTTGAATTCAGCTCTTGCCTTACTAGGCCATATAAGGCCTACCATGATGTTGAGAGGCTCATCTTTGCGACCGTCTGAATAGGTCATTCTCAGGTGTACTTCTCGATCTTCTTTCCCAATGTTTAGTGTTCCCGACCGTGGTTGTTCAAAAAGTGCTTTGGCAAACTGAAGAATCTTTCCCTATCCCTTCTTCTTTTCCTACTTTTCCTGCACAACCTTTCTGCTCTACAAAGAACATTATGTTGGCCTTCCAGGTGCTGCCAAACCTGTCGTAATCCCTCCTTTTCTGTGTCCATTGCGTTCTTGAACTGTTTTCGGGCATGATACTTCTGCATCCCGATCTATTTTATTTTCATGTGTCTTCTATTTTTTTGTGGTGAGTTACTTTTAATTTCCTCCCTGACTCCAGACACTTTGCGTCAATGTGAAGATATATTATGTCGCCGAAGATTTCCAGGATTTTGTCCCAAGGCTATCTGCTTCAGGTTGTTATCCAACGCTTTCGACAATGCTTCGTCCAGCTGTTGTGACCTTACCTTGGGACTTTAAGAATGAAAGAGAGTACAAAATAATGGTTTTAGAAAGTTAAATAGAGTTGTTAATAGACTTTATGACTTTGTTAAGGGGAAGTAAAATGAGCAGGAGAGTGTTTGAGGGAAGGGAGGTAACTCCGTAAATTCCCTTTTGGGAGATTTAGTTCGGTATTGTGGTTTAGCATTTTTTTGTGAGTTCTCAATTATGGTGTAACTAATTTGCATAGTAATGCTTCAGTGATAGGGTTAAAGAAGGGTTTATGGGTTTTGAGCTTAATCAGCAAAGGGAGACTTTAAATTCCATCCCTTGAAAGGTTTTATGAGTGATCAAAATATATACACACGAGAAAAGTTTGAGAAAGTGAACACTTTTAGCAGGTAATGAAAAAAGAATGTTAAAAAGATTGGGGAGTCTGATTTTAGAGAGCGTACAAGGTAGACCAGAAAGTCATCGCTGTATTAAACTGTTGTGTAGTGGAGAACGCTAGTTTGGATGGTGCGCTGCGGCGAATAGGCCACTGGAGGAGGTTGGCTTCTGAGTTATAAAGAAAACTATGTTGCTTAGTCATCGAGCCGTTCTCGTTTAGCCACCTTGATAGATATAGGTGCATGTTTTTCTGCTCGAGTGTTTGTTTTATGCATGGAGCAAGGAGGGCAGTGTTACCTGTCAAGTATGTTGATGGTCAGCCCAAGGCGAGAAACTACAGGTATGTCAAAATTAGCAAGTAATATACATCGTGTAGAATAAGGTGAACTTTGAGACAACACAGAAGAAATAAAGACGGTAGTGTATTACAATAGAGAGAGAGACTTGGAATAACCTGTCAGCCCTGGAATTAGACCAGTCTATATATACCCTTCAAAAGAAGTTAAGGACCATTTTTATTAAGGGTGCAAAGGGAAATGAAAATGAAAAATAAAAATACAGCACTTCAAAATATAACATGACAAGCTTATCAGTGACAATCAACACTATTTTCATGACGGTTGCATTAACGTGTGTACAATGACAGCACAGCAATCAATACAACCCTCATTTTCAAAATTAATGAGAATAACACCAAAGGTCAACATTGTCAGTAGCGTGTGTGTCCTCCATTATTGGCGATACTTTCAAGGCACTGCTGTCGCATAGAAATGATGAGCTTGCGAATGAAGCATTGGGGCACTGCCTGCCACTGATGCTGAAGTACCAGAAGCAGTTCATGCAGAGTTGCAGGAGATGGCTGATGTTGCTTAACTCGTCGCCCAAGCTCGTCCAAAAGATGTTCTATGGGATTCAAATCAGGACTGTTTGCAAGCCAATCCATTCTATTGACACCCGCTTCTTGCAGGAAAGCATTTACTGCACGAGAACGGTGTGGTCTTCCATTATCATCTTGAAGGACTGCATTGTGCCCAATAACTTGCAGGGCTGGGATGGCAAGAGGCTGTAGAATCTCGTCACGGTAGCGGTCACCATTCAGATTCCCAATCACATGATAGAGGGGGGTTCTGTGGAGTAAACTGATGCCTCCCCACATCAAGTTCACCACGACGCCTCCATACTCTGATTCGTCCATCTGTAGGCTCCAAGACAAATCGGGACTCATCCGTGAACATAACGTTAGCCAACTGTGCACGTCGCCACTGCACGTGCTGCATACACCATTCTAAACGAGCTGCTCTGTGGGCAGCAGTCAAGTGTGGTCGAATGGCTGGAGGACAAGCACGAAGATTGGCATCGTGAAGGCGATTCCGAATAGTCTGATCACTGACTACAGTGTTGGTAGCATCTCCGAGGAACTGTCTGATAACATTTGCACTGGCAGTTCTCCGTTGCAGTGCTTGCCTCTGAATTAAGCGATCTTCTCGAGGTGTAGTGACTCTAGGACGACCTGTGCGTTGCCGTTCCTCGACGATTCCAGTCTGGGCAAAGCGCTGCTGCAGTCTGACTGTCGTGAAATATTCTAATCCACATATATAAATTATCAGGTAAATATAAAGCCTAATAAATACACATAATAAAGAAAGGAAGAAGAATGGTAAAGAGCAGTGCTGTCACAATGACAGTACTCGAAATCCCCTTTGTTTTATGCTTCGTCTGCAAATTGTAACGTTTCCACGTTAAATATAAGCCACTGCATAAATACAAGCGTTTCCACAACACATTAAAACGGGTATTGCATTTCTAAGAAAAACATTGAGAGGCACACTGCGTAATGACCTAAATTAATCCTAACATTAATTATACTACGTTACCAAAACGAACGAACAGATGGACTCAAATAGAAAGAAGGGAGGGCTGAAAATCAGGAACGCATGCAAAATTAAACACGCGTCTCGCTATTAATGCCACCCCAACAAGCGTAACGCGATACACAATTACTACTATCACGCGTGTAAGGCCACATGCACTAACTTTTTTTTCAGACGGACAGTGATAAAAACACTAACCTTCCCAGAGTTAGGTTTTAAAAAACCTGGAAAACGCTTATTAGAAAAGATAACATTAGATGGGTTTACGTTTGAAAACATTACAGTACCCAGACAGCACATCTTCGAAACAGGAGGTAGAAGAAATTGCATATTTTGAACGCAGCCACTTAGCTCTTTTAAATTTGTATATTTGGGTTCCTTAGGGCTTGATGACAAAGAATATGTTAAGTGTTATGCAAATAATCTAGAAATTAACAAGTTATAGCCAAAATAAAATGATGGTGCTGTCAGACAACACCCAAAATCAGAATCGCTCAGTGGTAGATTTTTTAAACCACCATTGTACGGGAAATGGGCCACAAGTTACATTTGAACTGATTGGCTGGAATGATATGTAAGGCTAAACACGATTAGTCGGACTATAAATGCTATCCTTGGTTGTTAGGGGAGACGTAGGAAGGTAAAATTTTTTCAAACACTTGTCGAAACGTGGCTCCATTGGCCAGACTCGCTGATATAATCACTTAGGAGCGTTAGTTCGAGACCACTAGTTCAAATAAGCTTGATAAAGCAACAGTGCGTTGAAGCCAGCTCATATTTTTGCTAAATAAAAGCCTGGAACATAAGCAGATGGGAATTTGTGCCAGTATTTGTGCCAGAATTCATTGCTAGTCAACGTATCTGTGTTTATTTCCATGAATTGTGGTAAGCTTGAAACATTCAGTATCTTTTAATGAAAATTGAATGTGAATTGTTAATTTATGCCTGTATATATGTGTAGTTCAGTAGCAAACATGATGTAAAGCCTATAATGCTCCAGCCTGAACAGAAGGTGTCGGAGGAAAGTAAAACGGCATGGAATGGCCAAACAGTACACTGACACCTAGATGATTGACTAGAAAGAAATAATGCTGGAATTGCAGAGGCGTAGTAACCATTAGGGAGGGAAATACTGGTATAAAATATTTCAGATGAAGCTGACAGTTGGCCTAACGCTCTGAACTCAATGTTTGTGATGTATTGTGCTCAGTGTAGAACTAGAGTATCAATTAGTTATGAAGTAGAAGGTACATCCTTCTTGTTTTCAGGGACCGTGGTCTTGATGGTATTGAGCAGCACCTGGTCAGAGCTTTGCTGAATCCAGAGTCGGACAGCATACTCCTTGGTCCATTTAGCTATCAGTGAGGGGTCTCCAGAGCCCAGGGGAGAAATCGAGCAGAGGAGTCTTTTCCTGCCGCCATCACGCAAGATAAGCTGATGTGGCCAGCTGAGCTCAACATTATGTACCCCCATCTTAAAATGACCTTGTAAAAATAACATTAAGAGGGGAATTTAATTGTTTTAATATCAGGAACTGAGAACATCTCCAATACTAGTTCCAATAAAGACAAACTATTGAAGTCATGATGACAAATACCAACAGAGCTTGAACAAAACAAAACCAGTATTACCTCATATTACTACTACACAACTGACACACATAGGATACTTTTAATAACATATGTCACTACAAGATTCATATTAATAAATTCTGTACATATAACTTGTAATTAAAATTGATTGTGATTCCTGGTTCCCTTTGTATTTGAATCAGGACACATATTCATTCATGACAGCAATGAATACATATTGTTATTTGAAAAGTTATCAGTGACTCCTTTAAGATATCCTTGTAGAGTGTTTTATGTATGTGAGTGTCACAGTGTTGTCAAGTGT
Organism: Oreohelix idahoensis; assembly: GCA_024509875.1. Classification (NCBI taxonomy): domain Eukaryota; kingdom Metazoa; phylum Mollusca; class Gastropoda; order Stylommatophora; family Oreohelicidae; genus Oreohelix; species Oreohelix idahoensis. The sequence continues at coordinate 352,649 of JAMPIV010005803.1, forward strand.
AGTGGAATAAATTAAATTGTTTATCTGTCTTTTGTTGTTTTGACTTACACTTCATCATACACATACCCTAGACATATAACGTAGTCATCACACTATTCCAGAATAATTCTGACTGAGGTATATATATATATGTGGCAGCAAGTAAGGTTATATATAATACACTACTCTTATTAGATATATATATATACCTTCACAGCTGATCTCAGTCAGTACACTAAGTCCCCTATAAATATTTATAACATCCCACTTCACCACACTGACAATAACTTGTAACCTTTTTTTTTTTTTTTAAATTTCCTCGCATGAGGTTGCATATTTTTTCCTCGCATGAGTTTGCATTAGTCCCCGCCCAAAACCCGGCTCTGGTCAAAACCACATGTCCCAACACAAGAAGACCCAATGACACCATGTGTCATCGTAGTGGTCTTCTGTGTTCTTACACAGAGGGCCTCATGACATAAATGTCACTACTGGTCCCTGCGTCTAGACACATGATCCTAGCCAAAGGCCGGATACTTGTACTTTTTTTTAAACTTTTATTTATCTTTCTTTCCACTTTACAATAAAGGTACATTTTGCATTCCCACTGTCCCTATCTACTATCTAGCGAAACCACAGCCAAGGGAACGGGCTTGGTAGAATCAGCGGGGAAAGAAGACCCTGTTGAGCTTGACTCTAGTCCGACTTTGTGAAGACACATGAAGGGTGTAGCATAGGTGGGAGCGCAAGCGCAATTGAAATACCACTACTTTTATCGTTTCTTTACTTATTCAGTCAAGCGGAGAGCGGGGCGCAAGCCCCTCGCTTCTGGAATTAAGCGGCAACCGGCGCTCGTCGTCGGCCGCGATCCGCTCTGAAGACAGTGTCAGGCGGGGAGTTTGACTGGGGCGGTACATCTGTCAAAAGGTAACGCAGGTGTCCTAAGGCGAGCTCAGCGAGGACGGAAACCTCGCGTAGAGCAAAAGGGCAAAAGCTCGCTTGATTGCAAGTTCCGTATCCTACTAGTGACTAGGCTGTTGCTACTGGTGTCAGACTGTATCGGCTAGACCGTTCCTCTGACGTCCAGGCCGGGTCATGCTGCATGGGCATCAGCTTGATCTAACATTGCCCAACCTCGTGCCACCGAAAGTTATTTCGGGAGGTACGCTCCTTTGGTCAGAAATGACTGATAAGGAAGATCACAAAAGAAATGCAAAAAAAAACAAAAGCATTGCTTGTTACATATGAAACCTCGTGTGCACTCACACTTCCATTATGTACTTACACAAGTTACAAATAAAAAAAATAAAAGAATAATTGTAAAAACAAATACTTAGAAAACAAGTTAAGATATTAAGTAATATAGATTTTATATAGGCTTAAAGAGTAAAGTGGAATTTAAAAAAAGTTGATTTAATTTTAATGAAGAAAAAAAAATTTGAATGGGTTTAGAGCTAAGTAAAATCCTATTTAGTTCCTTGTATTTTACATGTACACTTGAACTACTGATTAGACACTCCGAAAATAGTAGTATACCTTGATAGGGTAAAAAACTCAAATTTTCCTTTCAGAATCAAACAACCATGGGTATAGTGTTAGTATGGACTTAAAATGTTTGTCCACATAATGACCTCATTAATTATGCAAATTAGCTATCCAATATGGCCGCCGTAGTGAATAAATTATACACCTTTTTTAAAACATCATAACTATCTTATTTGTACAAGGATCTGACTGAAACTTGGCAAATTGAATCATTATATATAGCGTGAGGTTATGAACTAAAATGACAGAGATTGACAGAAAGGTTAATTTTTAATGATTTTTCAAAATTTATATTTCTGGAATGTTTGATATTTGTGCCTCATTATATATACATGATGGTCATAAAACTAAAACTTTGAATTCAATTGTATCCATATTAGGTCATAATCTGTAAGATTATATTATAACCAACTTTGTTAATTTTCATGTCAATTGAATGTACAGATCCAGAGATATCTTGTTTCAAAGATCACCAATTATGCTAAAAAGACAATTCCGAGAAAACAAAGAAAAACAGAAAAAGAACTCACAAAATGAAGTTTAATGAGCTCCTGTTGAATAAAGGTCTCCTTCTACTGCAGCTGCAGTGTCTATGAATCCCATTTTCAGTGCTCTCAGGGTATTTCCATTGCAATGTCCTTACTTGCTGAATAGATCCTGTGCAGCGTTCTCCTGTATGCTTTCTTTGCCATGGGTTGACTTGTGTTCATGTATATCGAAAAATTCTGCAATGCACTGTGGCCTTTCCCAATAGAACGCACAAATGCCACCATTCGCACATTTACTTCTTTGTTTGTGAGTAGCTGAAGATGAAACATCAGAAGTATTGAAATTGGCAGTCCATTTGCCACAGTTTGTGCGCTTGATACTGATTTCATGACAAAAGCCATTCCGAGTCTCTTCGACGATCTCACAGGTCAGTGAGTACTGATAACATTTGTCACATCTAAAGTTAGCGCATAAAAACCCAAACAGTAGTTTTACATCCATAAGGATAAACCCATTTCCTTTGTTGTCATTTTTAGCTTGTCCTTCACTTTCTTGGACCTTTATGACCTTTATTTTCTTTGCTGAGGAGCACAGAGGTTTTATAGCGTCACTATCGACAATAGGTGTCTCATTTTCAGGCAACGGTTTGTTGGTGTACACGCCTCCCAGTCTTTGTCTTATTTCTCATTGTGAACAAAAGAAGCTCTGCTAACTACTATTATACAGAATCAGTATAAAACTAGCAATAAATAGAGTTGATGTTGGTGAAAATGCACTATGCATGTAACAAATGTTGAAATTTACGATCAAAGCTTTCTAGACACACACTTTTGAAAAATTCACAAGAAATCATTTCCCCGTGGAAAAGTTATAAATATCTTTTTCCTGTTGCCTATGTATAATTATAATTTCGCAGTTTTACAATTACTCACCTTCATGTTGGGTCATTATTCACATGGTAACCAACTATAAACATTGGTTGCTATGCAAATCACTCAAGGGTGTGTGTGTAGAAAAACACTGATTCCTATGAAACCAGAGTATCTCTAAGCTTCTATGAATTATTTTTAGTTCAAGAACATGTTGACGATGATTTAAAGCATGAAAATGAAAATTGTTGGATTTTTATTTTTTTTAACCTTTTCTGGGTATAATAATAATAATAATAAATTCTTTAAGCACCAAACACGGCGCATAAGGCAGAAACCCGTGCTCTCCAGGTTGTTCGTTGTGACGCCACTCCTCTTAGCTCTTGCACATTATTTAGGCCCAACGTTCTTCCTTCTCTTATTATTGTTCTTCTGACTGTTTCTTTTGGTCTTCTGGGTTCTGTTTTCTGGGTGTTTTTTGGTCTTCTGGGCTTTGTTTTCTGGGTGAAAATATGTAGAAAAAGTTTTGCATTAAAGACCCTTTGCTCGTAGAGGGCTTTATTTTTACAAATCCATGTCAGATGTCTATATTCTGCTTAAAATGTTTGTAAATGTAATTTATGGGTATACTTCTACCTTAAGAAGGAAACTGAAGAAGAGAAGAAGCCTGGAATCTGCACCTATATACCGATATATACGTAAACACACATACATACATTCGTTCTGTTTTATTCCTAATTTATATTTCTTTCTCAATTAAAACTAAAAACCAATACAATTTTATAGTACATAGAACCACTCACTCGTACTCGCACTCACTGGCCCACTTAAAAGAAAGTTTCCATATAAACTCGCTCACAAACACATTGGAAATTTCACCCATAAAGCCAAAAATGGCTATCATTTTTTAACATATGTACAGTCAATTATGGGTTGAAATTACTTTCCGTTTTTTTTTAAACACGTACACTACTTATACATTTCCCTTAAAATACAATTGCAGTATATGCAAAAAAAGTATAGTGTTTGTCTTTTTTTTTGAAGATTACGTCAGCTGGGTTAAATGCTTTGTTTTCTGGGTGAAAATATGTAGAAAAAGTTTTGCATTAAAGACCCTTTGCTCGTAGAGGGCTTTATTTCTACAAATCCATGTCAGATGTCTATATTCTGCTAAAAATGTTTGTAAATGTAATTCAATGTGTGGAGTCATCCTTGGAAGGATGCAGAGCATAACTGCTTTATACATATCTACTTCTGTTGTTGCATACTTTTGTAATATATGTTTCAAAGTGTTCACAGTTTGTGTCACTGTGTCGCAATAAAAGAAAATGTGTTCCTCTGTCTCCATGAAGTTTAATCTACAGAGTTTACATATTATTCGTACTGTGATTTTTTTCCTTTCTCTATACATGATTGGTGTTAAATTAAATAATAATCTATACGTTATTTCTGTTACCCTTGGTGATGTGTTTGTTTTATGTAACTGAAAGAAAACCTGCGAGTAGTCTGATATACCATATTTATATCCTCTTTTTATTCTTTGGAAAAGCGGAGGTTCCTGTGCTAACACTAAATCTTGATATATCTCTTTAGTTGTTCGGTGTATTATTTTTTCTTTTCCTTGTATGCATGTGACGCATTGTTTATAGAAATTAGGTAAGACTCCGGAATGGTGCGGTGCTGTATTGTTAAATTTACATAATTTTGCTAATGGTAGTCCAACATAGTAATGTGCTAAAGGATATCCCTGTGGTTCATTTATTATACTACTTATAAATTTGATTCTCATAGCTTGAATTTTGGTAGATATATCTTGTAGGGATATTCCTCCTCTTGCTTTGTTCTGTATTAATGTTTTATGTTTTATGTTATGTATTGTGTGACGGAAGATGAAATGTCTGATTAAAGAATTTATTTTTATTAGGGTTCTTTTTGGAGGGCTAAAAATATTGGATATATATAGTAGCTTAGGAATAACATATGTGTTTACTATGATGCCCCTACCGAATATTGTAGCGTTTTTATATTTGTAACATTCTAATTTCTTTTCAGTTTTTAAGATTGCGTTTTTCCACATTTCTTTGTTGGTTTTATATGGTATAGACATCGTGCCAAAGAGCTTTGTTCCCATGGCCGCTGGATACGTCAACAACAAAAAAAAAAAAAATGGTGTAGACATGAAATTTACTCCATATACTTTCATATTGTTAGTTTGTGTTAGCTGCAGGGGAAAGTCTGTTTTGTTAGCCCAATGTCCTATGCCCATTATTTGTGATTTTTTAATGTTGATTTTTGAACCGCTAGTTATGCTAAATTTATCGAAAGTATCTAAAATGTTTTTTATTGATAATCTGCTTGAGGGGAAGAAGATTGTGTCGTCGGCATATGCTATTAGTTTCTTTTCACCTATACCTGGCACATGGATGCCTTTAATACTTGTATTTTTCCTGATGCTCTCCAATAAAGGTTCCAACACAAGTACATATAGTAAAGGAGACATTGGGCAACCTTGTCTGACTGATCGAGTGAGGGGAATTGTTTCAGATATATTGTGATTTATCAGCAATCTGCTTTCCGGCGCTTTGTATATGATTTGTATCCAAGATCTGAAATACTGGCCGAAATTTTTTTCTTGTAAAATTTTGTGCAAGAATACATGTGAAACCCTATCAAAGGCTTTTTCTTGATCTATGGACATTATTGCTGCAGGTGTGTTTTTGTCATGCGTGTATTGAATGATATCCCGAATGAAATGTGTATGTTTGTTTACGTTTCTGTTTTTAACTCCACATTGTTGATCCTGATGGATGAGTTTGTGCATAAAGGGTTGTAGTTTTAATGTTAAGGCCTTGGCAAGAATTTTGTAATCTGTATTAAGGAGAGAGATTGGTCTGTAATTTTGCATGTATTTCTTGTCTGTACTTACTTCGTGTATTAATGTTATGTAGGACTGGTTTAAACTAGCGGGGAGTTCTTCTTTCTTAAAAGCTTCGTGAAGTGTTTTTAAAAGGAGAGGTCCGAGTAGGTGAAAAAATTTCAAGTAGAATTCCACTGATAGACCGTCAGGACCAGGGTTTTTTGTAGTGTGTTTAAGGCGGACTGTAGGTTGTTTATTGTAAGAGGCTCATCCATAATGTTTTTCTCGTAGTCATTCAACCGTGAGCTGTAGGCTGGGGAGAATTGTTCTGTTGGTGACTGTGTAGAGTCCTGAGTGTATAATTGCGAATAAAACTCGTGAAAGGCTTGGGTTATTTCCGGGGGTGGTTGTTAGTTCTTTGTTTTCTTTATCAGCAATTTTGTGTATTTGTCTGCTCTTTTGTATGTTTTGTTGTTCTATTGCTAGAAATTGTTTACTCGGTGTCTCTTGTATTGGGGCGTATGGTCTGGTTCTTACTTGAGCCCCGTTAAATGTGTATTGGTCATTGTTACACATCTTTTTGTGCACTTCAATGTTTCGTTATTTTGAATCGCTGCGGTGTTCAACTAGAGTGTCACGGGAATAGATTGTGAACTGAGTTGGCTGTGTGTGTGGGTATGTTTGTGAGTGTGATCTAGGTTAAGTCCGTGGGAAGAATGTAGGTCGTGAATGGAGGGAAACTGTCGGGTGATGTCGGGCCGTGAGTGAATGCGTGTAAAGGGGAGATAACTTACAGAGCAGTGTATTCAGCCGGAATGGCTAAGTGGGATGTGTAGTTTCTAGGATTATATTCTATGTCTGCTGTATGATTCTACTTCATGAGGAATTAGCAATGTGTGTGATTGCTAGATGAAATATTTATTGAAAGGAAGTATATTTTGAGCTCTACTTGATTCATTCATGATTTCCATAATGTTGTATAAAACGACTCCCGTGCGGGGGACAAGACGAACAGAACAGTTCGCTTCTTTAATTATACATTGACTGCATAGGTCCTATGTGTGGACACTATTCAAGTGTGTTAACTTGATAAACATCTATTATATTGGAGTAATGTATCGACAATAAAGTTTGTATTGTATCTGTCATTGGAGCAGTTACTTGATGATTTACTGTTGGCGTTACACCTACTAGACGTATGCTTGGATAATTTAATGAACATACCATTCAGAACGCCACAGTTAATTGGAAGGCCAAGCCGGAGATTTTGAAGTAGACTGTAAGAACTACAGCTCATTTTAGCAACACCCCCACAGTTCTGTTGTACATGCCTAGCCAGTGGAAATGAAGTATTATAATTAATTACAGCATTCAATCAACATTTATGTCTACACGGATTACAACGATCTAGTTGATGGAATTTTTTTTTGGGGGGGCGTGTTAACTGTGATGGCCTTAATATCTGTCAATTTCAAAGACGAATATATCTGCTACAGCTGTAGAGTGCACACAGGAAGATACCAACAGTGTACAATGCCGGCGAAGCAACGACTTCAACAAAGGATTGCAACAGAGTGAAAGAAACATTTTTCGTGCGTATACTAGGTTGGTATACCAAATACCTCAACACATCGTGGATACCAAACATCAAGTCAGATTACAGAACATAGTGATATTGTGTTTCGAGAACTGTATGAAAAACTGCATTAAAAGTGAATTCTCCATATTTCAAGTTCTACTCAGCAGCAGCGAAAATGCTCAAGGTCTTCAATCAATAGTGCCTTAGCTAGGAGTGCGATCTACAACAGAGACAGTCAAAGAAAGGAGCCACCATAGTGTATTTCCACGTTGATGCGTCGGGCCAGGAGGAGGACATAAATAAGATAAGTGGTTTAATGTTTTGTGGCATAAGTCCTTCCTATATTTTACGTGGTAGAGCTCCTTCTTTATGTCTATATAGGTTATATGTTTCTATGTTTTATGTTTTTTTTTTTACTTTATGTGGATTTTGGAATACCTCTTAGGACAGTCCCAAAATCAAAATATCTGCAAGGCCAGCATATAATTCTTTCTAAGTGAGGCCCAGCGAAAAGTGCTGTGTATTATAGCGCTCACTTCGAATTTATTATATCCAATTTCTGTCTTAGTTGTGATGTCATGTTCTTGATTGTAGTTCGTGGTTGTTGACTGTTTTTATATTTAGTTCTTCAGCATTATTGTTTGTAACCTGCTGCTCTCATCTTACTATCATTTAGTTAATACATATATTAATGTTGTTTGCGTCTTTGTCTTGTCACTGGATAGTGGTAGCGACTATTTTATTTTCATAGCATTTAGTTTTCATTCATTATCTACTTTTCTTTGCTCCCACTACTGTCACATATCGTCTTTGTTTGTACTGTTCTTACTCCAATCTTTATGATGATTTCATGATACCTGCGGTTGTATATATAAAGTAGTATTCTATTTGTTTATTACTAATCTTCAAGTTCTAAAGGAGAACGATTTCTGGTACAGCATACTTATTGGATATAAGTATTTATAATTTAGGTTCAAGGAACCAGTAATATATTGACGATTGAGTAAGTAAAAGTAAACATTAACGGTAAGACATGGCTACCTTAGAACATTTTATCAAGATAGGACAAACCCTAGGAAAAGAAGGACAGGTTTTGGAAGATTTTGCTTTCACGCAATTGCGTGTGGCTGAAGAAAAAGAAGAAAAAAAAAGATTAGACGATATTGCTAGAGACGACAGGGCACGGGAGAAAGAAGAAAAAAAGATTAGACGATATTGCTAGAGACGACAGGGCACGAGAGAGAGAAGAAACACGGATGAGAGAAGAGAAAACACGGGAAAGAGAAACAAGATTAACTGAATTGGAACATGAACAAAAAATGGCAGCTATCGAGCTTGAGAAATTAAAACTTCAGCAACAAGATAACTTAAGGAATCTTGGAAATTCTGGGTCTGAGAAGAAGGACCACACAGCTAATTTTAAGTTCCGGCTACCAAATTTTTCTCTAGGGGTAGATGACGTGTCATGAGTCATTATGCATGGAATTTAATATTCCAAGAGCATCATGGGCAATTCGTTTAGAATTCTACTTGACAGGGGACTCGTTAACAGCGGTATACACGTTGGACGAGGAAAATAGAAAGAATTATGACGCAGTCAGAACACTCTTGTTAAGAAAATATCATTTGGATGAGGAAGGCTATCGCCAACGTCTGAAGAAATTGATACAAGAAACTAACAAGGATTTCAGAGAAGTCATCTCATCAATTAAGATGTGTTTCAATCGTTGGGTGGAACTGGCAAAAATTGATCGCACTTTCGAGGGATTAATGGATCTAGTGCTGAGGGATAAGGTCTTATCATCTATAAGTCCAGAATTACTCGCCTACTTACACGAACGGAAGCCGGATTCTCTTACAATGATGGAATCGTTAGGGCGCCAATTTATGACGGCACATCCGGGTAAGACAGTTGGTAACACTAATGTTAAAGAGGATCTACCTGTGTGCTCCGCTCCTCTCATGCAAACGAATAATATTAGGTCTCGAACTCGAAGCGTCGATAGGAACTTCGATCGAAATACTAGATCATTTCGAGGGCGCTATAACTTTATGCGCCGCCAATCTCCACACCGGGGTGATTTCCACCGTTATTATGATAGTGAATCACCTCGATATAATGATAATCGAAACAATAACTATTGGCGTCGATACCAAAATGGAGGCAATAGAAATTATTATAGAGACCAAAACACTAATGCACCTAATTCTCAACATTGTCCTGGATGTACATGTCCCAAACATGTTAACAATCCACGAAATGGAAGAAACAGGGGTAGAAACTTCCATGGTAATGACTACTTCAGTCGTTCACGGAGTGTAGAACGCACATATGCGAATGCCTGTCAAGATAATAATCCTGACAGGGAAAACAAAGAAGACAATAATACCAACCATGCTAATGCGTGCAGTGCAGACTTGCATAATGAGGTATGTTGCACGGAATGTGAGACTCTTTTTAAATCAGATGTAACTTCAAGATTGTTATGCGGGCATCCTTTACCTGCATTGGCAGTACATGATGGCAAAGGATCTTTGACTTTTAACAAAGGGTTTCTCAATAACAGACTTGTTTCAGTCTTGAGGGATACTGGATGTGCAACTGTAGGTGTTAGAAAGTCATTGATTGATCCATCTTGTTTCATAGGTACTAAAGTTAAGTGTATAACCTTCGGGGGTACAGTAGAGTACTATCCCATGGCGGATGTTTTTATTGATACACCGTTTTTCACAGGAAAGGTTAGGGTTTGTATGCTCGATCATCCAATTTCGGATGTTGTTTTGGGGAACATTACTGGCATAAAGGACTGCTCAAAACAGGACATCTCGGACTGGGAATGTCATCATATGATATTTACAAATGCTGTCAGTACTAGAGCACAACAAAAGGCCCAGACACAGAGCGAAAATGAGATGAACAATGATGAAATGCAGCTTACCACGATAGGTAAAGAAGCATTTAGCGCTGTACAAAAAAAAAGATACCACATTGACAAAACTTTTTCATTTGGCAACGTCAGAAAATATTAAATGTACAAAAACATCGAGATATTGGTTCCAAATTAAAAATGATATCTTGATCCGGAACTTCGACAATTTCACAACAGTAAAGAAACAAATAATTGTGCCCACTCCTTATCGACCTTTAGTCTTGAGACATGCCCACGATGCAAATTGCGCAGGTCACATGGGTATCGCGAGAACAAAGTATAGGAATCTAGCTCATTTTTACTGGCCATGCATTAATAAGGACATTAAAATATTCTTGGTTTGGTGAATTTCTATCATAAGTTTATACCAAATTTTTCGTCCATCACGTCAGTTCTATCCTCTTTAATTAGAAGGGGCTCTCCTAGTAAAATCCTATGGAATGAACATTGCGACAGAGCATTACACCACATTAAAATTTGTTTTTCTAACGCACCTATTTTAAGATTGCCTAACATGCGTTTACCATTCATTCTCAGGACTGACGCATCTTCGGAAGGAATTGGCGGGTGCCTGATGCAAGACTTTCACGGAGCTATTCATCCAGTTTTATATGTTAGCCGAAAACTTAGTGCGACAGAATCCAGGTACCCCGCCACTGAAAGGGAATTGCTGGGTTTGGTATGGTGTATGACCAAGCTTCAGCGCTACTTACTGGGTGCACAGTTTGTCCTGCAAACTGACCACAATGCACTGACATATTTGCAAACCATTGAGAACGCCACAGTCATATTTTGATATTTCTTCTTGTAGTGAAAAAATTTGTGGGGCGTTTCTGTCTAACTTTTCAGTTAGAAATAGTGCTTTTTCTAGCATCTGTTTTTGTTTTTTAATACTTTTTTGTATGAACGTTGCAATAGACTGTGTTACTTCTTTGATTGCTCCTTTTAGCAAATCCCAGTATTGTGTTATGTTTCCTGTTGGTACATTACTGGCGTAGTCTTGAATGAGTTCTGCCAGTTTTAACATAAAATTCATTTTGTAATAGAGAATTGTTAAACTTCCAGTGGGGAGATCTTTTCGTAAGGTTTATATGTTCTTTTCCGTTGACCGTTAGAAGGACTGCTTTGTGATCCGAGAAGTTGGTAGTATGATTTATATTTCTTATTTTATTAATGGTGTAACTACTATGTATATAAAATCTGTCCAGCCTCGAAGAACTTCCAAAGGGGCGTGTTCTATCTGTTTATGTTGTTTCTGTTCCTTTTGGGTATTTTTTCCTGTATGCGTCTGATAAGTCGAGTTCCTCTAAGATATCTTGTAGTATGTCTATTTGTTTATGTTCTGTCTTTCTTTCTTTGTTCCTTGACTGTATTTTCGCTCCTACTCTATCCATTTCATGTAATACTAAGTTAAAATCTCCTCCTATTATGACTCGATTTCCTTTATAATGTTGAGTTACCGTATCAGACAGTGTTTGGTAGAAGTGAAATTGTCGTGTCCTGACTGCTGGGGCATAAACGTTTATTAAGGTGTGTGTATCTGTGTGCTCGTTTGAATTTCTTATTTGTATTATTGCAAATCTACCTTCTCTATCTTTTTTTTAATGTGTTATTTCCCATTGATCTGAAGTCTGTAAGATAGCTACTCCTGTGTGTGATGTTCCTAGGCTAAAATGTGTATCTCGTAAACCTAGGATTGTTGTGATGCGGTTTGCACGTGATTCATCATTTACAAGGGTTTCTTGTAGAAAAAACAAAGTCTGGTTTGTATGTTTGTATTAGGGCTACAATTTTATCTGTCTTATTTGCGAGACCTCTCACATTGAGGGTCATAACGGTTAGAATGCTTGTCATTGTTTGGAAGAATTAATTTTGTTGTGTTTATTTAAACCGAATTCTCTAGTACATAGTATAATACAAAGTTTCGAAGTTATAAGGGTATGAAAAACAAACATTACCTTCATGAAATCCATACAGACACTTGCATATACACCTGTGCTTATATATTTAACTATGTATCTATTCATACTTATTTCTACACAACTTGAGTGTGCCCAAGAGGGAATTGTGAATGTATAAAGATAGATCAGTAATGTTTTTAAATATTCACGAGTTCCCTTTCTGTCCGTTCGCATCGTCCCTTTACCACACTGTGGTGAAGTGGGATGTTATAAATACTTATAGGGAACTTAGTGTACTGACTGAGATCAGCTGTGAAGGTATCTATATCTATTAAGAGTAGTGTATTATAGATAACCTTACTTGCTACCACATATCTATATATCTCAGTCAGAATTATTCTGGAATAGTGTGATGCTACGTTATGTGTCTAGGGTATGAGTATGGTGAAGTGTAAGTCACAACAACAGACAGATAAACAATTTAATTTAATCCACTACTCTTAACAACACTGTGACACTCACATACATATAACACTCTATGAGAATATCTTAAAGAAGGCACTGATAACTTTTCAAATAACAATCTGTATTAATTGTTATCATAAAGGTATATGTGTCCTGATTCAAACACAAAGGAACCAGGAATCACAATCAATTTTAATTACAAGTATATGTACAGACTTTATCAATATGAATATCGTAGTGACATATATTATTAAAAATATCCTATGTGTGTCAGTTGTGTAGTGGTAATATGAGGTAATACTGGTTTTGTTTTGTTCAAGCTCTGTTGGTATTTGTCATCATGACTTCAATAGTTTGTCTTTAGGGACTAGTATTGGAGATGTTCTCAGTTCCTGATATTAAGACAATTAAATTCCCCTCTGAATATTATTTTTACAAAGTCATTTCAAGATGAGGGGACATAATGTTGAGCTCAGCTGGCCAACTCTGCTTATCTTGCGTGATGGCGGCAGGAGAAGACTCCTCTGCTCGAATTCTCCTCTGGGCTCTGGAGACACCTCACTGATAGCTAAAAGGACCAAGGAGTATGCTGTCCTACACTGGATTCAGCACAGCTCTGACCAGGTGCTGCTCAGTACCATCAAGACCACGGTCCCTGAAATCAAGAAGGATGTACCTTCTACTTCATAACTAACTTATACTCTCTTTTACACTGATCACAATACAACACAAACATTGAGTTCAGAGCGTTAGGCCAACTGTCAGCTTCATTTGAAATACTTTATTCCAGTATTACCCTTCTTAATGGTTACTACGCCTCTGCAATTCCAGCATTATTTCTTTCTATTCAATCATCCAGGTGTCAGTGTACTATTTGGCCATTCCATGCCGTTTGACTTTCCTCCGACACCCTCTGTTCAGGCTGGAGCATTATAGGCTTTATCTCCTGTTTGCCACTGAACTACACATATATATACAGGCATAAATTAACAATTTACATTCAATTTTCATTAAAAGATACTGAATGGTTCAAGCTTACCACAATTTCATGGAAATAAACACAGATACGTTGATTAGCAATGAATTCTGGCACATTTACTGGCACAAATTCCCATCTGCTTATGTTCCAGGCTTTTATTTAACACAAATATGAGCTGGCTTCAACGCACTGATGCTTTATCAAGCTTATTTAAACAAGTGGTTTCGAACTAACGCTCCCAAGTGTGTATATCAGCGAGTCTGACCAATGAGCCCCGTTTCGACAAGTGTTTGAAAAAATGTTACCTTTCCCCGTTTCCCCTAACAACGAAAGATAGTATTTATAGTCCGACCAATCGTGGTTAGGCTTTCATTTGTTGCGCTCCAATCAATTTGGAGTTTACATGGTAGGCTATTTCTGTAACGCAAGGTTTTTTCAAACACGTTATAAAAAAATTTTATGAGCAGAAATGATTTCATGCTGTCAGGCATCCTCACTATTTTATTTTGGGTATAATTTATTAATTCCTGGACTATTTGCGTAACGTTTTACATATTATTTGTCAGCAAGCCCTAAGGAACCTAATTATACAAATTTAAAAGAGCTACGTGGCTGCGTTCAAAATATGCAATTTCTTCTACCTCCTGTTTCGAAGATGTGCTGTCTGGGTACTGTTATGTTTTCAACCGTAAACCCATCTATTGTTATCTTTCCTAATAAGCGTTTTTTATGATTTTAAAACCTAACTCTGGGATGGTTAATGTATTTTATCACTGTCCGTCTGAAAAAAAGTTAGTGCTTGTAGTCTTACACGCGTGATGGCAGCATTTGTGTATCGCGCGAAGCGGGTTTAGTGTTCGGCTTTCTGCCTCTCCCTTCTCTTTTTATCCTTTAGTCCATCTGTTCGTTCGTTTTGGTAACGCAGTATAATTAATGTTAGGATTAATTTAGGTCATTACGCAGTACGTCTCAATGTTTTTCTTAGAAATGCAGCACACGTTTCATTGAAGAAGGCGGGTAATAATACAGTAAGCTTTTATATCAACGTGAAAGCGTTACCATTTGCAGACGAAGCAGAAAACAAGGGGGATTTCGAGTACATTCTTTGTGACAGCACTGTTATTTTCCCATTGCTCTTCTCTTTATTAATTTTATTTGTTAGGCTTCATATTTACTTGATAATTTATATATGTGGATTAGAATATTCCATGACACCTCCCCTCTTAAAACAGACATTATATGTCAGTCCTTTATTCTATATACACATAGAGAAATTTATTATTATTTCTGGGGTTTACGGTGATTCTCATCACACGGATGGCGGCTTAAAAAATCCGCTCCCAAATTGGTTTTTCCAAATATATACTCGATGCTAAAATTATATGGAGCCAGAAGTAAAGACCATCGGAGTAACCTAGAGTTCTCATGCTTAGCCTGTGCTAGAAACGATAAAGGTTTGTGATCTGTTTGCAACTTAAATGCCTTCCCATATAGATAAATATTGAATTTCTTTATTGCCCATATTACTGCAAGACATTCTTTTTCGCTAGTTGAGTAGTTGATTTCAGCTTTATTCAACTTTCTGCTAGCATATGCCACTGGGCTTAATTCCCCATCCAATGCATCTGATTTCTGTAGTAGAGTTGCACCTAACCCAATATTACTTGCATCCGTCCTTACTATGAATTCTTGACTTAAGTCAGGTAATTTCAAAATGGGTTTACTTGTGAGCTTTTCCTTCAATTCTTGGTAAGTCATTTCACATTGTGGTGTCCATGTAATGCGATCTGGATGTCCTTTACGTGTCAATTCCGTTAAAGGTGCACATATGGAATTAAAGTTTTTGATATACTTCTGGTAGAAACCACATAATGAGACAAAGGATCTCACGTCCTTCTTGGTTTGTGGTCTCGGGGCTTTCTGTAGTTTCTCTAAATTCTTTGGGTCAGGGGTCATGTTTCCCTGATAAACTGTGTGTCCCAAAAATTCCAATTCTTTACATCCAACGCAACATTTGGTTGGTCGGGCTGTTAAATTTGCCTCCCTAAGTCGATTAAACAGCATGTTCAGAGAGTCAATGTGTTCCTCAAATGTTTCTGTTGCTATAAGGATATCATCCATAAAATTTGTTATACAGGGATTATTCAGAGGATCCAATAATTTTCTCATCATTCTACAGAAGACACTAGGCGCATTCTTCAATCCAAATGGCAATCTATTAAACTCATAGTGTCCTTCTGAGGTACTAAAAGCTAGGTATGGTCTAACCTCAGGCTTTACTGGAATCTGATAGTATCCTTTACTCAGATCCACTTTTGAGAAATATTTAGCTTTATTTAGCCTGGCAAACAGCTGATTTGTATCCGGCAATGGATCCACCTGTCCTTCTGTAATAGCGTTCAGTCTCCTGTAATCTATACAGAGTCTATGTTCTCCAGAGGGCTTCCTTAAGAGTACCACCCCGGAACTATACGAAGACTCACTGTGCGAAATAATTCCTTCCTTCAACAGATAGTCTATCTCTTCCTTCAAAGCTTTCTCCTTAGCAAACGGAATCGAATATGGTTTCATACAGACAGGTGTGGGGTCTATCAGTTTCATATCATATTCCAATAGGTTTGTATGCCCTGGTCGGTCTGTTAACACCTCTGCATGATTATTTAGAACCTGTTGCACTCTCTCTTTCTGAGTTTTCGTTAAATGTGTACTGATTTTCACCTGTGCTGCTGTCTCACAGGGGTGTAATGGATATTCAAATGATGAAAGTGGTTCCTTTTTCATCTCCATGGCGATGGACAAGGTCAACAAGTGTGTCTCTTCCTGATGTTCTCTTTCCAAATATTTCTTCAGGAGATTCACATGATAGATTTTTTCTTTCCCCTTCTTATCTATCTTATAATTTGTTCTAGATACCTTCTCTAAAACTGTATATGGACCCTGCCATCCAATTTGTAACTTATTCTGACTCCCAGGCAAAAGAAGCAGTACTTTCTCTCCCACAGCCAAATTTCTGTCTTTCGCCTTCCTGTTATAATAGGCAGCATGTTTCTTCCTGGCTTGTTTCAAATTTTCATTGGCAAGTTTCCAGCCAGTTTTTCAACCGAGTGGTCAGCTCATTCACATATTGGTATGAAGATGTAATGTTTTCCTCTGCCTTTTCATCAGTCCACGTTCTTAACAAAGCTACATATGGACCTTTAATTGTGTGGACCTATTTGTCCATGCACCGGTATGGTCTCTTCCACTCGAAGCTTTATAGTGATGATTTTTCCTCCCAGAATTATCATTCACAAAACGACCGCTACCAATTTTTCTTTTGGGGCTGTCTCCCCACTTAAAATTCTTGATGAGAGATTTCCTCCCTACATCCTCTTCCTCCAGTTTGTTTAAGTCCGATTGAGGGATTTTCGGCTTATCCTGGGGTAAGACATCTTTTTGCACTCTCCGCATAGTGGCCATTGTAAAACAGTTAAGTGAAGCTTGTCCGTGAAAAGGGGCTTCCCATTCCATTTGGTCCACTTTTCAAATTTATATCTCTTTTTATTATCAGGCCTAATTTTGCCCCGGGGCGTGTCCAGGTCCTGATCCATGTTCCCACTTGTGGGTGTTCCCTCATGTGCTATGCTACACCTTTCTACAAAATTCTCAATGTCCCATCTTGCTTTGGGCCAATAATAATTGTGAGCCACCTTTTGAATGATGGTACCTATCTTCTCATGGTCCCCATCTGGTTTCACATGTAGGCTCCTTATTAAGTCTGCCCTATATCTTTTAGGAAGTACCAGCTGTCCTTGACCTTTGGATCTAGCTCCAGTCTTCCTATACATCAACTTGTTTTTCATGTAAAAATCTCCCTTGCCTGGAGTTGTATGACAAGTTGACAATTTTCTGAAACAAGGCTTGAGTGTTTTATCCCCAGCCTGTGCCTTCCTCATCTCTTCTGGAGTGGTATCTAACATAATATCCTCCTCCTGTCTTGAGGTCGACCTGACCTGAAGGGTTGCCATATACACAGGTTTCCTTCTGCAACGGTCAGTGTCATGATTGTCCATCTGACAATTTTTACACCACCTTTTTCCTTGGTTGAAAGATTTTCTTTCATTATATTTCCTTTCATCGAATTGTGGGAATTTATTTTTATTTTCATACCGTGGCCTATCAAATTGGTGCTTACCTTTATTTTGATCCCTAGGATCAAATTGATTAAAGTTCTGTGGTGCCCTAAAGTTATCCACTTGTTTCTTTTTATTACCTGTTACCTCTGCTTGAGCTGCTTGATACCTTTCAGCAACATTTAGCAACTCACCCAGCCTCTCTGCACCTTGTTCCATGAGAAACTTTCTCAGGTCTGGAGCCATGGACTCTCTTAATTGCTCTATAAGGACCATTTCCTTAAGATCTTGGGTTTTCCCCAGAGAAGTCCATTTCTCCAAGTATGTCTCTATTCGTGCAGAGAACTGGTGATAGGTTTCACCTGACAGTAGTTTAGCATTCCTAAATTTTTTCCTATAAAATTCAGCATTCTTTTCATACCTTAACAAAAGAGCCTGCTTTAGCATGTCATAATTTTCCTGATCACCTCTGCTCATTTTTGCAAAAACTTCATAAGCTGCCCCACGAAGTCCCTGAGATAACTTTAAGCTCCACCTTTCTCTCTCTAACCCATACGTGGTAGCTAATAGCTCATACCTATTTAGGTAGCTCTCTATATCATCGTCTTTCTCAACAAAATGATCTAAATGAAAATTCATAGCTGAGGTTGAGGCTCCTTGGCTAGCAGTGGCATCAGAGGCAAAGGGACTGGCACCATTTTCAGGAGCATGGCCTTGAAACTCAAATTCCCTGAGTCGTAACTCATGTTCCCTTTGTAATCTTTTATCTTCTGCTTCCCTTTCTGCAGCTAATTTCTTGTCTTCCCTTTCTGCAGCTAATTTCTTCTCTTCCCTTTCTGCAGCCAATCTTTTGTCTTCTCTTTCTGCCTCCAATTTCTTAGCCTCAGCCTCAATCTGCAACCTCTTAGTCTCAGCCTCAGCTTCAAATTGCAACCTCTTAGTCTCAGCCTCTAACTTTCTTTCGGCCTCTTTTTCTAATCTTCTTTCTTCGCGTTCAATAAATTTGTCACATTCCGTGGTGACATAGGCAACCATAACTTGCCCATCTAATCCTAACTCTTTTGCAGTCTGAACAGCAGCCGATCGAAACTTGGCCAGGTCCGCCATTGTCTATCAGGTAAATTTCTACAATGTCTAACCAACAATTCAAATTCTAAATATATATAATGGACAACACAGGCACCGTGAGCTCAACCTTATTTAATTCCACCCAAGGATACCTTTTAATTCTTATATTCCCTGAAGTGAATTACCCCCAATATTTTTAATAGGGAAAGATTCAAAATCCCAAGAGCGAGACCCCAATATATGTGGTGAAGTGGGATGTTATAAATATTTATAGGGAACTTAGTGTACTGACTGAGATCAGCTGTGAAGGTATCTATATCTATTAAGAGTAGTGTATTATAGATAACCTTACTTGCTACCACATATCTATATATCTCAGTCAGAATTATTCTGGAATAGTGTGATGCTACGTTATGTGTCTAGGGTATGAGTATGGTGAAGTGTAAGTCACAACAACAGACAGATAAACAATTTAATTTAATCCACTACTCTTAACAACACTGTGACACTCACATACATATAACACTCTATGAGAATATCTTAAAGAAGGCACTGATAACTTTTCAAATAACAATCTGTATTAATTGTTATCATAAAGGTATATGTGTCCTGATTCAAACACAAAGGAACCAGGAATCACAATCAATTTTAATTACAAGTATATGTACAGACTTTATCAATATGAATATCGTAGTGACATATATTATTAAAAATATCCTATGTGTGTCAGTTGTGTAGTAGTAATATGAGGTAATACTGGTTTTGTTTTGTTCAAGCTCTGTTGGTATTTGTCATCATGACTTCAATAGTTTGTCTTTAGGGACTAGTATTGGAGATGTTCTCAGTTCCTGATATTAAGACAATTAAATTCCCCTCTGAATATTATTTTTACAAAGTCATTTCAAGATGAGGGGACATAATGTTGAGCTCAGCTGGCCAACTCTGCTTATCTTGCGTGATGGCGGCAGGAGAAGACTCCTCTGCTCGAATTCTCCTCTGGGCTCTGGAGACACCTCACTGATAGCTAAAAGGACCAAGGAGTATGCTGTCCTACACTGGATTCAGCACAGCTCTGACCAGGTGCTGCTCAGTACCATCAAGACCACGGTCCCTGAAATCAAGAAGGATGTACCTTCTACTTCATAACTAACTTATACTCTCTTTTACACTGATCACAATACAACACAAACATTGAGTTCAGAGCGTTAGGCCAACTGTCAGCTTCATTTGAAATACTTTATTCCAGTATTACCCTTCTTAATGGTTACTACGCCTCTGCAATTCCAGCATTATTTCTTTCTATTCAATCATCCAGGTGTCAGTGTACTATTTGGCCATTCCATGCCGTTTGACTTTCCTCCGACACCCTCTGTTCAGGCTGGAGCATTATAGGCTTTATCTCCTGTTTGCCACTGAACTACACATATATATACAGGCATAAATTAACAATTTACATTCAATTTTCATTAAAAGATACTGAATGGTTCAAGCTTACCACAATTTCATGGAAATAAACACAGATACGTTGATTAGCAATGAATTCTGGCACATTTACTGGCACAAATTCCCATCTGCTTATGTTCCAGGCTTTTATTTAACACAAATATGAGCTGGCTTCAACGCACTGATGCTTTATCAAGCTTATTTAAACAAGTGGTTTCGAACTAACGCTCCCAAGTGTGTATATCAGCGAGTCTGACCAATGAGCCCCGTTTCGACAAGTGTTTGAAAAAATGTTACCTTTCCCCGTTTCCCCTAACAACGAAAGATAGTATTTATAGTCCGACCAATCGTGGTTAGGCTTTCATTTGTTGCGCTCCAATCAATTTGGAGTTTACATGGTAGGCTATTTCTGTAACGCAAGGTTTTTTTCAAACACGTTATAAAAAAAATTTTATGAGCAGAAATGATTTCATGCTGTCAGGCATCCTCACTATTTTATTTTGGGTATAATTTATTAATTCCTGGACTATTTGCGTAACGTTTTACATATTATTTGTCAGCAAGCCCTAAGGAACCTAATTATACAAATTTAAAAGAGCTACGTGGCTGCGTTCAAAATATGCAATTTCTTCTACCTCCTGTTTCGAAGATGTGCTGTCTGGGTACTGTTATGTTTTCAACCGTAAACCCATCTATTGTTATCTTTCCTAATAAGCGTTTTTTTATGATTTTAAAACCTAACTCTGGGATGGTTAATGTATTTTATCACTGTCCGTCTGAAAAAAAGTTAGTGCTTGTAGTCTTACACGCGTGATGGCAGCATTTGTGTATCGCGCGAAGCGGGTTTAGTGTTCGGCTTTCTGCCTCTCCCTTCTCTTTTTATCCTTTAGTCCATCTGTTCGTTCGTTTTGGTAACGCAGTATAATTAATGTTAGGATTAATTTAGGTCATTACGCAGTACGTCTCAATGTTTTTCTTAGAAATGCAGCACACGTTTCATTGAAGAAGGCGGGTAATAATACAGTAAGCTTTTATATCAACGTGAAAGCGTTACCATTTGCAGACGAAGCAGAAAACAAGGGGGATTTCGAGTACATTCTTTGTGACAGCACTGTTATTTTCCCATTGCTCTTCTCTTTATTAATTTTATTTGTTAGGCTTCATATTTACTTGATAATTTATATATGTGGATTAGAATATTCCATGACACACACCGCGTTCTTAAGTGGGAGTTCATTCTGTATGTTTCAAAAAGTCTGAGTTTGTATAAGTGCGTTTTCGTTGTCATCCATCCTTAAGGCAGTTTCATCACAATTTGGGTCGTAGTAACCTTCTTCAGCTGTGAGGGTAGCCCAGGGAGGGGAGGTGTAATGCTTGAAAGGCGTGGCTGGAGCCGAATCACTTGAACTATTCTTTTTTTCTGTATGCTGGGGTGACAAATGCTGGTCCCTGGCATGGGTTGAGAAGATGGCTGTGTTGTTCTCCTGATTTTCGTCTGTGTGGTTTTATTTTTGTTTTGTTTTCTCTTGTTGACAAATACTGTGAACCTGTCATTGGTAGTGCTTTCAGAATCCGATTCTGACAATATAACGTTATTTATGTTTTCTGAAGAGTTGTTGACAACTGGCAGGATGGTTGTTTGGGTCTCCTGTGTCGGTGGTACAGGTTGTACCTGTTCTGTAGTTTGTTCCTTGACAGGAGCTGCATTGAGAGTCGCTACCTGGGTTTTTTTCCGGGGGCATTGGTTAACCCAGTGATTATCTTGTCCACACATCGCACATGGTGTGCGTCGACCTGGGATAGTGACGAAGACTTTCAGGTTTTTCTCCTGGCCTTGTGATTGTAATTTCATGTTTATATAATGGGGAATGTCTCTTGTTGGGTTATACAGAAAAGCCCACTTATCTGACGCATTTTGAATTTGAAAGGCCGCGGCCTCTTTATCCCCCGTGATAGAGGCAACGATTGAAAGTACTGCTTCTTTTTTAATCGTTGGGGGTAGCCAGTTCAACACACCCTTTGCTTTCTCCTTTTCTTGGTGTTCAATGATGATGGACATTTTTGGGTTGTCCCACTCGAACGTTTTGCCATGTAAATTCTTATAGTGGGTGATATGCGCCGAAGTGGTTAAAGTCGCGTACCACTTTAAGGGGTCGGCAAAGCGATAAAGGGCTGCGATGCCTCTTGGGCCAACTCCTGCTGGTCCAGTCAAAATACTTGAAATAACAGAGTACGACGCCCTTGCTGCCTGTGGACCTGGGGTTGTTAACACCAGCGTACCAGGTCTGTGGAGTAAACCACCCTCAAAAGCCTCATCCATATTTAGAGTAATTTCTGGTATTTCCATTTTAAACAAAACACACACGAAAGTTCCCGCACAAGGCGAAAAACCGCTGCTCACAAAACCACAGTAATCCGTGCGAAAATAATCCATGAGAAAAAAAACCAATGTCACCTTTTTTTTTTTTTTTTTTATAATTTCCTCGCATGAGGTTGCATATTTTTTCCTCGCATGAGGTTGCATTGGTCCCCGCACAAAACCCGGCTCTGGTCAAAACCACATGTCCCAACACAAGAAGACCCAATGACACCATGTGTCATTGTAGTGGTCTTCTGTGTTCTTACACAGAGGGCCTCATGACATAAATGTCACTACTGGTCCCTGCGTCTAGACTTTTTTTTTTCCCTCGCTTGAGGTCGCATATTTTTTCCTCGCATGAGGTCGCATTGTCCCCGCCCCAAACCCGGCTCTGGTCAAGACCACATGTCCCAACACTAGAAGACCCAATGACAAACTGTGTCACTGTAGTGATCTTCTGTGTTCTCACACAAGAGACCTAATGACACATGAATGTCACTGTACCGGTCCCTGCGTCTAGACTTTTTCTTCCCCTCGCTTGAGGTCGCATATTTTTTCCTCGCATGAGGTCGCATTAGTACCCGCCCAAACCCGGCCCTGGTCAAGACCACATGTCCCAACACAAGAAGACCCAATGACAAACTGTGTCACTGTAGTGATCTTCTGTGTTCTCACACAAGAGACCTAATGACACATGAATGTCACTGTACCGGTCCCCCTTTTTTTTCTTCCTCGCATGAGGTCGCATATTTTTTCCTCGCATGAGGTCGCATTGGTACCCACCCCAAACCCGGCCCTGGTCAAGACCACATGTCCCAACACAAGAAAACCCAATGACAAACTGTGTCACTGTAGTGATCTTCTGTGTTCTCACACAAGAGACATAATGACACATGAATGTCACTGTACCGGTCCCCCCTTTTTTTCCCCTCGCATGAGGTCGCATATTTTTTCCTCGCATGAGGTCGCATTGGTACCCACCCCAAACCCGGCCCTGGTCAAGACCACATGTCCCAACACAAGAAGACCCAATGACAAACTGTGTCACTGTAGTGATCTTCTGTGTTCTATTTTTTTTTTTCCTCGCTTGAGGTCGCATATTTTTTCCTCGCATGAGGTCGCATTTGTACCCGCCCAAACCCGGCCCTGGTCAAGACCACATGTCCCAACACAAGAAGACCCAATGACAAACTGTGTCACTGTAGTGATCTTCTGTGTTCTCACACAAGAGACCTAATGACACATGAATGTCACTGTACTGGTCCCTGTGTCTTTTTTTTTTTTTTCTCCTCGCTTGAGGTCGCATATTTTCTCCTCGCATTATCCCCGCCCAAACCCGGCCCTGGTCAAGACCACATGTCCCAACACAAGAAGACCCAATGACAACATGTGTCACCGTAGTGATCTTCTGTGTTCTCACACAAGAGATCTAATGACACATGAATGTCACTGTACCGGTCCCCGTGTCTAGACACATGATCCTAGCCAAAGGCCAGATATTAGGGCGTTGGGTTTCACAGCGTTATTTGCGCTGGGCTTAAAGTTCAAACTAACAGTAATTTGGTGTCAAAAAGATAGAAGAGTGTAAAAATATGGTTTAAGAAATCTGAATAACCTTAGTAATGGGCTATTTGTTCTCAAGATGGGAGATAAGAGTCAGCATACATGTACCTGGATGATAAGGGAGAGAACTTTTTTAGACGTAAATATTACCTAGTTGTAAACAGTTAGGGTTTGAGAAATTTACATTTCAGGACGATTTTAGTAGGCATTAAGAAGGAGAAGTAACAATTTAGTTAAAACTTCTAAGGGAGATTACAGTTAACTTACGCCCCTTACAGGTTTTGTGAGTTGGAGACATTAACGAACGCACGAGAAAAAAATGAGTAAACAGTTAATTGAGAACAGCTCATTAAGCGGCATAGGGTGAGTTTGGCGGACCAATCAGATGACTCGAAAACAAGATCAGATGATGAGACAATGAATTGAAGGACAAAAGAAATTAGTCCTGGCTGAAACTTCGAGGTGGCAAGACATGAAATTTACCAGGCTCTCAAGAAACGAACCTGTGGGTGACAGTTGTTCGTGATGAACTAAATAGATAGCTTTAGCCTGAATTAGCGGTAGCAATTCGAGGATAATAGACTGAACTGTGTTATAAGTCTAGGGCTAGAGTAGAGGTGATAGTAAGAAGTGATAAGTAATGGAATTCTGATTGCTGGTAAGATTGACTTTTATATTCTTATGCCTAACCAAGATGAAAAGAAGAACCTAATGAAATTTTAGTCAACATGGTGTCTGAAGACAATGCTGCTTATACTTAAGGGAGCTGTCAACAAGAAAGAACATTGAAGACGAAAACTTTATATTGTCTGAATTATAAGAATAGAAAGAGGTTTCAGAAATACTGTCAATACATTACTTGAGGGTAATGCTGCTCATATTTAAGGGAGATGTCAATAAGAAAGAACATTGAGTAGATGCTTGGCTAAGACAAAGTGGTTAACTTTGGTCGAGTAAGCAGACAGGAAATCATGTTTGGTATCTATAACAAGAGATGCATTGCCATCGCCAAGTGTAAATAAACAAGGGATTTAAATTACATCGACTCCTATTGATGGAGATCATGCGCTCTCTCATGTCAGCGTAAGTATAGAGGCTGCCACAGGAGTATCTGACATTGGTTGATATATTTTTTACAGGTATAAATATTGATATAAGAATGATGTACTTGAGGGAGTCAAAGTTGACTCAGTTGAGATAGAAGAGAAATAAGCATCCGAGGATTTTGAGAGACTATAGTAAACAATCCTGAGAGAAATAAAAGTAGACTAGTAGGAAAAGCCTAATGCAATATAAATACTCTGAAATAGGTGATGAAACAGTAGAAAAATCCTAACAACTTTTGAAGGGGAGAAATTTTGTATGGCGAATTATTGATGGAAGTTTATGGATCTTAACTTATGAAAATAAAACAGTTTTATGTTGAATTACCTCACTTCAGTTGCCTTGATATGTGGAAGGTTGAAGAGTAAAGTATGAGTAAGGGGTAAGCAAAGGTACTCAGGGAAGAAAAGCCACTATTACGAATCAGAAGTCGCTAATTAACAACGAGGAGGGAAGAACGAAGCCTGGTAATAAGGAAGACGAACCACATCTCATCCAAGAACATACATCTCTGGCGGAAAAGAGCCAGTAAGAGAGATAGTCTCACTTGGAAGATAAGCAGAAGAACTAGACAGACAAGTTAATTAGGTATAAACTAGGCCTGCCTCAGTCACCTAGTAGTTAGTCAATTAATAGAAGACCCAGCGCTGTCACAAACTGAATGAGATACTGCAAGCCTCTGAGCGACATTTCGGACAGTAAGACCTTCCTGCAACCACGCAATGGCTCTTTTATCCACAACACTCAGCTTTCGTCGTTAAGGCATATTGTTGTGCAATGGTTATGCAGCACTTGTGTTGCTTATAAAGACAATTTTGTGAGTACAGCTCAAGACCAACACTATAGTCTCCCACATGCATCACGCATTTTTGGCAGGTATTTTTTTTATGCTCAGACATCATTAAAACACCCAGATTTTGGCGTCTCTGCAGCATTTTTTCAGCGTTCAGCGTGCTTGCTGAGCTGAACACTAGCCACAGGTATGCTGGTGGCCCATGCAGCCCGTGTTGAATGTTTGTCGTACGAGAAAAATCAATGTCAGATTAATTGCTTATGAAATATAATTTTTATAATTTTTGGGTCATTTTCACCTAGTGGTCCTTAACTTCTTTTGAAGGGTATAGATACCCCAAGCTACTCAAATAGAGAAAGAAGATAGAATTTTATGTCGGTGTGCTTAAGGACGGAGTACCTCACGAGTGATGGACAAAATTCAATATTAGGGATCCTTATCTGTAAGTAGATGACTAGACTTTCACTAGGGGTGGTATAATGCTGAGGTAATACTGAGTTGGATGCAGCGTTACATGAACATAGTGTTGATAACCGCTGTTTAGGCTGCTGCAGTGAAATGTCGGATGAAGCTAGGAAAAAGATAGTTATCGTAATAGATGAAGAATAATCATAGAATTACAATAAAACCAAGATGGAAGCAATCCGCTGGGAAATAACCCAATTAGAATTATTTTGGATTTTCCATAAATGCACACATTGTCTACAATTACACGGTTTTAAGTAAGCTAATATATGTGAAGTCATTGCTTTCCGATGGGTACGCCTTTGCCTTATATAAGGAGGAACGTATGGAAGTCTAGGACTCGCGCAAAATTTAAACTGACAGACTAGAGCAGAAGTTATTGTCACAAGATTCCATTGCCATCTGTAGCTGTGGGCAGACTGTGACCATTGTGAGCTCGTCTGTATATTATTGAGGGTTACATCCTGCACTGAAGGGTGTACTCTGTATGAGGAGCCAAAATAAGCTGAAGGAGACTCTTGTTGTCAGAGTCCCATGAAGTTACAGAGGGACATCAACAGGGCCACCTTTATCTTTGGAAGAACCTCATCTGTAGGATTCTCTCCAGTAACTGTGGTTCAAGCCTTCAGAGGAGAATTATGAGCTAAGTGGCCTAGTTTTGGGCTACTTTTCAGTTACACAAAAATTACCACAACCCAAATGACAGATTTGTAGTGATGATTAATTGCTTATGAAATATAATTTTTATAATTTGGGTCATTTTCACCTACTGGTCCTTAACTTCTTTTGAAGGGTATAGATACCCCAAGCTACTCAAATAGAGAAAGAAGAAGATAGAATTTTATGTCGGTGTGCTTAAGGACGGAGTACCTCACCAGTGCTGGGAAGAGACAACTATTCCTCAAGACATGCGAGATGCCAAGATTGTAACACTGTATAAAAATAAAGGAGACAGAAGTGATTGCAATAACTACAGAGGCATCTCTCTTCTTAGTATTGTTGGTAAGGTTTTTGCCAAAGTCATCTTAATGCGACTACACAAGTTAGCTGAGCGCATATATCCAGAGGCACAGTGTGGATTCCGAGCTGGCAGATCAACAACAGACATGATCTTCTCTCTCCGCCAGCTTCAGGAAAAATCAAGAGAGCAGAAAAGACCATTATATATCGCCTTTATAGACCTCACAAAAGCATTCGACCTGGTTAGTAGGGATGGACTCTTTAAAATCCTCCTGAAAATAGGCTGCCCTTCTAAAATGCTGGAAATGATAAAGTCATTCCATGACGACATGAAGGGAACAGTCCAATATGCTGGAAGCACGTCACAGCCCTTTGATATACGAAGTGGCGTTAAACAAGGCTGTGTTCTGGCTCCGACCCTCTTCGGAATCTTCTTTGCCTTACTCTTGAAACATGCAACTGAAGGAATATGCCTTCACACTAGGTCAGATGGCCGTCTGTTTAATCTTTCAAGGCTGAAGGCAAAAACAAAAATCAGAAGGGTCACTATAAGAGACTTGTTGTTCGCTGATGATGCTGCAGTCGTCACTCAAAGCCAACAGGAGCTTCAGAGCTTGATGAATCGCTTCACTAAAGCATGCAAGGACTTTGGCCTCACAATAAGTCTAAAGAAAACGAATGTGCTGAGTCAGGATGTGGGTGCTGCACCAGTTTTATCACTATCGATAACTATGAATTGGCAGTGGTGCACCACTTCACATACCTAGGGTCTACCATCAATGACAAACTCTCACTGGATACAGAAATCGACAGCCGCATTGGCAAAGCTGCAGCTACCTTTGCCCGCCTCACATCGCGTGTTTGGGGAAACTCTAAACTCACAATGAAGACCAAAGCTGCGGTATATAATGCCTTCGTCACCAGCACACTCCTATATGGCAGCGAGACCTGGACGACCTATGCTAAGCAAGAAAGAAGGCTCAATACCTTCCATTTGCGGTGTCTACGCCGCATCCTCGGCATCTCGTGGAAAGATAAAGTGACAAATGTCGAGGTGTTGTCACGTGCTGGCCTTCAAAGTATGTATACGCTGCTTAGACAGCGCAGACTTCGCTGGCTTGGCCATGTTCGCCGCATGGAAGATGGTCGCATCCCAAAAGATATCTTCTACGGACAATTAGCAGATGGCAAGAGAACAGTTGGGCGACCACAGCTGAGGTTTAAAGATGTGTGCAAGAGAGATATGAGGGCACTGGACATGGATCCAGCAACATGGGAGGATGAAGCTGCCGATCGCAATAAGTGGCGATGCTATTTATGGCACCACCTCAGAATGGGCGAATTGAGGCTCACACAAGAAGCAGAGGTGAGGAGAAAACGTCGAAAGGAGCACCAGGAAAATAAGCAGCTGAGGGCTGCCACCTCAGGGGCGCATTCCCATAGTCAGTTATGACTGAAGGGGCTATTATTATTATTATTAGTGATGATAAATCATTGTGGTCAGTAAAGACATATATCAGTTAATAACAGTGAAAGTATAATAATAGCTCCAAACAAAGACAGTCTACATCAAGATCAAGGTTACAGAGGGCAAGATGAACTGTTATTATAAAATTATAAGAACTGTAAATTTGCGAGATAGTGAAAGTGAACTATACATATATAAATTTTGTTGTTGTTGAACCAATTTGAGTTCAAGTGAAATTACTAAAAGAACACAAGACAATCTTGTATATAATAAACTGTAAATTGTACCAACAGTCTTTATTGGCTTATTTTTTAAGTTCAGTTCAAAGTTCGTGTTGGTTAGTTATTAGATTACCCCTAGCTGAGTTATAAATTTAATCATAATTATTGTCCTAGTCATAGTCTTGGGTAGGTCTGTGAGAGGAGCACTTTAGATAACTAGGACTGCACAGTACCACCTCATCTAGTGATCTATACAGCTGACCTTAACCTTGGACTACTATAAATTGACTTTATATGTAAATAACGCATGATTTTCGTTCAGCCGATGATAGCGTGAGGTCTAAACATCTGAATGTAACATCATCATCATCCTAAGTGTTCTTCAGCACTGTGGACAATCATTAAGTGGTTAAATTAACTATACATCATCTAACTGACTGTCTACTGTCGGGTAGTGAAACGAGCTATACGATAATACAACACTTCTCTCTCAATTAATTGCACATCCGCTGGTACGGCCACACTGTTCACAAAGCCCGTTTGCACTGGCAGGTGAAAACTTGATGGCATCTCTTTTCCCATTTAAGAAGTGCGTGAGATCATCATTAGGCTTATGAACTTGAATATTCACAGCGCTGTGGACGGACTCCTGGCTGAGATATTCTAACGTCTTATCTGTAGAAAGAGAGGGGTGTTTATCTACAACTGATGAGCTTGTTAAGAGCCTTCGTTATCTGTATGTTGTCTAGGGATTACTAATTTTTTGAAATATTGTCACCAAAACTCTGGCCACAACCTTTATAGGTATTCGTTCTGCTTTGTATTCAAATTCGTTTTATCGAACTAACTGTCAGAAAAGTGTTAGTTGTTTATATGTATTCAAACTGATAATTCCAACTGTGAATCAGTCCTCAACGAATGCTGTTTTATACGACTTTCAATTTTATTTAACATATAAACTTGCATGAGCGACACATTGCTCTAATAAAGTCTGACATCCTCAATTAAATATCAATTCCTGCCTTTCATATACTATTTATACATGAGTCCACACATCTGAAAATTCTTCATGCTATCAAGACTTATCTCTACGTGCTTGCCTAGCATATTCCATACTTTCCTCCGTTTATTTTATTCTTAGGAGTTTCTCTTTATATTTCATCTTCCTTCCATGTCCATATTATTTCAATTCCGTGCCGTCTTGCACATTTTCCTTTTGTCGGCAATCAAATGTATTTTCGTGGGTATTCATATCCCTTCATAACGGTTATATTAACCTTGACCTATGGTCAAATATCTCCTTTGGCAAATCGAGATTAAATCTTACCCGAATTTAACACTTCCTAATAAGATGGGTTTGTCCCATAATGAATTCACAGCACACTTGATTTCTACATCGAAATCTGAATCATATAGACACCTTTTAAGTAGACTTCGCTATACTTGGATAAGTGGACTACGCCACACAAGCCGACACTGTCCATTCGGGTCCAAGCCCACACTGTCCATTCGGGTCCAAGCCCACAAGTAGAATGTACACTACGTCATGCCTCGTAACCGTGTGTAGTTACATTCTAGCATCATAGTTATTCTGTGTTCTGATGAGGCACATCTTGGTGCAGAGCGATCTCTCCCAACACTTTTACAAATCGCTTTGCCCCATGATGCGCTCTCAACAGAGCTAACACCTCTTGTTCGTTCTGTGGATCCTCATGCCTGTTTGAATAGAGAATTTCCTACCACATGCACATGGATATTCCAGCCGTTGATTAGAACTCAAAGTCCATGTAAATGGTCTGGTGGATTCCAATAAGTCACCTGTGAATTGATAATTCCCCCCCCCCCCCTATTTTTGTGTTGGTGAATCCTGGGGATATTTATCCTTTGTGGGCAATATACGCGTAGTATTTAGTTTCAAGCTAACAGGGTTCCAACCCGGTCAGCCTGTTTCTAATCTATCCTAATGTTATCTGTCTTTCCAGAAGTGTTACTTGTTGCAACGTCAACAAATTGTTACTTGTTACTTGTTATAACGTCAACAAATTGTTAGTTGTTATAACGTGTTGCATAAGAAAATCAATTTGATTGTAAAGTTTGTTTTTGTTTTTCATTTAGTTTATTTATTTTATTTATTGTGTTTCCTTCTTATAAGCAATCAGTTGCATAGTTCAGTATAATATGTTATGTAATTTCTTTGATGTAAATTGTCACTTGGAGAATTTTATGACACCAGAATTCAAAAGTCTACGAAACACTGCTTCAAATACTCCCACTCAAATAGCTTTAGACGTTGAATTTCAGTGTGACAATCAAATCTGACGCAAATTGCATATTTTTTTTTTTTTAAATAGGGGCCGTACATTTCCGTGTTCGCTAAATTGGCGGTAACAAATAAATATAGTAATGAGCAATTTATTGGGACAGGGGAGATCTAAGGTTGCATTGGTAGAACGATTGATGGGACAGAGGAGCTTTGTGATTGTTTTAGAAGGGTTGCTGGGACAGGGAGTTCCGGGATTGTATTTATAGAAGGATTGCTGGGACAGGGGAGATATAAGATTGTATTTATAGAAGGATTGTTGGGTCAGAGGAGCTCTAAGATTGTATTTATAGAAGGATTGCAGGGTCAGGGGAGCTCTGAGACTGTATTTATAGAAAGCTTGATGGGACTGTCACGGGATTTACTCAATATGCTCTGCAGTGATGGTACAACAATGGCCGAAATTTAGAGTATCTGCTGAGGGTATCTTCAAAGGTGTCTACCTTTGCTCAAGATTACTCTTGGCAGAGATGTGAATTGAAGAATGATGCTTCAGTTCTAGGGAGCCTCATAGGATATTAAAGAAATCAAGTACTACGGATGATAGGATCCAGGCCGTGTAAACTTTGTATCTTTCCTGACCTTCTATGAGTAAGGATTTCGCTCGTTCTGGTGAACACCCCCCCCCCCCCCCCCCCCCCCCCCCCTCGCCCCCCCCCCCCCCCCCCCCCAATGATTTAACTCAGTAAAATATTACTTAAAGAGCTCTTATAATTATTTAAAATGACTGAGATATACGGGTGCAGTGCACTTAAAATGATTAAATAAACTATAAGTTTGTACGTTTACAGATAGCAAATTTAATAATCAATTATCGTTAACAAATGTAAAATAAATAAGGGTTGGGTGAATTTAGATAGATTCGTTTATAATGTCCTCAAAGTAATGGTCTCATTTGAAAAGTTGTTTTGATTTGAAAATAGAGAGTTCACTTGGCAGCTTTGTATGGGTACCTGGCTGCCAGTAAGAGGTTGGTTAGTTTCTGCTCCAGCCAATGCTTGTTCTTTGCAGGTTATCGACTGATTCACCCGTCACTGGTCAAATCTGGTGCCGCAATACGTTCCTCGTAGTATCGTGGAGTAATTGCGAAGATGGTCCAGCATTTATTAAGACCCATCTGCAGTAGGTGTTAGCTCTGACTACAGGCCACTTATCCACTCAATTGTTCCATAGATAGCACCACATATTGGTACCACCGATAGTATCATGAAATAAGAGAGGAACAAAAACCCTCTTGAGTATTGGGTTTTCATTCCACCATCCCATCTGCCTCAGAACTTTACCCTCTCTGAGCATTAATGTTAATCCCAGTGAGCAGAAAACATGCATTGCATTTGTATTAAACATGTTTACATTTACACATGCACTGGTTTAAAAGGTTAATATAATAATTATGTACATCATTCTATCATCATCCACTCCCTGCTCCATATGAATTTTGGGACTACCTCTGCTTTTGGTTCTCTATGAGAAACCCGCATTAAGTAGTCACCTGCTCTTGCAGGGGTGGTTCATGAAATCGTCATTCTATATGCTGAGGTTGCCAGCTCTGTATGACTTGGACATATGTTATGATTAAAATTCATAACGATTGTGTCGATATCATTAGGTAGCTCGACAGAGCTCCTTGTTTGTTTATTTTATACGGAGTCATTTATTAATACAGGAAGTGACGTCATTGCCTTGGTGTAGATTGGCAGACGTGAAAACTAGGAATGCAGAAGGCAGAGGTCGTCTGCAGGGACTTCGATGTGTGTGTGTGTCTTGGCGAGTGGACGCAAGTGTTTGAGCTCATGCAAATTATATATAATTGTTCTGCACACCTATGTTGTTCCATCACTAGTACATCAAGATCTTTTGTGAGGTGTATCTAGCTATCTTCGTAAAGGGAATATGGATTCTTAATGTCGAGTGAGACTGATATAATAAAACGTTCAAGATTCAAAAGGACAGTGTTCTAGATACGAACAGACTGTACAGAGTTATATCAACGACTGCATATGTTATGCCATTTGATATATTGGCTTTTATTATAATGCATGTAGAGCAGCGTTCAGCGTAAAAATAAACAGTATGTATTCTGTCCACTTTGCCTTTTCTGACTTTTCTGCTTCCATTCGATATTGCCTGTTCGCGGTGTCTACAGGTTCTACCCCAGCAGTGATCTTGGCCAGAGTAACCAGTCGGTTAAACTCACAAAGGGCTAAATTATAAGGCAAAATTCGGCCCACATCCAGATTGCTACAAGGCTCCAACCAGAAATGTTGTACTTTTACATTTAAAATGCGAAACCAATAGCATGCGTATTTTTCACTTTCTCTAGCTAGAAAATTCCTGCTTACCAAACGAACAAATACATGTATTGTTTACAATCACCATGTATGGTATCCTAGATTCCGTCTATTATCGATCATGTTTACTCTCACGTCTTCAAAATTTATCACATGTAATCTCTTCCAAGATGGATAATTATTTTTCTGACTTGTTCCAAACGATTATGACATACACTCATATGCATGTTTGTTTCAGTCAGTTTACTAAATACACTCTAAACAGAGCTATACCAGAATAATAAGAATTCCACTGAGTAAATCAGGATGGGGGCTTGAACGAGCTTAAATTAATAATTGCTTAATTCTTCATAAAAGGCGGCGGACAGATATAAGTAAACAATTGCCCTGCCAATGCAGCAATGTTCTAGACTTCGGAAATATCTTATGATAATAGCCTTGAGATAGTAGCATCATTATCCTTCGATCTACAACTCTGCCAAGAGTAATCTTGTGCGAAGGTAGACACCTTTGAAGACCCATATTAGATACTCTTGAGTTTTGGCCACGGTTGGACCACTACTGCAAAGTAGGGGAGGCAAATTCCGTGACATCCTCAAATTTGAAATAAGTTCAGCCTACATGTAACCTTTATCTCTTCCCGACGACATGATTCCTAAAATTCAATCATCAGAGCGGTGGAAAATTCAAACTAGATGATAGTTTCCCGAATATTCACTTTTTTCATGTTATATTTTCGCTTTCTTTAGAGCCCGGATTTTCCATTGCAACTGGTCCCGTGCAGGAGGCCTGCACCTGCCCATTTATGTGATCTTGCTGTGGTGGTTCTGTAGCAGCTCTTTTACATGATTAAGTTACTAGCCCTATGATAACCTGTCTTCAATGAAAGATCACGTTCCCATCTCACGCAGTTCTCCACCTCGAAGTGAATATTTGAAAGCTAACTGGTGAGTTTGTCACTGTTAACGCGGAAACATATCTTTGCTTCTGGTCATACCGGCATTTTAAACGATACCGGTGAGATCTAGTCTTTGTAGCCTCAAATTTCTTTCCTTTACCTCCCTGCCCGTCCTCCGTTACCTACAGATGGACCAGATCAACCTTTATGATCTACCAGACGACGGTATCTACATAATGACAGCACGTGCGCTAACATCTGCTGTAACAGTGTACCGACAATTTATCATCACAAGTGATGTACCCGTGTTGAAAAAAAAAAAATGCTTCATTTGCAATATAATCCCATGTGGAGAATGAGGACTAATGCTGAGAATGATGCACAGCTGGGAAGTTAGCCCACAGCTGTGATGTCAGAAAATAATTGTACTAGTGGTTCACATTGTTGGTTTAGCATCTGGTGCGTTTACCACTATTCGTGACTGTCAGTGTACACGGTTTCATCTTCGTTGTGTTTGTATAGTACACCAGTTTTCAGACAAACTCGGCTTTTCTAGGTTGTAATAACGTCAAATAAATGCATCACGATTAACAAGCGAACCTTTGTATCTGTCTACTAAATATGTTGAGTTAAATTAATGTTTCTGCCGTCAGATGCTATTGGAGGCGCACCCCCTCGGAGTATTTAAACGGATCTGAGAGCTTATCTTGAATTCTAGTGTAAGGCGACGAGACAAGCCTGAGACATATCTCAACTTTATGGGATAAATAGATGCTGTTATATAAAAGCGAAGGAAGCAGAGGAAGAAGAATGGGAAAAGCAGAAGTAGGAGAAGAAGGAAAATAATAATAAGAAGAAACAAAGAAAAGAGTCTTTAAAAACAGGAAACAAACTTGACCACGTGGTAAAGGAATGCCAGAAAAAAGGTGTGCAGCTAATGTTAAAGAAATGCTGCGATAATAAAGCTGGAAGCAAAAACACAAAACAACATTGCACAAGAACGAGAATTGTTTCTCCTGTTGACGCTTGACAATATCTAATGTTCCACATCCTTACTTCAATTTACCATCATTTCCATGTTAAACACAGATTTCTGGTACATATAATAACGGTCAATATGTCTAGTGGCATAGGCGATCATGTTACTGTCTCCAGCACTATTTATGAATTCTGTTGTTGACTTATGTCCATGCCATGATATCAAACTGTCTTGTAGCTTCTCTTTGTCGTAATAAAAGGGTATAGTATGCAAGATTAATGAGAGTGAAAGGGCAGAATGTTAGACGGGCCTGCGCGCCCAATTCTCAACCCTTCGAAAATAAAGTTCGTTCGTTCGTTCCTCTATCTCGTTGTCTTTCAACCGTTCCTGTTGTCACGATGTATCCCAGTATTCTTCTTCTCATAGCTTACCTAAATAAAGTAGATCTTTATAATTCTTCTAGGCGTCTTCACTGACATATTGTTAATAGAGAACTAAAGAATTTTCTGTTTAATTCTGTTTCAGAATGGACCTACACAGGACCTCTTGGTAAGAACATCAATAACTGCTCCTAGCATACTTCATAATTAGAGTAATATTAGACTAAAACTGTTTCTGTTATAGAACATAATTAGAGCCTGTTTAGACTATAACTGTTTCTGTTATAAAACATAATTAGAATAATATTGTACTATAACTGTTTTGCGTAGAGAACAACGTTTTCTTTTGCGCGGGGGTGGGGGGGGGGGGGGGGGTTATAGAACATAGAACAATTTTAGACTATAACTGTTTTTTGTATAGACCGCAGTTAGAACAATTTTAGACTTTAACTATTTTTACATGGAAAATAATTAGAAAAATTTTACACTGACTGTAACTGTTTTGGGTATAGAAATAGTGAGAACAATTTTAGATTGTAACTGATTGAACATAAAGAGAGCAATTTTAGATTATATTTGTTCCTGGTATAGAACATAATCAGAATAATAGGTACTTGTGTCTTTATTCACCCACAGATATAAATTGTTGAAATTTAGAATCCAAACGGAGCACCGTACTTTTTCTTAATTTTTTTTCTTAAATTCGCGCGAAAAATGTAACACTGTGTCTTCGCGCGGCAAATCTTATCGTGCCATTCAATCGCTGTACCTGCGAATTGCAAAATAGACTAATCCCGCGCAGGCAAATGTACGGAAGCCGGTGTGGTCATTGAATTTCAGAATGGGTGAACAAAGACACAAGAACCCAATACTCTATTAGCGGCCAAGTTTGGTTTTTTAACATAAAACTGATCAAAACAAAACAAAAACACATAATACACACACAACACAAACAACCAAACACAAAAAACACACAAACACCCCAAACACACACATACCACAACCCACAACCCACAAACCAAAACACACCAAACACACAACAAAAAACAAACATACAAAAAACACAAAAACACCACACTAAAAAACACAACAACCCCCCCAACACAACACACAAACCAAACACAAAAACCCAAATTAACAAAAAACAACAAACATCCAAACCAAACCAAAAAAAACAAATACAAAAAATACACACAAAAAACAAAAACCAAATACCACCCACAAAACAAAAAAAAAAAAAAACACCCACCAAAACAAACAAAACAAAAAACACCCCAACCAAAAAAAAAAAAACCCATAACCCAAAAAAAAAAAAAAAAAACCCAAAAACCAACCAAACAAACCCACATAAAACAAACAACAAACCCCCTAACCAAAACAAAAAACCCCAAAAACACAAACCCCCACAAAAAACCAAAAACAAACACATACCAAAAACAAAAAAAAACACCCAACCCCAACACACCCCATACCCACACCCACACACATACCCACACAAAACAAAAAAACAAAAAACAAAAAAACCACAACAAAATACACATACACAAACCAACAAACAAACAAAAACATCAAAACAAAACCACACACCAAAAAACCAATTAACACACAACCCCCAAAACCAACCACCCCCCAAAAACCAAACCCCACAAAAAAACAAAAACAACAAAAATACAAAAACAAAAAAAAAAAACCCCCCTTCCCAAAAAAAAAAAAACACCCAAAACCCAACAAAAACATAATACAAAAAAAAAACAAAAAACAAAAACCACAACAAAAACACAATCCATAAAACAAAAAACCCACCACAAAAACAAAAAAAATACCCAAAAAACAAAAACCAAACCCACATAACCCCCACCCAAACAAACAAAAAAAAACAAAACCACCAACACAAAAAACCCCCCCCCCCACAAAAACCCCAAAACAAACAAAAACCCCCCCAAACAAAAAAAAATAACATAACCACACAAACAAAAACACTCAACCAAACAACACCCCAACAAAAAAACACCCCCCCCACCAAAAAAAACAAAACCCACAAAACACAAAACCCCCAACAACCCCAAACCACCCTACCAACAAACCCCAACAAAAAAAAACACACAAACACCCCAAAACCCCCAACCCCCACAAACCACCCCAAAACCACACAAAAAACAAACCCAAAACAAAAACAAAAAACACACACCACCCCCAACATACCACAATCACAACCAAAACACAACACCAACCAACCCCCCCACCAAAACACCACAACAAAAAAAACCACACAAACAAAAACAAAAAACCACAAACCAAAAACAAAAAAAACACAAAACCCAAAAAACAAACCACCACACTCAACAACCCCACAAACACAAAACCACCCACACCAACACACCCCAACCCCCCAAAACACACCAAAAAACCCCAACCCAAAACCACACAAAAACCCACACCAACAACACAACCCCACAAAAACACCCCCACATCCACAAACCCCAAAAAATACACAACACAACACACCCCACAAACACCCCCACACCCCCACCCCACCCCCAACCCCCACAAAACCAATACCACAAAACAAAACCCCCAAACCCACCCCCCCAAAAAACCCAAAAAAAAAATACCACAAACAACCCCCCCCCCAAAACCCCCCACCACACACCCAACCCCCAACCAACCACCCCCAAAACCCCAAAAAACCCCCCCACCACACAACCCCCCCCATAAAACCCCCCAAAAACCCCCCCACCCCCCCCCCCCCCCCCCCCCCCCCAACCCCCCCCAACCCCAAAACAAAACCAAACCCACCCCCCCAAAACCACACCCCCCCCCCCAAAAACCCAAACACTCCCAAAAAACCCCCCCCCACCACCCACCCACACCCCCCAAACCCCA
Organism: Oreohelix idahoensis; assembly: GCA_024509875.1. Taxonomy (NCBI): domain Eukaryota; kingdom Metazoa; phylum Mollusca; class Gastropoda; order Stylommatophora; family Oreohelicidae; genus Oreohelix; species Oreohelix idahoensis. The sequence continues at coordinate 391,549 of JAMPIV010005803.1, forward strand.
AAAAAAAAAAACCCACCCAACCCACCCAAAACCCCCCCCACTTTACCAAACCACCAAACCCCCCACCCCACAAACCAACCACCAAACAAAAACCCCACCCAGTAAACACCAATCAACCAAAACCCCCACAACAAACCACCCCCCACCAAAAAAAAAAAACCACCCCCCCCCCCCCAAAAAAAACCCCCCCCCCCAACCCACCCCAACCCCACCCACCAACCCAACCCACCCCCCCCCCCCCAAAACCACAACCCCCCACAAAACCCCCACCCCCCCCCAACCCCCCCCCCCCCCCCCCCCCCCCAAAACCCCCACCCCCCCCCAAAAAAAAAAAAACCAAAACCAATCCCCCCCCCACAACCCACCCCAAACCCCCCCCCCCCCCCCCCCCCCCCTTCCCTTCCCCCCCCCCCCCCCCAACCCCACCCCCCACCCCCCCCCCCCCCCCCCCCAAACCACCCAAAACCCCCCCCAAACCCCCCCCCCCCCCAACCTAACCCCAACCCAAAAAACACCAACCCCCCAAAAAACCCCACCCAACAAACCCAAGGACCCCCCAAACCCCCAAACCCCCCAAAAAACTCCAACCCAAACCCCCCCCCCAAAAACCCCAAATACACCCCAAAAACCCCCCCCCCCCCCCCCACCCCCCCCCCCCAAAAAATACCCCACCCCCCCCCACCACCCACCCCAAAAACCATTAAAACCTAAACAAAACCCAAAACTCAAAACAAAAAAAAAAAAACCCCACAAAAACCCCATCCCCCCCCCCCAAACCCCAAACCCCAAACCCCAAAAACCCCCCCCCCCCCCCCCCCCAAACCCCCCCCCCAAACCCCAAACCCCCCCCCCCCAACAAAACCCCCCCAAACCCCCCCCACCCCCCCAAAAAACACCCCCCCCCCCCCACCAAAAACCCAAACCCCCCCCAAACCAACCCCCCCCCCCAAAAAAACACCCCCAAACCCCACCAACCCCCCCCCCCCCCCACCACCCCCCCCCCCCCCCCAACCCCCCCCCCCCAAACAACCACCCCCCCCCCCCCCCCAACCAACACCAACCCCCCCAACACTTCATCACCCCCCCCCCCCCCCCCCCCCCCCCACACCCCCCCCCAACCCCCCCAAACCCCCAACCCCACCCCCAACCCCCCCCCCCCCCCCCAAACCACCCCCCCCCCCCCAACAACCACCAACCCCCACCCCCCCCACAACCCCCCCCCACCCCCCCAAAACCACCCCATAACCCCCCCCCCCCCCCAACCCCCCCCCACCCCCCCCCCCCCCCCACCCCATCAAACCCCCCACCCCAAAACCAAACCCCCCCCCACAATCCCCAAAAAACCACAAACCACCCCCAACCAACACCCCCCCACACCCCCCCCCCCCAACCCCCCCCCCACCACCATTAACCCCCCAAAACCAAAACCCCCCCAAAATAACCAAAACCCCCCCCCACCCCCCCACATTACCACACCCCCCCCCCCACCCCCCCCCCAAACCCCCCCCAACCCCCCCCCACCCCACCCCCCACCCCAACCCAACCCACCCCCCCACCCCCCCCCCAACCACAACCACACCCCCCCACCCCCCCAAAATCACCCATCCCCCCCACAACCACCCCAACCCCCCCCCACCAACCACCCCCAACCACAAACAACAACCCCCACCCCGCCCCTGTGAGTAATCTTGTCTCCTGTTTCTCTCTCTCTCTCTCTCTCTCTCTCTCTCTCTCTCTCTCTCTCTCTCTCTCTCTCTCCTTGTGACTCGGTCTCTGTATTCCTTCTTCAGCTACGATTGCTTTGAGTGGTCTAACGGCGGTCACTGTAGAAGGCGGAGGGTTACCAGCTGGCACGTTCCGAGCCTTTCAGTTTCACTTCCACTGGGGCGACGTAGATGAGTTGGGTTCAGAACATCTTCTCAGCAGCACAGCATATCCAATGGAGGTATGACAAACAAGATGGCTTTAATACATAATTTAATGTTTGTCTACTCTATTTGATGGCATGTACTTTTCCCCTTTCACTAAAGGAAACAATCAGATCGCAAAAAAAAAAAAAAAGAAATAAAGTAAAAAAGGAAATAATAATAAAATAAATAAATCATTGAGTATATGGTTTTATGATAGTTTACTAAAATATTTTCTACTTACTTATGTAACGTATGATAAGTAATTTGTTATCCGTTTTCAGAGAATGCAATTTAAAAAAAACCATAAAGTAAACCATTATTACCTGTATACCCCTATAGTTTAGTTCGATAAAGTAAACAACTATTACCTGTATACACCTGTCGTTTAGTTCGACACAGTAAACAATTCTTACCTGTATACATCTGTAGCTTAGTTCGATAAAGTAAACAATTCTTACCTGTATTCAATAAAATAAACAATTTTTACCTGTATACACCTGTGCGAGTCAGCAGATGACGTAGTTAAGTCCAATCAGCGCACACTGAAAACTGGAAGGAAGTGGAAAGTGGATGAAGCTGTTGGTACTGCCCAAGAGTCGCTCAAGCTGAGGGAGGTAATGGGATACACACCGACGAATAAACGGGGATTTGGCCATGGTGACATCCGCTGGTAGTCCAAGGCATCAAACAGGGAACGCAGAGATATGGTAATTCAGGAGATACGAGGAGCGGAAAATGATAAGAGGATGCTAAAGGCGGTGCAGCAGGCCCAGCGAGGCCATTGGACTAAATGTGAAGTTAATGTTAATCAGAATCGACGTCACTGCACTCCGGGCAAACCCATAGGTGCTCATTCTCCCTCACCAAATGTCGAAGTGTATGATTGTTAATTGTTTCTGTTGCGCACTGGTTGTATACACGGCGGATGCGTTCTCTCATACGTCCATCCCTGCTGGTCTTACGTTTGATGCCAAATTCCAGCAGTCTTAGCCTTGATGATTCATCGATTGCAGTGTCATTCTCTAATAGACGAACATGAATTGCCCTCAGTATTTCTTCCTTGTCCATGGCCAATGCACCTGTTATGGGTGCCTTTGAAGCTAGTCTGTCAGCTCTTTCATGGGAAGGAACACTGCAAAGGTCCTTGACATGGAATGATATATCTATATATGGCACCTCTTAGACTCAGCTTCATTATCAGATCAAAGTATGACCTCTTGCCATCGTCCTTGAACCTTGTGAGATGGGGAATGTCTGATGATGCTCAGTGCTCCCTGTGTCATGAGAGGCAGACACTTGAACACGTGCTCGCATCTTGCAAAGTACGATTAGGGCAAGGGCGATACACATGGCGCCATAACAACGTGCTAAATGAGCTGGCTGCTACAATAGACCTGGCAAGGGTGAAGGCGAACAGCAAAGTCAGACCGAGCACTGCAAATACATACTTACTGAGAGCAGTAAAACAGCACATCCCAAACCGAGTAAATCAAGTAGCCGTTTACCATCTCTTCTTGACTGTGCAAATGACTGGAAGATGGCAGTAGACCTACCTGGGCTAGAGGCATATCCAGAGAGTATCAGAAGATCTCGAAGACGGCCATATATAGTGCTACATTCCTCATCATGGCACCATATTATAATGATTGAACTGACCGTGCCATTTGAATCCAGACTGGACGAGCAACACTCGTTCAAAGTGGCCAAGTACAATGATCTGGCTGCGGACTTGAGTCAGCTGCAACCAAGGGACCAGGCCAAGAGGTGAGAAGAAGACTCTGGGGATGTATAGAACACACACTGAGGTAATATAGAACACACACTGAGGTAATATAGAACACACACTGAGGTAATATAGAACACACACTGGGGTAATATAGAACACACACTGAGGTAATATAGAACATACACTGAGGTAATATAGAACACACACTGAGGTAATATAGAACATACACTGAGGTAATATAGAACATACACTGAGGTAATATAGAACACACACTGAGGTAGTATAGAACATACACTGAGGTAATATAGAACATACACTGAGGTAATATAGAACATACACTGAGGTCACGTGCTGACAGCATTACAAGGTTGTCCTTGTTCTGGAAGCCTAAGGTTAAGAGAGGTCAAGGGAGACAATAGAACTGAAGACAGACATGAAATGGTCAACCAAAACATGTAAAAACCTTGAGCTGATGGCACGTGACAGGAAGGCTTGGCAACTTTGCATACGTTTGTTATGGATGCCTATATTCCTGGGGAGGGGGGCCTGAAAGGTATTGAATGATTGAATGAAAACTGAAAAGTGTCATGAAACTTCCTATGTTTACCAGTCGTAGCGCCCTCTGGCGGCATAAGACTGTGATTCTGTATTATTAAACTTTATTGACAATGTGTAATTTAAAAGGACACAAAAATAGACAGTTTATTTACGTTTTGTTTCTTTGTTTTGTAATGTCATGTTTTGTTTTTGGGCTCTGGGTGTAATTATAGCTCGGTGGTGAATTTTCGTTATAGATCACTTGGTAAGGGTCTGATTAAACTAGGAAAGACAAGCTTGGGGTTGCGTCTAAAAAGTTTGGGAAACACTGAACCACAAAACCAGATTATTAGACAACGTTTGCAAGGTAGATAACCTTATTTATCCAAAGATTTCAGTAATGTTTGCAATTATCTACCTTTGCATCAGACACGTTGTCGTATACAGCAGTGCTCCGCAACCGGTGTGCCGCGGCACACTGGTGTGCCGCGAGTGTCTGACTGGTGTGCCGCGACACACTGAAAGAATTCCACATATAAAATTTTACAAATAATAAGTTACCATCACCCACCAATCTATGGGAGTTCTTCTTCTTCATTAGCCCTCAGACGTCTACCTTATCGTCACAGCGTGTGCTGTTCACTAGCCCAGCACTCTCCACAGAAAGTAGATAGCTACTGCCGGGCTCTCAGCAAATTCTTCAACTTGAGGTTGGCTGCGCAAAAACGGACGACCTCAACAGCCCTAGTTAAACAACAACAGCAACAACAATAACAACAACAACAGCAACAACAACAGAAATCACCGACCCAACACAAAAAATTAGGGAGCGTTGTCTTGTGGTTGCAGCGATTTTTTTTTTTAACATTTGCCTTATACAATCACTTATATAACTAGTCACCCCTACTAATAAAACTGGACCTAGTATAGTGAAATCTCTAACACTTTACTCCCTCTACGACAATGTCAGCTAGAGAACTACTATAACGGTTACCTTTTTCTCACGATGTTTACCGGGGCGCTTCTCTTGTCCTCACATGTTCAGTTTAGTTTGACTGTTATCTCTTTATATTTGTTATTATATTTCTTTGTTCATTAGCTCTTCTCCAGTATTATTCGTTTGTTATCTTACCTGTTTATAGGATTGTTAACAATTTTATGAAAAGCCACATCTTTATTACCTTCAATTATATTTGCATTTGGTTTTTTGTTTGTCCAGGACTCACTTCCATGCAATAATACTGGCTTTATTTAACACTACAGAACTTTTTTTTTTTTGGGTGTTCAGTGGCAAGAATGTGTTTTATATGATGGGCCTCAATTTATAGAATACGTTTTTTTTTGCTTGGCATATTCTGTTTTCAAATCTCAGTCATGCATTTACTGTTTGATGCAAATAGTATCCCTAAGTCGCCGAAAGAAATCGCCAGACATGGGCGGTATACCAGCAAAGGCTATTCAAGCCTGCGACTAGATAGGACTCAAATGGCTGAAAATAGTTCTTACTGTAGCGTGGGCAGAGAGAAGAGTACCAGAAGACTGACAACATGCCATAGTCATATCAGTCTGGAAAAAGAAGGTTAATAAAAGGGAATGTGACACATACAGAGGTATTTCACAACTACGTCACACAGGAGGAATGTGACACATACAGAGGTATTTCACAACTAAGTCACACAGGAGGAATGTGACACATACAGAGGTATTTCACAACTAAGTCACACAGGAGGAATGTGACACATACAGATGTATTTCACAACTAAGTCACACAGGAGGAATGTGACACATACAGAGGTATTTCACAACTACGTCACACAGGAGGAATGTGACACATACAGAGGTATTTCACAACTACGTCACACAGAAGGAATGTGACACATACAGAGGTATTTTACAACTGAGTCACACAGGAGGAATGTGACACATACAGAGGTATTTCACAACTACGTCACACAGGAGGAATGTGACACATACAGAGGTATTTCACAACTACATCACACAGGAGGAATGTGACACATATAGAGGTATTTCACAACTAAGTCACACAGGAGGAATGTGACACATACAGAGGTATTTCACAACTACGTCACACAGGAGGAATGTGACACTGTTGCTGAGTTATTTGCCGGTTGAAGATCATGCACTGAGTATGGTTACTTTAGTGATCTCTTGTTAATCGTGCTTTGTTTAGTATTACGCGAATTAGGGTGAAGGTGTTCATACAACTCAGTAGCATGGTATGAAGAAGTAGTTCATGTAACTTGAACTCAGCAACATTAATGAAGTAATTAATGCCTTCAGGTTGAGTCCGTAATATTTAATCACATGTACACACAGGATGATCATTTCAAATAGGAGCAGAACATAAGTCCGTATAAGTCATGCATAAATTAATCAATAACGTAGACTGCTGGTTTACGTGTCAATGTCCGTTTAAGGATACAATGCAGTATTGTCGTCAGAACATCACAGCTATATGCACGCGCAGCTAGACATGGCTACCTGCCGACAGTGAGACTGCGAGTCTGAATATTCATACGAATTTGACGATTATTCTCCTCCTTCTGAGGATTCTAGTTAAACACTAACCTCCGTAAGTTTCCTCTCATATAGAGTTCTAGGACTGACCCTGGTCCATCATAAATGCACATATAAATGGCTATATCATGCCATTGAATTGGAAGGTTAGAAAAACGCAGCTATTCAGCTTGGCGGTCAAGTAACAAAGGGTCGCGTCTCCTAGTTACCGACTGTGACCCAAACAACGCTAGACACGTCATAATCGATCGTGTATGGAGCGTTCAATAATTGAAACATCTATCGCAATATATTAAATGTCTTAACCTTTACAATTGCACGTCTGCTAACCTTTAGCAGACGGCGTTAATATCATATACCGTAACAATTCCTTGTACACCGGGGGGAAAAAAATCGATAGATTTTTTTTCAAGATTTATCCGACTTAACAATTTTTCAAAAAAAAAAATTTAACACAATCGTGACATATGGCCGACGATGTTCTGAGTAGAACCGTGTCGCGGTCATGTCAACTAACTATCTGTCATAGTCATCTAACATTAATCACATTATATGTCAATATTATACATATTATTATATCAACTAAATAAAATGTCCAATGTTAATAGTGAATGATAGAATTGAATTAAAGTAAGGTCTGTCGTATTAGTATGTCATATAGGAATTAATTTGACTAATTAAAATTAAATTAATTAATTAAACTAAGAGTTAAATTATTAAGATTCTAATGTAACGCGATGTTATGAGAGAAGAAAAGACAAAATAAGTGAGAAGAAATAGAAAGAAATTCGAATATAAGTTTAACTTAATTGGGTGTGTTAAGTGTTAGTGAATAATAACTATCTAATTTAACTAACTAAATAACGTATAGGTACATTAAAAAAAAATATTAATCTAATACTTGTGTGAGATTTATTTTCTCTTTTCATAATTTCTTCTTTTTATATTTCGTTCTCTTTTTTTGTTCTTTCATTTCATTTTTTTCTCACATTTCATTTTATTGATAATAATTCAATTAAGAAGTTAAGTTAACTAATTAATTAGTATAGGATATGATGATCCATCCGTAGTCCTGATCCTGATGAATTCTTTTAGACAAAGTGTTGAAACGTTTCCGTCGGACAGAAATGTCAATTATCCTAGGATCCAAGAATTAAGTGCACATAGGAAAATAAGTTCGACTTGTCGTCAGATATTGTTCCATGATTGTTCAACGAATATTCATATATTGTGTATGGACGTTAGACGAAGTTTCAATGTCAATATGTATACCTTGATTGTCTTTAGTTCCATTCTGTGATGCATATAGTGTTTATAAATATTAAATTGAAGGCAAGGTTAGTTCCCTTATAGTTGAAACTTCGTTCTATCCAATGTAGTGATGATTGACGTAGTTTAGGAATGTCAATGTTGATTATTCGTCGTCAATAGGATTACGTGACAACGCATCCGCCACATTTTTTTCAGTACCAGGAATATGTTCAATGGAGAATTTAAATGGCTGCAGGATGATTGCATATCTGGCGAGTTTTGGGCTCTTGTGGTTAGATCGACGCAAAGATGCTACAGCACGTTGGTCAGTTTGTATGGTGAATGGAGCACCAAGCAAGAACTTTTCCAGTTTAGTTATTGCCCATATAACTGATAAAAGTTCCTTGTCCACTGTGGAATACTTTGTTTCTGCCGGCTTTAGCTTTCTTGAAATATATAAGGTAGGATGTAGAACGCCATCATGGTTCTGGAGCAGGCATGCACCAATGCCGTAGTTACTAGCATCTGTCTGTAAGAAAAATCTTTTGGAAGCATCGGGAAGTCTTAAAATTGGTTCATGCGAGAACAAATTTATAATTTTGTTGAAAGTTTCATTGCATATACCAGTCCATGTCACCTTCACCGGCATGTCTTTTTTTAACAATGAAGACAATACAGCCGTGATGGATGACAAGTTTGGTATGAATCTACTGTAATATTGAACAAGTCCTAACAAACTCCTGACCTGTTTCTTCGTCTGAGGAACTGCTATGTTTAGAATTTTGGAGACTGTACTAGGTAACGTTCGGATATATCTCGATCCAATGATATGTCCCAAAAAGGTTATCTCATTACACGCGATCTGAACCTTTGTAGGTTTAGCAGTTAGATGATAATTCCTTAGAGTGTCGAAAACATATCTAAGTCCCGAAACATGTTCCTCAAACGACGAACTAAACAAGCATATGTCGTCAATATATGTAATAACGTCTGGTCTACCTGATAAAATTTGTCGCATCAGGCGAATGAAGGTAGCTGGCGCATTAACAAGCCCAAAAGGCATCACATTCCACTGGTATAGACCTTGTGGAGTGGAAAATGCGGTGTAGTACTTAGCCTTTTCGGTCAGTGGTATCTGCCAATAACCTTTAGTTAAGTCTATCTTACTAAATATAGTTGCGTTGGATAGACGTGGCAGTAAGTCGTCGATAAGTGGATGTGGTTCGCTGTCAACTATAGTCTTAGCATTTAATTTTCTATAGTCAACACATAGTCTGATGTTATTGTCCTTCTTCCGGACAATCACTAATGGAGAAGAGAATGGCGAATTACTAGTCTCAATGATTCCCAGAGACAACATCTGTTCAAGTTCCTTAGTAGTTTTAGCAAGGAAATGTAAAGGAACCGAATAGGGATGTACACGAATAGGTGTATCATCATTGAGAGTAATGTCATGACTGATAGCCGATGTTCGACCCGGGACGTCGGTCAACACATCTGGATAAGATTGTAATAGATTAGCAATCTGTAGACGCTGTTGCGGTGTAACCGTTGAAGAGATGGTTACATCCCGCCAAGATTCAGTAGGTTGAACTACTGGTACCGGTAACGGTAACTGTACCTCAGGAAAAGAAGATTCTTCTTCCTGGATGACGGATAAATTGGAATAATAACAAGTAGATACTGTGTTGTCATCTAGTTCATGAAAAATTGACTGTAAGTGTTCAGGACGTGTATGAAATTGCTTGAGCATGTTAATATGAAATATCTTTTTGTGTCCCTTGATATCTAAGACGTAATCAACGTCGGAAATTTTATCAATGACTTTGTAAGGACCATTCCAAGATATCAATAATTTATTGTTATTGTGAGGAAGTAACACATAAGTCTCATTGCCTGGGAATAATTGGCGTAATCGTCGAGACCTATTTTGTAGAGATCGAGCCTTAGCTTTTGCAGCCTCAGAAGAAGCTGTTGCCAACTGGCAAGACTCAATAATGTTCTTCCGAAGATTAATCACATACTCGTAAGATGACTGAGTGTCCTGAGTCATCTCCGCGTCAATTAATAAGTCTTTTATTAGTCCCATAGGACCTCTTGGGGGAGCACCAAAAACTAATTCAAAGGGAGAGAAGCCAGTTTGTTCATGCGGTACCTCCCGATAAGCAAATAGAACAGCTGGGAGTGCTCTGTCCCAGTCATGAGGGTGCTTAACAGTAACCTTATGTAGTAGTTGTTTAAGTGTACGGTTAAGTCTTTCAACCGCACTATTACTCATAGGATGATAAATACTACTTAAATTCCTATCAATGTTCTAAGTTTTCATGACTTCCTTCATGGTGTCAGATATGAACTGTGACCCATGGTCTGATAAAAGTTTTCTAGGAAACCCTATTCTAGAAAAGATGAGATGTAGTGCATCAGCTACATCTGTGGTAGTGGTGGTCTTTAATGAGATAGCTTCTGGCCATCGTGTGCACAAATCAATGCACGTAAGGACGAATCTATGTCCTCTGGCCGATGGTAGCAATGGACCAATAATATCTATGGCCATCTTGTCAAACGGTCTTACTGAGATATCGCAAGCCTGAATAGGCGCCGTGTGAAAAGCTCCACGTGCTTTCACTTCTTGGCATGTAGTACAGGAACGTACATACTGCGAAATATCTCTTGACACTGCTGGCCAAAAGAATGAAGACAGTACTCGAGATCGTGTTCGAGTATATCCCATATGTCCAGCACAATGTGAGTCATGTGCATGTTGAAGAATGTACCGTCTAAAAGTATACGGGACCATAACTTGTTGTTTCATTTGTGATTTGTCATTAAAACATCTAATCAATATGTCATTTTTAATAACAAACCAATGTTTGTTATTATTACCTGAGGATAGATTGTCAACTTTATCAACCAGCTTAAAAAATTTTTTTAAAGATTTATCCTCTTTTTGTTTGGTTGCAAATGTTTCCCTGTCAATAGGTGAATTGACTACAAACTCCTCTTGGTTGTCTGCATCCATTTTATTATCACTAAATTTCTCCACGAATTGAGTCTGCGCTCTAGTCGTCACGGCGTTTCCAGTGCATAGGTTATGTTTCTCCCATTCTATGATCTCATCTGGAGTACAATCTTTACTACCGTGTATACGACCAACCATCAGATCAGCTATAGGCTTTTTTAGCATACATACTTGGTCAATATATATATTATATTATTATGCCCTAGGCATCTCTTATAAATTGTAGTGCTAATTTCTTGGACTATCACTGCATAATTATGCAATGTCCCATATTAACCTTAAATGTCAGAAAAAATTAATTAAATTAAATTACAAGTGTATTATTGAATATAATGTTATATTATTAATGTAGTATTTAATATATATCATGAGTACAAACAAAACAATGATGCAACTAAAGGGTACAAACAATGTCAAGACGCAAACAAGACATTTTCACAATTAAAAATGAATTTATGAACTAAATAAAACAAGCGGAAGTGTCACACGGAAAACGAAGGGTCAAAGATTGACCCGAGGTCAACTGAATATGCAAAGTACACAAAAAAAATGACTGCAAAAATGATGACATCACAGGACTCATAACGGACGAACATTTAACAATCATAAAATAAATTGATAGTAAGAGTAGACTGGACGAAATAGTTAACGAACATGATACAAAACTGAATAAAAATGTGAACTTAGTACAAATAAAATACACCAGTTATCTACGGAACGGCACAGCTAACACAAATCGTCAAACGATAGCAGATCTGGACAGGTAGTCCAATGGCAAACCTCAATGGGGCTTCCAAAAATGCAATCGTTTAACTGCCCTAAGAAACGACCGAAATCAATTCAGGCATCGTGAGAGCCACATAATCTAATTTCGGTTCATCCTCCCTACCGCCCACTAATTAACAACACATTAAAACAACCCAAAAAATACATGAAACACATTCAGAAAAGACATGCCTATGCAGGCAAAAGGCATGGACTCAGTATTACTGTTTGCAATGACGACAGTATTAAAACAGCTAGACTTATCTTTTCCGTTGCTTAGATCAGTGCTAGAGGTCGTCAACAGCTAGGCTAATGCCCCTGACTGTCTGCTCCTGTAGTCCATATCGTGTGTTTGCTTCAATGGCTCATGTTTCCCCTGGTTAGGCTTAGAGAACGACTTTGGTTTCTCCGACAGTTCACCTACACGACTTTCGGTGACGTCACGTTGTTAGGCATTATAATGAGTAAGACGTCATCTTCGACTGGATCATGTGATCGAAACTTGATCGTAAATATTGTGATTAATCTGTGCGTAAGGAACAGAAGTTTGTTTCTTTTTTTCTGTCGTTCCCCGCATTCGGCCGCCACTTTGTTGCTGAGTTATTTGCCGGTTGAAGATCATGCACTGAGTATGGTTACTTTAGTGATCTCTTGTTAATCGTGCTTTGTTTAGTATTACGCGAATTAGGGTGAAGCGTTCATACAACTCAGTAGCATGGTATGAAGAAGTAATTAATGTAACTTGAACTCAGCAACATTAATGAAGTAATTAATGCCTTCAGGTTGAGTCCGTAATATTTAATCACATGTACACACAGGATGATCATTTCAAATAGGAGCAGAACATAAGTCCGTATAAGTCATGCATAAATTAATCAATAACGTAGACTGCTGGTTTACGTGTCAATGTCCGTTTAAGGATACAATGCAGTATTGTCGTCAGAACATCACAGCTATATGCACGCGCAGCTAGACATGGCTACCTGCCGACAGTGAGACTGCGAGTCTGAATATTCATACGAATTTGACGATTATTCTCCTCCTTCTGAGGATTCTAGTTAAACACTAACCTCCGTAAGTTTCCTCTCATATAGAGTTCTAGGACTGACCCTGGTCCATCATAAATGCACATATAAATGGCTATATCATGCCATTGAATTGGAAGGTTAGAAAAACGCAGCTATTCAGCTTGGCGGTCAAGTAACAAAGGGTCGCGTCTCCTAGTTACCGACTGTGACCCAAACAACGCTAGACACGTCATAATCGATCGTGTATGGAGCGTTCAATAATTGAAACATCTATCGCAATATATTAAATGTCTTAACCTTTACAACTGCACGTCTGCTAACCTTTAGCAGACGGCGTTAATATCATATACCGTAACAGACACATACAGAGGTATTTCACAACTACGTCACACAGGATAATTATATGCAAAAATACTTAAGCCAAGAATAAGACAGGAGAACCACAGGGAATGGGAGGTACTTTTGTTGACCTAGTTATGCGAAAGAACATCATGTATAACGCTCAACTAAATATAATATTTATAGACCAAGAAACTTCTTCCATAGAGTAGACAGAAATAAACTTTGGTCAGTACTAACAGACAATGGAATACAGGGGCAGCTATCAGATAATGTGAGAGGTCTGTACCGTACATGCATTAAGTGTAGTGGGAACAAATGATAGACTGAGTGAAGCATTTGATATACCCACAGGGTTTCAACAAGGCTGTGTGCTATCACTATTACTATTCAATGTTTATATGGACACAAACAAATAACAAGCGAACCCAGAAGATGTAGAAGACACAGAAAGTGAACAATATGACCCACTGAATGAGTTACTTTTTTGTAGACAACCAAAGTCTAATGTCTGAAGATGAAAACAAACTGCTACAACATACGTTTGTAATTAATTCAACCTGTGGAAGATGAAGCATGAAGATCAAACACACCAAAGACAGAAACTATGAAGATTAGCAGATGGCCAAGCTCATTTAACATACGACATGTTAACAACATCAGGCTTAAGCAGGTTTCTGAGTTCAAATATCTAGCAAGCATTTTTTTACTGACAATGGAAGACTTGCGCAGCGGATTGATCAACCGCTTGCTTGTCACATTGATTACGGAAACAACAATTAATATTCTGTTGTACCAATAAACGCCTTTAGGCGTAACGGAACAACGGATAATTTCTTGTTGCCCTAAGACGCCGCAAGGCGTAATGGCCACTGACTGCTTGGTCGGTCTTTGGCTAAGGACGGAAGAAGAAGAAGAATGGAAGACTTGGCAGATAAACTGAAACAAGATGTCAAAAAGCCAGTGAAATAACTTACCAACTGTCACCACTACCCAAACATCACAACTACTCAAACATCACAACATCAGTATGGAAACTAAATGACAGCCGACAAATAGTATATTCTTTACAACTCTTTGCTATCAGTGCCAAACATGGTCCCTCACAAAAGACATGAAGGAAAATCACATCCTGTGAGATGAGATGTTTAAGAAAAGCCATTAACGTTACCAGGCGAGACAGATAGAGAAATGATGACATCAGAAACATTTTAGGAACTACGTAATGTATCAATTATATAGTGAGAGAGACAGAAACTTAAGTGATTTGTCTATCTCACGAGAATGGAGTCCGATAAACTACCACTACCCACCTACAGCAGCAAAACATCCGATTTCAGGGAATGAGGAAAACCAAGAGACAGGTGGATAGACAACATCACAGACACCCTACAACAACACGGGGAAGACTAAGAGACAGATGGATAGACAACATCACAGACACCCTACAACAACACGGGGAAGACTAAGAGACAGAAGGATAGACATCACAGACATCATACAACAACACAGGGAAGACAAAGAGACAGATGGATAGACAACATCACAGACACCCTACAACAACACGGGGAAGACTAAGAGACAGATGGATAGACAACATCACAGACATCCTACAACAACACAGGGAAGACAAAGAGACATATGAATAGACAACATCACAGACATCCTACAACAACACGGGGAAGACTAAGAGACAGATGGATAGACAACATCACAGACATCCTACAACAACACAGGGAAGACTAAGAGACAGGTGGATAGACATTACAGACATCCTACAACAACACAGGGAAGACTAAGAGACAAATGGATAGACAACATCACAGACATCATACATCAACACGGGCTGACAGACATCACCGTGATATACTTGACTCCTAAACAGAAACGTCAGCTCCCTATGAAACCTCAGGACAATGACTCTGAAGATATAGGTCAAGTATCTCGCATAAGTATTTGACATTTTATTTATTTGTTAATATTGTTTCATTATTATAATACGAGCAAGTATACTCGTCCACACAATGACGGGAGAAGAGTTAAAGACAACTTCATAACATTTCAGCATCTGTAAAATATTTACAAAATCTTGCTTAGAACTAACTTTGCTGATTTTGACTTTTTTTTCTAAATTTTTGTCACGTAAAGTTTTGAAAACGAAATTTAATTTTTGTCTACTTCTTCTCAAGGGAGGTCACTTTTTTTCTTTTTGCTGCTAAACACATCATCAGATAGATGTAATAATAAGGCATTTTGTTAATAATTTTTCCACTGATTATTTTTAAATGCAGTGATCGCACAATTGTTTGTTTTTAGAAACGACAAAAAAATAACCTTCCGTTCAAACATCCATGATTTAGTTTGTTTTAAGAATAACAAGCCACATGAAATTATCAATGTTTACCGCTCATGCAGCAGTGACGCCCTGGAACATCATTATATTGTGTTCTCATTATCAACAAATAACACTCGTTTTAATTATTTTCAGCTGCATATCGTATATTTCAACACTAAGTATGTGAATCCAGCAGTGGCATTAAACAAAGAGGATGGCTTAACTGTTCTGGGTTTCTTCTACGAGGTAACTATACATTAACGTAAATGTCATGAATATGGCCACACGGCAAACTCATAATACATATTCGTGGAGGATTACGATGTTGATGTTGGATAGTATAGGCACTTAAGAAACCAACTGATAAAAACACAAATCTAGGGAGACCGACCAACACATGGAGGAGGGAATAGAAGACAGACATGAAAGGGATAGACCTGAAACGGATGGTAAAGGACTCGAAGATATAGACTGAGTGTTTTAAATCCTACACTGCAGAGGGAGCCGAAGGCGTAATGCATGAATGGGTGAAATCCTCAACCAACCAATAGTTAACATCATTTAATCGATCATGTTGATTAGTACAGGACGTGTAGCACGATTAGAGACTAGCAAAAATACGATAAAGACACGTTGAACAAATTGTGGACGCCAAACTAGCGGGTAGTGGAATAAATAAGATGGATGTAAACTACAGTGCCCAAGTAGCATACGCCTTGAATTAAAATGCATGCCAAATCCTCCTGTCACATTCAATCAGGTCAAGGTCTTTTCTCTTCCTTTTCACTTATGTCTCCAGTTGTCTTCTCTACGTGTCATTCGATGGGAGCCGCTGCTACTTTTACCATGGAGATTTCAGAACAAGGACTGCCTGGTAATGCTATCGACAGGTCTGCTCAGTGTGTGTCCTATCTATCTCCAGCGCTTTCTTCTCATTTCTTGTTCCATTGGCACTTGTATAGTTATGTCATCAGTTCCACTTTAGTGATCGTGTCATCCACTTTCATCTTTCTATTCTACGGCAATCATCCATTTGTGAACGTATGTAGCTTTGTGGTTATTGTTTTTTTTTTGTGCTCCATATTTCAAACATATACAATAGGTCTCTGACTGGGCATTTGAAATGAATATTCTAATGTGTGTGTTGTACGTGGTTTCTATGTTTCCATATATTTCACAATGAAAAGAATATTCTAATGTGTGTGTTGTACGTGGTTTCTATGTTTCCATATATTTCACAATGAAAAGAATATTCTAATGTGTGTGTTGTACGTGGTTTCTATGTTTCCATATATTTCACAATGAAATGAATATTCTAATGTGTGTGGTGTACGTGGTTTCTATGTTTCCATATATTTCACAATGAAATGAAAGCTCTTCTAGCCTTTTGTAATTTTATTTTGATATCATTTTCTGTCCCTCCAGCTGTGCCTGTATTGTTGCCAAGCTATATTTGTATGATTCTACAATGTTGTTGCGGTATTTCCTTCCAGTACAATCTTGCTATTGTTTCTTGCAATGTGTCCTCTCTTTATCTACGCCTTCTCCCTTGCATTACTTTTTATTGTTCACTCTCACCGTAATAACGTAGACTCATTCATCGTTGGTTCACTACAGAACTTTCTCATGACTAGGTCTAATCATAATTGGCTATTTGCTCAGCTAAGTCTTTTTTTGTGTTCTAAATTGTTTTTTTTTTTTTAACTTTTGAGGTCTCTGAAGAGGACAACATAAACTATAATGGAATCATAAACAAGCTGCCTTTCATCCAACAATCAGGTTTGTATTCGTTCATTCACTCACTCACTCACCCACTCACTCACCCACTCACTCACTCACTCACTCACTCACTCACTCACTCACTCACTCACTCACTCACTCACTCACTCACTCACCCACTCACCCACTCACCCACTCACTCACCCACTCACTCACTCACTCACCCACTCACTCACTCACCCACTCACTCACTCACCCACCCACTCACTCACTCACTCACCCACTCACTCACTCACCCACTCACCCACTCACTCACTCACTCACCCACTCACTCACTCACCCACCCACTCACTCACTCACTCACTCACCCACTCACTCACCCACTCATTCACTCACTCACCCACTCACTCACTCACCCACTCACTCACCCACTCACTCACCCACTAACTCACTCACTCATTTATTTATTCATACATTAATACATACATTCATTGACTCATTCAATCATTCGTTTACTCATACATTAACTAATTAATTCAATCATTAAATCATTCGTTCTGTGATAGGGTGGGCGAGAAATGATGATGCTGTTGTGATATGTGATCACTTTCTTGCACACTCGCATCCGACCCGAACAACAATAAAACTCTTGATTCTAAGGCAGTAGCTGTATTTATTCATACAACCCTTTCAGTGACCCAAACCCACAAAGCAAACGAATGAACAAACATTAAACAAGTAAGCAAACAAACCAAACACCCAGCCAGTGCCCAATCGCTAATCTGAAATGCAAACAAAGCACTGACTAATTAAAATCATGATAGTTAAATAATGAGAAAAACCATGCTCTCATCTGGCAAACTGTCCTTCCACGCACCTGGAACATTAAACTATTACACACTGTCACGAAGTGGTTTTTCAGTTTATTAGAGTTTGCCCGAATGAAAGCAAGACCCTAGTATGAGAAAGTCTGAGAAGATAGAATTAGATGAAAATTGACATGCCTGTGGACAGATGAAACTATTGGCTCAAGGGATAGAACCAGGATTTGCCTCTCCCCTTGCCGCTTCGTGACTTCAAAAAGGCTATAATCTCACCCTCCTCTGACTACCTTTAAATACAAGGAGATAAGGTGTATAAAAACGACCACAGACACCACTATGCAGACGACATAAAGTACTTATAGTAAAGAGTAGAAGCTGATCCAGTGTACAGTAAATATCTATTTATTTACAGAATAAAACATTAAATTTTCAGGATACATCAAATCATAAAAAAATAGCGTGCAATGTTGCACTGGTCTGAAAAGCAACGTAACAATTAAATTGATAGACACTAGACAAAAACCAAAAAAAAAACCCCAATCACATTCACTCTTTCTGTCACCCTGCTGAGGAACAATAAAAGTGGTTAGTGATTTAAACTACTCTGATCTTGTAAGGCTGTCAACTTTAGCCTCCACTCTCTAATACCAATAAGGTGTCTACTGTCTCAGTCCGGTTGACTCTTCCTCAACGAACGTCTACACAGCTTTCCACTTGTTAGGCGATATGCGCCGCTATCTAACACCACTGGAAATGCTACAAATAATAGACTTGGAGTAACACAATGGCTCAGTGTCTATCCGTCGAGTGGATACTGAACAGACCCTACTGGTCCTGTCTATTTTCTCCCTCCTCTCTCTCTCCCTCTCTCCTTCTTGATCTCAGTGTCTCTCTAATACTCGACGACTGATGATGCGGCGTCTCCGTTATTACGCTCTTCTCTCGTTTCTTTCAAGACCCAGGTATGGTAACCCTCTCACCTGTTCCTGAATCTGGGGAGGATGATGATGAAGTTCTGGCGTCAAGCATGAGGTACTTGATTAACTGTCGACAAACTTCTCTGCTGCTGAATAGCTTCCCTTTTTTAACCCGCTCCGGAGTTAGAGGAAAAACACAGCTTTGATTTCCGGCTGTACGCAATTGAAACCAGTCTCGCTGAAGAATTGAACTTCACTGCAATATACCGTTTAGGTTATGTTCTTTTGCTCCTGACGATAACTCGAGTACTTTGACCCTGAGATATGTCTTTTTGCCGTGGATAATTGTATTTGACAAAATTATGCTCCCCCACTGTTTCGCCGTGACTCGCTGAAATTAAAAGAAAATGCGTCTATTGTATAACAATCCCAACATAACGCTTCTCTAACCCATTAATCTTTATAACTCCCTTACTCAGTACTTCACTCGTCATGTACAACAATACATAAAATAATATTACCCACGTGGCACCTAAATCTCTCTCCTCCCACTCCCCTTCTCTTCAACTTAAATCTGCCAGGTAGGTAAACCAAAAACCTCCCGACCTGTCTGACATATTACGTGGCTAACCACGTGTCCCAACATTACAGCTAGGAAACTTCTTTGTCTGAAATCCCGTGTCCTCCTTTTTTTAACATCACCTATGAGGTTTCCTACTTACTCCAAAATTAAAGGAAATCTCGCTATAGGAATAGTTTACTCCTCTAAGCAGTATAACATACATCTTTACTCTCCGACTGCATTTCTTACATTTAAGGCATAATAAAATTTAGTACACACAATCGATTCCCAATAAAATTACATTTGTAAATACACAGGAATAAATGGTGGTTCTACACAACATACTACAAATATGAGCACACGTGCATCTCATAACTTCACACGCTCCTATCTACAGCCAAAATTATAGAAAGAATAAGCACACTGTTGCATTTACATCGTTCTTCAAAGATGATAATGGATGGCACTATCATTTTAAAACTTAAAAGTTAATGTCCCCGAAGAAATTAACTACGGGCGAAATTCTCAAAAACCCACTAATAAGTAAAACGATATCAAAATTACTACATACCGATTATCGCTGTTTTTCCCCACAGTGGAGACGATAAATCGAAGTCAACCGGCAGGCAATATTTCTTCAGAGAGACTTGCCCGCCGTTTAACTGGCAATTTATACACACCGGGGCCACCCCCGCGTGTTCTCTCCTACGCATACCATAGTTTTCCCTCGGACCAATGGAAACGCTAGAAAAGTAAAAATAACTACGAGCTACGCCAATCAAATTTGAAAACAACGCGACCGCGTGTCCAAAAATTGCATCACGTCCACGTGCGTTTCTGACGCGTCATACAGGCGTGCCAGAAAAATAGCGATTTCCGTAAACAACGAAAAATCGCGGAAAATCAGAAGAAAGAAAAACTGGTCGAGTGTAAAGTTAATCTACCATCATAAAACGACCCCATTTAATTATCTACCCAAAAATACCAACCACGATATATATACAAATGAGAAGAAAAAAATGATGAAAATTCAAAAATAGAACCGCAGAATCGGGCCGGTTGAAGGACAGAATTACAGTGCAGCATCACATAAGTCCCCCCTTTGAAGTGCGGGAATCCGTACTAAATCACTGAAATCTCTGGGTTTCATACTGGCCCGTATCTAGATCTACATCCCGATTTAATCACTGTCATAATTATGATTGTCATAGAGGCCCCTCTCCATATCCTTGAAAATCTGTGCAAGCACTGGATTGGGAGGGCCACGCCTGGTGATTTCCTCCTGGCGACTGCAACCTGACTGGTCGCCCTTCCTCCTCCCTCTCATGTGTTACTTTCGCCCACGAATTTTCCTGGCAGCGCGTGGTAAATAATGATTACCAAATGGTGCAGCTTCCCAGTGTTTTGAAACAGACTGACTGGCTTGGCCAGACATCGCCGTAACAGGACGTAACTGTTTGCCGTTGACTGAAGAACCGTGAACATGTTCCTTCTTGTCAGTATTTCCCTCCCATGAGGGATTTAATACCATCGGGGGCCTAATTCTCGACGAAAAGGAAGGTACTTCTGAAGTAAGAGGCGTCATCACCGTTTGGTCATTAGGCTGAACAGGGCTGACATGCAAATATACCTCTGTAGATAACATTCCCCTGTCTTTAGAGGCTCCCATCCTCTTCATCGCAAGACAAGGATGTTTGAGCTCCCGTGGGGCTCCGTGAATTTGGGGCTTTCCCCTTTCACTTCTCTGGCCTGCAGTAGGCCCCCTTGCATTAGCAAGGATCGGTGTGGTTGGGTTTCCCAAAACTAAGTATGGGCTTCCCAGGATGAAATCATGTGCTGGCTGTGCCATTACAGCTGCCTTGATTGTGCCAGACACAAACTTGCGTTTCACCTCAATATTGGCTACGGGCAACCGCTGTGAGATACCTCTTCTCAAAATGCCACCAATCTCAACTATTTCTCCGGTCCACTGCCCGGGTTTCACCAAATGACGAGCGATGATACTGGGGTATGTAAGCCCGCTGTCAAACAAACACGTAGTGGCCGTCCCATTCACTACGGCTGGTCCACTAATAGAGAACAACTTCTCTGACTGGACAGGTTCCCACTTATTCCCTCTGGTCACTCTCACCGGCCTTAAACAAGCTGCATGATGAGCTGGGGGTTTGTTCATACACCTTGATGTCCAGTGGGAAGTCGTGCGACAATTCCGACAGTACCTCTCATTATCTCCCCTGTTCCTAGAGGGTTCGTGAGATGTTGTTGGCTGTGCTCTGTTATGCGGCTGGGGGCGCAGGTTATAACCAGAATGAGTGTTAAACTCTTTCTTTGTGTGTAGTTGTTAACTCATACTGGCTACTAGTTGTTGAATCATGCTTTATTTGCTAAATGATGTGAATGTCCACCAGTGGATAAATGTAGATGTTGGGACTGGTGTAGTAAAGTGTAACGATTGTCAACTCATCAAACCCAGCACAGTTTTGGTCATACAGGTCATCTTGTCCTGGAACGTGATGAGGCTCCGACAAGAATGTGAGTGTAAGCAATGAGTGTGTATCTGAATGTCAGTACGCGAATGGTAGAATGATTCGATAGAGTTGACAGGTTGGTAGTACATCACTCATACTCACACTGTTCGAATTCAAGAAGTACTGGAACTACGGTGGTCTTTTTATAACATTTAATGGGACGCACACTTGGACAGTACGTGTATGGTTACAGGAACAAATGTCGACATAGACAGCATAATGTTGATCACAGGAATATCATCTTAAGTTAGCATTCATGCTTGGCAAATATCATAATGGAGCATTCGTAAATAAGCATTCAGCGTTCCATCATGTAAATCATCTGGCTTTACTGACTGGGCACGTCAGACCATAACCAATACATAGGAAGGCTCCTAGACCTAACCTCGTCTAGCGAATATTCCTTCACGTAAAGTTCAATATATATATATTTCATAATATAGGAATCCCAGACATGGTTTCTCACATGTAGCAGTGATCTCTTGGTTCATCGAGCGATAGTACAGGCATCCCTTTTTCTCACTCGATAAATACAAAGTATATGAATTTCAACATGGCTGTTCTCTCTCTCGTGAGCTTCACTCACTATAGAATATAGACCAAAATTAGTCATTCATTAAATGTCCTCATTTCTTCATAGGTTCTCTCATAGAGGTAATTGAATAATATCATACAATCCAGTGCTGATACATAGGAATGTCTTCTTCCTTTGAATGGATATTCTTTTTAAAAGTACCACTGTGCATCTGCTTATCAACAACGATGGCGAAGCCCAAGTTCATAATAAATTGTGGTTTTACCTTTTTATGCGAAATATAACTTTGCCATTCCTTGGCAAAAGAGAATAAACACTGGGGTAAAGTACATACAACATGTCTAAATGATTATCACTTTTCCCCATCCATATATAGATCACTATTTCGGCAAAAAGCCTGCTACAACAAAACTCGGCATCCTCACAGGATGACAGCCATGGATCACACCCCTTGCTAGCGATACTTCCGCTGCATAGCCTTTGACCTTTTCTAGCGACAACCAAATTAGTTCGACTTAGAAATGCAAAGATATCCATATATAAGACAGACTCGTCCTACTCATACAAACACTACGTATAAATTCAGGCCATAGATATACTGAAGCAAGAACAATCTATTCCTACCCAGCCACAGAATAAATCGCAGTAGGCCTAGAGTCGTCTGCGGAGTCCGATCGAAGATGACAGAACTATTTTCAAGGGAAGCAACCCAAAAATGACTTCTCCTTAAGCACTTAAAAAGGAAATACTTTGCTTACAAAATATTTGCGAACATAATAAGAATATAAATGTATTATATTGCAAGATAGTAAAAATTGCCCTTTACAGTCTTACCACACCTCCCGGGAAAAAAAAAAAATAAAATTTTTTTTTTTTTTAAATACATCTAGGAGCACCGTAGAATAGGCTCACAACGCAAGAATACTGCGCAGATGAAAATATCAGGAATAACTATAATTCCTAATATGACTGGTGAGAATATATATCTCAAAATCTGAGAGAAATTGTTTCCCTACGAATAAATGTTTCCAGGAAGGTGTGATGTACGTATAATACAATTCTGGTAATTATACAATGCATACCAAAAATTCACACTACAATCTTAAATTTATGATTTATGAAGAAACAATCATCAAAGAACAGCGGTGAATTAACATCAATGAACCGCTAAGTAGCGATACCATCATTCTATTATTAAATTACAAATGTGTATCTTAGTAAAGAAACAAAAAATAACTGTTGTAAAGTTATACATAATAAAAAGATCCAATATTTAACAGTTAAGTGGCATCATGTGGGCATCTGGACAGAATGTCCGCCATCACATTTTCTGAACCACGGATAGCTCGTACCGAAAAATGAAAAGGTTGAAGAGCGATTGCGTATCGAGTTGATCTCGAGCTCTTCAAGTTTTTACTTTGGATAGCCGTAAGAGCTTTTTGGTCAGTTTCCACTACGAAATGCGCGCCCAGAAGGAATCTTTGGAGTTTGAGAATTGACCAAACCATTGCCAATAATTCACGGTCTAAAACCGAGTAATTCCTTTCTGCAGCATTAAGTTTTCTGGATATGTACATTACAGGATGCAGAGTTCCAGAGTACTCTTGCATTAGTGCCGCTCCAATCCCAGTGGATGAAGCGTCACTACGAAGAACAAATGTCTTATCTGTTGTAGGTAACACTAAAATAGGTGGTGATGAAAACATAGTTTTGATCTTCTCTAGTGAAGATTGGCATTCATGAGACCAGTGAACCATGTTAGGCGACCCTTTCTTTAATAGTGTAGAGAGAGGTGCCATGATAGAGGACAGATTCGGAATGAAACGTCCATAAAATTGTATGAGACCTAAAAGACTTCGCACTTGCTTTTTAGTCCTAGGGATAGAGATGTTAAGTATCTTAGTGATATTATGGTCTTCTGTCTTCAAGAAACCGTGACCTACTCGATGGCCTAAGAAAGCAATTTCGCTAAAGCCAATACAAGCTTTAGATGGTTTTGCTGTCAGGTTATACTCACGCAGAGTTGATAATAATTCAACTAATCCTGAATAGTGATCTTCCCAAGTATCGCTGAAAAGACAGATGTCGTCTAGATAAGCAATGACATCTGACCGATACGATAGGATTCGACGCATCATGCGTACAAATGTAGCTGGTGCGTTCATAAGGCCGAAAGGCATAAAATTCCATTGGAAAAGGCCTCTGGGAGTAGAGAAAGCGGTAAGAGGTTTGGCGCGTTCGGATAATGGAACTTGCCAATATCCTTTAGACAAATCAAGTTTAGTGAAAAAATGCGATTTAGAAAGACGAGTAAGTAACTCTTCTAGTAAAGGCATAGGTTCAGCATCGAACTTCGTAACTTGATTCAATTTGCGATAGTCAACGCAAAGACGTATGTTATTGTCTTTTTTTCGAACAATAACCATCGGCGAAGAATATGCAGAAGTGGATGGTTCGATTATTTGTAAATCTATCATTTCATCCAACTCCTTTTCAACCTGTGTTTGGAAATGTATAGGGATAGGATAAGGCCTAACCCTAATTGGAGTATGTTCAGTTAGAACAATGTCATGCTCAATGACATGAGTTTGTCCAGGGATGTCAGTGAGGACATCCTGAAATGTTTGTAACATAGACGAAACTTGTCGCCGTTCTCCTAGAGACAAATCAGGAGAAACAGTAACGTCTTTCCATGATTCACTAGAATGAAGTGGGATCATTGGAAGCGGGAGATTAACATCCGAAAAACTTGTTTCCTCATCCTGTATTACAGACAGTGATGAGTAATGACCATGTTTGACATGAGAATCGTCCGTTGCCTGGAAAATAGGCTGTAGATAGTCAGGACGTTCATGGAACTCCGTAAGCATATTGATGTGGAAGGTTTTATGCTTCCCGTTAATATCGACGATGTAGTCAACATCTGAAATTTTCGATATTATATCGTACGGACCTTTCCAACTAATAAGGAGTCTATTTTCACGACAAGGTAGCAAAACAAATGCTTTGTCACCAGGACAAAGTTGTCGTAAAGTTCTCTTCTTATTAGCAAATTGTCTTGCCTTCTGCTTAGCAAACTCAGAAGAGGACGTTGCCAATTTGCATGCTTCGATAATCTTTTGTCTCAGCGCGATGACATACTCGTAAGAAGATTTTGTGTCATCGTCAATATTGTCAGCTGTTATAAGATCATGCAGCAAAGACATTGGGCCGCGCGGTCGCGCGCCAAAGACAAGTTCAAAGGGCGAAAACCCTGTATGTTCATTGGGGACCTCTCTGTACGCGAAGAGGGCCGCGGGTAAAACCCTATCCCAATCCTGAGGATGATCCTCAGTTATCTTCCCTAATAAGTTCTTAAGTGTTCTATTTAGTCGCTCGACCATCCCATTGGACATAGGATGATAGATGCTACTCAAAGATCTCTCTATCTGTAGAGTAGACATTACTTGAGACATGGTATCCGATATCAGTTGGGTGCCATGATCTGATAATATTTCTCCGGGGAATCCCAGCCGAGAAAATATAAGCCAAAGAGCATCTGCAATGTCAGCGGTAGTAATGCTCTTTAGAGGGATAGCCTCTGGCCAACGTGTGCACATGTCTACACACGTTAAGATAAACTGATGTCCTCTAGCAGATTTGATCTTGAATGGACCAATGATGTCTATCGCCATTTTCTGGAATGGACGAATAGGAATATCTGCAGCCTGAATAGGCGCAGCATGACGAGGACCTTTGGATTTGACTTCTTGACATACTTTACAGGATCGACAATAGATCCGTATGTCCTTGTTCACAAAAGGCCAAAAGAAAGCCGCAAGAACTCTTGACTTTGTACGGGAAAAACCCATGTGACCAGCACACTGAGAGTCGTGTGCATGTTGTAAGATCTTAACTCTCAAATTCTTGGGTACAAGAATCTGAGAATGACTTGACTTAGTGGAGTCTTGCACCATACGTACAAGTACGCCATTCTTCATTGTAATCCAAGATTTACAATTTGAATCTTTATTCGGATCACCTTTTGTTACAAGAGTGAAGAATTTCTTAAGAGTCGGATCTTCTTCTTGTTGTTTTATAAACGAGTCACGAGAAATTACCAAGGGATCATCTTGGTTATGCACTTCATTATCTTCAACAGATGAAGTTTCAGGCATATTGAGAGCTTGAGCTCTAGTGACTACTGCATTAGCAGATTGCATATTTTGATTTTCCCAAACGGAAATTTGCTCCGGAGTACATTCTTTGACTCCGTGAATGCGACCGATGATAAGATCAGCGATCGGATCCGGCAAAAGACATGCGTGTACATCTCCTGTGAAGAAAGGAGTAGCAATCCTAATGATAGCGGTAGAGTATTTCTCTATGGTGCCGCCAAATGTTACGCATTTGACTACTTTGCCTGTAGAATGAGAAGGATCTATGAGTGACTGCCTAACCCCAATAGTTGTGCATCCAGAATCAAAAAGTACTGAGACTGGATTGTCATTTACTAAACCTTTGTGTAAGACAAGAGAACCTCTCCCATCATGCGCGATTGACGCAGGAAGAGCGGGAAGAGGATGGCCACAGCTTAAAGTAGACACTGTGGTTGGCTCAAATAATGTTTTGCATTGGGGGCACTGAGATGCTCTCCCAAAATCAAAAGCGGCACATGCCATATTATTAGAGTCATCATTATCTTTATTTTGTTTATAGGCTTCGTGGGACTCTTGCTGTGCAGAGTTCGCCTGGTAATGAGCTTTATGTTTTTTGAATTGTGCTCTACCTCTGTTATTATTGCCTCTGTACTTATCATTGTTTCCACTATTATAACCTCTACTCGGGTTTGAATCATAGCTCCTTTGGTTACTATCATCATATTCATTATAATGAGTATCTCGGTAATTATGATCCTGTTGTCTCCATGAAGGAAAACTTGGATAGTTTCTAGAATGACTTCCTTTGCGAAAGTTCCTGTAATTATGACCACCCCTGAATCGAGGGCTGTCAGCTCTTCTCCAGGTATTCGAAGAAGAACCCTGAAATGATTGGTTACCTTGGTTCTGATAACTGTAATAGTTACCTTTTTTATTAAACCTATTTTGAGGTCCTTGGAATTTGTGAGAGTGATTAGGGTTGTATGGTGTTGCAGAAGCAACTGGCATACCTTCTTTAACCTTACTGTTGCTAATAGCTACGTCCGGATGTGCAGTGACGTATTGGGTACAATACTGTTCCATTTCTTTTAGAGACTTAGGTTTACGCTCATGTAAGAATTCGAGGAAAGGTTTATTTATACTTGACATAATCTTGTCTCTGAGTATCAAGTCCATAAGGGCTTCATAAGTCTTTTCTGTTTTGGATAGCTCAATCCAACGATCAAATGTAAGTCGTGTCCTTGCAATGAATTCTGAGAATTCTACACCTGCCTCAGGCACCATTGTCTTAAACAACTTCCGATAACCCTCTTCAGACAACTGATACTTCTTTAATAAGGCTGCCCTAATAACATCATAGTTATCTTTGTCAGCCTCTTCAACCAAACTTAAACTAGTCAGAGAATCACCTTTCAGATTTTCTGATAACTGGTTAGCATATTGTGATTTGTCCACATTATGTGCTCGACACGAGCGTTCAAATCTGTTTAGCCAGAATGTTATGTCATCACTGGAAGGGTTGAACGCTGGTACCTTGACCTTGTAAGTAAAGGGTTTACCATTACCACTAGATGCTTGATTAACATTACTTATGTTTGTTAACTTTAACTTTTCTAACTCAAATGCTAAAAGTTCTTTTTGGTGTTCATGTTCTCTTATTGCTTTTTTTTCTTGAGCTTCAGCTTGTAATTTTCTCTCTTCTGCAGCAGCCTGTAATTTTTTCTCTTCAGCAGCAGCTTCATCTTTTCTTTTCTCTTTTTCCATTTCCATCTGGAATCTTTTTTCATCAGTCTGTATCTGCAATTTCTTTTGTTCATCCTCTCTTTGTAATTTTCTTTCCTCAGCTTCTAATTTCTTTTCTTCAATCAATGCTTTTCTTTCTTCAGCAGCCAATGCTTTGTCATATTGAGCAACTGCCCATTCTTCTAACTGCTGACCAGTCTTATCAAGAGCCCTGCCTTGTGTGATAAAATAATCCAAGGTAGACATCTTGTCTAATAAGATCAGTAATTTGCAAAAGTAAATAAATTTACTTTCTTAGTCTTAATCAAAGACTTTGTATGATAACTTTGTAACCTGTGAAAAATAGTACTTAACTATCCCAATCACTGTGGGAAACAAGCCTTACAAAGGTCTTGTATAAATCCTTATATAATAACAGCTATAAGTTGCTGGTTCACTCTATAATATAAGTGCAGTGCACCAGAAATAGTGTTTTATATCATCAACTGTGTACCTTTAGTAATAGTAATTAACTATCAGTTGATTCTTGTACATCAATTTATATGATCAACTATATTTTAAATAGTGTATGTCGATCAGGCACAAAACAAAACAGTTATACAGAAAAACATGAAAACATTTGCGGAAATGAAATAAATAAAATTGGAAAAACAAATAAAAGATAAACCGCAAGAGGATAACAAATACAAATAACGCCACAGTATATAAATATAAATTGAGAATAGAACTGAAAGATAGAATAGGGTAGACCAACAAATTACAAACAAATCAAAACAAACTAAAGAACAGAGGAATATTACAAAAAACAACAATGAGTACAGACTTCACAGCTAACACTAATAGCAACAGCTGTCGCAGCAAATTTTCAATGAAGAAAATTGCACCTATAGAAACGCACACATCAGACCCTCTATTACGTGGGATACTCTGCTGTGTGACACCGCCCAACCGAAACAACAACCCGCTGGATACAAACAAATATCACATATAAATAGTTAAACATAAATACATAAATGCATAAATAGTATGGCAATATGATGTAAATAGAGTGTTGCAGAAAGAATGTGTTGGAATGAAGGCTCAGTTACACTGCCTAATAGTACAGTACTGTGGTACTTTATTAAACAAATACTTCTGGTCTAATTATTTTAAATTCAACACAGAAATAGAAGCTCCATCGTTGATTTGAATGATAACAATCAATGTAGGACTTCTCAGTTCAATAACATTTTCTTTCGCAAACACTGTCAAATATTCTCCAGTCCTGATGTGTAATGTTCTATGTTTCAACCAAGCTCGCTGTGTAACACTGTCAGTTGTATGGCAAATGTCCAATGAACCAAATGTCAACAAACCCTGACCTAGTTACTGCATACTCTCGACAGGACAGGTCACGCTGACATCACTGTAGAGTTGTACTGCTGATGTATTTGTGTGTCGTAACAGACCCCAAGGAACGTCTGGTCTCAGTAGTTTACTTCTCAATATGGTCACTGTGCAGGTTGACCCAGGAAGCTGGCACACCAGTTACACTCTTTCTTTGTGTAGTTGTTAACACATACTGGCTACTAGTTGTTGAATCATGCTTTATTTGCTAAATGATGTGAATGTCCACCAGTGGATAAATGTAGATGTTGGGACTGGTGTAGTAAAGTGTAACGATTGTCAACTCATCAAACCCAGCACAGTTTTGGTCATACAGGTCATCTTGTCCTGGAACGTGATGAGGCTCCGACAAGAATGTGAGTGTAAACAATGAGTGTGTATCTGAATGTCAGTACGCGAATGGTAGAATGATTCGATAGAGTTGACAGGTTGGTAGTACATCACTCATACTCACACTGTTCGAATTCAAGAAGTACTGGAACTACGGTGGTCTTTTTATAACATTTAATGGGACGCACACTTGGACAGTACGTGTATGGTTACAGGAACAAATGTCGACATAGACAGCATAATGTTGATCACAGGAATATCATCTTAAGTTAGCATTCATGCTTGGCAAATATCATAATGGAGCATTCGTAAATAAGCATTCAGCGTTCCATCATGTAAATCATCTGGCTTTACTGACTGGGCACGTCAGACCATAACCAATACATAGGAAGGCTCCTAGACCTAACCTCGTCTAGCGAATATTCCTTCACGTAAAGTTCAATATATATATATTTCATAATATAGGAATCCCAGACATGGGTTCTCACATGTAGCAGTGATCTCTTGGTTCATCGAGCGATAGTACAGGCATCCCTTTTTCTCACTCGATAAATACAAAGTATATGAATTTCAACATGGCTGTTCTCTCTCTCTCGTGAGCTTCACTCACTATAGAATATAGACCAAAATTAGTCATTCATTAAATGTCCTCATTTCTTCATAGGTTCTCTCATAGAGGTAATTGAATAATATCATACAATCCAGTGCTGATACATAGGAATGTCTTCTTCCTTTGAATGGATATTCTTTTTAAAAGTACCACTGTGCATCTGCTTATCAACAACGATGGCGAAGCCCAAGTTCATAATAAATTGTGGTTTTACCTTTTTATGCGAAATATAACTTTGCCATTCCTTGGCAAAAGAGAATAAACACTGGGGTAAAGTACATACAACATGTCTAAATGATTATCACTTTTCCCCATCCATATATAGATCACTATTTCGGCAAAAAGCCTGCTACAACAAAACTCGGCATCCTCACAGGATGACAGCCATGGATCACACCCCTTGCTAGCGATACTTCCGCTGCATAGCCTTTGACCTTTTCTAGCGACAACCAAATTAGTTCGACTTAGAAATGCAAAGATATCCATATATAAGACAGACTCGTCCTACTCATACAAACACTACGTATAAATTCAGGCCATAGATATACTGAAGCAAGAACAATCTATTCCTACCCAGCCACAGAATAAATCGCAGTAGGCCTAGAGTCGTCTGCGGAGTCCGATCGAAGATGACAGAACTATTTTCAAGGGAAGCAACCCAAAAAAATGACTTCTCCTTAAGCACTTAAAAAGGAAATACTTTGCTTACAAAATATTTGCGAACATAATAAGAATATAAATGTATTATATTGCAAGATAGTAAAAATTGCCCTTTACAATGAGGTTCCTTGCGAGAAGGCCCTGGTTGCTGATGAGCTGGTGAAGTAGCCGACTGCGATGATGAAGCTCCTTTGTCCAGGGCTGGCAGGTCTGGATTTTTCCGTTTCTGTCCCAGTACTTCGGCCTGTGCTGTCTGGAACCTTTCCGCAAACAGAATAATTTGGTCCAGTTGCTGGGCCCCCTGCTCTGCCAGATACCGCCTCAAGTCGGGGGACATGTTAGCCTTTACTTGTTTACACAGAACCAACTCCTCCAACCCCTCAAAAGTTTTCGCCAGTCCTGACAGTTCCCTCCACCGAGTTAAGTAATTTCTCACCCGCTCTGCAAACTGAGCAAAACTCTCTCCCATTTCCGGCCTGCTTTCCCTGAATATGGTTTGGCATTTACGGGGTGTCCACTGAAATGTTTGCAATAAAGCGTTTCGCAGTGCCTCGAAGTTGTTCTGGTCATCTATGAGCAGCTTATTATAGACGTCATACGCATGACCTTTGAGTGATTGCGATAATTTTAGGCACCAAAGACTCTCATCCAACCCATATGCCTTTGCCATCCTTTGAAATTTCTCCAAGAACACGTCAATCTTTTCATTCCCGTTAGGGAACGAGTCAAATTGGAAGGTCATGGCCTCCATCCGGGGCCCTCCGTTTCCTGAGGTGTCTCGTACTCCTGCTCCGGGTGAATCTCCATTAGCTGAACTGCCTTCCGAAGATCGGTACTGCAGTTCCAGAGAACGCATGGCAAGTTCATGCTGTCTCTCTGCTGCCTTCTCCTGTGCTTCCCTCTCTGCTTGCCTCTCCGCTGCTTCTGCGGCGGCTATCCTTTCCTCTTTCGCTGCTTCTGCGGCGGTGGCCCTTTGCCTTTCCTCAATTTCTGCGGCGACTGCCCTGTCCTCCTTCTCTTTCTCTCGCAGATTATGCCTATCATTTTCCCTTATCGGGTAGGCCTTAGTCTCCTCCTTATTCATTCCCATGTCCCGAGCAGCCTCGCGCCAGGCAGCTCGTAACTTGGCCATATCCGCCATCTTACCTGTAAACTGCTGTAAGTTCACAACTACAGAGAAATGACAGAAAAGGAAAAGAGAAGGAACAACCTGTTACGTAATAGGAAATATTTCCTCTATAACCGCATTCCCAAAACCAGAACTCAAGACTAGCACCAAGTCTGAATAATAACCTAAAAAAAATTGTGTTAAGAAGCTACCAAAACCCGAAATTACTTTCCTGTTAAAGAAAAATTTCAGTATGCCATCAATTACCACTAAGTCGTATATAGCTAAATTACCACCAAATCTACTCGACTGTAACCTGTGGAAAAACTTACAACTGGATCAGTTCTAATAGCTCAACGTCTAGGGGATATTAAAGAAAATCTATATTCAGAAAACTTTCTATAGAGACAATCTATGAATCTAGATATGATCACATAATTGATCTCAGCAGAATGATCCACCGGACGATTGCCACCCACTTGTCACGAAGTGGTTTTAAAGTTTATTAGAGTTTGCCTGAATGAAAGCAAGACCCTAGTATGAGAAAGTCTGAGAAGATAGAATTAGATGAAAATTGACATGCCTGTGGACAGATGAGACTATTGGCTCAAGAGATAGAACCATGATTTGCCTCTCCCCTTGCCGCTTCGAGACTTCAAAAAGGCTATAATCTCACCCTCCTCTGACTACCTTTAAATACAAGGAGATAAGGTGTATAAAAACGACCACAGACACCACTATACAGACGACATAAAGTAAGTATAGTAAAGAGTAGAAGCTGTACAGTAAATATCTATTTATTTACAGAATAAAACATTAAAATTTCAGCATACATCAAATCATAAAAAAATAGCGTGCAATGTTGCACTGGCCTGAAAAGCAACGTAACAATTAAATTGATAGACACTAGACAAAACCAAAAAAAAACCCCAATCACATTCACTCTTTCTGTCACCCTGCTGAGGAACAATAAAAGTGGATAGTGATTTAAACTACTCTGATCTTGTAAGGCTGTCAACTTTAGCCTCCACTCTCTAATACCAATAAGGTGTCTACTGTCTCAGTCCGGTTGACTCTTCCTCAACGAACGTCTACACAGCTTTCCACTTGTTAGGCGATATGCGCCGCTATCTAACACGACTGGAAATGCTACAAATAATAGACTTGGAGTAACACAATGGCTCAGTGTCTATCCGTCGAGTGGATACTGAACAGACCCTACTGGTCCTGTCTATTTTCTCCCTCCTCTCTCTCTCCCTCTCTCCTTCTTGATCTCAGTGTCTCTCTAATACTCGACGACTGATGATGCGGCGTCTCCGTTATTACGCTCTTCTCTCATTTCTTTCAAGACCCAGGTATGGTAACCCTCTCACCTGTTCCTGAATCTGGGGAGGATGATGATGAAGTTCTGGCGTCAAGCATGAGGTACTTGATTAACTGTCGACAAACTTCTCTGCTGCTGAATAGCTTCCCTCTTTTAACCCGCTCCGGAGTTAGAGGAAAAACACAGCTTTGATTTCCGGCTGTACGCAATTGAAACCAGTCTCGCTGAAGAATTGAACTTCACTGCAATATACCGTTTAGGTTATGTTCTTTTGCTCCTGACGATAACTCGAGTACTCTGACCCTGAGATATGTCTTTTTGCCGTGGATAATTTTATTTGACAAAATTATGCTCCCCCACTGTTTCGCCGTGACTCGCTGAAATTAAAAGAAAATGCGTCTATTGTATAACAATCCCAACATAACGCTTTTCTAACCCATTAATCTTTATAACTCCCTTACTCAGTACTTCCCTCGTCATGTACAACAATACATAAACTAATATTACCCACGTGGCACCTAAATCTCTCTCCTCCCACTCCCCTTCTCTTCAACTTAAATCTGCCAGGTAGGTAAACCAAAAACCTCCCGACCTGTCTGACATATTACGTGGCTAACCACGTGTCCCAACATTACAGCTAGGAAACTTCTTTGTCCGAAATCCCGTGTCCTCCTTTTTTAACATCACCCACGAGGTTTCCTACTTACTCCAAAATTAAAGGAAATCTCGCTATAGGAATAGTTTACTCCTCTAAGCAGTATAACATACATCTTTACTCTCCGACTGCATTTCTTACATTTAAGGCATAATAAAATTTAGTACACACAATCGATTCCCAATAAAATTACCTTTGTAAATAATAATAATAATAAATTCTTTAAGCGCCAAACACGGCGCATAAGGCAGAAACCAGTGCTCTCCAGGTTGTTCGTTGTGACGCCACTCCTCTTAGCTCTTGCACATTATTTAGGCCCAACGTTCTTCCTTCTCTTATTATTGTTCTTCTGAGTGTTTCTTTTGGTTTTTTTTTTTCCGCTTACCCTCAGGAACCCAAGTGAGCGCCTGTAGTGGTATTCTGTTGTTTTGCATTCGTAGGACATGACCGATATATGACCATCGTCTTTTCCTTATATAGTCGGAGACATATTTCTGCCTAGAGTGTTCTCTTATTTGTCGATTAGTCTTGAATTCTTTCCAACTGATGTTCATGAGTTTTCTAAGACATTTGTTCTCGAATGTATTCAGCTTGTTCTCCAATTTTTTTGTTATTTTCCAACTCTCACAGCCGTATGCTAACACTGAGATAACATTTGAATTAAACAGACGAAGCTTGGTATGTATATTCAATGATCGTAAATTTCCAAATGTTAGATAATCTATTGAAGGCGCTAGCTGCCAAAGCAATTCTAGTATGGATTTCTCTTGTTGTGTCACCATCCTGAGTCATTTTACTGCCTAAATAATTGAAACTTTCAACTTTCTGTAGTTTTTCCCCGTTCAAGATGATATCAAAGGTCTCGTTAGAAAAGTTCATAGCTTTAGTTTTAGAGGCATTTATTTGGAGACCAATTTTAACCGAGAGATGACACAAATTATTTATTGCTTCTTGGGATTGTCTTGGTGTTGAACTTAAGAATGCTACATCATCTGCGAAATCCAGGTCCCCCAGGAATTTTCCATTTGTCCATTTTATACCCAATTGTTCATTGTGGGTATAGTTTCTCATAACCCAATCAATAGCTATTCCAAAAAGTAGTGGTGACATAATACAGCCTTGTTTCACCCCTGTTTCTACTGTAAACCATTCTGTATTCCCTTTATTTGTTCTAACACAACATCTTGCATTGTCATATAGCGCTTTGATTATATTCACATATTTTGTTGGAAAACCATAGATTGTAAGTATCTTCCACAATGATGGGCGGTGTAGACTATCAAAGGCTTTTTGAAAATCGACGAAGGTGATAATAAGTGGCGATTGCCTTTCCACTGATTCTTCTATAATTGTTCTTAGTGTGAATATTTGATCAATACATGATCTTTTCGGCCTGAAACCCGCTTGTTCTTCTCTGATCTTTTCGTCAGCATGCAATTTAAGTCTTTCTAACATCATGCAACATAATAATTTTCCAGGTACTGATAATAGAGATATACCACGCCAGTTATTACAGTCTGATAAATCACCTTTCTTCGGTAACTTTACAATAATACTGTCTTTCCATTGTTGTGGTGGTTGTTCTTCTCTCCATACTTCATTTATAATATCTAAAATTCTCAAGAGGTTGTTGTCATTAACTGCTTTAATCATTTCCCCTGAAATTTCGTCAACTCCAGCAGCTTTAAAATTTTTTTAATCTTTTAACGGCTTGTTTGATCTCGTCCAGCGTGAATTCATCGCAAGTTATTGGCAAGGTGGTTGTGGATGTTTCATTATTAAAATCAGGTGTTACTGTTGGTGGTGGTCTGTTTAGCACCTCCATGAAGTGCTCAGCCCATCTCTTCATTTGTTCTTTTTCTGTTGGTATTGAATTCCCTAATTTACCTTTAACAGGTGTTTCCATAGCAGTAGGCTGGTGACATAGTTGTTTTGTAATTTGATAAAGGCACCTACTATTACCAGTTCTTGCAGCATTTTCAGCTTCTACGGCCAGTTCATTGATGAAATGTCTTTTATCTCTTTGAGTTTTTGTCTTCACTTCTTTATTTAACAAGTTATAAGTTAGTTTGCAAGATTCAACTGCATTATGTGTACTTGCCGCTAGTAGTTTAAGTTTTGCTGTTTTCCTTTCTTGTATTTTATCCCAAGTATCTTCTCTCATCCATTTTTTCTTTTTATGTACTAGGTATCCGGTGGTCGCTACAGCTGCTTCTGTCATTGCTGTTCTCAGTTGTTCCCATTTAGTATCGATTGTCTTGGTGGTGATATCGTTGTCAATTTTGCCTAAAGCATCGAAATAGTTGTTCATTTTGACATTATATTCCTTCTTTATATCATTTGATTGCAGTCTGTGTACATCTATTCTTCTATTTTTATTCGGTTGGTATAACTTCTTCAGTTTAATTCTCATTTTAGCTATGCAGAGGTTATGATCGCTTCCGATCTCTGCACCTCTGTATGCTCTGACGTCTTGAACTGATGAGCGAAATTTAGCGCTTATGCAGAAGTGATCTATCTGGTTCTTAGTTCTGCCATCAGGTGAATTCCATGTTATCTTGTGGATATTCTTATGTGGAAAGATGGTGTCTGCCACAACGAGGTTTGATATTTCACAAAGTTCTAGAAGTCTTTCGCCATTTTGATTCAAACAGCCTATGCCATGAGTACCGAGATATCTTTGTACTCCATCGTTGTTGTCACCTACTTTGGCGTTAAAATCACCCATGACTGCTATTATGTCATGCTTGGGTATTGTGTTGATGGTACTTAGAAGTGCTTCATAGAAGTCATCTTTTGTGGTATCAAGAGCGTCGTTAGTTGGTGCATAACATTGTACAATTGAGAGCTTGAAAAATCGTGTCTGAAATCTAGCTAATATTAGCCTCTCATTGATAGGTACCCAGCTGATAAGCGATGCTGCTGCTTTCTGTGTCATTAGGATGGCTACTCCCTCTGTGTGACGATTATCATTACTAAATACACAGGAATAATTGGTGGTTCTACACAACATACTACAAATATGAGCACACGTGCATCTCATAACTTCACACGCTCTTATCTACAGCCAAAATCATAGAAAGAATAAGCACACTGTTGCATTTACATCGTTCTTCAAAGATGATAATGGATGGCACTATCATTTTAAAACTTAAAAGTTAATGTCCCCGAAGAAATTAACTACGGGCGAAATTCTCAAAAACCCACTAATAAGTAAAACGATAACAAAATTACTACATACCGATTATCGCTGTTTTTCCCCACAGTGGAGACGATAAATCGAAGTCAACCGGCAGGCAATATTTCTTCAGAGAGACTTGCCCGCCGTTTAACTGGCAATTTATACACACCGGGGCCACCCCCGCGTGTTCTCTCCTACGCATACCCTAGTTTTCCCTCGGACCAATGGAAACGCTAGGAAAGTAAAAATAACTACGAGCTACGCCAATCAAATTTGAAAACAACGCGACCGCGTGTCCAAAAATTGCATCACGTCCACGTGCGTTTCTGACGCGTCAGACAGGCGTGCCCGAAAAATAGCGATTTCCGTAAACAACGAAAAATCGCGGAAAATCAGAAGAAAGAAAAACTGGTCGAGTGTAAAGTAAATCTACCATCATAAAACGACCCCATTTAATTATCTACCCAAAAATACCAACCACGATATATATACAAATGAGAAGAAAAAAATGATGAAAATTCAAAAATAGAACCGCAGAATCGGGCCGGTTGAAGGACAGAATTACAGTGCAGCATCACACACACACATCCACTCTCATACATGTCTTCCAAAATGAGACTAGGGAGATGTTGTGCATGAGGCTGACAAAGTCACCATGTAACACAGATTGCTACCGAAACCACTACTGCAAGAGCATATGAATGCTTCATGCGCAGGCCAGCCACATTGGTGACCCTATGCTCCATAAGGAGCTATAAGAGACATAATTTGTTCCCAAGTAGACCCACGTGCTCTCATAAATACCCTGCACATAACAATAATTAAATGATAATAATATGGACATAGAATAATATTCAACGATATGTACAACGAATACTCTCATTAATGAGCATAAACCACCACCTCGCAACTGATCCATATCAGTATTCGTCCCTGCACTCTGAAGCATGTCGTATATGCCGACTGATGAGATTGGGAACTCATCATATGAAACATATTGTTACTGAAACAAACCACTGCCATAGCATATAAATGCTTCGTGCAGGCTTCTGTTGAGACCCAGCCGCACTGGTATTTTCATGCTCCACAAGGGGCAAACAGAGAAACGCTTATGTCTCAAAGTGCTTTACGCACAAAGGGGTGGCATTACGCCCACAAGAAATCTTAATACCTAAAGCTAGATGCATCCTCTCCAATGGCATCTAACACCACAAAACTGTGTACATAACAGATGTAATTAAACTAGTCTCAAACACCATAAAATTATTCGTTAACTTACTTCGAGTTCCACTATAATAAACTATCATGGCATGAATGGAGAAAAGTGTATTAATCTTATACTACTAAAATAGCATCTCTTATAATAAACCAATTTGCATCCAACACCAAATAATAAACATGTTTCAACCCCCTAAAAATATACAGTAGAATTATAATCAATTATCGTGAAATACACTAACTAAATTACCTTCACATCAAAGAATAAAAAGAAAATTACTCTTTTACTAACAAAGCTAACAGACGTTATAATAAGCCCACCGCGCTCTCAAATAATAAATAGCTTAACATTATTTGGCCTATAGCACGTGGTAATTAAGAATGTTAATGTTGGCTCACATGCGCCATCTTTATTCACATTTAACACGTGGCTGCCCTCTTGCCAACAGTTAATAATAATATGTACTATCTCAATTAAAGTAATAGATCGCTTCTCTGCCCGGTTTCATGAATGAATTAGATTCCTTCTCTATATTCTCACAGCCGTGAGAATGGACTTAACACGACTAATAAAACCTATCCACACGTTATCTTCACTCATCTATAACTTTAAAACTAAATCTAATGTCCTGGAAGAAATCTCCTTTGGAAACACATCTATCTATTTTCTCAATCATTAGAACAGACTCACGCTGAATATAATTCTTAAGCTACAGAACACTAATGCTAATCTGCTTTTAAACCAAACTCAAGTGTCATTTCTCTGTTCATCTATTACCCACACACTTCGTTTCGTCCCTCTGGACCGCTCTTGCTAAAAGGGTCTTCGCCGGCTCACCGTTCTCTTTATATATTCGCGGCCTGGCTACATCACGCGCGGGGTAGAGATTTACGCTCGCGCATAAACACAACTATTTATGTCAGGTGTTAAACACGTAGATATGAAAATGAAGGCGTTATTATTGCCCCATCACATATCTCCCTCCTGAAGATGTTGTGGTCCCCACAACCTACTCTCTGCCGTTGGCCCTGCTCCTGATTCTTTCTGAGTAGCGAGGCTTGGGGCTCAGATTCTGTAGGAGGAAGCAGCCTGGCTGGGGATCCTCTTGGTCGTCATGTTCCTCGTCAAACGTTGTCGGTCGGGCAATTGCTGTAGGAAGACCGAATGATGGATCTCTTTGCCCATGCTCTGCGTCTCTTCCGTCTGGACCGCTCTTGCGAAAAAGGTCTTCGCCGGCTCACCGCTCTCTTTATATATTCGCAGCCTGGTCACATCACGCGCGGCGTAGTGATTTACGCTCGCGTATAAACACAACTATTTACGTCTGGTGTTAAACGCGTAGATATGGAAATGAAGGCGTTATTATGGCCCCATCACAGTTCACTCGTGCATTAATTTATTAATCAGATCACTCCTGTATTAATTCACTCAATCATTCATTCACTTATTAATTTACTTACTCTTTCATCCATCTTTTCGCTCTTTCCGAAGCATGGAGCTACTACTGTAACTGGACCCCTGCATGAAGATTGCATTAAGGCATATATGTGCTCTAGCAACGGTTGTTTTTGGTGCAATGAAGCTTGCATTAA
Source organism: Oreohelix idahoensis (assembly GCA_024509875.1). NCBI lineage: Eukaryota > Metazoa > Mollusca > Gastropoda > Stylommatophora > Oreohelicidae > Oreohelix > Oreohelix idahoensis. The sequence continues at coordinate 432,029 of JAMPIV010005803.1, forward strand.
GGCATATATGTGCTCTAGTAGCGGTTGTTTTTGGTGCAATGAAGCTTGCATTAAGGCATATATGTGCTCTAGTAGCGGTTGTTTTTGGTGCAATGAAGCTTGCATTAAGGCATATATGTGCTCTAGTAGCGGTTGTTTTTGGTGCAATGAAGCTTGCATTAAGGCATATATGTGCACTAGTAGCGGTTGATTTTGATGCAATGAAGTTTGCATTAAGGTATATATGTGCTCTAGTAGCGGTTGTTTTAGGTGCAATGAAGATTGCATTAAGGCATATATGTGCTCTAGTAGCGGTTGTTTTTTGGTGCAATGAAGATTGCATTAAGGCATATATGTGCACTAGTAGCGGTTGATTTTGGTGCCATGAAGTTTGCATTAAGGCATATATGTGCTCTAGTAGCGGTTGTTTTTGGTGCAATGAAGCTTGCATTAAGGCATATATGTGCTCTAGTAGCGGTTGTTTTTGGTGCAATGAAGATTGCATTAAGCATATATGTGCTCTAGCAACGGTTGTTTTTGGTGCAATGAAGCTTGCATTAAGGAATATATGTGCTCTAGGAGCGGTTGTTTTTGGTGCAATGAAGATTGCATTAAGGCATATATGTGCTCTAGTAGCGGTTGTTTTTGGTGCAATGAAGCTTGCATTAAGGCATATATGTGCACTAGTAGCGGTTGATTTTGGTGCAATGAAGTTTGCATTAAGGCATGTATGGGCTCTTGTAGCGGTTGTTTTTGGTGCAATGAAGATTGCATTAAGGCATATATGTGCACTAGTAGCGGTTGTTTTTGGTGCAATGAAGATTGCATTAAGGCATATATGTGCTCTTGTAGCGGTTGTTTTTGGTACAATGAAGCTTGCATTAAGGCATATATGTGCTCTAGTAGCGGTTGTTTTTTGGTGCAATGAAGATTGCATTAAGGCATATATGTGCACTAGTAGTGGTTGATTTTGGTGCAATGAAGCTTGCATTAAGGCATATATGTGCTCTAGTAGCGGTTGTTTTTGGTGCAATGAAGATTGCATTAAGGCATCTATGTGCTCTAGTAGCGGTTGTTTTTGGTGCAATGAAGATTGCATTAAGGCATATATGTGCTCTAGTAGCGGTTGTTTTGTTGTAATGTTTGAGATGTGAGGTTGCCAGTCCCACACACAACCTGGTATTAGTCGCGACTTCTTCTTCTTACTCGTTCGCCTTCAGACTTCCACATTTATGACTCTAATAAAGGCAGCAGTCAACTCAAGGTTCCCGACATCTCCAAACAGTTTTTCGTTGACAGAAGTGGGTTGTTGCCATATGCTACCCCGTTCATTACTGTAGGTTGGGCAGTACTGCAGCAGGTGTTCGACTGTCATCGGGCTGGTACCGCAGGTGCAGAGATCTGTTGCACCAATTTTGTATTTGTGGTACAGATGGTATCTCAATCTGTTGTGCCCAGTGCGCAGTCGAAAAATGATGACCTGTTCTTTTCTGGATAGTTGATGATATGCGTCATTTTTCAAATGTCCCGGGTGCTCTCTTTCCCATTTGGACTTGAATGTAGCCTTTATAGTGGTCTTTGCCGTTGCGTAAGTTGTCTCTATATCATTTTGCTGTAAGGCACCTCCTTTTTTAGCAAGTCTATCTGCCTCTTCATTTCCTGGTATGTTGCAATGGGCTGGTATCCACTGGATAGTGCACTTCTTGAAGCATTCGGCCAGTCTTTCAAGGGAGATTATCAGATCTTTCAATCCTTTAGTTTGGTGGCTCTTCAGCGCTGATATTATTGAGAGGGCATCTGAAAAGATTACTATCTGTTTTTCTGCCTGTGCTTTGCATTCAATAAGAGTTTCAGCTGCCTGTTTCAGGGCTTCTGCTTCAGCACAGAAGTTGTTGCAGTATTTTCCAGTGGCAATTGCCATAGAGTGAATTCTATTCTTTAATTTTATGAGGATGCCGGCACCCCCATTTTCAACTGCATTTGTTGCCGAACCATCAGTATATGCATGTGTCCAAAGCTTCGCTGGAAATCTTTGGTCAATATACTTGGTTGCTATACACTTTCTTTGTGTTTCTGTCTGTGTTCCCTTACCTTCAATGCCTGGACTTACGTCAAGTATGCAGTCTTATTCTTTCTTTGTCTAACCAAAGATCCCCTAGGTACAAGGGTCAAGTCTGTGTAGGGAAACAGACAAACACAGCAGACACCTTTCCAGTGGCGTACTAAGAGAGGTGAGAGGTTGGGTGGCCCACCCCGAATGACAGCCAGGAGGGGAAGGGGTATGCCACCGGACACTATTATGACAGTATTTACTGTTAAAAATATACTAGCAAATATGTTTCTTTATGAGGTGTGGGTGCCAAAGGTACGATCCGCCCCAGGAACCAATTACTTTAAGAACGCCCCTGCACTTTTCGACAAGAATGAGACAAATGTAAATGACACGAAGAAGAAAGACAAGTTAAGAAATGTACAAAAAATGTAGAAAGTAAATAAAATTGAAAAAAAAAAACCGAAAGAAAGCACAAACAAAATAAACCACAGAAAATGAATTAGCAACATGGCAACAACACCTGACTGAAACAGTCGCAGAAAGCAGCGCAAATGTAGAAGCTCAGATAATTTTCATTATGGCTGTTCTACCGGTCATAACCAACTCAGAATACCAGTTCACGCCATCTCCGTTCGTCCATTAATTAAATTTAGCTAGACTGCCTGCCTGTTTGTTTGTCTATCAGACTTCCTTCCGGCATGTCTGTCTGATTACCTGCTTGTCTGTCTTCCTTAGAGGATGCCTGTCTTTTGGCCTGCTTGCCTTGCCTGTCTGTTGCCCGCCTGCCTCCCCGCATGTCTGCCTATGTTACTTTTGCCCGCCTGTCTGCCTGCCTACCTATCTGTCAACCAGTCTGTCTTGCGGGCTGATCTGTCTGACAAAATGTCCACAATTCTATACACCAGCGTAATACTAAATCTTCTAACTCCTTAAATACTAGCTACGGTATGAAATCTGGGGTGAAATAAAAAATATTGTAAAGTGTGTTCGATACGGCCTTGAAACAGAATTCTGGCACGCACTAATAAGAGGTAAGTGTTAGAGTTAGATTTAGGAATCTGAAACCTAACCATGAACATTAACCTTAATTCTAACTCTAAACATTTGGGCGACTCAATTGATTGGCAACGAAGAACACGCTCCACATTTCTTCATTTCAATCGAAATTAGAATTCTGGGGACAGAAACAAGGATTGGAGGCAACTATTTATTGATTATAATCTAGTAGTTGACGTTCTATTTTTTTATTTAATTATTATCTTTTTTTTTTTTTTTTTTTTGGAGAGAATTAATTTGAAGACTAGTATTTGCTTTAACTACAAACAGGTTCAGAGATTGATATTCCGCCTGTGGCGCTTAAAGCTCTCCTGCCCGCAACTTTCTCAAAATTTTTTCGATACCCTGGAAGTTTGACCACGCCCTCATGCCAAGAATCGGTCACGTGGACAGTCTTCAAAGAACCAATCAGACTATCGGAGTCACAGGTACAATACAAATGCTTTTTAGTAGTTCTTTAGTGGAATTTCTAGAGACGTTTGATAAGCTGCAGCATTAGTAAATGTCCTACTTTACTCCTTACAGTAAATGTCCTACTTTACTCCTTACAGTAAATGTCCTACTTTACTCCTTACAGTAAATGTCCTACTTTACTCCTTACTGTAAATGTCCTACTTTACTCCTTACTGTAAATGTCCTACTTTACTCCTTACAGTAAATGTCCTACTTTACTCCTTACGGCAAATTGAGACAAGACTTGCAAGAAAACAAAAGGTAACGTTACAGGTAGTCCCATGGCAGATACTGACGCAGGAAATAAAGTGTTAGAGACTTACACTATAATAGGTCTAGCTTCTTGAGGTGGGGTGATCAGTTCCCTTTCTCACTGCATTTGCCTTCCCTACCTCAAGAGCAGAGTCAGGCACCCATTTACAGCTAGGTAGATTGGAGCGTGACTCTACCATGTTTCGATACCAGAACCTGATAACTGTGCCGCGAGAAGAAAGCGCTCTAACCGCATTCAGGAAGCCTGCACCAAAATATTACCTCCTCTAACAGAGGTAGTTTCTGTAGTAACTTCTTTTACATGACGAGGCTGCTAACTCTGTCATGTTGATTGCTTCTTATACGTGAGCGACGAACAATTCTATCCTGTCTTTATCTCCTCTATTTCTCTTCATCATAATTGTTTCCACTTCATCTTTATCTCCTCTGTGTCTCCACTTCATCTTTATCTCCTCTGTGTCTCCACTTCATCTTTATCTCCTGATAGACCACGGAAAAAAAGGGGGGGGGGGGGGGGGGGGGAACTATGCAAGGAACGCCATTTGATGACAACATTTCGTGTGAAAGTGCGTGGATTGTTTTCAAACAGTGTTCCATGATAATAAGTGGTTTTAACAAACTGAGCAGCCATCTTATCATCTTGATCATTATGTGTCAAACCGTTCAAGTACAATTCATTAATATTAGACAAACATAAAGGTATGTTTTCAGGCGCTCGTAAGAAATAAAGAAGTAGAACACCAGACAACAGAAAAACAACAGACGCGAGTGGCTTACCCAGGGTTCGAACCCCGTACCTTCCGTACGACAACACCGCCTAGCCATACAAGCGAATCACACTATCCTCTCGGCCAGCTAGGCATCCCCAAAAAAAGATGCTTTACTGACCGGTCATTAGTGCGAAGCACAAGACAACACCGGAAGTTTACAATAGGCACCTCAGCCTATTAATGACGCAATCACTTCAGTTGTTCCCCTATTCTACAGTACGTGTCAGTCCACACAAGACAAAGACCTTGATACCGTGTCCAGTAAATGATATAAGACTTAAGAACAGTAGTATAGAACAGAGGGTAGGTTTCTGGTATTGTATAAACATTAATGACACATAAGGAAGGGAAACCCGAGGCCTGTAAACAGTAAATTAATATTAGACAAACATAAAGGTATGTTTTCAGGCGCTCGTAAGAAATAAAGAAATAGAACACCAGACAACAGAAAAACAACAGACGCGAGTGGCTTACCCAGGGTTCGAACCCCGTACTTTCCGTACGACAACACCGCCTAGCCATACAAGCGAATCACACTATCCTCCCGGCCAGCTAGGCATCCCCAAAAAAAGATGCTTTACTGACCGGTCATTAGTGCGAAACACAAGACAACACCGGAAGTTTACAATGGGCACCTCAATCGAACCCTGGGTAAGCCACTCGCATCTGTTGTTTTTCTGTTGTCTGGTGTTCTACTTCTTTATTTCTTACGAGCGCCTGAAAACATACCTTTATGTTTGTCTAATATTAATTTACTGTTTACAGGCCTCGGGTTTCCCTTCCTTATGTGTCATTAATGTAAGTACAATTCACTGTGATATGTTATTGGCGCATGTACACCAATATTTACACACTTTTTCTTTGTCGAGCACTACTAATTTATTGAAAGAATAAAAAAATAAAAAATAAAATAAAACCAAAGTATTTGTTTTATATAACACCCACGCCGCGCAAGTTGCACACCGTGCGTTGCGCACTTTTTTCTCTGGCGCGAGTTACTATTTTGAGTGTGACTGACCTACGTAACATACATCGGTAATTATGTTAGTTGGGATGTCACTTTTAATGCGTTCACTACTATAGCACATTTCACTAGCTCTGCCCAACTTCAAAATGCTATATCTTAGCGAATATATAACGCATATAAGTGAAATTTTGTGTGTGAATTTGAAATGGTATAGACCCTATGAATTAAAATTTTCATTAAAATGCGGCCATTGGTTTCAATTTTCGTTTCTTTGCGATATAATATCAAAATCCTACTTGCCAACACACATCCCACACACACACATATTGAAATGTCTACAATGTTTGGACATTTTTGGTTTATCAAACCACTGGCATGATTTTAGCGTGATATTGCGTGAAATTGCACTTCGTGAACATAAAACAGTTTGTATCCGGTGTTACGCACACATTGTCAATCAGTGGCGTGTCTACAAAAAGTATTGTGTGGTTAAGTAGGAAAAATGAGCCTGTGAGTACATTTCATGACATTACAGCAAATCACAAATAGGATTTTTAAGTATTTCTGCAGTGAAGCTACTCGAGGAAAACTATATCATTCTATTTCAAACCCACAAAAGAGGACTATTCATGCCTTGGGGATAAGCAAATGATCATTGCACCGCTGGATAGCGACATCTGAAATTTCTTGTGCCATAGTTTTACACACGAAAATTGGGTCAAGACCAAGAGGAAGAGGAATATTGGAAGAATGATGGTTTGTCCTTTATTCAGCCGAGATTGATTGATTATGATTCGGATGAAGTTTAATTTCTTTAAAGATGACCTTACCGTTATTTACAAGCACAGTAGAGGAGCAACGTTCCATTATGATATTTATGAACCGCAAAGTTGTGATACCTATTGAAATAATTAGATCAATGAAGGTCCAGTTTGGTAGCGCACTAAATGTCAATGACAAACAATGTCACGAGTATCTCGCATGCAGATCATTTAAGAAATCATCTTCAACAGGTATTCATATGCAAACGTGATGGCCACATTATTGTAATAGTAGACACGCCTGTGCCTAATCAATTCACAGAATCTGTGACTGAAGAGGTAAAATTTCTTTTCTCGATACACAATAATTAGTACGCTGAGTAAGATCAAAGGATTTCATTCGTTTATGGGAACTAGACAAGATGCACAGATATAAAGACCACAGCCAGCCCTAAACGAATTTTCGAGGTCACGCGATGGCACTACACCAGGTGATTGACTGATGCAGGAAAAACACAGTATACTGCAGGAGCTCAATACACATACGTCCGCTCACTTTCAGACACAAGCCGCATCTCTTCTTGCAGACGATCACCTCACATCTCTTTCAAAATGTTCACGTCTGCCTCTACACATATCGGCATGACGTCACTTCCTTTATTAATAAGTAAGTCCGTATAAAATTATCAGAAAAGGAGCCCTGTCGAGCCAACTATTATACTGACATAATCGTTATGAATTTTAATCATAACTGAGAGTCAATTCAGACAACCGAGTCGAATTGTAATGTAAATTCCTCAAGTGAAGTTAGCTGTAGCAGTTTACAAATACAATATAATAAAACACAATATACACTTATGCTTTTAAAATCTTATTGTAGGTAAATTTTTGTTTTTGAATGATGCTTCTACTTCAGGGATCCTCACAGGATCTTAAGGAAAACAAAGCATAACAACTGGTATCATCTAAGCTATCATGAACTTATTATTCTTCCGCCCTTCTGTGAGGAAAAATTGACTCGTATTTTCTGAGGATGATTCAGCAACTATTAATTTAATATCTCTATATGGTTATGCATTTAAAACATTGTGAGTCATACGGGGGCAGACATTACAATTCACTCAATAGTAATTAATCTAACAATAGATTTAAAGTTACAGACAAACAGCTTTACTAATCACTTATGGGTTAACAATGTAAAACAAATAAAGTTGTTTTAAAAAATGAAGCAATGAAATTTGTCCTCATCGGATGATGTTAAATTTTGGTGGATAGTAAGAAAAAAATTGAAATATCCATTGTCTGTGCTTTTATGTTACCTAACTGCTGATACGGGGTCATTTGGCGTCTGCTTCGGTCGCTGTTGGTTCCCCCAGGTACTTTTGACTGGTACTTCTCTTCAATAGTCAAATCTGGTGGCAGTAGCATGTTCCTTGCAACAAGGCCGGGGTTACCACTAAGTTTGTCAAGCGTATTCAAGACCCGTTGGTGTAGGTGTCTAGCGTCAACTGCTGGCAACTTGTACCACAAACTAAGAAGAAACAAATGCCTCTTTTTAAGTACTGAGGCTTCTGATATTAACATCAGGCGACCTCCTCTTCCATCCACCACTTCATCTTCCTCAGAATGTTTATCCTCCATAAGCATTAATTTTAGACCCATAGAGTTGGATGAAAGTGCTTTTGTACAGCAGAAGGCAACACTTGAAGTACATATAAATGTACAAATAAAACTTACTAAGTGTAAGTATAGTAAATAAATACATCATGATATCATCATCCGCTCCTTGTTCTCTATGGAGCCTAGTGCCACCTCTGGTATTGGTTCCTTGTGAGTAAACCCGCACAAAGCAGTCACCAGCTCTTACAGTGATGGTTCATAAAACAAGTCATTTTTAGTGATGATGAAGTCAGCCTCATATGCAATTGTACACCGACAAGCAAGTCATACATGTCCAAATGCGAATATTAAATGATACAATGTACATATTACATTCATTCATAACCCTCCGCTCCCCAAAGAGCATAGGCCTTCAACAAACACATGCCAAGTCCTCCTGTCACGTGTCATCATCTCAAGTTCTTTCCTCGTTCTCCTTATCATTTTCACCTCTGTTTCCAGCTCTCTTCTCCATGTGCTTCTTGGCCTACCTCTGCCTCTCTTGCTCTGGGGGTTCCAGAACAAGGACTGCCTTGTGATGCTATCAACAGGTTTCCGCAGTGTATGTCCTATCCATCGCCATCGTCTTCTTCTCATCTCTTGTTCCACTGACACTTGTCTAGTTCTTGTCATCAGTTCCACGTTGGTAACCTTGTCATACCATTTTAATCCCTCTATTCTACGCAAGCACCCATTTATGAAAGTCTGTAGCTTTTTGGTTGTTGTCTTTGTTGTTCTCCATGTCTCAGAGCCATACAATAAGACTGACTTCACATTTGAGTTGAAGATTCTTATTTTCGTGTTGGATCCGATTTCTCTTGATCTCCATATATTTCCCAATGCAATGAACGCTCCTCTTGCTTTTTTGTATTCTTATTTGATATCACTGTCTGTCCCTCCAGCTTTGTCTACATTGCTGCCAAGAAATGTGTACGATTCTGCGTCTTTTATTGGTGCTTATTTAAGTTCAACCTTGTTATCATTACCTGCATTTATTCTCATTATTTGTGTCTTTTTCCTGTGTATTTTCAGACCCAATTGCTGTGACCTCTCATCGAGTGTTTTCAATTTGTCTTGCATCTGATTACGGTTATGGGTCAGAAGAGTCAAGTCATCAGCAAAATCCAAATCATCCAAGTGCTTAGAGTCCACTGGATTCAATTTCTGTTGTGTGTTGTCGATGTTCTCATAACCCAGTCTATTGCTAGTAAGAAAAGAAATGGAGACAAAAGGCATCCCTGCCACACTCCTGTTCTTATCTCAAACGGTTCTGTAAGCTGTTCTTCATGAAGAACTCTGCATGTCATGTCTTCACATGTTTTCTTTATTAAATTAATGATCTTCAGGCGAACTTACCCAGATATCAGTTGAATTAATACACATGCTTGGTGCACAAAATGGCCGTAGTTTACAAAACAGTAATCCCTCAGATAAATGAAGTTAAAGTGAAATAAGCCTTCTACAATTCCCACTTGATGAGGGTCTTAAGGCTTAGGCGTTCAGTATTATTATGGGGGATTTGAGCTCTCTAATTTAACAGCTACTTCCTCTTCTTCTTCTTCTCGTTTGATGTTGTGTAGTAATGTCTACACAAGAAGTCCGGTTCTCTGGATGTATGTTGCTGTGGTTGAAAGTTCTTCAAGACTCCCAAACAGCTTTGTGTGGATGTGCGTCTCTGTGGGCCAATGTTCAGTTCGCAGTTGACTAAGCATGTGGCAGTCTTGCAGGATGTGTTCGGTTGTCTGTGCTGCCTGTCCACACGTACATAGGGGTGATGGGACCAATCTCAGTCCGTATAAGTGACTGTTCAGTCTGTTATGTCCTGTTCTAATACGGAACAGGATCACCTGTTTTGCTCGATCAAGATAGTGATAGTTGTCTCTTTGTTGGTCAATTTTCCTGATGGCCTTGTGGCGGTTTTTTATTTCTAGTTGTGGCGGTACGCCTCTTCTTGTTGTGGCGTAAGGGCCCAACGGTTTTCTCGTTGCAAGGCTGGGTGTTATGTTATTGCGGGGAGAGTTAGTCAATCATGATCGTTATAGAGCATCGTGCTGATAGATGGTTAGTTTCGCAAGTGGTGGTGTAAAGCTTTGTATCCATTATACTGACGGTTGAACTTCTGATATTCAATAATGGGATAAGTCCTTTATGAGTCCACATGTATTTATTACATAGAAGATTATAGACAATATTTCAAACAATGGTTGTCATGAAGCATAAATATATATAAAGTTCTGTTCCTTCCTTGAATTATGATTTATCTTCAATTCAGTCCTTGTCAAATAACAAATAGACAGAACGACATAACTGTATGCACGCGTGGCTGGTGATCCCAGCGACCGACAGTGAGATTATGCGTTCGTCAATAATTATAAATCTATCTCGACTTAGGTTTAGTCACTTACTAACCTGTAGCATTCTTCTTCCAAATCATAACATTGGACTGACCCATGTCCATCATTAATTATAATACAATCTGTGTGGCACTCCATGCCCGACACTGCATGAATACAAGGACACGTCTTATCCGTTCGACGGTCATACAAGAAAGGGGTGTGGTAACCTAGTCACGGTGCGTGACATACCAACGCACACACGTCATAATCAATCGTGTGTATCGCGTACACTAAACTAACAATTATTTACATTATATTAAACGTGGTCACCTCTTAATCTTATGCTGCTAACCTCTAGCAGACCATGCCAATAAAATACCGTAACAATTCCCTGTCCACTGGGGGGAAAAAAAATCTATTAGATAGATTTTTTAAAAAAAAAAACCCATCTGAATGAATACCAAAAATGTTAACAATATCAAAAAAAAAAAAAAAATTTAACAAAATTGCGGCATATGGCCTACGACGTTCTGTCTAGAACCAATGTCATGGTCATGTCGACTAACTAACAGTCATGTAATATATTAATTATTTATATCATACATAAATATAAATTGTAATAAGAACTAAAAGAGAATGGTAATGTTGATCTCTAATTAAATAATTAATTAACTTAAAATATGTCGTGATGAAATGTCATGTCAGACTAATCTAAAGTGTTAAAATTAACCTAATTAACTATACTAAGTATGGAATAAGAATAAAGTTTTTGAAAATCTAATGTAAGAAAAATGAGAGGATATGTTAAAGAAAGACATAATAACGAATAAAGACTAAAGTAGAGGAAAAAAAAATGATGTATAAATTTAACTAAGTTATGTGTGTTGAACATCAAGTAAGTGTAGTATTAAGTTATTAATACCTATCTAACTACTTTAAACAATAGTATGTGATGTATTGACATAATTATTAAATATGCAATATAATCATGTAATTCTAAGAATATAATCAAAGAATTGTGTGAGTTTTCTTTTCTTTCTTTCATTTTTTTTAAGTTTCATTTTTTTTTAAAATTCAACTCACTTGTCATTTTAATGTGGACTAGTTTTAAAGACTAAATTAAAAGTAATTAACATTGGATATGAAGATCCATTCGTAGTCTTGATCTTTGAATTTCCATTAGACAAAATGTTCAAGCATTCTGAATCAAGTTATATAACGAATTAGTTCGAATGGAATGTCATTTATTATCTCCGAAGTGTTTTGAAACAGTATTGTGACGAATGTAAACCAGGAAAGTCCCGGCGTAAAGACGAATATAGTGTCAATTGATTGCAGTCACTTTGCGTATAATCTGTCTTTAGGAAGCAGCTGAGTCAATGGTTCATTCATGTGTCAAAAAGCAACGATGGTGCTATGTCCTTTGATTAAGTTTCTCTGTGAATAGTATTGTCTTTGCGACAAACAACGTGGATTAGGAATCGACATCATTAGGATTTCGAGATAAAGTATCCGCCAAGACGTTGTCGGATCCTGTGATGTACTCGATTGAGAACTCGAAAGGTTGAAGGAGTATAGCAAATCTGGTCAGCTTTGGACTTTTGTGATTTGCTCGTTGTAGTGATGCTACGGCCCTCTGGTCTGTTTGTACCACGAAAGGTGCACCTAGTAAAAATTTTTCCAACTTCGTTATCGCCCAAACGACTGCTAAAAGTTCGCGGTCGACAGTTGAATACTTGACTTCAGGTGGTTTGAGTTTCCGTGAGATGTAGAGGTTTGGGTGGAGGATATCGTCATGGTATTGGAGCAAACATGCGCCAATTCCGTAGTTACTCGCATCTGTACGAAGAATGAACTTTTTAGAAGCATCAGTTAGTCTCAAAATAGGTGGATTTGAAAATATATAAATTATTTGCCGAAAAATTCTGTCACATTCGTCAGTCCATGTCACCTTCACTGGCATGTCTTTCTTTAGTAATGAGGACAAGACAGCCGTGATAGATGACAAGTTAGGTACGAATCTACTGTAATATTGGACTAGACCTAACAAGCCTCTCACTTGTTTCTTCGTTTGAGGAACGGAAATGTTTAAAATTTTTGAAACTGTACTGGGTAGTGTTCGGATATATCCTGCTCCAATAATGTGACCCAAAAAAGTGATCTCATGAAATGCTACCTGTAATTTTGTAGGTTTAGCAGTTAACTTGTACCTTCTTAAGGTATCAAAAACTTATCCAAGACCCAAAAAATGTTCCTCAAAAGATGAACTAAATAAGCATATGTCGTCTATATATGTAATAATGTCTGGTATACCTGAAAAAATGTGTCGCATCATGCGAACAAAGGTAGCTGGAGCGTTAACAAGCCCAAAAGGCATCACATTCCACTGGTATAGACCTAGCGGAGTTGAAAACGCTGTGTAGTATTTAGCTTTTTCGGTTAGTGGTATCTGCCAATAACCTTTAGTTAAGTCTATCTTAGTGAATATAGTTGCTGTCGATAGACGTGGCAGTAAGTCATCGAGAAGTGGATGTGGTTCGCTATCAACTATCGTTTGTGCATTTAATTTTCTATAGTCGACGCATAGTCTAATGTTATTGTCCTTCTTTCGGACAATAACTAATGGAGAAGAAAATTGGGAATTACTAGTTTCGATAATTCCTAAAGATAACATCTGTTCAAGTTCCTTAGTAGTTTTAGTAAGAAAGTGTAGAGGAACAGAATAAGGATGTACCCGAATTGGAGTATCATCATTAAGAGTGATGTCATGACTAATGACTGATGTGTGACCTGGAACATCGGTCAACACATCTGGATAAGATTGTAAAAGATCAGCAAACTTTTGATGCTGTTGCGGTGTAACCGACGAAGAGATGGTTACGTCCCGCCAAGATTCGCTAGATTGTACTACAGGTACAGGTAAAGCTAACTGTACCTCAGGAAAAGAAGATTCTTCTTCCTGGATAACAGATAAATTAGAATAGTGACATGTAGGTCTGAAAGTGTCATCTAATTCGTGAAAAATAGCTTGTAGATGTTCAGGTCGAGTATGAAATTGCTTGAGCATATTTATGTGAAATATTTTGTGATGTCCCTTAATGTCCAGGACATAATCAACATCAGAAATCTTATTGATAACCTGGTAAGGACCGTTCCACGAGATTAGTAGTTTATTATTGTTATGTGGCAATAACACATAAGCTTGATCTCCTGGAAATAATTGACGTAATCGTCTATTACTGTTTTGGAAAGTTCTAGCTTTCTCTTTCGCAGCCTCAGATGAAGCTGTTGCCATTTTACAGGCATCAATAATGTTATTCCGGAGATTAATTACATACTCATAGGATGACTGAGTGTCCTGAGTCATCTCAGAATCTATTAATAAATCTTTTATCAGTCCCGTAGGACCTCTTGGTGGAGCGCCAAAGACTAGTTGAAATGGAGAGAAGCCAGTTTGTTCATGTGGCACCTCTCGATAAGCGAATAACACCGCTGGTAGAACTCTGTCCCAGTCCTGTGGATGGTTAACTGTAACTTTATGTAACATTTGTTTGAGTGTGCGGTTAAGTCTTTCTACAGCACCATTACTCATTGGGTGATAAATGCTGCTGAGATTTCTATCTATTTGCCAAGTCTTCATTACCTCCGTCATAGTCTCAGATATAAATTGAGAACCATGATCTGACAAAAGTTTTCTAGGAAAACCTACTCTAGAAAAGATCAGGTGTAGTGCATCAGCTACATCTGTGGTGGTGGTTGTTTTCAATGGGATGGCTTCTGGCCATCGTGTGCATAAATCGATGCAAGTGAGAATAAATCTATGTCCTCTGGCTGATGGTAAAAGTGGGCCAATGATATCAATGGCCATTTTGTCGAAAGGTCTCACAGATATGTCACAAGCCTGAATAGGCGCCGTGTGAAAGGCTCCCCGTGCTTTCACTTCTTGGCATATCGTACAGGAGCGTACGTACTGTGAAATATCTCGTGATACTCCCGGCCAAAAAAAAGAAGATAATACTCGCGAACGTGTACGAGTATAACCCATGTGACCTGCACACTTAGAATCATGTGCGTGTTGAAGTATGTACCGCCTAAAAGCAAAAGGTACCATGACTTGTTGTCTTATCTGAGTTTTATCCATAAAACATCTTAATAAAATGTCATTTTTAATACTAAACCAATGACTATTTTTTTTTGTTCATAGAAAGATTGTCGACTTTGTTGACCAGTGTAAAAAATTTTGTTAGTGACCTGTCTTCCCTCTGTTTTGTAGCAAAGGATACTCGGTCAATAGCAGAATGAATCTCGATACTTTCATGATCATCTGTTTCCTTGTTTTCAGTGTCCATAGTCTCTAATTGTTTCGTATGTGCTCTGGTTATTGCTGCATTTCCGATGCATAGATTATTTTTTTCCCATTCAATAATCTCTTCTGGTGTGCAATCTTTACTTCCGTGTATGCATCCCACCATAAGGTCGGCAATTGGGTTTCTTAACATGCATGCTTTAACATTGCCTGTGAAAAAAGGTGTATCAATATAGATAATAGTTGTTGGATAACATTCTATGGTTCCACCAAAGGTCATACACCTGACATGTTCTCCAGTTGCACAATTCGGATGAACAAGTATCTGACGGATTCCGATCGTGGTCGATCCCGAATCTCTTAAGACTGAGACGATGGATCCATTAACTTTTCCTCTGTTGAAGATCAGCGAGCCTGTTCCGTCATTGACTGCTAGACTGACTTCTGGTAGAATGTGTCCGCAGTTCAGAACTGTCTCTTTTGCTTTCTGAAATATAAGATTACATGTTGGGCAACTATTTGCCACGTTATAATTCATTGCAAAACAAGTAGATGAAGACTGTATTTTGTTATCAGTAGGTGAACTCTGAACCCCAGGGGTTGTAGCAGTAGTAACGGCTGCCCCTGTATTATGGTTATAATTTGTCGATCTACGAGAATGAGAACGATGACGAGAATAATTGGATGAATTATCCCGTTGTCCTCTATTGTAACTGTTATCTCGATGTCTCGAGTTATAATTATCGCTATTGTTCCACTTGTTACCATTATTATAATTATATGACCGATTATAACTTGAGTTACGTGGATTACTGTTGTATCTTGACTGAGGTGAATAATTTCTGGTTTGTTGTCTTCCTCTATTAAAGTTATTGTTAAAGTTATTCTGTCCCTTATGAAAATTAATGTCATAGTTTCCTTTGAACCTACCTCTGTCCACACTGTGTGTTCTAGGTTTGTTATTATTATGATATGCCATATTGGAGGCTACAGGAAGTGGTTCTCTTATCAACGAGCCAGAAATATTAGCATTCGGATGAGCTGTGCAGTAATTTAAAGAAATTTTTTCTAACTCATCAATAGATTCTGGTTTTCTTTCTTGCAGATAAGCAAAGAATGGTGGGCTGACAGAAGATAATACTTTATCCCTCAATAACAAATCGACTAACTTGTCGTAAGATTTGTTGACACCTGCCAGTTCAACCCATCTGTTAAAAGTATTGCGTATGTTAGCAATAAAACCTGTGAAATCTTTATTGTTATCTGGCAACAAACTTTTAAAACGTAATCTACATGCCTCTTCGTTCAAGTGGAAACGACGTAGTAACAACGTCTTAATGGCCTCATAGTCTGTTGATAATGTTGGATCTATATTTTGTGCTGCACTTGCAGGTTCGCCATCCAGAAATTCTTTAAGTTTAAGTGCCCATGCAGTTTTGTCAAGGTTATTGACCTTACATATATCCTCAAAGCGCGCCAGCCACGATAAAAGGTCATCCACGTGTAACTTGAATGGTGGTAGTTTAAAGTAATAATTGCCCTTAAGTCGGGTGGATGAAGATCCAGATTGAGTATTGATGCGTGATGCCATATGATGATGGATGGTATCCGCATGTCTGGTTTTGTGTAGTGTGCAGATGTGTTCAGTCAAAACAATGTTCATACAAAAATAACAGGGCAATCCACATAGGACGTCAGTAAACTCACGACGTATAAAGTCAATGATTCTTGAAACAGCCGTTGACGTTTTTCTTCATTATTTATTGTGGACGCCACAGTGACAAAATGGTTACGCGAATATGTAGACACATCAAACAGTCATTATCACAGCAACATTCAATACAGCAATAGACGGTAGACAGCATTACAATGATGAGTCAGATGCATGTTATATTTCATAGTGCTGTAAATGTAGTCAGGTGAAAAACTCCATCCTTTTCTATAACAGCCAGGAGATAACCAGATGTATGAGATCAGTTCACTCTCCTTAATCTGACTTCAGCAAGACAGACACGTCTGCCGAAGTATAAATAATGTCCTCAAAAATATCCTCTAGATAACAAAGGTTTTTCAAACCCAGTTCAGGTAACCAAGTAGCAAGTAATAGTCCTTGGGACCTGCATCAACCGATGCAGCACAATACAGCGACATGTGAGCTAGGAAAAAACATCTCGTGACGACGACTTTCGAAGACAGGCTATGAACCAGAAATCGTTCACGACCAAAAATCGATAGAGTTAATGAAAAAGTCAATTTACCTTGCTTTCATGAAATACACAGAAATATCACGCCTCCCGGCATGTGGGAAACACTAGAGGTATTATCTCGAATAAACGAAATATCCATTAAGAGGACTACACATCCCTGACAGAACAAAAAATAGCGGAGATCCCCTCTTCAACGAGGCATCTCTTTCGCCATTCCAAATCGCTCACTCCACTAGTGGTGGGCGGAAACCGATCGACCAAGAAGCAAGACAAGTCATGCGCAGTCCAGCGCAAAATGACCACAGCTCAAACTTAACTGCATTCGATACCAACGCGAGAAGACAAATGCTTACCGAGAAAAGTAACTATAAATTTCAAGCAGTTGTTGCCCTTGCGTTATAAAATAGATATTGAAATAAAACGATGTTGCGAGAATTTATCACGCAACATATCACCACCTCCTCCCGATAAAAAAAAAATGTGGAACATATTTTTTTTTTTTCAATATCAAAGAGCATGCGATAAGCGGCTCAAAACGCACGAATTATGCGCTGATAATTAACTAAATTGCCAAACAATAGGCTAATTATAGAGTGTCTGGTGAGGATATACCTCAACAGAAAAATAAATATGTCTCAAAAAATATTCACATCGGGGAGGTGTCACCAACACACATCACGTTAGCATGTAAACACAATATACGTATGCAAGTTACTATAATCATCATTAAACAGCATACTCTAATATTGTCTTTAAAAATGGATGTACAAATCTGATAGGAAAATTTAAATAGTACATTCTTTGACATGTAATGACATAAGTACATAGTAAAGTTAAACTACATGACGATCCAGGACATATGCTCTGGCATTCCGAGGGTAAGTACACAATCTAGAACTCGTCATGCTTGATACTAGTAAGGTAAGTCCTCAGCTCAACAATGACATTCTGAGAAAGTACAAGCAATATAATGCTAATTAATAACTAATATGCTTCATAAGGTACAATACATTATTAATAATTGTGGCTGTTTAGTAAACTAACGGCCCTTATATTAACTACTCAGTCCTCCTCTATCATCTTAAAAACGAACAGAAGAAGATGACAACAAAGCACGATAGTGTGTACATATAAAGTGAGTACAGATGTGCTAATCTATTGTAGTAATATAGGTGTGTTATGACTCTGTAATATATAGGAATATAGGACAGAAGTATTAGTTAGAGTCATGTGGGCATCTAGACAAAATGTCAGCCATCACATTATCCGCACCACGGATAGCTCGTA
This sequence comes from Oreohelix idahoensis, assembly GCA_024509875.1. Lineage (NCBI taxonomy): Eukaryota > Metazoa > Mollusca > Gastropoda > Stylommatophora > Oreohelicidae > Oreohelix > Oreohelix idahoensis. The sequence continues at coordinate 450,136 of JAMPIV010005803.1, forward strand.
CCGTGAAGTGAAAAGGTTGAAGAGCTATAGCATATCGAGTGGATCTCGAACTCTTCAAATTCTTAGTCTGAATAGCTGTAAGAGCTTTCTGATCAGTCTCTAGAATGAAATGTGCGCCCAGGAGGAATCTTTGTAGCTTTAGAATTGACCAAACCATCGCTAACAACTCACGGTCTAAAACCGAGTAGTTCCTCTCTGCCGCATTTAGTTTTCTAGAAATGTACATAACAGGATGCAGAGTATTTGCATATTCTTGCATCAGTGCTGCTCCAATCCCAGTGGATGAAGCATCACTCCGAAGAACAAAAGTCCTATCAAGAGTAGGTAATCTTAAGATGGGAGGAGAAGAAAATATATTCTTGATTTGGTCTAGTGAAGATTGGCATTCTTCAGACCAACGGACCAGATTAGGCGAACCTTTCTTCAACAATGTTGATAGAGGTGCCATGATCGAAGATAAATTTGGAATAAATCTCCCATAAAATTGAATTAAACCTAAGAGACTCCTAACTTGTTTCTTCGTTTTAGGAACAGAGATGTTCAGTATTTTGGAAGTATTGTGGTCTTCTGTCTTCAAGAGACCATGACCAACACGATGACCCAGGAAAGAGATTTCACCAAAACCAACAAAAGCTTTAGAAGGTTTCGCTGTCAAATTATTCTCACGTAGAGTGGACAGTAAGTCATATAACCCTAAATAGTGATCTTCCCAGGTATCACTGAAGAGACAGATGTCATCTAAGTATGCGATGACATCCGAACGATGTGACAGAATTCGACGCATCATGCGAACGAAAGTGGCAGGGGCGTTCATGAGACCAAAAGGCATAACATTCCATTGAAATAGACCCCTAGGTGTAGAAAAAGCAGTAAGAGGTTTGGCATGCTCTGCTAAAGGCACTTGCCAATAACCTTTAGACAAGTCAAGTTTAGTGAAGAATCTAGAATTAGAAAGTCTAATCAGTAGATCTTCTAACAAAGGCATCGGTTCAGCATCGAACTTTGTGACCTGATTCAATTTGCGATAATCAACACAAATTCGTATGTTCTTATCCTTCTTCCGGACAATAACCATGGAAGAAGAATATGGTGAAGTCGATGGTTCAATTATATTTAATTGAATCATTTCATCCAATTCCTTTTCCACCTGCGACTGAAAGTGTATAGGAATAGGATACGGCCTAACCCTAATTGGATTATTGTCGGTAAGAATTATGTCATGTTCTATGACATCTGTGTGTCCAGGAATGTCAGTGAGAACATCCTGAAATGTTTGTAACATCGACGAGACTTGTCGATGTTCGTCACCAGAAAGATTAGGAGAAACAGAAACGTTTTTCCAAGATTCCGTAGAATGTAATGGAACCACTGGAAGGGGAAGGTTGACATCAGAGAAGGTAGCTTCCTCATCCTGTATGACAGACAGGGATGAATAATGGCCGTGAGGTGCAGGAGCATCATCCGTTGCCTGGAAAATAGGCAGCAAATAGTCCGGACGTTCGTGAAATTCCGAAAGCATGTTTATGTGGAAAGTTTTATGCTTTCCATCAATATCGACCACATAGTCAACATCGGAAATCCGAGAGACTATTGCATACGGACCTTTCCATGCAATAAGAAGTCTATTTTCCCTACTGGGGAGTAGGACGAATGCTTTGTCACCTGGACAAAGTTGTCGTAGACATCTATTCTTGTTAGCAAACTGTCTTGCCTTCTCTTTAGCAATTTCTGATGAAGCAGTTGCTAGCTTACATGCCTCAATGATCTTTTGTCTAAGAGCAATGACATACTCATATGAGGATTGAGTTTCATCGCTAATATCATCGGCAGTGATGAGATCATGTAATAAAGACATAGGGCCGCGTGGACGCGCGCCAAAGACAAGTTCGAAGGGAGAAAATCCTGTGTGTTCATTAGGGACTTCTCTATAGGCAAAGAGAGCCGCGGGTAAAACCCTGTCCCAATCTTGAGGATGATCTTCAGTTATCTTACCAAGCAAAGTCTTGAGCGTTCTATTCAGACGCTCAACTAACCCATTAGACATAGGATGGTAGATACTACTGAGAGATCGTTCAATATGTAAGGTAGACATTACCTGTGACATAGTGTCAGATATGAGTTGAGTGCCATGGTCTGATAATATTTCTCTGGGGAACCCCAAGCGAGAAAATATCAACCAAAGAGCATCTGCGATATCTGTAGTAGATATGCTCTTAAGAGGGATAGCCTCTGGCCAACGTGTGCACATATCGACACATGTAAGGATAAACTGATGTCCTCTGGCCGACTTGACCTTAAAAGGGCCAATAATATCTATGGCCATTTTCTGGAACGGCCGAATAGGAATGTCAGCAGCCTGGATAGGCGCAGCATGTCGTGGTCCTCTAGATTTGACCTCCTGACATACCTTGCATGATCGGCAGTAAATACGAATGTCCTTATTGACAAAAGGCCAAAAGAAAGCCGCAAGGACTCTCGACTTCGTACGGGAAAAACCCATATGTCCAGCACATTGCGAGTCATGAGCATGTTGTAATATTTGCACTCTCATGCTCTTGGGAACAAGAATTTGCGAATGTGCCGACGTAGTCGAATCTTGTACCGTACGTACAAGTACGCCGTTTCTCATTGCAATCCAAGATTTTCTATTTGTATCCTGATTCGGATCACCTTTCTTCGCAAGAACGAAGAATTTTTTTAAAGAAGGATCTTCTTCTTGCAATTTTATGAAAGAGTCACGAGTGATCACTAAGTGACTATCTTGGCTATCAACTTCATTATCACTATTCAGTGAAGTTTCGGGTGTTTGTAGAGCTTGTGCTCTTGTAACTACTGCATTTGTAGCTTGCATGTTATTATCTTCCCAAGCAGCAATCTGCTGTGGGGTACACTCCCTAACTCCGTGAATACGACCAATAATAAGGTCCGCAATAGGATTAGGTAAGAGACAAGCATGCACATCTCCAGTAAAGAAAGGAGTGGCAATGCGAATTACAGCAGTAGGATATTTTTCTAGAGTGCCGCCAAATGTGACACATTTAATAACCCTTCCTGTAGCACAAAATGGATCTACAAGCGATTGTCTAACACCAATAGTGGTGCATCCGGAATCGAAAAGTAGTGAGACCGGAGTATCATTAACAAGACCCTTATGTAGAATTAAAGAACCCCTCCCGTCATGCGCAACAGCAGCAGGAAGAGCGGGAAGTGGGTGACCACAACTCAAAGTAGTTATGGTACCCGGTTCGAATAAAGTACTGCATTGGGGGCATTTGTTTGCTCTCTCAAAGTCAAAAGCAGAACCAGTGACAGCGCCAAAGTTTTTATTATCAACAACATGATTACAGGCTCCCTCAGTTTCCTGTTGTACAGCATTAGCCTGCTGATATCTCTTTTTTTTGTGTTGAGATCTACCCCGACTATTATTACCTCTGAAGTTATCAGAGTTATTATTATCTCTGCAGTTATTATTGTCTCTATTGTAATTGTTATCCTGGTTCGAATTCCAGTTTCCACGATTACTATCATGTTCACATTGATGCGAACATCTATTTGTTTGGTTCTGAGGTCTTCGGCAGGAATAACCTCTATTACCATATCCTCTTTTGAAATGCCTATAATTATTAGGGTGATAGTAACGACCACTATCAGGTTGTCTCCAATTCTTCGAAGAAGAATCACCATGAAATTGGTTTCCATGATTTTGACAGAAATTACCGCTGCTCTTTCTATCAAAATTTTGTTGGAATCTACGAGCAAAGTTTTGACCATACGGAGCTGCCGAAGCAACTGGTAAACCTTCTTTCACCTTAGAGTTACCCATGGTTATGTGTGGGTGTGCAGTTACGTATTGGCAACAGAAATCTTCCATTTCTTTTATTGTTTTAGGTTTACGTTCATGAAGGAAAGCAAGGAAAGACTCATTGACAGACGACATGACTTTGTCTCTAAGTATTAAGTCCATAAGTCCTTCATAAGTTTTTTCCGTCTTAGATAGTTCAACCCATCGTGAGAAAGTAATGCGTATTCTTGCAATAAACTCGGAGAATTCAACTCCATTTTCAGGTAACATGTTTTTAAATTGTAGACGATAGCCGTCTTCGTTAAGCTGATATTTCTTTAACAGAGCGGCCCTGACAACCTCATAATTGTTCTTGTCAGGTTCATCCACCATATTTAATATACTTAGAGCTTTACCTGTCAGTATCCCTGATAACTGATAAACATATTTTGCTTTGTCTATGTTATGAGCTGTACATGCTTGTTCAAATCTGTCCAGATAGAACATTATGTCATCACTGGAAGGACTAAAAGTTGGCAACTTAATCTTAAAAGTATCATTATTAGCCTTACCAGAAGATGAACCCTTGTTTGAATCATTACCATTACTCATGTTCATCAATTTCAATTTTTCCAACTCTAAAGCTAAGACCTTTTCTTCATGTTCCATTTTTGCTTTCTCTTTCCTCTCATCAGATTCTCTCTGTAATCTTCTCTCCTCAGCCTGAGCCTCTATTTGAAGTCTTTCAGCTTCTTTTTCAAGTCTTTTATTTTCAGCCTCTTTTTCAAGTCTTTTATTTTCAGTCTCTTTTTCAAGTCTTTTATTCTCAGCCTCTTTTTTCAAGTCTTTTATTTTCAGCCTCTAGCTGGAGTTTTCTTTCCTCAGCTTCTGATTCCCTTTTTTGTTTTTCCATTTCCATTTGGAATCTTTTTTCATCCACCTGCATCTGCAGTTTCTTTTGTTCAGCTTCCATATGCAGTTTCTTTTGTTCAGCTTCCATTGCTTTATCATATCGAGCAGTTGCAAATTCTTCTAACTTATCACCAGTCTTCCCAAGCAATTTACCCTGCTCAATAAAGTGCTCAAATGTAGACATGTTGTCTAACATATGAGTCCAAAACCTGAAATAATTAACTAATTTATTTCAAACCTAAGTGTAACAAGTCTTAATTAAGCACTTGTATATTCACATCACCTTATATTATCCCAGTCTCTGTGGGAAACAAGTCTCCAATCAAAGAACTTGTATATGAAATATCACCAATCAATTCTTGATCATAAGTGCACTTCTCATTCAATAGTGCACAACACTATTCATCATTCATTTATCATCAGTGTAGTAGTAACAGTGCATTAGCATAGCCCATTAACTAATTACTATAACTGTAAACAATGACTATGTAAACACATGCAGAATGTAAACATTGAAAATGTAAACAATGCAAACAATGTAAACAATAACAATGTAAACAATAACAAAGATCAGCAACAATACAAAAACGTTCGCAGAAATCAACTAAAAATAAAGCAGAAATTAATGAAATATCACAAAAAATGTGACGATATCTACGATAGAATTAAACAAAATACATGACACCACAGTGTATAAACAAAAATGTTGTATGAAACTAAATTATAGACAAGAGTAGGCTAACAAATACAAACAAATCAAAACAAAACTAAAGAATGCGAAATAATAACGAAAACAATATTAAAACATGTCATCACAGCTAACATAAATAGCAACAGAAGTCGCTTAGCAAATTCCAGTATCGGAAATTTGCAAACCCTACAGAAAACGCTCACAATAGACGACCTCTATGACGTGGCATAATCTAACGGAGACACCACCCAACCGAGAACCCGCTGAAATATAAACATATAAATATACAAATAACATATAGACATATAACATATAGAATGAGATGATACACAGAAGACTCAGCAGAAGTATAAGGGCACAGTTTACATACAAACAGGCCACTTAACTTATAGGCTTCCAATCGTCGAACAGCAGAAAAAACGGATGTCAATCAACGTCCTAAAGAGCGAAGCTCCAACGATGATGGCACATCTGAACTGCTTCCACTGCTAACACGATGGTACTTGAGCTTCTGACATACTGTGTGTTGAGTTGTTTCGGCACTTGACCTTCTAATCCAAAAGTAAGTTGATGGAAATCGGTACTTGGCCTTCTTCAGAAAACAACCCGTTTCAACCGGCACTTGACCTTCACAAAAACGACAGCACTGGAACCTTGACAGCAGCAACTTGCTTGACTTGCGTAAAAGATAACAGCAGTCCGAGTTATCCGGCAACATGTAACAACGCCGGGTACTGTCAAATTCTTGTTTCCGTCAAAAAATTGAAATTTTGACTTTTACCGGGCAACGCCGAGTACTTTGAAAATGGTGAAGATGTTGACTGTCTTGAAGGATGTTAATTTCTTGAAGGATGTTGATGAATTCTTGTTGAAAATGAAGTGGGTAAGGGACCCCGTGTTTGCTGGTACCAGAATCAAACCAGCTTATGGCCACCAAATGATGCGTGACGCCATATGATGATGGATGGTATCCGCATGTCTGGTTTTGTGTAGTGTGCAGATGTGTTCAGTCAAAACAATGTTCATACAAAAATAACAGGGCAATCCACATAGGACGTCAGTAAACTCACGACGTATAAAGTCAATGATTCTTGAAACAGCCGTTGACGTTTTTCTTCATTATTTATTGTGGACGCCACAGTGACAAAATGGTTACGCGAATATGTAGACACATCAAACAGTCATTATCACAGCAACATTCAATACAGCAATAGACGGTAGACAGCATTACAATGATGAGTCAGATGCATGTTATATTTCATAGTGCTGTAAATGTAGTCAGGTGAAAAACTCCATCCTTTTCTATAACAGCCAGGAGATAACCAGATGTATGAGATCAGTTCACTCTCCTTAATCTGACTTCAGCAAGACAGACACGTCTGCCGAAGTATAAATAATGTCCTCAAAAATATCCTCTAGATAACAAAGGTTTTTCAAACCCAGTTCAGGTAACCAAGTAGCAAGTAATAGTCCTTGGGACCTGCATCAACCGATGCAGCACAATACAGCGACATGTGAGCTAGGAAAACATCTCGTGACGACGACTTTCGAAGACAGGCTATGAACCAGAAATCGTTCACGACCAAAAATCGATAGAGTTAATGAAAAAGTCAATTTACCTTGCTTTCATGAAATACACAGAAATATCACGCCTCCCGGCATGTGGAAAACACTAGAGGTATTATCTCGAATAAACGAAATATCCATTAAGAGGACTACACATCCCTGACAGAACAAAAAATAGCGGAGATCCCCTCTTCAACGAGGCATCTCTTTCGCCATTCCAAATCGCTCACTCCACTAGTGGTGGGCGGAAACCGATCGACCAAGAAGCAAGACAAGTCATGCGCAGTCCAGCGCAAAATGACCACAGCTCAAACTTAACTGCATTCGATACCAACGCGAGAAGACAAATGCTTACCGAGAAAAGTAACTATAAATTTCAAGCAGTTGTTGCCCTTGCGTTATAAAATAGATATTGAAATAAAACGATGTTGCGAGAATTTATCACGCAACAAGTATTATCATTTTGGCTTGTTGCAGCACTCTGAGAATTAAGTTTTGCTGTTTCCAATTTAAGCCGTTGCAATTCCATTTCTTGCTGCAGTATGATTTCTTGTCGTTTCAATTTATTCTCTTCTTCAATCCGTAGGATTTCATCTCTTGCTATCTTTCTTTCTTCTTCTATTCTTAATTCTGCTTTCTTTTCAGCCTCCTTTCTTTCAAGTTCTTCCATCTCTGCCTTAGCAATAGTTTTCCTTTCAGCGTCCTTTCTTTCAAGTTCTTCCATCTCTGCTTTAGCAATAGCTTTCCTTTCCTCCTCTTCTGCCTTATATTTTGCAAATTCAGCCAATGCATAAGCCTCGAGAAGTTCTCCTTTTTTTCCAAAATCTTTACCTTTTTTAATAAAATAGTCTAAGTTAAGCATCTTGACGTTAATATTGTACGTAATGGCTATGTAATAATCACCAATAAATTCTAAGTAATTATTGTGCTTATTCAATCTATGAATAGTCAATATAAACAATCACAATATTATTGAACTTAATCTGGGAATGTTCAATTTAATTAATTGTAATATTATTTAACTATTATTTGTAAATTCCATACATAGACATACTATGTTGGGAAAATATTACATATATACTCGTTAATATATCATAAATAGTTATGATATTTATCTATTTAGGGTGCTGAGTTACTATCATGCACCTAATAATTAATGGTATTATTCCTCAAGTATTATATCATTCAATCAGTGATATGTGCTAAGTAAATCATTTAGTACTGGAAAAATGTACTAAATAATATACACTATGTCTCTTATATGCAGGACAGACTAAAAAGTCAAATTATTTTATAAATATATATATTATTATATTATGCCTTAATCATGAGCTATAAAGTGCATCGCCCATTTCTTGGACTACCACTGCAACTTGGTGCAAAGTCCCTAATTCTCCTTAAAAGTCATAAATTTTTAATTATATTCATATACACTCTTATTAAGCAAGAAATTATAGTGTTAATATTAAATTATGAACAGATGAAATGAAAACAGACAATACAATGGGTTAACCAAGGATAAACAAACAATATTACCACGAGACAAGACATTTCTACAATAAAAATTGATATTATAAAACCAAATCTACTAACCGGAAATATAGAGCAGGGTGAAGGTTAACTGAATATAGAGTTAAATCTGTGTACACAAAAATTAATGACGCAAACATGGACTCATTGACGAATGTACAAAAAAAAAATGAACTGAATAATAGCAAGATCAGAAAAAAAACATGATAGATTACCAACATTGTTACAGAACTAAATAAAATTTAAACTGAATACAATAAAATACAACGATTATTTCAACTAGACATCTAACATATAATGTGAATTAAATGCAATCCCGAACGAAACAAGCCCCGGTAATGTCGTCGACGCGTTCTCCGCGAAATGCAATTTAATTCACCGCCCTAAAGAACATTCAGAATGAATATCGGCAATCCTTAGAGCCATATTTATTCATTCCGAATCGCCGCTCCAGCCTCCTACGAATTAGGCACAGCACAAACAATGAAAACAGATATAACGTACATATATAACATATAGAATGGACATGCCTGCAAATGTGAACTAGACTCAGTAATGTTTCTTCTCAATGACAACAGTCACGAAATGAGACTTATCTTTTAACCCGTCGTCCGATGCGATCTTCACCAACGGACTAGACTAGTGTATAGGACTGTTTGCTCCTTGTTGGCAAATAATGTCTTTTCAATCATTTGGTCTATCGAGAAGTTGTATTCTTCAATGAAACAGTAGGTGAGCTGGCTTCGTCCTTCGATCGTTGGCTTGTACACAGAATATTGTGACGTCACTGATTTGCATAGTTACACAAGCCACGTCATGTTCGGAATCATGTGACTTGAATAGTTTCTTGTAATGATAAACAGTCTATCAGTTTGTAAATAAGAAATTTTTTTTTTCTTCGTTCTTATTTCGCTCCCTATCGCTGGCCAACCATTTGTGGCGGTTTTTTATTTCTAGTTGTGGCGGTACGCCTCTTCTTGTTGTGGCGTAAGGGCCCAACGGTTTTCTCGTTGCAAGGTTGGGTGTTATGTTATTGCGGGGAGAGTTAGTCAATCATGATCGTTATAGAGCATCGTGCTGATAGATGGTTAGTTTCGCAAGTGGTGGTGTAAAGCTTTGTATCCATTATACTGACGGTTGAACTTCTGATATTCAATAATGGGATAAGTCCTTTATGAGTCCACATGTATTTATTACATAGAAGATTATAGACAATATTTCAAACAATGGTTGTCATGAAGCATACATATATATAAAGTTCTGTTCCTTCCTTGAATTATGATTTATCTTCAATTCAGTCCTTGTCAAATAACAAATAGACAGAACGACATAACTGTATGCACGCGTGGCTGGTGATCCCAGCGACCGACAGTGAGATTATGCGTTCGTCAATAATTATAAATCTATCTCGACTTAGGTTTAGTCACTTACTAACCTGTAGCATTCTTCTTCCAAATCATAACATTGGACTGACCCATGTCCATCATTAATTATAATACAATCTGTGTGGCACTCCATGCCCGACACTGCATGAATACAAGGACACGTCTTATCCGTTCGACGGTCATACAAGAAAGGGGTGTGGTAACCTAGTCACGGTGCGTGACATACCAGCGCACACACGTCATAATCAATCGTGTGTATCGCGTACACTAAACTAACAATTATTTACATTATATTAAACGTGGTCACCTCTTAATCTTATGCTGCTAACCTCTAGCAGACCATGCCAATAAAATACCGTAACAGGCCTTGATAAGGGTCTTCTTTTCCTGGAATGTGATTGTTTGTTCTTTTTGTTCCTGTGTTGCTCCCTCTTTTGCCAACATATCTGCTCTCTCATTTCTTACTTCTAATTCTGTTCTGGTTACGAGCTCTTATTTTGGCTGTCTACAACCTCTCAATCAGAAAACTGAAATTCAGTAAAGTAGTCTTAAAGTGTTGTATACTATAAGCGAAATTTTCGTTTAAACACACATATTGCTTCGTTGGAGAAAGCTCCAATCAGAAGTAGTTTATTTAAGAATTTTCATGCCAAATAAACCACAAATAAGTGAATGATTTTGGTAGAGATCCCCCTACCCTCCTTTTATTGCATGACACAACATACTCCCCTTAAATGTGATTTTCAAACAAATCTGATCTATCACTGATAATCTCTTCCAAGATGTTACTTTCTTGTAGTTGATTACCACCACAAATTCACTCTGCCGGAAATGTTAAGTCATTTCCAGTGCCTCAATCTTTAACAACACTGATATCTTCCGACATCCCAGTGAAATCGGCCGTGTATTTGAGCACGTCATGTTTTCGACTAACACCTATCTCCAAATACCATCTGTTTTCCATTTTGGAAAACCCGAACAACATGGCTGTCGTGGCAATTTCTTCCATTTATGTTCACGAACCAAACGGTTGTTATCTACATTCCCTGACAAAATGTCTGGGTTAATAATAAGAATGCCACTGAATGTAGATTCCTAATCCGCCTGGTTATCGATTAAACAAACAACCATGACGACATAGCCGCAAAAAAAGGCCAAGCGGTCAGGTATCCATAGGGAGTGACAACATGTGACGATGAGAGTGAAAAAATGTGATAAGGGGCGGTTGAGAAAAAAAGAAAAGGAAGAGCACAGGAGAAAGTTGAAAGAGGTCACAGGAAAATGTAACAATCGAACATTTGACTTGTCACACTTATGGGCAAAACAATTTCACCTTTTAATTTTATGTCTCAGTCGTTTAAAAATGTTAATGTTTTAATTTAAAAACACCGCCCAAGATTACTACACAATAACGTTTGAACGAGTAGTGTTGATATTTGTTATGTTTTAAATATTGTAATTACTTGAATATGGTTTGTTGAGTCAGATATTTAGAATAGTATGTGTTGATTACTAATGATAATAGAGAAAATTTGTGTATTTTATTTTTCTTGTTTTTTATTTTACATTATTTCTAGCTGGAAGCATTCCGACAACTGTTGGATTCTCATGGAGGTCCATTGGTTAACAACTTCAGGCCAGTACAGCCACTCAACAACAGATATGTCACTTCCAATTTTAAACCAGGTAAGATGCTCAACATATGATATTCCATTGAAAATAATCAGTAGGATGAAAAACAAAGAGCGGATATCATTGATCGATTGATTTAGTTGATTCATTGATTCACGATGGACGATGCATGCCCAAGGTACGTGCAACTTCAACAAGGTCCACTATGCACCTGCATTAAGTGACAAGGTCCACTATACACCTGCATCTACTGACAAGATCCACTATACATCTGCATCTACTGACAAGGTCCACTATACATCTGCATCTACTGACAAGGTCCACTATACACCTGCATCTACTGACAAGGTCCACTATACACCTTCATCTACTGACAAGGTCCACTATACACCTGCATCTATTGACAAGGTCCACTATACACCTTCATCTACTGACAAGGTCCACTATACACCTTCATCTACTGACAAAGTCCACTATACACCTTCATCTACTGACAAGGTCCACTATACACCTTCATCTACTGACAAGGTCCACTATACACCTTCATCTACTGACAAAGTCCACTATACACCTGCATCTACTGACAAGGTCCACTATACACCTGCATCTACTGACAAGGTCCACTATACACCTTCATCTACTGACAAGGTCCACTATTCACCTGCATCTACTGACAAGGTCCACTATACACCTTCATCTACTGACAAAGTCCACTATACACCTTCATCTACTGACAAAGTCCACTATACACCTTCATCTACTGACAAGGTCCACTATACACCTGCATCTACTGACAAGGTCCACTATACACCTTCATCTACTGACAAGGTCCACTATACACCTTCATCTACTGACAAGGTCCACTATACACCTTCATCTACTGACAAGGTCCACTATACACCTGCATCTACTGACAAGGTCCACTATACACCTTCATCTACTGACACGGTCCACTATACACCTTCATCTACTGACAAGGTCCACTATACACCTGCATCTACTGACAAGGTCCACTATACACCTGCATCTACTGACAAGGTCCACTATACACCTTCATCTACTGACAAGGTCCACTATACACCTGCATCTACTGACAAGGTCCACTATACACCTTCATCTACTGACAAGGTCCACTATACACCTTCATCTACTGACAAGGTCCACTATACACCTGCATCTACTGACAAGGTCCACTATACACCTTCATCTACTGACAAGGTCCACTATACACCTTCATCTACTGACAAGGTCCACTATACACCTGCATCTACTGACAAAGTCCACTATACACCTTCATCTACTGACAAGGTCCACTATACACCTGCATCTACTGACAAGGTCCACTATACACCTTCATCTACTGACAAGGTCCACTATACACCTGCATCTACTGACAAGGTCCACTATACACCTGCATCTACTGACAAGGTCCACTATACACCTGCATCTACTGACAAGGTCCACTATACACCTTCATCTACTGACAAGATCCACTATACACCTTCATCTGCTGACAAGGTCCACTATACACCTGCATCTACTGACAAGATCCACTATACACCTTCATCTACTGACAAGATCAACTATACACCTGCATCTACTGACAAGGTCCACTATACACCTGCATCTACTGACAAGGTCCACTATACACCTGCATCTACTGACAAGGTCCACTATACACCTGCATCTACTGGCAAGGTCCACTATACACCTTCATGTACTGACAAGGTCCACTATACACCTGCATCTACTGACAAGATCAACTATACACCTGCATCTACTGACAAGATCAACTATACACCTGCATCTACTGACAAGGTCCACTATACACCTGCATCTACTGACAAGGTCCACTATACACCTGCATCTACTGACAAGGTCCACTATACACCTTCATGTACTGACAAGATCCACTATACACCTTCATCTACTGACAAGATCAACTATACACCTGCATCTACTGACAAGATCAACTATACACCTGCATCTACTGACAAGGTCCACTATACACCTTCATCTACTGACAAGGTCCACTATACACCTGCATCTACTGACAAGGTCCACTATACACCTGCATCTACTGACAAGGTCCACTATACACCTGCATCTACTGACAAGGTCCACTATACACCTGCATCTACTGACAAGGTCCACTATACACCTTCATCTACTGACAAGGTCCACTATACACCTGCATCTACTGACAAGGTCCACTATACACCTTCATTTACTGACAAGGTCCACTATACACCTTCATCTACTGACAAGGTCCACTATATACCTGCATCTACTGACAAGGTCCACTATACACCTTCATCTACTGACAAGATCCACTATACACCTTCATCTGCTGACAAGGTCCACTATACACCTTCATCTACTGACAAGGTCCACTATACACCTGCATCTACTGCAAAACGTTCAAATTCATCTGTTTCATCTTCTAAATTAGAGAAGGAGGAAGAAGACGATACAAAAAAAGAAGAAAAAGACAAAGAAATGAAAGAATACTAGAAGGTGAAACAGGAAAAAGTTAAAGGAGACGATTTAAAAAAAAGAAGAGGAAGAAGAAGTTGTTGAAAACGAAAGTTAAAAAAAAGAATATCGTTATGAGGTAACACTTTCGTTCTTTTTTTTTTTTTTCTATGTCTCTTTCTTTCTTTGTAAAATAATACTTACTTACTTAGTCGTTCCCCTTCTTCCGTGAGGTGTAGAGGTAAATAATGTAAAATAATGTTATAGCCAAATTCGTAATCGCTTGGCTGCGTGGAAAGACCTTGGTAGTGCATACAGTATAACTTTTAGAGTGCCTTTTACACATTCCAAAATCTCAGTTTGGATGTAATGGTAATAGGTTATAAAGGCAGATGACAATATAAGCAGTATAATCCAAGTAAAACAAGCAAATATCACATAAAAGTCTTTGGTTTATGTGATTCAGCAACTGGATATGTGGTGAACATATTTCTTGTGTTTACGTAATAGTCTCATGTATTTGTGATAACATTTATCATTGCTAACATGTTTTGTTACAGTTATTAATCATCATCATGTGTATTCGCCTTGTAGTTCCCGGGGGTCTGTGAAGAGACAAAAAAAGAGAGAATAGAACTACTCTATCCTCAAGCATGTCGTACATGGCTACTAACATAAGGTTGTGCATGGGAGCCGACCAACCTCATCATGTCACAAACCACTGCTACAAGATCACGTGACTGGTTGGTGCAAGCATCCTGTAAGGGTGGACCAGCAGTGGTGGTGTCTCATTGTTGTGTCCTGTAAGGGTGGACCAGCTGTGGTGATGTCTCATTGTTGTGTCCTGTAAGAGTGGACCATCTGTGGTGGTGTCTCATTGTTGTGTCCTGTAAGGGTGGACCAGCTGTGGTGGTGTCTCATTGTTGTGTCCTGTAAGGGTGGACCAGCTGTGGTGATGTCTCATTGTTGTGTCCTGTAAGGGTGGACCAGCTGTGGTGGTGTCTCATTGTTGTGTCCTGTAAGGGTGGACCAGCTGTGGTGATGTCTCATTGTTGTGTCCTGTAAGGGTGGACCAGCTGTGGTGATGTCTCATTGTTGTGTCCTGTAAGGGTAGACCAGCTGTGGTGATGTCTCATTGTTGTGTCCTGTAAGGGTGGACCAGCTGTGGTGATGTCTCATTGTTGTGTCCTGTAAGGGTGGACCAGCTGTGATGATGTCTCATTGTTGTGTCCTGTAAGGGTGGACCAGCTGTGGTGATGTCTCATTGTTGTGTCCTGTAAGGGTGGACCAGCTGTGGTGGTGTCTCATTGTTGTGTCCTGTAAGGGTGGACCAGCTGTGGTGGTGTCTCATTGTTGTGTCCTGTAAGGGTGGACCAGCTGTGGTGGTGTCTCATTGTTGTGTCCTGTAAGGTTGGACCAGCTGTGGTGGTGTCTCATTGTTGTGTCCTGTAAGGGTGGACCAGCTGTGGTGGTGTCGCATTGTTGTGTAATGAGTGATAAGGAAAATGTCGATGATGATGATGACGTGTTCGCTGTTTCTGTTGTGAGTTGTTAAAATTTGTTAACGTTTTTTGTTTCAGATATTCAATGGTCATACAACAAAGGAGTTTTAAGTTGTTAAAATTTGTTAAAATTTTTGTTACAGATATTCAATGGTCATACAAGGAAGGCCTTGTGAACGGTCAGTTGTCATTTTTACTGTTCATATTATCGTCATTATCATTTAGTTATCATCGTTGTAGTTAACAACAAGACATAACGACAATTGTGGAGCAGAAGCCACAGTAACCACATTTGAAATTCCGCAGAAAACAGATAAAAAGCATGCCATAAATCAGCATATAGTAAGATAGCGCTTAATCTATTTTTTAGTTCCCAACACCGTATTTTTAAAACCACTTTTATTAACGTTCACGTGCGGCTTTTATATTTGACCAGTTTCAATCCTTTGGCGCTCAAATTGTTTATGTTCCAACCTGTGACGGTAGGCCTATTCATTCGTTAAATATTTCTGCCCTTTTTTGAATTAGCTACTCTACGTCATTAATTTGCCAAAATTATCTCGTAGTCTAGGCGAACTCCTCCCAGATAAAACCCATGTTTCAGGGCTTAAACCAAGCCTGACATATTTATCTTTCTAAACTATGGCATGTCTGCTCATTGCGGCAATTACAATTGAGTAGGAGATGGCAAACTTGGTCTCTCTTATTTTTAATTCAGACGTTGACCGCCGCGTGCCACAAGATACGAATTAAGCTGTCTGGCAAAGATACTAGGATTACCTAGTCGCTTCAGCCGAGCCCGATAATGAGACAAAGAAATGTTGTCGACGGTAGCGTAAAGATAACTCGTATTTACTCTCGAGGGAGTGACCGGTGACAATTGACAAATCTATGTCTGTCCTGATTATGACAACATTGGGGAAATAGGGTAGGTCATATGGCATCATTATTTCCGGCTATGCAACGATGCGTAGGTTTAATATACTAAAATAAGATATACACAATGATCGGTTGTGGTAAAGTGGGATGTTATAAATATTTATAGGGGACTTAGTGTACTGACTGAGATCAGCTGTGAAGGTATCTGTATCTAATAAGTGTGGTGTATTACAGATAACCTTACTTGCTACCACATTTAGACCTCAGTCAGACTTATTCTGGAATATTGTGATGACTACGTTGAATGTCTAGGGTTATGATAATGATGAAGTGTATATTCACAACAACCAACAGACAGATAAACAATTTAATTTAATTCACAATACTTTACAACACTGTGACACTCACACACATAGAACACTCTATAAGACTATCTTAATAAGTCAAGTGTAACTTTTAAAAATATGTATTAATTCCTGTCAATAATAGATATCCTGATTCAACTACAGAGTGAATCAGGAATCACAATCAAATGTAATCACAAGTTATATGTACACAATTTATATATAGGATCTTTGTATTGACATATATTATTATTGCAATATGTGTGTAAGTTGTGCTGTAGTACTATGAGGTAATACTGGCTTTTCAAGTTAGGTTGTTGTTTGTCATCATGACTTCAAGTGTTTGTTTCTGGTGGAAATAATCTTGTAAAGGTTCACAGTTTCTTGTTATTTGAAACAAATAAATGTCCCTCTTGATTTAAGGTAAAGTCACTTTTAGAGGGGGTATACACAAGATTGAGCTGCTCTGGCCACGAAATCTTAACCTCTGTGTGGGCGGCAGGAAACAATCTCCACTGCTCGCTTGCTTCACCGTGTTCTTGAGAACAACACTGGTCGATATATTGACCAAGGAGTCTGCTACCAGCCTCTGGATTCAGCAAAACTCAGACCAGGGCTGCTTTAATACGTTAGTACCACGGTCCCTGAAACAAGAAGGTTGTACCTCCTACTTCAGAACTAATTTATAATCTATTTCCACACTGAAGCACAATACATAACAAACACCGAGTTCAGCGCGGTAGGCCAACTGCTAGCTTCTCATGTAACAGTATACACCAGTATTCCTCTCCCTAATGGTTACAACGCCTCTGCAATTCCAGCATTATTTCCTTCTAGTCAATAAGATAGGTGTCATAGTACTATTTGGCAATCCCATGCAGTTATACTCCTCTCCGACAAGTTTTGTTCAGGTTGGAGCAATATCTAGGCTTTGCCTCAAGTTTGTTACTGAACCACACACATACAGACATAAATTATCAATTCACATTCAATTTTCATCTAAAAGAGATCAAATATGTCTAGCTTACCACAATTTCAAGGAAATATTAAACAAATACGTTGACTGGCGATGAATTATGGCACAATTCCGATCTGCCTCTGTCCCAGGCTTTCATTAGAAAATTATGAACTGGATCTCAACGCACTTGCTTCTACACAGTTTACTTTCAAAAAGTGGCACTGAACCGACGCTCCTAATTGATTATATTAAATGGTCTAGCCAATAAGACCATGTTTACAAAAGCATTTGAAAAAAAGTACCCTTCCTACCGTTTCCCTTAACAACCAAAAATAGTAATTGCAGTCGACTAATCGTGTTTCGCCTTACATATAATTCTGGCCAATCAAATCGGATTTAACGTGGTGGCCTCATTTCCGCCATTATGAGCAAATATGATCCTGTGTTGTCAGACAACACCATTACAGTATTTTGGCTATAATTTGTTAATTATTAGACTATTTGCTTAACACCTAACATATTCTTTGTCAGCAAGTCTTAAGGCACCCAAATATATAAGTTTAATGAAGCCAAGTGGCTGCGTTCAAAATATGTATTTTCTTCTAGGATAGTCGTGCTGTTACCACCTCCTCACTTCCATACTATGGGGTGTCTTCTGTACTGTCAGGCTAATGTCAGGATTTCAGACGTAAAACAGTATTGGGTCATGTTTCCTAATAAGCATTAACCATGTTTTTAAAACCTAACCGTGTATTGGTAGTGTTTTTTTATTACTGTTTATTTGGAAAAAAGATAGTGCTTCATGCCTTTCGCGTTCACTTTTTCATCGCGAGACTGTGGTAGTATTGCATGCGTTCCTCCGTTCCTCTCTCTATCTCTCTCTTCTAAGTCCGTCTGTCTTTTCATATTCAGTGTATATAATGACATTAATGCTAGTATTTTATCTAGGTCATTAAGCAGTGTGCGTATCTCAAGGTTTTCTAAGAAATACAGTACACGTTTTATTTTTAGAAACGCGTGTATGCTGCTGTAGGCTTTACTATCAAACGTGAAAGCGTTACACTTATGCAGACGAAGTAGAAAAAGGGGGATTTTTGTACGCCATTGTGACAGCACTGGTCTTTTACCATTCTTCTTTCCTTTTATTGAATTAATTCGTTAGGCTTTACATTTACTTTTTAATTTAGATATGTGGATTTAGAATGTTTCACAACAATGGTCTCAAATAAATGGGGTTTTTTTTTCCAACAGACGCGCAATCTTCTTACTCCCTACGGCTTAAAACGCGCCATGAAAAAAGTTTGCAAGTTTTTGGTGGGAAAAGATAGATTAATGTGATCGGAGGCATAAGAGAATCAGTAGTTTTAAATAACAAAAGTAGTCCTTAAAACGTTTTTTTTTTCTCTTTCATTGCATTAGTCTTACTGGAGCGGCCTTTTAGTCTTGTTACTAAAAAATAAATACACAGTTTTCCCGTTTTGTGCATCATATTCTGTTTTCTTCTTACAAGTTGTGTTTCAATCTTTCATGTATATACTCACCAGCTGACACCTGGGGACTCTATTACTCGGGTTGCAGCGGCAACAGCCAATCTCCTGTCAATATCCCAACACTCGGCAGCCGGTTCGACACTAAACTCCAAGACATCAACTTTCACAACTATGACAGCATTGCAAGCCGTTCTTTTAAACTGATTAACAACGGTCATACAGGTAATAGAGTTTTACGGAACATTTATTGATTTATTTATGGCAAACTACGAGGTTATATAGAAAGACAGAAACTCGAATCATGAGAATCAGCATCTCCGCAGGTCGTGTGTCGTAACACGGTTACTCTTGAGGCTAAGCGTTGGCAAAATGTTGATGAACCTGGGTCGAACCTCCGAAGTGCCTGATCTTCATTTTCCTTTTTGCTTTTTATAGAGATAGAAGGTGGGGCCTCCCCTAGTTGGTCCTCGTGCAGGAAGCGTGGACTAAACATTTACACTAGCGGTTTCTATATAAATTTGTTTTACTTGATGACATGTCCTGCCTTGGACACAACCTCATATTAATCTCCTTTTACGACATGCATGAGCGAGCAGCAGTCACATTCTTCTTTTGTCTTAGCAGAGACCTCCGGAAAACTGGTCTCAGTGTCTTTAGCGTCTCAGTGTCTATAGCGAATCAGTGTCTATAGCGTCTCACACTTGTCTGTTGTTTAGTGTCTGTAACATCTCAGTATCTATAACGTCTCACACTTGTCCGTTGTCTAGTGTCTGTAACGTCTCAGTGTCTATAGCGTCTCACACTTGTCTGTTGTGTAGTGTCTGTAACGTCTCAGTGTCTATAACGTCTCACATCTGTTGTCTAGTGTCTGTAACGTCTCAGTGTCTATAGCGTCGCACACTTGTCTGTTGTCTAGTGTCTGTAACGTCTCAGTGTCTATAACGTTCCAAAAGTTGCTTTAGCTGGAGAGTTGTAGTGAGGATAAGCTCTCACTGCAGATAAATGCTTCTATGACACGCGTCTCAAATAGCCTCTGACAACCAAGCCCAGCTCTCGGCCTTCATGTGGGGCTCAATTTGAGCTGTTTCCACTGACAGAAGGGGCGAAGGCGAATCACAGGTGACGTAAAACAAGCAGCTTCGGGTAGTTAGGGCTCTTGATCCTTGGTTGGTAGGCTATCTAAGAGAAGGTAAGACTCTGAATTCAAACCACATCTGCCTTGCGGGAATATCCATTTATGGGACAGGCGTCGGGAGTAAAACCTGAGGATACATCCGGAGTCTGAGTCCCTAAGGCAATCTAATGTTGATTCAACATTATTCTGGCAACTCCTGCGACGTGGCTGATACCAAGCTTTATCGGCTACTGCCGCTCCTTTGGATCTACCGGCTGCGCGGAGAGGGGAAACGTGCTGCATGGGCAACAGCTTGATCTCCATATAACTGTGCCCAAGCTCGTGTCCTGGAAAGGACACTCCAGCTTTACCCTAAAGGTGTCGGCAAAACACGGGAAGTAGCAGTTATCGGTTATAAGCATTTTGCCCAATTGGCGTTGGGCATGGGTAACTTCCGACAGTGGGAGAGATTCTAGGATCTCACTGGACACTTACCACCCTCTTCAAGCTGGGCAGCCCCGAGTCAATTAGGTGTTGTCCCGCCACTGTCTACTTTCTCCACTGGGTGCATAGGAATTAGGGTCAAACCCGAACTGTGGACAGAAAATTTTGCACCAAGCAATTATCAGAAGGAGCTGGAATGGTGAACGAGAAGGACTATACATTTTATTGGCAAAGGAAAGACCTTAATAAAACTAGAAACCCGGAGTAGATTTTGCAATTTAAAAAAAAATCGCTAACTTAAAATTGTTGAACCAGGTGAGAATGGAAAAAAACCTCTGGCAAAGCACCAGAGATGGGATTCCTCCCGATTTAATCAAATGCTGTAAGAACACGCTATTACATCCCAAGCATAGGATGCTGTGCCTGTGCTGGGAAGATACAACTCTTCCTCAAGACATGCGAGATGCCAAGATTGTAACAATATAAAAATAGACAGAAGTGGTCAAAATAACTACAGAGGCATCTCTCTTCTCAGTATTGTTGGTAAGATCTTTGCCAACGTCATCATCTTAATGCGACTACACAAGTTAGCGGAGCGCATATATCCAGAGTCACAGTGTGGATTCAGAGTTGGTAGATCAACAATAGACATGATCTTTTCTCTCTGACAGCTTCAGGAAAACTCAAGAGAGCAGAAAAGGCCTTTATATATCGCCTTTATAGACCTCACAAAGGCATCTGACATGGTTAGTAGGGATGGACTCTTCAAAATCCTCGTGAAAATTGGATGCCCTGCTAAAATGCTGGAAATGATAAAGGTATTCCATGAAGATATGAAATTTACAGTCCAAATGCTGGAAGCACATCGCAGCCCTTTGTCATAAGCAGTAGCGTTAAACAAGGCTGCGTTCAGGGTCCAACCCTCATCAGCATATTCTTTACCTTGCTTTTGAAACATGCATTCATAGATGCAACTGAAGGAGGATGTCTTCACATCCGCTAGGTCAGATGGCCGTCTGTTTAATCTTGGAATGCTGAAGGCAAAAAAACAAACAAAAATCAGAAGAGTCACTATAAGAGACTTGTTATTCACTGATTACGCTGCAGTCGTCTCTCAAAGCCTACAGAGGCTTCACAGCTTGATGAATTGCTTCACCCGAGCATGTAAGAATTTTAGCCTCACAATAAGACTAAAGAAAACAAATATGCTGAGTCAGGATGTGGGTGCTGCACCAGTTATCACTATCGATAACTATGAATTGGCAGTGGTGCAGCACTTCACACACCTGGGTCTAACATCAATGACAAACTATCACTGGACACAGAAATTGACAGACGCATTGACAAAGCTGCATCTACCTTTGCCCGCCTCACATCGCATATTTGGGGAAACTCCAAATTCACAACGAAGACCAAAGCTGCAGTATATAACGCCTGCGTTACCAGCACACTTCTATATGGCAGCAAAACATGGACAACCTATGCTAAGCAAGAAAGAAGGCTCAATGCCTTTCATCAACGGTGTCTTCGCCATATCCTCGGAATTTCGTGGAAAGATAAAGTGACAAAGTCGAGGTGTTGTTATGTGCTGGCCTTCAAAGCATGTATACACTGCTTAGACAGCGCAGACTACGCTGGCTTGGCCATGTTCGCCGC
This sequence comes from Oreohelix idahoensis, assembly GCA_024509875.1. NCBI lineage: Eukaryota > Metazoa > Mollusca > Gastropoda > Stylommatophora > Oreohelicidae > Oreohelix > Oreohelix idahoensis. The sequence goes on from JAMPIV010005803.1 coordinate 472,495, forward strand.
GTGGAAGATGGTCGCATCCTGAAAGACATCTTCTACGAACAATTGACAGCTGGCAAATGAACAGTTGAACGACCGCAGCTGAGATTCAAAGATGTGTGCAAGAGAGACATGAGGGCACTGGACATAATCCAGCAACCTTGGAGGAAGAAGCTGCCGATCGCACCAACTGGCGATGCTATCTACGGCGCCACTTCAGACTGGGCGAAAAGCAGCTCAGACAACAAGCGGAAGAGAGTAGAAAACATAGAAAGGAACACCAAGAAAATAGGCAGCTGAGGGCTGTCACCTCAGGGGCGCATTCCCATAGTCAGTTATGACTGAAGGGGCTATTATTATTATACCTATAATATTATTATTATATATACTCCAGAGAGTATCAGAAGATCTCGAAGACTGCCAAATATTGTGCTGCATTCCTCATCATTTCCATCATTGACCAAGAACTACTTATTCGGAGTAACCAAGAGGACATGCACACCATCATAGCTGGCAGACGCTAGAGTTGGGTTGGCCGTCCTCAGAAGGGACCCTGATGCCATTAAAAGAACAGCTATGCTATGGACCCCCGAAGGAAAGCTAAAGAGAGGCCGACCAAAAACAACTTGTCCGAGGACTGTGAAGGCTGAGATGCAAAGAATGAACCAGAGTTGGGGCACTGTACGAAGGATGGCCGCCGACCGAACAAAGTAGAAGCAATTTGTTGCTGCCCTACAAGACGCCACCAGGCGTGATGGCCACTGACTGTTTTGACAGTCGACAGCTAAGGATCAAAGAAGACGATTCCTCATCATTGCACCGTACCATTTGAATCCAGATTGGACGAACAACACTCGTTCAAAGCGGCCATGTATAATGATCTGGCCACGGGCTTGAGACGCGATGGGTTCACTGCAAAAGTCATGGCTGTTGAGTTGGGTGCAAGAGGTCTCGTGGCTGCCTCAGTGTACGATCTACTGAAACGGTTGCGGTTGGGATAGTCAAGAATATGGGCACTTAAGAAGCTTAGCGAAACTGGGGAAAGGGCATCGTGCTGGCTGCAATGGGCTATGGAACGTGAGACAGTAATTTGTTTTCAACAAAGGGGTTACTTTCACATTGCTTCTAGCTGGTAGAAAATATGAGCGAATTTGAAAGCTGCAACCAAGATAGAGTGGGTTCAGTTCTCCGCCAACCTCCCCTGAGAGTATAAAGGAGATTAAGGGACAAAAACCATTGATAGACGGGGGACTACTTCTGATGATCAGATTGCTTCCTACTATATCCCTCTGCATAGAGTTTCCTATCATAATTACATGGTGAGACCTTTGACATTCGGGAAAAGATCGGTGGACTTCTGGACAGACAGATGACACTGTGAAAGACTAGGAATCGGCTGACCAGGTTGGTACCCAGTAAGCTGTAAATAATTGCTATAGGACCCACTAATGACAATGCCCCCAAGATTCACCGAAAGGGGGCGGGGGGTAGAATGCTGAATCCACAGGTGACTTATTGGAGTCGACCAGACCAGTTACAGGGACTTTGAATTCTGACCAATGGCAGGAATTTCCACGTGCCTGAGGTAGGAAGTTATGTACTCAGAGAGGCATGAAAATCCACAGAACGAAAGAGGGGTGTGGGAGCTCATCAGTGGTAGATAAACGGCACTCTATTACGATGGGTAAAATGTTAGAAGACCGCAGCCAGGAGTCAGTTCATAACGCGGAGAATATTCGAGTTGATCTGCCTGATGATGATCTCACATACTTCTTGGACGGGAAAAGAGATGCAATCATGTTTCCACCTGCCAGTGCAAAAGGGCTTTGAGAACACATTGACAAAGCCTTGTCAATAAAGTTGGATAACAGCCTGAAGCAGATAACTTTGGAGAAGAAGCTGGAAATCTTCGGCGACATAATATCTTCACTGTCACAAAGTGTTTGGAGTCAGGGAGGCAATGGAAAGTAACCCACCACAAAAAAGTAGAGAGATCAGGAAACAGAAGAAGCATGCCCGAAATAAGTTCAAGAACCAAGTGAACACAGAGAAAGAAGGATTACGACAGGTTAGGGAGCACCCGAAAGGCCAACATAATGCTCTTTGTAGAGCAGAAAGGTTGTGCAGGAAAAGAAGGAAAACACGGAGGGATAGGGAGAAGTTCTTCAGGGAGCCCTTCAAGTTTGCCAAAGAACTGTTTGAACAGCCACGATCGGGAACACTAAACATCGGGAAAGAAGATCTGGAAGAACACCTTAAAATGACCTATTCAGATGGTCACAAAGATGAGCCGCACAGAAGCATGGAAAGCCTTATATGGCCTAGTAAACCAGGAGCTGAATTCAACACCAAGCCTCCAACAATGCAAGAAATAGAAAGGATTGTCCAGAAAGCACGGAGCAAGTCAGCCCCAGGTCCAAATGGTGTCCTATATATGGTGTATAAGAGATGTCATGAAGTTCTGAAACGGCTGCTCCGTTTGCTGAAACATGCTTGGAAAAACCAGCTTGTAAGCAAAGAATAGAGAAAGGCGAATGGAGGCTACATCCCGAAGGAATAAAATTCCACAGACATCAGTCAATTAAGGCTAATTTTACTACTTAATGTCGAAGAGAAGATATTCTTCTCAGTGATGGCTAAAAGGCTCACCACATACCTTCTGAAGAATGGATAACAGTACTATCCAGAAAGGAGGTATCCCAGGTACACCAGGGTGTCTAGAGCATGCCACAATGATCTGGGAAGCAATTTAAAAGGCACAGTCTGAGAGAACAAATCTCCATGTAATCTGGTTGGATCTAGCTAATGCGTATGAATCCGTTCCACACCTAATGTTGTGGCAGGCCTTGCAAATTTACCACGTTCCACAAGAAATTGCAGCAATGCCGAAGCTTTATGTCTCAGGGTTCTCTGTCAGACTTTTAAGCAGAGAGTGGATTGACCTACAAGTTGAAATTGCGATGGGATGTACCATCTCTCCGAGACTATTCGTGTTGGCTATGCAGGTAATCCTCAAAGTGGCTGAAGGATTTGAAATAGATCCGAAGCTCAATGGAAGGTGTCACATGCCACTGCTTAAAGCATTCATGGATGACACAACAATTCTGACATCAGATAAACACCAGGCCCAGAGAATGGATAAACTAGTCAGCTGGTGCAGAATGAGCTTCAAACCTAAGAAGTCTAGAAGCCTATCAGTCAGGAAACGGAAGACATCTGAGGGCACATTCATGGTTTCAAATCAAAGAATCCTTACTGTCATTCAGGAACCTGTTAAACGTCTTGGTAGGGTTGTTTTGCGTGAATAAGAAAGATCTGGCGCTTGTTACGTTAGGACCGTCTCCTATCTTATTCTTGACTTTTTCCCCATCCATTTCTTCCCTTTAATTGCTCCTACAAGCGTTATTTGTGAGCTTAGCCTGACACTCTTACGTTGGACAGACTAAAATTCCTTCCCCGAGGAGGCTAAATCTATTTTGCCTTTAATTCTGGTCGGCAGAAATTCTTTTAAGGCTTTGATTCTAAGAGCAGCAAGGAAACTCAGGGAAATGACTTTTTTTCTTTTATGTGACCGAACGAGAAAGTCGGTCCTCCGTCTGTGGTCGTTCTTATTGCGCCATCTCTATTATCCGGGGGACGCACTGGAGTAAACTTTCCCTCGTCCTAACGAGATCTTACGTCTCTTTTACCCACGTGTGCTGGCCGCTAAGAATATCTGCCAACAGAAGTGCTACCACCTGCAGGCTTGTCTACTATAAATTAGACGACTCACTTTTTCAAGTGCCTAATTTCACCAGGAAATCTCTGACTGAAGAGTGGGACGCTGTCCAATAGTGCTGCCGACCAGCTACATTGTGTGGTAGAGGAAAATATTTACATATCGTGAAGCTCCTATAAACTGCGGGGAGACTTGGTTTGGTTTTGGTTTCGAGGACTACCTTCTTTGCACATGGACAACTCCTTCAGTGCTCCGATCTCCTCCCTTAGAATTATTAAGTCTTCGCCTGATTTCGCCTTTTTTGATTTGTTCCTGATTTACTACTACTTTTCTGCATTTGATTCCTGTTCAACAAAAAGTCGCGATAGCTGGATTTGTTACAGCGACCATTTAATTGCTGATTAGCTCGCACTTTGCTACCGATTCGCTGCTCAGATCTTCAACATCATCATCAGTTGCCATCTCCACAACGAGGTTGGCTGTAATGGATCTCCAACGTCTTCTGTCTCTTGTCTTGGTGGTGCACTCTGATAGACTCTTTCCTGTCCATCTCTTGATGTTATCTTCCCACTTATAGCGTTGTCTTCCCCTTGCACGTTTGCCTTTAACTCTCCCTTCTGTTATGATCTTCTGCAAGGTGTTATGCCTTTTTATGTGGCCAAAGTATTTTAACTGCCGAACTTTGACCTCCCTCATTAGTTCTCTTTTCATACCTAGATTTTCTAGGACCTCCTTATTTGTTTTCATCTCTTTCCATGAGATACGCCCCATTCTTCTATATATCCACATTTCAAGAGCCTCAATTCTTTCTTCCAAATGCTTATTCATCGTCCATGTTTCTGCATCATACAGAAATGCAGAATATATATAACACTTTATGATTATCAGTTTTAATTTGTGAGATAACTGTTTGGATGTCAGTATATGTTTCCTGTTGTTGAATGTAGCTTTGGCCATTCCTATTCTCTTCTTGATTTCTGTTTCACATCTGCCATCTTCTGTTATTATATGACCAAGATATACGTCGCTCTTGACTTGTTCCAGGATTTTCCCATTTACGCTTATCTTTAATGTGGGTTTATCGTCAGTTTTGCTAATTATCATAGTTTTTGTTTTCTCAATATTAATGTCGAGTCCATATTCATGACTTATACTGTTCACTTGCTTCACTAGTTCTTGTAAATACAAGGTATTCCTATAGTACCCAGTGTCTGTACCTTGCACCAGTTGCATCCCAGTGAAAGAGAGCCGAGAATCATTCCAAGTTCACCTATCTTCGGGAACGCGCGTCAGCTCTGACCCCAGCACACGCGCAGTCGCATGTTGACCGGCCAATGTCATTGGTTATATTAGGGCAAGTTGCCTTCACAACATTATTTTCAGCCCCGTCTATCCCTTCGGATACCGGGTTACTTTAACATCTGTGTTACCTGTAGATGGTATTTCCCACTGCAGTCTGCATTTTGTGGATTTCACTGTTATTGTAACAACTCGCTGGAGAAGAGAAAGGGGAGAGAATAGTCTTCCATTGTAAGGATAACATATCACAGGAAGAAAAAGGACTCAGAAACTCAGGGTCATTGACTCTTGGGGTATGAGTTTTCAGTTGTAGTTGGGGTCTGTGTGTGTGTTTTGGGTTGTCAGGTAGACAGTTTACTTTCCACTCTGCATTTACTACGTGACCATGTCAAGGTCGTTCCACCCGGATCTGGGCACCTTCGATGAGAGTAGTGTGTGATAGAGGGGTTTCTGTCAATCTTGCTGTGTGTTGTCATTTCCATTTGTCTGTCACTCTGGAGTGTTAACCAGATTTGCATTGTTCTTTCTTAGCGTGATATTGTTGTAATTGGGTTTCCCTGACTTCATTCAGGTATAATCTGTCTTTCTTTTTCATATATATTTAATAAAAGATATTCATAACTATTAGCGGATCAGAATTCATTCACTATTTCTATATCTGTCAGTCTTGACTGTAAGTAATTAATAGTGTGTTTCCTTACTTATTATACAGAAGTAAAACTGGAGATAGGAAGAGTGGAGTGGGACATCAAAAACTGTTACGAGTGACAGGAGCTGAAATGTGAAAAAAAAAACAATCCCTGATAGTTAGGCTTCCACTCTAAAATTTACATTCTTTACTAAACTCAGATTTACTATCTCTCATCTCACTCATACTTTTGTATCGTCACATACAACCTCTTTTCTCACTCGTGACAAGGGTGTATGATGCCTCATTAAAAGACTCAAAGGCAGTTCAACAGACAATATAAATGGCAGACAAAGCACTACAGACCATAGACACAAGTAGACTCCTATGAAAGTTCAAACTGTGATGCATTCAGTTCATGTTGATTCCTAAATTGGTATTGCCACTGCTTATAAATGAAATAAGCACAAATACAGTTGAAACTATAGAACAAAAGGTCAACAAGTTCATGAGGAAAAGGCTAGGAGGACCACCAGGTCTGTCAGACGTAGCACTGTACTGCACGAAGGCAAAGCTTGTGCTTCCCTTCAATTCAGTTGTTAAGGAATACAAAGCAGGACAGGCAAGGCTCGCAATGATGCCGTACGAGTCAGCAGATGACGTAATTAAGTTCAATCAGCCCACACTGAAAACTGGAAGGAAGTGGAAAGGGGATGAAACTGTTGGTGCTGCCCAAGAGTCGTCCAGGCTGAGGTAGGTAATCGGATACACACAGACGAAAAGACTGGCTTTAGCCATGGTGACATCCGCTGGTGGACCAAGGCATCAAACAGGGAACGCAGAGACATGGTAATTCAGGAGATACAAGGAGCTGAGAATAATAAGAGGATGCTAAAAGCGATGCAGCAGGCCCAACAAGGCGAATGCACTACCAGGGAAGGAGAACTACAAAGGTCTTTGACATGGAATGATATGATTTATGGCACCTCGTAGACTCACCTTCATTATCAGATTAATGTATGACCTTCTGGAATCTTCCGTAAACCTTGTGAGGTGGGGAAAGTCTTATGATGCTCAGTGCCTCCTGCGCCATGAGAGGCAGAGACTTGAACACGTGGTCTTCTTCTTCTTTTGTTCGCTTGAAATATATTGTCTATATCTGCAATGTTGTTTCTTGTATAAACTTCACTGTCTTTTGTAGTTCATACAGAGATCCGTATAGATTTGCGTCCAGTGTTGTTTCTCTGGGACAGTGGGTTTGCCTCAATATGTCTGTCGCGAGAGGTTTGGATGTTATAAATTAAAGACTTTCCTGGACACAAAGGTGTATCAGATGATACCAGGATAGTGCCAGATAAGAGACTGGTCTTATAAGAAATACCCCCTTCTCTGAAAAGAGCAAGGGTGTATCGACATCAATAGTGGGGTCAAGCTATGTAAAATTTCAAGTGTGATGATAGTGTTGGGTACTGAAGATCTATCTGTTACCTCTCTAGATAGATCCCAAATTGATTAATGAATATACTTTTGTTTTAATGGCTAGTTATCTATAGGGGAAATTGAATAAATTATATGTCATTCTTCTTCTTCTTGTGATCACATCTTTGATGATTACACCGTCAGACGTGATGTTTACACCGTCAGACGTGATGTTTACACCGTCAGACGTGATGTTTACACCGTCAGACGTGATGTTTACACCATCAGACGTGATGTTTACACCGTCAGACGTGATGATTACACCGTCAGACGTGATGTTTACACCGTCAGACGTGATGTTTACACCGTCAGACGTGATGTTTACACCGTCAGACGTGATGTTTACACCGTCAGACGTGATGTTTACACCGTCAGACGTGATGATTACACCGTCAGACGTGATGTTTACACCGTCAGACGTGATGATTACACCGTCAGACGTGATGTTTACACCGTCAGACGTGATGTTTACACCGTCAGACGTGATGATTACACCGTCAGACGTGATGTTTACACCGTCAGACGTGATGATTACACCGTCAGACGTGATGTTTACACCGTCAGACGTGATGATTACACCGTCAGACGTGATGTTTACACCGTCAGACGTGATGTTTACACCGTCAGACGTGATGTTTACACCGTCAGACGTGATGTTTACACCGTCAGACGTGATGATTACACCGTCAGACGTGATGTTTACACCGTCAGACGTGATGTTTACACCGTCAGACGTGATGTTTACACCGTCAGACGTGATGTTTACACCGTCAGACGTGATGTTTACACCGTCAGACGTGATGTTTACACCGTCAGACGTGATGATTACACCGCCAGACGTGATGTTTACACCGTCAGACGTGATGTTTACACCGTCAGACGTGATGTTTACACCGTCAGACGTGATGTTTACACCGTCAGACGTGATGTTTACACCGTCAGACGTGATGTTTACACCGTCAGACGTGATGATTACACCGTCAGACGTGATGTTTACACCGTCAGACGTGATGTTTACACAACACCGTCAGACGTGATGTTTACACCGTCAGACGTGATGTTTACACCGTCAGACGTGATGTTTACACCGTCAGACGTGTTGTTTACTCCGTCAGACGTGATGATTACACCGTCAGACATTACACCGTCAGACGTGTGATGATTACACCGTCAGACGTGATGTTTACACCGTCAGACGTGATGATTTACACCGTCAGACGTGATGTTTACACCGTCAGACGTGATGATTACACCGTCAGACGTGATGTTTACACCGTCAGACGTGATGATTACACCGTCAGACGTGATGTTTACACCGTCAGACGTGATGATTACACCGTCAGACGTGATGATTACACCGTCAGACGTGATGTTTACACCGTCAGACGTGATGTTTACACCGTCAGACGTGATGTTTACACCGTCAGACGTGATGATTACACCGTCAGACGTGATGATTACACCGTCAGACGTGATGTTTACACCGTCAGACGTGATGATTACACCGTCAGACGTGATGTTTACACCGTCAGACGTGATGATTACACCGTCAGACGTGATGTTTACACCGTCAGACGTGATGATTACACCGTCAGACGAGTTCTCATGATGAATTCGACTGTTGTTTGAAGTTCCTCTTTAACTCCATATAGCTTTGACTTTAGTGTTGAGTCATTGGGCCAGTATATCTTTCTTAACTGGTCATACAGAGGACAGTCCTGTAGAACATGCTCAGCAGTTTGTTCGTTTAATCCACATGTGCACAGTGGTGAAGCAGACAATCGTAGCTTGTGCATGTGTTTATTCAGTTTGTTATGCCCTGTCCTGAGTCGAAAAATAGTTATCTGTCCCTGCCGGTCGAGAGTGTGATAGTCGTCTTTGGGTTGGTTCTGTTCTCTTCTGATAGTCTGGATAGCTCTCTTTTTCTCAAAGTATGTGACTTCATTATCTTCTTGTTCACATTCTCCTCCCTTTGTCCATAGAAAAAAAAAGCGAGTTGCGTGATACTGTGGTTTCCGGTGCGCCTTCTGGCCCAGTATCTATGACTTTAGCACCTGTTCAACGGGAGAGTGGGCTCATCCCTAATCTGTTTATGTTCCCAGTAGTAGACTATTCGCAAGCAGCCTGGGGGTGTCACTGCTCTGTAATAAATCTCAATACAGAACATTAACTTAACTCATTCACTCCGCAATTATTTTCCACCCTGTGACTTAATTTTAATTCGTGATAGACTAAAAACAACGCTCAGAGAGTTGTTTTGGCACGGGTGTAAAATTTGAACAACTGTCTGAGCGTTGATCCGGAGTCAAAGAGTTAATAAGAATTATTAAAAGCAAGACTGACTGAAATTATTTACAATTTATTTGTCCTATACCGCTTTATTTTTTCGGTCAGGAAGTCTAAAAGATATCAATGGTATTTACATCATTAAATAAATAATATGGAATGTACTTTTCCATAATGATTGATAAGGTAAAGGTAACGACATAATGTCAATTACTTTCTTTCCTAATACTATAATCACTGTCCCTGGACTGTAGAATTCACTTTATTGAACAAATGTCCTACATATATCAACCTTAAATGTTTTCTTTATTATAAGTGGTTTTTATAACTTTATTTTTGGCTGGATTTGCTGTACAGTGGAACTAGATTCCACCTAGCTTATTAGATGATGATCTGCATCCAACAGGCCAGGATTACACAAACTGCAACTCCAGTCTGGGAACGTGGTATGGCTCTTGGTATATAAAGAGCTGTAGGCACCAACAGACTTCCTCTACAGTGGATGTTTCGTACTTTGTTATATCGAGACATAACCTATAATGAAAAATAACCGCATTCCATGTAGGCTCCAGCACCACTCCACACACACACACACAACACCACATATAAACATTATTCAGATACTGTGCTAACAGTTTGCACAGGACATATAACTTCATTTCTCTTACACCCAGTTCCATGTGATTATTCATTTCCTGTAAATATCCTATGATAGATTCCTTAGCCCATGATTGGCTTCCCTACAATGATTTGGTTAAGTACACAAAAGCAAGTGACAACTTGATTACATCATATTAACAATTCCTGTACTCCTATCTTATGTTCGTGAACAGTGTGTAATTCTAGGATGAAATACTCATTCAAATACCCTATTAAAACGTACAGTCGTAATTTTTGCCCTACTTACAAATATTATACACATTTTCTAAAGCTGGCTTTCGTTTCAAAATCACACAGGTATGCCCTCAATGCGGCAACACACTAGTCCTGTAGTTTCACTTTCTACACATCACCGAACACATAAGCGGGTATACACAGGCAAATAATCAACAATATATACAAATATATATATCTTTCCTACCCTCAAGCAATAATACACAAGCTGATACAGGCTTTCAATGGGAAATTTAGGTCTTCTTCTAGATCACAGCGGCAAAAGACTTTGCAGTAACAGTTTGCGCTCGATTCATTCAGCTTGGTATATTTAAATTTTGTGGCGAAATTCCTCTAAATTCCAGTTCTATATATAGTGCCGTGTCCGCCCAATCGGAAGCACAGTCCAAATGTGTGTTTAAGAATCAAAACCTAAACGTTTTTCAGCTTGCCCGTATAATGTGACTAAGTTTAAATATTCTATATCTAACATACTACTGGGCCGATTTTAATTATTTAAAGTGATATTTAAACTGCTAATTGATCTCTATCTTTCTATATCTTTTTTTTTTTTAGTTTTTACGTGGCATTTAAATCTATGCAGTCTTTAATTAGCTAAATCGGGAACTACCCTAATGTAGAAATATCACTAAAACCAATTTTTCTCTTTAAATGAAATACTATTATGAGGCCGTCTTTACACCTACTTATTAAGTAATATCCCAGGTGTTATAATAGTTATACATTTCCCTGTATATATCTTTATTCTTTAAGAAATAAAATAACTCCTTCCTATCAAATACACAGAATAGACCCTTTCTGTCCAACAAAAAAAAAAAGTTTCTTTATACATACTAGAAAAGGAGCGTCCTGATTGGCTATTCTATCGGTCAATTTATCCTGTAGTGAATGCGGTAAATATGACCGTGTTGTTAGACAGATTCAAAATAAGACAATATTATATTCGGGGCAATCTTGAAGTACGTGCTCCGCAGTCTGGGGTGCCTGTCCAAATGCACACATGGCTGAATTGCCAATCTTGAATTTTGTATAAATGTGGCTGCAGAGTCGGTTGTGTCCTGTTCTGAGGCGCAGAATGACAATTTGTTCTGATCTGTTCATAGCTTGGTAGTCTCACGTGGTCTCATATACTTTTATTCATAACCCTCCACTCCCAAAGGAGCATAGGCCTTCAACAAACACCTGACAAGTCCTCCTGTCACGTGCCATCATCTCAAATTCTTTCCACGTTCCCCTCATCATTTTCACCTGTTTCCAGCTCTCTTCTCCGTGTGCTTCTTTGTCTACCTCTGCATCTCTTGCCCTGGGGGTTCTAGAACGAGGAATGCCCTGTAATGCTATCAACAGGTTTCCTCAGTGTGTGTCCCATCCATCGCCATCGTCTTCTTCTCATCTCTTATTCGTATTTGAGTGTTGTCTAATGTTTATAACGTGTCATACTTGTTTGTTGTGTAGTGTCTATGACATCTCATTCTTGTATGTTGTGTAGTACCTATAACGTCTCATTCTTGTCTGTTATGTAGTGTCTTTGGCGTCTCATTCTTGTCTGTTATGTAGTGTCTTTGGCGTCTCATTCTTGTCTGTTATGTAGTGTCTTTGGCGTCTCATTCTTGTCTGTTGTGTAGTGTCTATGACGTCTCATTCTTGTCTGTTATGTAGTTTCTTTGACGTCTCATTATTGTCTGTTGGGTAGTGTCAATAACGTCTCATACTTGTCTGTTGCTAATGTTTATAACGTCGCACACTTGTCTGTTGCTAATGTTTATAACATCTCATTCTTGTCTGTGGCTAATGTTTATAACGTCTCATTCTTGTCTGTGGCTAATGTTTATAACGTCTCATACTTGTCTGTTGCTAATGTTTATAACGTCTCATACTTGTCTGTTGCTAATGTTTATAACGTCTCATACTTGTATGTTGCTAATGTTTATAACGTCTCATACTTGTCTGTGGCTAATGTTTATAACGTCTCATACTTGTCTGTTGTTAATGTTTATAACGTCTCATGCTTGTCTGTGGCTAATGTTTATAACGTCTCATACTTGTCTGTTGCTAATGTTTATAACGTCTCATACTTGTCTGTTGCTAATGTTTATAACGTCTCTTACTTGTCCGGGGGGTGCGCAAGGGTTGACAAGACAAGCCATTCCTAAATAGAAGATAACGCCTGCGCGAATACATCGCCTCTGTCAACCAAGCCAACTGTCAACCAAGCCAACTGTCAACCAAGCCAACTGTCAACCAAGCCATCTGCCAACCAAGCCAACTGTCAACTAAGCCAACTGTCAACCAAGCCAACTCTCAACTAAGCCAACTGTACCTGCTCGTGGTGCCCCCTGCTTTTGCATACACGGCTCTGGCGAATAACTAGCGTCAAATAACCAGTCCACCGAGTGTACGGGGTAAAACAAATGACTATGGGAAGGGGGAAGGGGTTCCTACAGAAACCCCTCAGAGGAACACGTCCTCCTGTTAGGTGCGCAAACATTGGGCCCACCGGCGTGTGGACATGTCCCAACATTGGGCCCCCACCGGCGCGTGGACATGTCCCAAATGCCCACCAAAGGCATGCCCAGGGAACTCACTCTGGTAAAACTAAAGTCAGGGAAGTATACCCTGCAAAAACTCAGTGCAGGATGAGCATGATATTCTTGGTTGACAATCCACCTAAGAGAAGGACAACTTCACACAAACCCGGGTAGAGAAGACTAGTTAGTCCGGAAAGGCCGCTTTCCTGGGAGAGACAACTCTGAGGTCAAACAACTGTTGCCTTGCAGGAAGGTCATGGGAAACCAGAGGCCAGGGAAGCAGTCCCAAACAAATGCATGATGAAGACGGATGCACTGGGCCACAAGGCGCACAACATAGTGCAACGCAAACCGCCTTGAGATGACAGACACAAATATGACTCAACGAGATGGTGCTCGACCCAAGGAGACCCACCAGGTGGGAAGAGTGCCGGATCCCTTGCCTCGACGGGGTCAACTCAAAGCTACTGGTGGCCACCTATCTCCGCATCGTACAGCCAGGGCGTGGAATACTAGGTAAAAAGCAACTGGCCAAAACACCCAGGAAAGAACACTAAATATACTTCATTGGAATGAAGAAGGTGTCCTAAAGAAGAAACTACCGCTCGCTAAAAAATTACACGATGAACAAATTGACATAGAAAGCATTCAGGAAACACACCTAAACACAAACCACAGATTTTCTGTAAGAGGATGTGAAACCTTCCGGCTTGATAGAGAGGGACACAAGGGAGGAGTACTCATGTTATTCAGAATCATCTTGCCTAGCAGAGAGCTTTCTGTTGCTGCAGACGGTCAAGCGGAAATTATTGGAGCTGACATTACGATAGATGACCAGAATATAAGAGTATACAGCCTATATACCCCCCTTCCCCCCCCCCCAACCAAGATAAAGATCTTTCACTAGCCACAATAGAGATTAAGCGCACCAAGTGCCTGGTCGTTGGTGATTTCAACAGCCATTCAGGAAGGTGTGGTCACACAGAGGCTGATTCCCGTGGCATTGAGTTAGAGGACAGGGAGATCGACACAGATCTGCAACTGATCGACAGAGCAGATGACACACCCAGCTTCTACTCAAGAAGATGGCAATCAACTTCAACACCCAACCTTGCGTTCTCAACAGGCGACATCAGCCATAAGATCGAACGCATTGTGCTCAACCAATTGGCAGGCAGTGATCACAAATCGATGAAGCTAACGATTAACATGGAATATACACTCCACTTCCATAAGCCATTACCCCACTGGAACTAAAAAAATGCCAACTGGAACAAAGTTCTCAGCACTGACAGATGAATACTGTGCTCAGATAAACACCCAAAGCAAATAATTGGAGAAAAAGCTGACGGATTTAATAAAGCAGTTCTGAAAGCTGCTCTAGAATCAATACCACGAGGAGCAAGAAAAGATTATAAGCCTTACTGGACACAAGAAATCAAAGAACTGGAAGAACAGGTAACATAGGCCAGACTCGTAGCAGAAAAGGAAAAAACAGTTGAGGCAAGCATCACCTACAAAGCTATCTCTACAAAGTACAGAAAAACATTAAACTGTTCAGCCAAAAATAACTGGATCAAAACAACAGAACGTCTTAACCTCGACAAAGATGGCAGACAGTTATGAAGGTTCTCCAAAGCCTTAAATGATGAGGAGTGCAAAAATAAGGAAATGGCCCTACAACAAAATTATAAAATACTCACAAAGAAAGAAGCAGCAAATGTCTTTGCTCAAAAATTCTCACATGAGAGCCAGATAAATGTTTCACTTGACAGAAAACAAGAAATTATCAAAGAGCAAGAACTTTGCAAAGAGCACATTGCAGCAAACTTCACCATGAGAGAGCTAGAGGCAGCCATTGTATCCCTTAAACAAAGAAAGTCACCTGGAAAAGACATGGTAACAAATGACATGCTTAAAGGGCTAGGGCCTATTGTCAAGAAAACCCTCCTCAAGATTATGAACTATAGCTGGAAGCGTGGAATTGTACCACAGGCCTGGAAAGAAGCAGTACTAGTTCCAATCCTTAAAAAGGACAAAGACCGAATGGACCCCAACAGCTTTAGACCCATCAGCCTTCTAAGCTGCACGGGAAGGTTATGGAGAGAATGATCAATACCAGATTAAGTTGGCACCTCGAAGAAAAACAAATTATACTGCACCAACAGGCAGGCTTCAGGCAACATAGGTCTACAGAGGACCAAGTCACGTACATTGCACAGGAAATCGAAGATGCTTTCCAAAAAGGAAAGCACATATTAGCAGTTTGGGTAGACATGGAGAAAGCATTTGATAACGTTTGGAAAGATGGGCTTGAGTTAAAATGCGAAAATATGGAGTCCGGTGGAAGAATGTATAACTGGATCAGTCACTATCTAACAGACAGAACAGCAAGAGTGCAAGTGCATGGACAGTTTAGTTAAAAGACTACAATAGAGCAGGGAATCCCTCAAGGTGGGGTACTTTCCCGTACACTCTTCCTTTTATTTATATATATATATAAATGACATGACAGAAAACATCCACAGGAATGTCCACAATTCCCTCTATGCTGATGACTTAGCCATGTGGACTTCAGAAGAATATATCACCACACCACTGCTTGCCCTTGATAGTTGGTCCAGAAAGTGGTTGCTCAAAATCTATGAACAAAAAACAACACACACTATTTTTACCTTGTCAAACAAACCACAGCAATCAAAACTACAACTAAATGGACAGGCAGTACCAGAAGAAGAAACACTAATGTAGCCTGAGTTACTCAAAGGGAAGTAACGTAAAGAAAGATAGACGGATGTAGAGTAGAAGTAGTTCTTACATCCCTTTAAGTCACAAAGTATGTTCTTGTTGATTGAGTGAGCGATTGAGATTCACGTGAAAAATAGGTGAACTGTGTATGAGCGGGAAGAAATTAAGTTCTAGATGGTTCTAGGAAAGTTGTCTTTGCAAATCAGAGGTTAATATTTAATTAGTAGTTTTTGAAATGTGAAAGAGTGTGCATTGTGTCCTCCAGCTGTAGAAACAGCCTAGTTGGTTGTTCGTCTGTAATTACAAACTTTACCACTCGTAATGCTCTTTTTGCCACTCACATGATATAGAGATTCAAGCAGTAGGTCTTGAAATGTGACAGAGTGTGCATTGTCTGAAGAGAGTTTGTTCTCTGGTTTTAGTAAGACCAGCCTTAGTAGGTGGCTCGTCTGCAGTACGCAGAAAACTGTTACTACCCGTAAAGCTCTCATGTCACTCTAGTGTAGTGATACATTTTTGTAAGGTATAAGATGTCAGTGATTCTGCATTTTGTTGTGAGGACTGTGAGTTCTGAACACCAAGTACGTTGTTGAAGTAAAACTTGTAGACGATGTAGTGAATAAGAATAAGCATGTGATAGACAGAAGTCAGCGTAGTAGCAAAAAGAATAACATTTGGTAAATTTTCCATCACTGGCGGTTAGGCCAGTTTTCATTCTGATATACCAAAGTGACATTTTTACAAGTAACAGAGATAGAAGAGATGTTGCTGAAGAATACAAATGACAGTAAGAAAAGTATGAATACCATGCAGTAGTTTTCAACCTGAGGCCAGACCAGAATAGAATATAAGCGAGAGAGTGAGCGGCAGCAAATGTTTTGAATCATACCAGATAGGCCAGCAAAAGTATGTGGAAGACTGGTTGATGCCAATTATTGCCAACAATTTTCATCAAGTTCAAGTTTTGTTTCTCCTGTAAATAAAGCTGATATAAAACTAAGGAGATGCCTTGATGTCATCGTTTTCTGCATCAGTTGTGTTAAGTCAAAACAAGTCTTGTTTGAAGTTTATATGATATTAGAGAAGCTGCTGAAAGGGCAGTGATATGAATCCACATACTCACGATCATACGACAAAACAGAAGTATAGAATAATATACAACTGTCTTCAATGGCCACACCAACATACTTAGGAATCACACTAGACCGTTGCATGATATGGAAATCACAGATAATAAAAACATAGCTGAGGGCAAAACTGCGCATAGCCATCATGAGAAAGTTAGCTGGTACCACATGGGGTGCATGATGAGAATATCCTCAAAAAACTGTACACGGGCAGAGTCAGGCCTGCTATGGTGTTACCAGAGCCGGATTAACGTAGTAGCACAAGTAGCATATGCTACGGGCCCCGCGCTTTTAGGGGCCCCGCGCCAATAAATATGTACATAATTTTTTGGTCATCTAATACGAGTGTTAAACTAATGATCTTGTGATTTATGCCATCTTTAGCGCCTTTTCATTCGGTGTCACGAAATTGTGAGAGAAAGAGCATAAGAGGGTGACTTAGTGTGAGTTAGTGTGACTCTTCATTATTTTTATCTTAACTGTTTGCGGACGGAAGCCATTTAAGTGGCGTAGAAAATTTGGTCACGTTTGGACGGAAGCCACTTTTTTTGGCTCTAGGCGACTGCCCCTCTAATTTTGTTTCGTTCTTTGTGAAATGAATTTGCATTAACAATAAAAACTAGAATTTAGGAAACGGAAACTTCCTGTTTTAATTGAGGTATACGGCGTGCTCGCACTCTCTTTCGATCTTGATTAAAATTTCTTGATTTGTAAGGTTAGAAAACTCAAAAAATGAGCAGTAGACACAGAGATATTGGATGTAATTATGCTTCTGGAAGTGAAAAACGTAAAGCGAAGGAAGAAAAAGAAAGAAGAGATCAATTTGTGATATCAAAAACACGTAAGCTGATAGAATATTTTGATGTTCATGGTGGTGGTACTCTAACCACTGAAGCTGGAAGTACAGGAACAACTAGTACTATTGCAGGCTGTGGAGCAGAAAACATACATCAAAACCCAGTATACACTGAGTCTGAATGTGAAAGAATAAGTGAAACGAAGAAGTACTCTAATGATATTGGTGACTGGCCGAACAATATAGATGACTGTGAGCGTGAATATTGGATATCCAAGGGAAGTGAAAAATGTCAACATGTTGATAGTGCCTTTTTTCATCCGTGCGATTGTATGACACTGAAAAGAAAACTCGATACTGTCAGAAGTCTTATTTTACACATATTCATAAACTTACAGACAAGCAACATGCAAGAAAATGGTTATGCTATTCAGAAAGTAAAGGGCGCCTATTCTGTTTCCCATGCAAGCTTATGAGTTCAGAATGTTCATCAAAGTTTACTGTGGAAGGGTTTAATGACTGAAAAAATGCAAGCGATCTATTGCGTCGACATGAAGAAAGCTCCTCACATAGACAAGCTTTAATTTCACTGTTGATGCGTAAAAACAAAGGTGAACGTGTCGATTCCCAACTTGTGAAACAAATGGACATTCAAAAAAAGTATTGGAACAAACTTCTAGAGCGAATAATTGAAGTTGTGAAGTTTTTAGCAGAACGAGGCCTTTCATTTCGTGGCAGTGATGAAATTGTTGGGTCCCCTCATAACGGGAATTACTGGCCAAGTTTGACCCTTTTCTGGCAGAGCATATAAGTACTCATGCAAACAAAGGATTTGGACATACATCATATCTATCTAAAACAACGTGTGAGGAATTCATCAATCTGATTGGATCCAGCATACTGGATCACATTCTCTGTGAAGTGAAGAAATACAAGTATTATTCCGTTTCATTGGATTCTACTCCAGATATATCTAATATGGACCAGCTGACTTTGACTCTGCGCTATGTTTTGCCATCTGGACCAGTTGAAAGATTTGTGACATTTTTGGATATGGAAGGTCATAGTGCTGAACAGCTTACTAAAAGTCTACTTAATTTTTTAAAGGCAAATGACATTGATATTAAAGACTGCCGTGGTCAAAGTTATGACAACGCCAGCAACATGAATGGCAAGTTTATAGGATTACATGCACAAATTAATTGATAATGATAATTACTATGCAAATTAAAAATGTATGTGTTCAAATATATTTGTGTTGTTTTATTGTTTTTTTTTAAATATAGGGCCCCTTTCTTAACATATGCTACAGGCCCCGCACTAACTTAATCCGGCCCTGGGTGTTACTGTTGTTTCTGGGGGTGCAGTGCTGTAGTACTACTGACAAGGTTGATGTCAGCAATGTTGGGCTTACTAGTAGTGGCCGACAGTGTTTAATATATAAGCGAATGTCGTGAGTTCTTTAGGTTTGTTTACATCTGATGTCACCCACACAACAGTAACATTAGGTCAGGAAATAGGCCAACGGGTAAGACGAATTCGTTTCCAACTCATACACAGTTTATTGACGACAGCAACATTGACATCATGGACAGCAAATCACAGCAAATCACAAGTTATAATAGCAGGTATAATCCATAGGAAATTGGTTGCATGAACAGCAATTCATCATACAAGGTACCTTGTAATAGCAGAAATAATCCATAGGAACTTGATTGTATGAACAGCAATTCATCATACAATGTAATAGCAGAAACGATCTATAGGAAATTGGTTGCATAAACAGCAACTCATCATAAATTGTAATAGTAGATATAATCCATAGGAAATTGGTTGCATAAACAGCAACTCATCATAAATTGTAATAGCAAATATAATCCATGGCAAATTGGTTGCATAAACAGCAACTCATCATAAATTGTAATAGCAGATATAATCCATGGCAAATTGGTTGCATAAACAGCAACTCATCATAAATTGTAATAGCAGAAATAATCCATGGCATTTGAATAATATATCGAATCTCTTCCCTTAAATAAAACTCTGGACACACTAGCGACACTATAACCGTGTCGAAGCCCTCCCAGCTACTCAATTCCCCGAGTTGAAAGTTTCTCCCCTCAACTCAGTACATTCTCACTCAAGCGCGAACTAAAAGATACACACGTGAGATCAGCTCACCTGTTTGTCTCATCCCAACTCCAACTCACTACATTGTAACTCTTTCTTTTAAAAAATAACACCTACCCGGTTGAGCTATTGATAAAGTTGATAAAGTTGGATTTTTATTCCCGTTAATGATATCCACCAAAAGATAGATATAAGTGGATGGAAGCAGACATCATCATCATCATCAGTTGATAAGATCTCTATGGTGTTGTTTGCTCCACTGTAGTGTATGGAATGTCAACTTGACCTACGCAGTGGTGTGTAGACATGGATTGAGTGTATAATGTGCGAATGATAATAAAGGTTCGTGGTGTTGACAAAAAATGTTCTTTTCTCACACTCATGTATGGCTGGAAGTCATCGACACCAACGACTGTGTACCTTTTCTAAAGTTTAATTGGACGTACACACTCGACAGCACAGATAGTGACAAATCACAGGTTGCCATAATACATCATAGTACAGTGGATAAATGGTCTTGCAATGTTACATGGGCACTCATGTAGAATAAGTGTATAATGGACTGTCAGTAGCCAAGCACTCAGTATCGCCCATACATATATCATCTGACTTCACTGACTGAGCACGTCAGCTTATAAACAATATTTCAGATGGCTTCTAAACCTAATCTCGTCTAGCGACGATTCTTCAACATAATGTTCAGCACATATTTTTCCATATAATAATATTGAACCGCTAGCAATGGGTTCTCATGTGTAGCAGTGATCTCTGGACTGATCAAGCGATAATACGGGCATCCCTTTTCTCTTCTTGAAAGTCACTACATGTTTTGGTTCCAAGATGGCTTCACTCGTGAGCTGTCACTCACGTTTGGATACAGATAATGAATCTGTCCTAAAGTTAGTCATTCATAAAACATTTCATTGCTCTGTAGATTTGATCATGAACAATTGACTGCAATCTACAGGATATAGTGCTGCTAGGAATCGAAGTCGTTTTCATCGAGTCAAATATATTCTCTTAGACATTCAAATCGTAACTATCGAAAATGGTGGCTTCGATCGAGAGTTCATAAGAGTATCTTTGATTACCTTGGTATAGGAAATATGAAACTGCCATTCCTTGGCAATACGACTAAACACTGGGGTAAAGCATATACGATAGGTTTAGACGACTATCACCTTCCCCACAAATACTGAGATCACTTTTTCCCCGGCGACAGGCCGACATGGAAAACACACAGTCCCTATCAGGACGAAGCCAAATCACACCACTCTCTAGCGACACATCCGCCGAATAGCCTTCGACCTCTCTAGAGACAACAGAACATATAGTTCGACTTAGATATGTAAAGATATACAGATATAAGACAGACTCGTCCTACTCAGACAAACAATACACATAAATTCAGGCCATAGATATTCTGAAACAAGAACAATCTATTATTACCCAAACAACGAATAAATCGCAGTAAAATGGATTCATCCGCGGAGTTTGATCGAAGAGATGGCACAACTTTCAAGGGAAGTAACTCAATAATGACTTTCCCTTAAGCACTAAAAAATTACCTATTTATAATATTGTAAGATATCAAAGACTGCACGTAACAGCTATGTTCAAAAATATAGTGCACAAAGGTACCCAAATAATTAACCATCTCATAACTTTAGATGTGCTTCCAAGCGTGTCTATAAAAAATCAGACACGCACGAGAAAATTCCAAACACTTAACTCCCACGCGAAAACATGACTTAACATATGGAATATGGCATCACAGCCTGGTCGACGGCAGCAAAGTCAAATTTTGACAGAGCAAACAGATTCCAAAACCAAGCAACACGTAATATAACAGGGGTCCTAAAATCCCAAAAAATCAACTATATGGAAAACATTGCAGGGCTACAGTCAATGGAGGACAGACGTGACAGCAGAGTATTACAACAGGCTGAAAAATTTAAGAGACTACCCCGTGTTCCAGAGAATGAATGGGCTAAGAAGAGGTAGGCACAAGCGAACTAACTTTGTGGCCCAAGCAAAAAAAAAAAAAAAAAGAATTAGCAAAAATACCATGCTAGCAAGCTCAGTTGCAAAGAAGCTTTCCTGAGCTAAAATCTGATATTCCAGGCATTGAAAGTAAGGGAACACAGACAGAAACACAAAGAAAGTGTATAGCAACCAAGTATATTGATCAAAAATTCCCAGCAAAGCTTTGGACACATGCATATACTGATGGTTCAGCAAAAAAAAATGCAGTTGAAAATGGGGGTGCTGGCATCCTCATAAAACGTAAAAATATAATCCACTCTGTGGCAACTGTTACTGGCAAATACTGCAATAACTTCAGTGCTGAAGCAGAAGCCATGAAACAGGCAGCAGAAACTCTTATTGAATGCAAAGCACAGGCGGAAAAACAGATAGTAATCTTTACAGATGCCCTCTCAGTAATAACAGCGCCAAAGAGCCTCCATGCTGAAGGATTGCAAGATTTGATAAACTCTGTTGACAGACTGGCCAAATGTTTCAACAAGTGCACAGTCCAGTGGATACCAGACCATTGCAACATACCAGGAAATGAGGAGGCAGACAAACTTGCTAAGGAAGGAGGAGCCTTACAACAAATGATATAGAGACAACTTACGCAATGGCAAAAACTACTACAAAAGCTACATTCCTAATGGGAAAGAGAGTAGCCAAGCCATTTAAAAAATGATGCATATCATCAGCTATCTAGGCGAGAACAGGTTACCATTTTTCGGCTACGCAATGGACACAACAGATTGAGATAGCATCTACACTACCACAAGTACAACATTGGACACAACAGATTGAGATACCATCTACACTACCACAAGTACAACATTGGACACAACAGATTGAGATACCATCTACACTACCACAAGTACAACATTGGACACAACAGATTGAGATACCATCTACACTACCACAAGTACAACATTGGACACAACAGATTGAGATGCCATCTACACTACCACAAGTACAACATTGGACACAACAGATTGAGATGCCATCTACACTACCACAAGTACAACATTGGACACAACAGATTGAGATGCCATCTACACTACCACAAGTACAACATTGGCGCAACAGATCCATACACCTGCAGTACCAGCCCGATGTAAGTCGAACACCTGCTGCAGAACTGCCCAACCTACAGTTATGAACGGAGTAGCATATGGCAACTACCCACTTCTGTCAACGAAAAACTGTTTGGAGATGTTAGGAACCTTGAGTTGTCTACTGCCTTTATTAGAGTCATAAATGTGGAAGTCTGAGGGCCAACGAGATGTCAGGAACCTTCAATTGACTACTGTCTGAGTCTTTAATGTGGAAGTCTGAATGCGAACGAGGAAGAAGAAGATACTTGTCTAATGTTTATAACGTCCTGATACTTGGGTGTTGTCTAGTGTTTATAACATCTCATACTTGTCTGTTGTCTAATGTTTATAACGTCTCATAATCGTCTGTTGTATAATGTTTAAAACGTCTCATACTTGTCTAATGTTTTTAACACCTCAGACTTGTGTGTTGTCTAATGTTTATAACGTGGCATACTTGTGTGTTGTCTAGTGTTTATAACGTCTCATACTTGTGTGTTGTCTAGTGTTTATAACGTCTCATACTTGTGTGTTGTCTAGTGTTTATAACGTCTCATACTTGTGTGTTGTGTAGTGTTTATAACGTGGCATACTTGTGTGTTGTCTAGTGTTTATAACGTCTCACACATGTCTGTTGTCTAATGTTTATAACATCTCACACCTGTCTGTTGTCTAATGTTTAAAACGTCTCATACTTGTCTGTTGTCTAATGTTATTTGTTAAACATCGAAGTAATATTTTGTAATTCGCATTTTATTGATTTTTTGTTTGATCAACTATTCTGTCATAAAGGTAAAGGAACCCGTTACACGCCCATTGAGGCATATTGGGAATATGGTGTTAGGCCCATATTATCTTGACCGTCGGCACACTAAGGGTGATGTGGTCGGCATCACGCCGGCCGCCTTAACCTTCCCAGAGTTGCTCTGGTACCCATTTGGGGCTGGGTCGACACAGGAGCCGTTTGTGGCCTAAAAAATTCCCACCTCATCTGGGGATCGAACCATAGACCACTGCGCTAGGAAGCCACTGCACTAACCACTATGCTACCGCGGCTCCTATTTTCTGTCATAAAGTCCAACACAAAAATCCGAATGTTCAACTATCATCATCAAGTCAATGCTCTATTGTGTGAGTCTTACACATGCAGAACAACAACAGCAACACAAACAAAGAAGTTTGAAACTTTCATAAATGGATGATTGTGTGGAATAGAAGGATTGAAGTGGTATGGCCAGGTCACCATGGTGATGGCATTGAGGATAAGAACCAGACAAGTAGCAGTGGATTAATATCTGAGAGGACGCTAGCAATGGACAGGGCACACACATAGACCTTCACGAATTCATGTCAGGTGCTCTTATCTTTTGCTATCTGCTTAAGGTCTTTCCATCTCTTCGTTAACCCTTTATGCCTGTCTCTGTCTACGTTAACACTTTATGCCTGTCTCTGTCTTCGTTAACCCTTTATGTCTGTCTCTGTCTTCGTTAACCCTTTATGCCTGTCTCTGACTTCGTTAACCCTTTATGTCTGTCTCTGTTTTCGTTAACCCTTTATGACTGCCTCTGTCTTCGTTAATACTTTATGACTGTCTATATCGTCGTTAATTAACCCTTTATGCTTATCTATATCTTCGTTAACCTTTTATGCCTGTCTCTGTCTTCGTTAATCCTTTATGACTGTCTATGTCCTCGTTAACCCTTTGTGTCTGTCTCTGTCTTCGTTAACCCTTTGTGTCTGTCTCTGTCTACGTTATCCCTTTATGCCTGTCTCTACGTAAACCCTTTATGCATGTCTCTGTCTTCGTTAACCCTTTGTGCCTGTCTCTGTCTACGTTATCCCTTTATGCCTGTCTCTACGTAAACCCTTTATGCCTGTCTCTGTCTACGTTATCCCTTTATGCCTGCATCTACGTAAACCCTTTATGCCTGTCTCTGTCTACGTTATCCCTTTATGCCTGTCTCTACGTAAACCCTTTATGCCTGCCTCTGTCTTTGTTAATCTTTTATGACTGTCTATGTCGTCGTTAATTAACCCTTTATGCTTATCTATATCTTCGTTAACCTTTTATGCCTGTCTCTGTCTTCGTTAATCCTTATATGCCTGTCTGTCTTCGTTAACCCTTTATGCCTGTCTCTATCTTCCTTAACCCTTTGTGCCTGTCTCTGTCTACGTTATCCCTTTATGCCTGTCTCTACGTAAACCCTTTATGCCTGTCTCTGTCTACGTTATCCCTTTATGCTTGTCTCTGACTTCGTTATCCTTGTATGCCTGTCTGTCTTCGTTAACCCTTTATGCTTGTCTCTGTCTACGTTATCCCTTTATGCCTGTCTGTCTTCGTTAACCCTTTATGCCTGTCTCTGTCTTCGTTAACCCTTTGTGTCTATCTCTGTCTACGTTATCCATTTATGCC
This sequence comes from Oreohelix idahoensis, assembly GCA_024509875.1. Lineage (NCBI taxonomy): Eukaryota > Metazoa > Mollusca > Gastropoda > Stylommatophora > Oreohelicidae > Oreohelix > Oreohelix idahoensis. The sequence goes on from JAMPIV010005803.1 coordinate 497,636, forward strand.
TGTCTCTACGTAAACCCTTTATGCATGTCTCTGTCTTCGTTAAACCTTTGTGCCTGTCTCTGTCTACGTTATCCCTTTATGCCTGTCTCTACGTAAACCCTGTATGCCTGTCTCTGTCTACGTTAGCCCTTTATGCCTGTCTCTACGTTAACCCTTTATGCCTGTCTCTGTCTACGTTAACCCTTTATGTCTGTCTTTGTCTACGTTATCCCTTTATGCCTGTCTCTACGTTAACCCTTTATGCATGTCTCTGTCTACGTTATCCCTTTATGCCTGTCTCTACGTTAACCCTTTATGCCTGTCTCTGTCTACGTTAACCCTTTATGTCTGTCTTTGTCTACGTTATCCCTTTATGCCGGTCTCTACGTTAACCCTTTATGCCTGTCTCTACGTTATCCCTTTATGCCTGTCTCTACGTTATCCCTTTATGCCTGTCTCTACGTTAACCCTTTATGCATGTCTCTGTCTACGTTATCCCTTTATGCCTGTCTCTACGTTAACCCTTTATGCTTGTCTCTGTCTACGTTAACCCTTTATGTCTGTCTCTGTCTACGTTAACCCTTTATGTCTGTCTTTGTCTACGTTAACCCTTTATGTCTGTCTTTGTCTACGTTAACCCTTTATGTCTGTCTTTGTCTACGTTAACCCTTTATGTCTGTCCTTGTCTACGTTATCCCTTTATGCCTGTCTCTACGTTAACCCTTTATGCCTGTCTCTACGTTAACCCTTTATGCCTGTCTCTGTCTACGTTATCCCTTTATGCCTGTCTGTCTTCGTTAACCCTTTATGCCTGTCTCTGTCTTCGTTAACCCTTTGTGTCTGTCTCTGTCTACGTTATCCCTTTATGCCTGTCTCTACGTAAACCCTTTATGCATGTCTCTGTCTTCGTTAACCCTTTGTGCCTGTCTCTGTCTACGTTATCCCTTTATGCCTGTCTCTACGTAAACCCTGTATGCCTGTCTCTGTCTACGTTAGCCCTTTATGCCTGTCTCTACGTTAACCCTTTATGCCTGTCTCTGTCTACGTTAACCCTTTATGTCTGTCTTTGTCTACGTTATCCCTTTATGCCTGTCTCTACGTTAACCCTTTATGCATGTCTCTGTCTACGTTATCCATTTATGCCTGTCTCTACGTTAACCCTTTATGCCTGTCTCTGTCTACGTTAACCCTTTATGTCTGTCTTTGTCTACGTTATCCCTTTATGCCGGTCTCTACGTTAACCCTTTATGCCTGTCTCTACGTTATCCCTTTATGCCTGTCTCTACGTTATCCCTTTATGCCTGTCTCTACGTTAACCCTTTATGCATGTCTCTGTCTACGTTATCCCTTTATGCCTGTCTCTACGTTAACCCTTTATGCTTGTCTCTGTCTACGTTAACCCTTTATGTCTGTCTCTGTCTACGTTAACCCTTTATGTCTGTCTTTGTCTACGTTAACCCTTTATGTCTGTCTTTGTCTACGTTAACCCTTTATGTCTGTCTTTGTCTACGTTAACCCTTTATGTCTGTCCTTGTCTACGTTATCCCTTTATGCCTGTCTCTACGTTAACCCTTTATGCCTGTCTCTACGTTAACCCTTTATGCCTGTCTCTACGTTATCCCTTTATGCATGTCTCTGTCTACGTTATCCCTGTATGCCTGTCGTCTCGAGTGCCCTCCTCCATCAACTCTCGTATCTTGGGTATTCCAGAACAAAGATAGCCTTGTAATATTATCCAAAAATGTCCTCTATGATTGTTCTATCCAACGCTCTCGTTCACTTCTCGCGTCTTGTTCTACTGGCTCCTGCCTGGTTCTGTTTTGATACCATTGTCTGTCCCAGTGGGTGGACGTGTTCCGATCGCCTCTCACATTTCACATTATTAAACAAAGCATTTTGAGTCATGGATTTCTATATCAGTGTATTACTTATTAGATTGTGGATATTTTAAAAACGATATTGTGTTAATTTGATATGCGATATTTTATAGAATACCGGTCACGTGTTTGTTTTTGGAGGTTACTTGCAACAAAGACCACTTGATCCATTTTGTTGTGACCTTTGCGAAAGCAAGAGGTCAGTTGGTCAAGCGTAGCTGGGCAACAAGATCAAGTTTCCCGGTATACATTGTTCCTCGCAGGTAATTAAATTCCCCCGTGGAATGTACCAATGTCATGCTTGGAGTAAGGCTTTAGGTTCGCAGTGGACCGTTGGCTCCAGGGACGCTCGGTTACAACCATAAAAGACCATAAAAAACTATGCACTGAACGAAGACAAGGCTCTCCGTCCAAAACTAAAAGGTTGTAGAACCGGGTCCGATATAACCCTGAAACTCTCAAGTCATGGAAAATGTGTTACTATACATTCCAGAGCAAATTTCAGTACGAGGTATTTCGTATACATTTCATCAAATACTACCAAAAAGAGCATACTAAATTAAGGACAGACATACAAGGTGCACTCGCATAAGATGTTATAACAACACCGTTTATAAAACCTCATCGTTATCACTCTAAAAAAAAATTCATGGCTCAAGGGTCTGCAACAGCTATCAAATCGTGGTTATAAACAGTTGTTGAATTAAACGAATCCGCAAAAATTATAACTGATGTTGAGTTAGAATGCATCAATCTAGACTCTGTTATAACAATGCCCCAACTGGCAGCAGACACTACCTTTCCACGCTTCAATGACATTTCTACTGATAAAGACATCCTCAACATCAACTGCAGCCCTAATTTTCAAACAGAATCAGAGATGTTGCCTTCTGCAGTATTGGATTTTCAAAATAACAGCAAAATCACAGACACCCCTACAACTACAATTCCTAGGCATATGTTAACCATGGAATACTCCATGGACCAGGAAGACAACAGAAAAGCTGCAGCTTTATCTCTCGAACAAGAACAAGAAGACACCGGGAAGTTACCAGTAATTTCTGTCAGGAGTTTATGCAAAATATGGAGGACACTTGACGAAGTTTAATTGGTGATCTCATAGAGACATCGCTCAAGGCCGACAACGAAGTGAGATTGTATCTCCGAGGGAAGAAAATTCTAGCATGAAAGCTATCATCGATAAACCGCAGATAGAATTCTCATTTTATTAGATAAGACAATCAGATCACTCGCAGACAGTGACAAAAGCTTGAGAAGAATCCATCAAACAACATGCGCCAAGTAACCAAAAAGGTCACCACCAAATAGAACATAAAAAACATGAAGAGACACTCACAAACCAAATATACCATATTGGAGTTAAAAATTACTAACAGGTGTAGAGGTTAGCCAGGGAGAGCACCATGCTATCTAATCGTATGCCTTCTTTTTAGCCTGGCTCCAGTCCAGTCCTTCAGTAATTGTCTACTGTTGTCCTCCCAGCTAACTCTAGGTCGTCATGGAGGTTTGGATCCAGGCGATTCCGTCAACAGAGCAGAAGAAAATTAAACGAAATTATATTTTACCGATTGTTAACTTCATTTGAAAGAAAATATCGCGGTCATAGCACATACCGTTCATAATTAAATGAATTTTATAAAGATCGCTCCTTGGTTTTCACTGGGGATTAAGAAAAAGTACCTTTAATCTTAAGGATACTGAGCTTATAAATACCGGCAAGAGAGGTCTAGTCGCAAGTTTATAGTTCTAAAAAACTCGTTCCTTGCTCTGTCACCTAGAGATCTAACAAATCATCTCCTGTGATCTAACGCAATTCGGGATCCACATCATGCCGACCCCTGAAATATCGAATTAGCGAACAACTAGTCACACTTGGTTCCGTGACGAAAAAGTTAAGAGGTCAACTTTTAACCTAAAGGTTAGTGGATCTAGATCCCACATAGAGGATTTTTTAATCAAAAAATAATGTTCCAATGAGAAACCAAATAAAATTTTTTCCTAATATCGCGTCAATGTGAATAAAAGCAAATATATAATAACAGATTTCAGTTTTATTATTCTTCTCATTGTTACGTTACTTTTGGCAGCCGATGTGGACATCACTGCTGGAGATCTCAGCATTTCTGGAGGTGGTCTTCCTGACGAATACCGAGCTTCTCGCCTTCACTTCCACTGGGGGTCCTCAGACATGGCTGGATCTGAGCATACGCTGGACAACGTGGCCTACCCAATGGAGGTCTGTTGCTGTTACCGTCCAGGTGGTGGTGGTTTTAGTTGTGGTTCCAAAGATATTTTGTTGCTCTTGTCGTTATTGTTATCTGATGTTAGTGTTGTAAAGATACGTTAAGTGGTAGTCAGCTACTCTTGTGGTTATTGTTATCTGATGTTAGTTTTGTAAAGATACGTTAAGTGGTAGTCAGCTACTCTTGTGGTTGTTGTTGTCTGATGTTAGTTTTGTAAAGATGCGTTATGTGGTAGTCAGCTACTCTTGTGGTTGTTGTTGTCTGATGTTAGTTTTGTAAAGATGCGTTAAGTGGTAGTCAGCTACTCTTGTCGTTGTTGTTGTCTGATGTTAGTGTTGTAAAGATACGTTAAGTGGTAGTCAGCTACTCTTGTGGTTATTGTTATCTGATGTTAGTTTTGTAAAGATACGTTAAGTGGTAGTCAGCTACTCTTGTCGTTGTTGTTGTCTGATGTTAGTTTTGTAAAGATGCGTTAAGTGGTAGTCAGCTACTCTTGTGGTTGTTGTTGTCTGATGTTAGTTTTGTAAAGATGCGTTAAGTGGTAGTCAGCTACTCTTGTGGTTGTTGTTGTCGGATGTTAGTTTTGTAAAGATGCGTTAAGTGGTAGTCAGCTACTCTTGTGGTTATTGTTATCTGATGTTAGTTTTGTAAAGATGCGTTAAGTGGTAGTCAACTACTCTTGTCGTTGTTGTTAGTTTTGTAAAGATGCGTTAAGTGGTAGTCAGCTACTCTTGCGGTTGTTGTTGTCTGATGTTAGTTTTGTAAAGATACGTTAAGTGGTAGTCAGCTACTCTTGCGGTTGTTGTTGTCTGATGTTAGTTTTGTAAAGATGCGTTAAGTGGTAGTCAGCTATTTTTGTGGTTGTTGTTGTCTGATGTTAGTTTTGTAAAGATGCGTTAAGTGGTAGTCAGCTACACTTGTGGTTATTGTTATCTGATGTTAGTTTTGTAAAGATGCGTTAAGTGGTAGTCAGCTACTCTTGTGGTTGTTGTTGTCTGATGTTAGTTTTGTAAAGATACGTTAAGTGGTAGTCAGCTACTCTTGTGGTTATTGTTATCTGATGTTAGTTTTGTAAAGATGCGTTAAGTGGTAGTCAGCTACTCTTGTCGTTGTTGTTAGTTTTGTAAAGATGCGTTAAGTGGTAGTCAGCTACTCTTGCGGTTGTTGTTGTCTGATGTTAGTTTTGTAAAGATACGTTAAGTGGTAGTCAGCTACTCTTGCGGTTGTTGTTGTCTGATGTTAGTTTTGTAAAGATGCGTTAAGTGGTAGTCAGCTATTCTTGTGGTTGTTGTTGTCTGATGTTAGTTTTGTAAAGATGCGTTAAGTGGTAGTCAGCTACACTTGTGGTTATTGTTATCTGATGTTAGTTTTGTAAAGATGCGTTAAGTGGTAGTCAGCTACTCTTGTGGTTGTTGTTGTCTGATGTTAGTTCTGTAAAGATGCGTTAAGTGGTAGTCAGCTACTCTTGTGGTTATTGTTCTCTGATGTTAGTTTTGTAAAGATGCGTTAAGTGGTAGTCAGCTACTCTTGTGGTTATTGTTATCTGATGTTAGTTTTGTAAAGATGCGTTAAGTGGTAGTCAGCTACTCTTGTGGTTATTGTTATCTGATGTTAGTTTTGTAAAGATACGTTAAGTGGTAGTCAGCTACTCTTGTGGTTATTGTTATCTGATGTTAGTTTTGTAAAGATGCGTTAAGTGGTAGTCAGCTACTCTTGTCGTTGTTGTTGTCTGATTTTAGTTTTGTAAAGATGCGTTAAGTGGTAGTCAGCTACTCTCGTGGTTATTGTTATCTGATGTTAGTTTTGTAAAGATACGTTAAGTGGTAGTCAGCTACTCTTGTGGTTGTTGTTGTCTGATGTTAGTTTTGTAAAGATGCGTTAAGTGGTAGTCAGCTACTCTTGTGGTTATTGTTATCTGATGTTAGTTTTGTAAAGATACGTTAAGTGGTAGTCAGCTAATCTTGTGGTTATTGTTATCTGATGTTAGTTTTGTAAAGATACGTTAAGTGGTAGTCAGCTACTCTTGTGGTTGTTGTTGTCTGATGTTAGTTTTGTAAAGATGCGTTAAGTGGTAGTCAGCTACTCTTGTGGTTATTGTTATCTGATGTTAGTTTTGTAAAGATACGTTAAGTGGTAGTCAGCTACTCTTGTGGTTGTTGTTGTCTGATGTTAGTTTTGTAAAGATGCGTTAAGTGGTAGTCAGCTACTCTTGTGGTTATTGTTGTCTGATGTTAGTTTTGTAAAGATACGTTAAGTGGTAGTCAGCTACTCTTGTGGTTGTTGTTGTCTGATGTTAGTTTTGTAAAGATGCGTTAAGTGGTAGTCAGCTACTCTTGTGGTTATTGTTATCTGATGTTAGTTTTGTAAAGATACGTTAAGTGGTAGTCAGCTACTCTTGTGGTTGTTGTTGTCTGATGTTAGTTTTGTAAAGATACGTTAAGTGGTAGTCAGCTACTCTTGTGGTTATTGTTATCTGATGTTAGTTTTGTAAAGATACGTTAAGTGGTAGTCAGCTACTCTTGTGGTTGTTGTTGTCTGATGTTAGTTTTGTAAAGATACGTTAAGTGGTAGTCAGCTACTCTTGTGGTTGTTGTTGTTGATCAGAACCGACATCAATGCACTCCGGTCAAACCCATAAGTGCTAAGTTTCCCTCGGCAAATGTCGAAGGCTATGAATGCCGTTTCTTCCGATGGCGGGCTGGTTGCATACATGCTGGAAGCATCCTTTCATACGTCCATCCCTGCTAGTGTTTACGTTCGGTGCCAAATTCCTACAGTCTTAGCCTCTTGTTGATTCATGAATAACAGTGACGTTCTCTAAGAGTTTACGTTAATTGTCCTAAGTATAATAATATAATATAATAGCCCCTTCAGTCATAACTGACTTTGGGAATGCGTCCTTGAGGTGACAGTCCTCAGCTGCTTAACACACATTTAAATCTCAGCTGCGATCGCCCAACTGTTATTTTGCCGTATGCCAGTTGTCCGTAGAAGATATCTTCGGGATGCAATCATCTTCCATACGGTGGACATGGCCAAGCCAGCGTAGTCTGTGTTGTCTAAGCAGTTTATACATGCTTTGAAGGACAGCACGTGTCAACACCTCAACATTTGTCACTTTATCTTTACACGAAATGCCGACGATGTGACGCAGAAACCGTAGATGGAATATATTGAGCCTTCTTTCTTGCTTAGTATAGGTTGTCCCCGTCTCGCTGCCATACAGAAGTGTGCTGGTGACGCAGGCGTTAAATACCTCAGGTTTGTTCTTCATTGTGAGTTTGGAGTTTCCCCAAACACGCGATGTGAGGTGGGCAAAGGCAGCTGCAGCTTTCATCGATAACAGAGCTGTTCTCTAACAGTTTACCGTTAATTGTCCAAAGTGTCACTTCCTTATCCATATCCAATGTCCACAGTATGAGTGACATCGAGGCTAGGCTGTCAGCTCTTGCCGCATGCCCCTACATGACCAGGGAAGTACATCCACACATATACCTGAAGATTCCAGGCTTCTATGTATGTTCTCCATTCATGATGCAATTTTCCATTTTGGCCTTCCGATAACTGAGAGATAATGATAACAATCTTCTCACACATCGTAGGCTGTGACTGAATAGGATTCCCAAACGTCACTGTATCTCGTCTCTATGTCGCTTTAGATGCACTGTGTATCTACTAGAGGTAGACTTTAGATACACTGTGTATCTACCAGATTACTACTTAGATGCACTGTGTATCTACCAGATTACGACTTAGATACACTGTGTATCTACCAGATTACGACTTAGATACACTGTGTATCTACCAGATTACGACTTAGATACACTGTGTATCTACCAGATTACGACTTAGATACACTGTGTATCTACCAGATTACGACTTAGATACACTGTGTATCTACCAGATTACGACTTAGATACACTGTGTATCTACCAGATTACGACTTAGATACACTGTGTATCTACCAGATTACGACTTAGATACACTGTGTATCTACCAGATTACGACTTAGATACACTGTGTATCTGCCGGATTACGTCTTAGATACACTGTGTATCTACCAGATTACGACTTAGATACACTGTGTATCTGCCAGATTACGACTTAGATACACTATGTATCTGCCAGATTACGACTTAGATACACTGTGTATCTGCCAGATTACGATTTAGATACACTGTGTATCTACCAGATTACGACTAAGATACACTGTGTATCCACCAGATTACGACTAAGATACACTGTGTATCTACCAGATTACGACTTAGATACACTGTGTATCTACCAGATTACGACTTAGATACACTGTGTATCTACCAGATTACGACTTAGATACACTGTGTATCTACCAGATTACGACTTAGATACACTGTGTATCTACCAGATTACGACTTAGATACACTGTGTATCTACCAGATTACGACTAAGATACACTGCGTATCTACCAGATTACGACTTAGATACACTGTGTATCTACCAGATTACGACTAAGATACACTGTGTATCTACCAGATTACGACTTAGATACACTGTGTATCTATCAGATTACGACTTAGATACACTGTGTATCTACCAGATTACGACTTAGATACGCTGTGTATCTACCAGATTACGACTTAGATACACTGTGTATCTACCAGATTACGAATAAGATACACTGTGTATCTACCAGATTACGACTTAGATACACTGTGTATCTACCAGATTACGACTTAGATACCAGATTACGACTTAGATACCAGATTACGACTTAGATACACTGTGTATCTGCCAGATTACGACTTAGATACACTGTGTATCTGCCAGATTACGACTTAGATACCAGATAACGACTTATATACCAGATTACGTCTTAGATACCAGATTACGACTTAGATACCAGATTACGATGGCTTGTAATATAATCATCATTGTCCCTTATGTTCCCTGTACAGAATGACGTCATCACTGCCGCTGTCTCCCCGTGTAGGAAGCCTGTAATGACGTCATCACTGCCGCTGTCTCCCCGTGTAGGAAGCCTGTAATGACGTCATCACTGCCGCTGTCTCCCCGTGTTGGAAGCCTGTAATGACGTCATCACTGTTGCTGTCTCCCCGTGTAGGAAGCCTGTAATGACGTCATCACTGCCGCTGTCTCCCCGTGTTGGAAGCCTGTAATGACGTCATCACTGCCGTTGTCTCCCCGTGTAGGAAGCCTGTAATGACGTCATCACTGTTGCTGTCTCCCCGTGTAGGAAGCCTGTAATGACGTCATCACTGCCGCTGTCTCCCCGTGTAGGAAGCCTGTAATGACGTCATCACTGCCGCTGTCTCCCCGTGTAGGAAGCCTGTAATGACGTCATCACTGCCGCTGTCTCCCCGTGTTGGAAGCCTGTAATGACGTCATCACTGCCGCTGTCTCCCCTTGTAGGAAGCCTGTAATGACGTCATCACTGCCGCCGTCTCCCTGTGTAGGAAGCCTGTAATGACGTCATCACTGCCGCTTTCTCCCCTTGTAGGAAGCCTGTAATGACGTCATCACTGCCGCCGTCTCCCCGTGTAGGAAGCCTGTAATGACGTCATCATGTGCTTGTGGAGCAGTGATTTATGTAGCAATTTGTTTTACATCCTGCCATTGCCCCCCCCCCACCCCCCCAGACAACTTATTAATCAAACGACATGTCTGAAGAAGCAGTATTGTTAGATTTTCTTTGTCTCTTCAGAGACCTCCGCACTGATCTACAGGGGGAATGTATTCCAAAACATATATGATTGTCTAAAGTTGCCTGTAACCAACAATCAACAAATCCCGTCAACTTTTCCATAAAATACGGGAAAGAGGATTTGCATCGAAAAGTCTAGATTCCACATCAAGTAAAAGAACACGCATGTACCAGCTTTTTGGGAAAATTTCTGGATTATGATCCTCCTACATGTTACACAAATTTCCTGGCAAGATCACCGCCGATTCACATAACCATTTATCTCTATTTTAGGTTTAAGCATAACAGTATAGAATGTATAGAGTTCATAACATGTGTAGTAAAATGGATCTTAAATACAGTATAGAATTCTGGAGATTACAGTCATCACAATGAATAGTTTTAGCAGGTTGACAGCAATCTCAGGTGGACATATGTTCGACTTGGCAAAAATAATTATTGAGCATTGTCTGATTTAAACACCCGAGTAGGTACGCCCTTAAATAATTATTCTGACACGGAATAATAAAAAGGTTTATTTAAAATGTTGTTGTGTGTTTTTTCTTTTATTAAATAAGTTTGATTAAAAACATCCAATAAAAATGAAGTGAAAAGGAGAGGACCAAAGCAGAAATAGTTCCGAAATCAAAAAGTGAAGCAGAAATATCCCATAAAATTTCAATGCCATCATTTTTGGCGGATTATTTGCTCATATAATGTTTAATATAAAGCAGACAGATACAATAATTACAGCTGATTACATTTTGAAGATGACATTTTTGACGGGTTACTTGCTGATATAATATACAATATAAATTAGATTAATAAAAAAAACTACAGCTCATAAACTGGTTCACATCTTAAAGATGTCATTTTTTGGTTATTGGATTGTCTTAAAAACTCACCTGAATCACATGTCTCTCTAAAGCTTCAGATTGTCCACTACCAGAAGTCTCTTGGAAAACTGGCCAGAGCGATTGTCCAGCCGGACGGTCTGGCTGTCCTTGGATTTTTCTTTGAGGTTAGTTGATCTGTTGCTCAAATTATTATATACGTTACGAAAATCTGTCAAAGGTAGTCATTTCTAAAAGAATGAGGAAAAAAAAAGAAAGATCTACAGAAAGACAGAAAGAAAAAAATACAAAAAAAAAGAAAAAAAAGAAAGAAAGACTGAAAGAGAAGAAAGAAAAAAAAGACAGAAAGAAAGGAAGGAAAAAGACAGAAAGCAGCCAATAGATTAAAAAAAAATTACCAGAGGTGAATGGCACTCCGAGAATTTGAACCAGAGACCATCCGAACAGCAGCACAAAACTTCCTGTCTACAGTACTATTGATAAAATTTGTTGTTGACTGACCTCTTTCCAATCCGTGATGTCAAGCTATACAGAATCTTTTCTCGTTGTCGTCCGCAATATCTTTTTCCTTCTGTCTTTCCTATTGTCACGATATACTCCAGATTCCTTCTTCATGCCCAAAAGAAAGTGGATTTCTTGTTTCTAACCTGAGGAATAAATAATCGTTTTCACTTTGGAGTATTTCAAGACAACCATATTTTAGCTGGCCATGTTATTGTTAACATTTTTCTGTCAAACCATATTTGAGCTGGCCATGTTATTGTTAACATTTTTCTGTCAAACCATATTTGAACTGGCCATGTTATTGTTAACATTTTTCTGTCAAACCATATTTTAGCTGGCCATGTTATTGTTAACATTTTTCTGTCAAACCATATTTTAGCTGGCCATGTTATTGTTAACATTTTTCTGTCAAACCATATTTTAGCTGGCCATGTTATTGTTAACATTTTTCTGTCAAACCACATCTCTGTGGCCTATGGTGCTTGTTCTACTTGTTTACTAATTGTCCATAACTCACTTCCGTATGTCAGGACTGGTCCTATATAACTCTGAAGAGCTCTCTTTCTTACTTTCACCAAACAATGAGTTGTTGCATAAAATGGTTTTCATTTTAAATAGAATACTGCTTTTACTTGGTATATTCTACACATCACTTCTCAAATACAACATCCATCCGATTTGATGACTGTGCCAAGGTATTTGAATATATTGACCTGTTTTAAAATTGTTCCATTTACTTTGAAAAAGCAGTTCGGAGAAGTCGTTGTCTTCGAGATGACTAAAGCTTTTGTCTTTTTTGCTATTAAGGCTAAGGCCTTTATTTTAACTCTGTCACTTCTGTATCAATCATTTCCTACAACTCATTTTCACTATTTGACATTAAGTGTGTCTCATCGGTGTACCTCAAGTTAATTATGTCTATGCACAGATATTTCTGGCATGTCCTCTGTGGATTTCATGTTAGTTTCACTGTGCACATTGAACACATTTGATGACAGCACTCATCCCTGTGTAACACTTACTTTTTGTTTAACCTGCTGAAGTATTCATATTTGACTGCTAATTCTGACAGCAACTGTTTGTTGCCAGCACATGTTCTTTATTATTCTCAAGCCCTTACCATAGATGTTTATTCATTATAACATTTACATAACTTTCTCATGATTCACTTTGTTAAATGAATTAGAGTAGTCTACAAAATTCAAACTATAGATCTGTTTTTACTACTGTGATCCTCTCTTTTAATTTTCTTATAATAAATGTGCTGTTTTTTGTGCCTTTACCTTCTACAAAATCGTATTGTTCATCGCTAATTGTTGTTGTGTCTTTGCACTTGTGCTTTAGCTGTACCGTACTTCTGTTGTCGTTTTACATTTGCGTATTATTTCCTTATTTAGCCTGCTGCATTTTTATCAGTATTTTTATTTTATATTATTTTTAAAAATTAATTATTTTATTTTATTTTTATATAAATGAAAATAAATGTAAATGTCATCCAATGTTATGCACCAACCAATGACAAAGAAGAGTCTGTGAAAGAAGCATTTTATACTAGACTGCAAGATATTATGGAAAAAGTAAAAAAGAAGAGACATCACAATTTTGAGGGGTGACATGAATGCAAATGTACAGTCAACACCGGCTTTATAGAAGTCATGGGAAAACATGGACTAGGAATAATGAATGAAAATGGGGAACTATTCTCAAACTTCTGTGCTTCAAATCAACTGGCTATAGGAGGAAGCATGTTTCCACATAAGAAAATACACAAGGCAACATGGATATCACCAGACCATAGAACAGAAAATCAGATTGATCATATATGCATAAACAAGAAGTTTAGATCATCATTGCAGGATGTAAAGGTATATAGAGGAGCAGATGTGGCATCAGGTCACCACCTTCTGATAGCCACAGTAAAAATGAAACTCAAGAGATATGCAACAATGCAAAGTTATAGACTCAATTTAATGTAGGACATCTAAGAAATCAAGAAACAAGAGACAAATTTGTAGTCACAATATCCAACAAATACCAAGTCCTCCAACAGCTGGAAGATGTAGTGAATACAGAAGACTATTGGCAGCAAATCTAAACTGTTTGGAATAATGAGACATGTGAAGAAATACTGGGGAAAAGGGAACGACAACAAAAAGCATGGATAACAACAGAAACCATCAATAAGATAAAAGGCAGAAAAACAAGAAAGCAGATTTAAACACAAGCACAACCAGAAGTTCCAAAGCCAAGGCTCAAGAAGTGTACACAGAAGCAAACAAAGAAGTAAAAAGAAGTATCAAAAGAGACAAGAGGAAGTATATTGAGGAGTTGGCAAGAGAGGCAGAAGATGCTGCAGCCAAAGGAAATATGAGAGAACTGTATAACAGCACAAAGAAGCTAACAGGGAAATACAAGCAAACAAGTTGCCTCATAAAAGACAAGAATGGGAAACTGCTCAGCAATATACAAGAGCAAATGAAGAGGTGGACAGAATATTTTGAGGTCCTTCTCAATAGACCAGCTCCACAACCCCCCTCCCCCTACACATTCAACTAGCAAAAGAAGAGCTACAAATTAACGGTGAAAGACCAACGAAGGAAGAAATAAAGAAAGCCATAAAGCTTCGAAGAGATGGAAAAGCGTCTGGACCAGATGGCACTCTAGCAGAGGCCATCACAAGGAACTGAGATATGAACAAGTAGATTCTCGGCCAAAAAAATCCTGTACAGACCAGACAGCCACTTTGAGAATAATAGTTGAACAAAGTCTGGTATGGAATTAATCACTAAACATTGGATTTGTAGACTTCGAAAAGGCATTTGATAGTGTAGACTGAGAAACACTTTGAAAATTGATGAGGCACAATGGAGTTCCCCTGAAGATCATTTAATAAAGACAACTTTTGAAAACATAACATGCACAGTTCTTCATAAAGTACAACTTACAGAACCGTTTCGGATAAGAACGGGAATGTGACAGGGATGCCTCTTGTCTCCATTTCTTTTCTTACTAGCAATAGACTGGGTTATGAAAACATCGACGACACACAACAGAAATGGAATCCATTTAAATCTGACTAAACAGTTAAATGATCTAAATTGTGCTGATGACTTGGCTCTTCTGTTCCATAACCGTAATCAGATGCAGGACAAAATGAAAACACCCGATGAGAGGTCACAGCTATTGGGTCTGAAAATACACAGGGAAAAGACAAAAATAATGAGAATAAATGCAGGAAATGATAACAGGGTTGAACTTGAATAAACACCACTACAAGATGTAGAATCGTACACATATTGTGGCAGCAATATAGACAAAGTTGGAGGGACAGACAGCGATATCACAATAAGAATACACCAAGCAAGAGGATCTTTCAGTGCACTGGGAAATATATGGAGATCAAGAGGACTCGGGTCCAACACAAAAATAAGAATCTTCAACTCAAATGTTAAGTCAGTCCTATTGTATGGCTCTGAGACATGGAGAACAACAAAAACAACAACCAAAAAGCTACAGACTTTCATAAATGGGTGCTTGCGTAGAATAGAAGGATTAAAATGGTATGACAAGGTTACCAACGTGGAACTGATGACAAGAACCAGACAAGTGCCAGTGGAACAAGAGATGAGAAGAAGACAATGGCGATAGATAGGACACACACTGAGGAAACCTGTTGATAGCATTACAAGGCATTCCTTGCTCTGTAACCCCCAGTGCAAGAGAGGCAGAGTAGACCAAAAAGCAAATGGAGAAGAGAGATGGAAACAGAGGTGAAAATGATGAGGAGAACGTGGAAAGAACTTGAGATGATGGCACGTGACAGGAGGACTTGGCATGTATAAGTTGAAGGCCTATGCTCCTTGGGAGCGGAGGGTAAACAATGAATGAATTCTTGTCAGCCTTGCTTAGTTATATGTGGGATCCGTGGTAGCGCAGTGGTTAGTGCACTGGCTTCCTAGCTCGGTGGTCCATGGTTCGATCCCCAGTTGAGGTGGGATTATTTTTTTAGACAGCAAACGGTTCCGGGGTCGACCTTGTCTCATGAATTGGGTACCAGAACAACTCTGGGAAGGTTAAGCAGGCCGGCGTGATGCTGACCACATCACCCCTAGTGTGCCGATGGTCAAGAAAATACGGGCCTAACACCGTGTTCCAAATATGCCTCAATGGGCGTGTAACGGGATCCTGTACCATTTTCTTTAGTTTTATGTCCTGCATCCATCAGTTGTCAAATTTCAAGTGGCATCAGGTTTTTTTCTTTACAGTCCCCTGTTCACTGATACGCTTGACATTATCTGCAATTTCGGAAAATGTCCGTTTTACACCCATGTTTACTGCGACCTCATTGCATTTCGGAGCATTTTAAATGTATGTGTGCCCTGCATACATTTACTAAATTAATACCTTTTGTTTCAGGCACAGACACTACAAAGCATACTTGTAATTTTTATACATAATGACAATCCGCTTTCTAAAGTCAACTATTTTATAATTATACAACAATAATGCCTGAAACAAAAAGTGTTTAAAAAGTAACCTTGTCGAAGGCCTATCCTCCTTGAAGAGATGGAAAGTGGAGGTGATGTCAATGGTGCCACATTTCTCATTCACCAAATAAAATCACGTGTTTATTCATTGTAAGAAGTTCTATATTTTAAAACTAGTAATCTATTGTTCCGTTCTCTGAAACAGACATTATATCTAGGAGAATAAAGTGTTTTATTTCTGACGTAGGCCAAATAAAGACAAATGTAACTAAAGTCTAAATCTGTTTGTGTATTAATGTCAAGGTGATATTCTGTGCCAGATGTTGGCTCTTGCACATATTTTGGCAGCGCTACAAACAAAGTTGAAGGAGCAGACAGCGATATTAAAATTAGAATACGCAAGGTAAAAGGAATTTTAATTCCACACCTGGAATATATATATATATATCAAAAGAAATCAAGTCCAGTAGATAAGAATCTTCCGCTCATATGTCAAGGCAGTCATATTGTATGACTACGAAACATGGAGAACAATAAAAACAACAACAAAAAGTCTGATAAATACATTAAACAAATTCAAACTCATAATTAGTGCTAGCGTAAAATAGAAGGATTGAAATGTTTACTAAATGTAAAACTGATGATAAAAACATGACAAATGCCAGTGGAAAAGAGGTGACAAGAAGAACACGCTGGCGTTGGTTAGGACACAGATTGAGAAAATATGTTGATAGCCTTACAAGATAGTCCTTGTTGTGGAATACTCAGGATTAGAGAAATAAAGACAGACCGGAAAACCACACAGACAGAAACTGGAGAGAGAAATAGAAGGGACCAGGAAGACAGAAAGACCAGAATGGACAGTACAAGAAATGTTGGCGTCAATTTGTTGAGACTAGTAAGGAGCTAAGGGAGCTAAAGGGGATTGATAAATTGTTATGTTTATGACACAGTATTATTTTAATAGAATGTTATGTTTATGACACAGTATTATTTTAATAGAATGTTATGTTTATACGATTTAGATATCTGCCACAGACAACAGGGCCCTGAACACGCTTATCAAATACTTACAAGCCGTACAGCACCCAGGTCAGTATTGGCTCTACGTATTCTATGTGAACTAACCCAGGTCAGTGTTAGTTCTATGTGTTCTATATGAACAAACCCAGATCAGTATTGGCTCTACGTGTTCTATGTGAACTAACCCATGTCAGTGTTAGTTCTATGTGAACTAACCCAGGTCGGTATTGGCTCTACGTGTTCTATGTGAAATAACACAGGTCAGTCCTATCTACATGTGTTCTATGTGAACTAACCCAAGCCAGTATTGGCTCTAAGTGTTCTATGTGAACTAACCCAAGCCAGTATTGGCTCTAAGTGTTCTATGTGAACTAACCCAGGTCAGTTCTATCTATATGTGTTCTATGTGAACAAACCCATGTCAGTATTGGCTCTACGTGTTCTACGTGAACTAACCCATTTCAGTGTTCGTTCTATGTGAACTAACCCATGTCAGTATCGGCTCTACATGTTCTACGTGAACTAACGCAAGTCAGTGTTAGTTCTATACGTCCTGTGTGAACTAATCCAGGCCAGTGTTAATTCTATGTGTTCTATGTGAACTAACCCAGGCCAGTGTTAATTCTATGTGTTCTATATGAACTAACCCAGGCCGGTGTTAATTCTATGTGTTCTATGTGAACTAACCCAGGCCGGTGTTAATTCTATGTGTTCTATGTGAACTAACCCAGGCCGGTGTTAATTCTATGTGTTCTATGTGAACTAACCCAGGTCGGTGTTAATTCTATGTGAACTAACCCAGGCAGGTGTTAATTCTATGTGTTCTATGTGAACAAACCCAGACCGGTGTTAATTCTGGGTGTTCTATGTGAACTAACCCAGGCCGGTGTTAATTCTATGTGTTCTATATGAACTAACCCAGGCCGGTGTTAATTCTATGTGTTCTATGTGAACTAACCCAGGCCGGTGTTAATTCTATGTGTTCTATATGAACTAACCCAGGTCGGTGTTAATTCTATGTGTTCTATGTGAACTAACCCAGGCCAGTGTTAATTCTGTGTGTTCTATGTGAACTAACCCAGGCCGGTGTTAATTCTATGTGAACTAACCCAGGCCGGTGTTAATTCTATGTGTTCTATGTGAACTAACCCAGGCCGGTGTTAATTCTGTGTGTTCTATGTGAACTAAGCCAGACCGGTGTTAATTCTATGTGTTCTATGTGAACTAACCCAGACCGGTGTTAATTCTATTTGTTCTATGTGAACTAACCAAGGCCGGTGTTAATGCTATATGTTCTATGTGAACTAACCCAGGCCGGTGTTAATTCTATGTGTTCTATGTGAACTAACCCAGGCCTGTGTTAATGCTATGTGTTCTATGTGAACTAACCCAGGCCAGTGTTAATGCTATGTGTTCTATGTGAACTAACCTAGGCCGGTGTTAATTTTATGTGTTCTGTGTGAACCAACCCAGGCCCAGTGCTAATTCTATGTGTTCTATGTGAACTAACCCAGGCCGGTGTGAATTCTATGTAATTTATGTGAACTAACCCAGGCCGGTGTTAATTCTATGTGTTCTATGTGAACTAACTCAGGCCGGTGTTAATTCTATGTGTTCTATGTGAACTAATCCAGACCGGTGTTAATTCTATGTGTTCTATGTGAACTAACCCAGGCCGGTGTTAATTCTATGTGTTCTATGTGAACAAACCCAGGCCGGTTTTAATTCTCTGTGTTCTATGTGAACTAACCCAGGCCAGTGTTAATTCTGTGTGTTCTATGTGAACTAACCCAGGCCGGTGTTAATTCTGTGTTTTCTATGTGAACTAACCCAGGCCGGTGTTAATTCTGTGTGTTCTATGTGAACTAACCCAGGCCGGTGTTAATTCTATGTGTTCTATGTGAACTAACTCAGGCCGGTGTTAATTCTATGTGTTCTATGTGAACTAACCCAGGCCGGTGTTAATTCTATGTGTTCTATGTGAACTAACCCAGGCCGGTGTTAATTCTATATGTTCTATGTGAACTAACCCAGACCGGTGTTAATTCTATGTGTTCTATGTGAACTAACCCAGACCGATTTTCATTCTATGTGTTCTATGTGAACTAACCCAGACCGGTGTTAATTCTATGTGTTCTATGTGAACTAACACAGGCCGGTGTTAATTCTATGTGTTCTATGTGAACTAACCCAGGCCAGTGTTAATGCTATGTGTTCTATGTGAACTAACACAGGCCGGTGTTAATTCTATGTGTTCTATGTGAACTAACCCAAGCCGGTGTTAATTCTATGTGTTCTATGTGAAATAACCCAGGCCGGTCTTAATTCTATGTGTTCTATGTGATATAACCCAGGCCAGTGTTAATGCTATGTGTTCTATGTGAACTAACCCAGGCCGGTGTTAATGCTATGTGTTCTATGTGAACTAACCCAGGCCGGTGTTAATTCTATGTGTTCTATGTGAACTAACCCAGGCCGGTGTTAATGCTGTGTGTTCTATGTGAACTAACCCAGGCCGGTGTTAATTCTGTGTGTTCTATGTGAACTAACAAAGGCCGGTGTTAATTCTATGTGTTCTACGTAGGGCAGTGTAGTGTTAGAGACTTCACCATGCTATGTCCAGCATCGTGAGGTGGGGGTGACCAGTTCCCTTTTCCTTCCCTAACTTAACGTCAGGTACCAATTTACAGCTGGGTAGACTGGAGCGTGTAAGTACCGTGGTTAGAACCCGACACCTTTGCCTCGACAAACCACTTTGTCAGTTTGATGATCACATACAGTACAATGTAGTGTAATATATTGTAGCATAGTGTGGAGTAGGGTGCTTTAATGCAGTACAGTGCAGTGTAGTATATTGTAGCATAGTGTGGAGTAGGTGCTTTAATGCAGTACAGTACAGTGTAGTATATTGTAGCATAGTGTGGAGTAGGGTGCTTTAATGCAGTACAGTGCAGTGTAGTATATTGTAGCATAGTGTGGAGTAGGGTGCTTTAATGCAGTACAGTGCAGTGTAGTATATTGTAGCATAGTCTTGAGTAGGGTGCTTTAATGCAGTACAGTGCAGTGTAGTATATTGTAGCATAGTCTGGAGTAGGGTGCTTTAATGCAGTACAGTGCAGTGTAGTATATTGTAGCATAGTGTGGAGTAGGGTGCTATAATGCAGTACAGTGTAGTGTAGTATATTGTAGCATAGTGTGGAGTAGGATGCTATAATGCAGTACAGTGCAGTGTTGTATATTGTAGCATAGTGCAATATAGCATAGCTTTGTACATTATATGTTGTAACATAGCATAGTACAGTATAACATAAAATAGCATAATATATCATTTTATAGTGTATAATAAAACAGCATATCATAGAATATTAGTTTGGTATAGTATATTATTGTAAAGTGCAGCATAGTGTAGCCTCGTATAGTGTAGTGTACTGTAGTTCTGTGCAGTTCGGAGCAGTTAGTATAGTGCACTGATAAGCGGCACATAACAATACAGTGTAGTATAGTATACAATAATATAGTACAGTACAGTATAGCAGGGTTTTCTGTCAGACTTTCAACCAGAGAGTACACAACGAAGTGGATTGACCTTGAAGTTGGAATTGCGATGGGATGTACCATCTCTCTGATACTATTCGTGATGGCCATGCAGGTAATCCTCAATGCGGCTGAAGGAATGGCTATAGGTCCAAAGCTCGGTGGAATGTGTCACATGCCACCGCTCAAAGCATTCATGGATGATACAACAATTCTGACATCAGATGAACATCAGACCCTGAGGATGTTAGCACACCTGGATGAACTAGTCAGCTGGTGCAGAATGAGCTTCAAACCCAAGAGGTCGAGATGCCTATCAGTCAGGAAAGGAAAATAGCAGAAGTCATCTTCATGGTTTCCAACCAGAGAATCCCTACTGTCATTGCGGAACCTGTTAAAAGTCTTGGCAGGGTGTACGATGCCTCATTAAAAGACTCGAATGCAGTGCAACAGACAATAGAAATGGCAGGCAGAGGGCTACAGATCATAGACCAAAGCAGACTCCTGGGAAAATTCAAACTGTGGTGCCTCCAGTTCATGTTGATACCTAAGTTGCTGTGGCCACTGCTTATATATGAAATAAGCACACGTACAGTGGAAGCGATAGAGCAGAAGGTCAACAAGTTCATGAGGAAATGGCTAGGGGTACCTCTAGGTCTGTCAGATGTAGCATTGTACTGCAACAAGTCAAAACTTCTGCTTCCCTTCAAGTCAGTTGTTGAAGAGTACAAAGTTGAAAAGGCAAGGCTTGCAATGATGCTACGTGAGTCAGCAGATGACGTCCATTCAGCCCACACTGAAAACGGGAAGGAAGTGGAGAGTGGAAGAAGCTGTTGATGCTGCCCAAGAGTCGCTCAAACTGAGGGAGGTAATCGGATACACACAAACGAATAGACGGGGATTTGGTCATGGAGACATCCGCTGGTGGTCCAAGGCATCAAGCAGGGAGCAAAGAGACATGGTAGTTCAAGAGATACGAGGAGCTGAGAATGATAAGAGGTTGCAAAAAGCAGTGCAGCAGGTCCAACAAGGCCAATGGACCACATGTGAAGAAGCCCTGCAGAGGTCCTTGACATGGAATGATATATGGCATATGGCACCTCTTAGGCTCAGCTTCGTTGTTAGATCAATGTATGACCTGCTGCCGTCGGCCACAAACCGTGTGAGATGGGGAAAGTCGGATGATGAGCAGTGCCTCCTGTGCCAGGGGAGACAGACACTTGAACACGTACTCTCAGCGTGTAAGGTGTCATTAGGGCAAGGGCGATACATTAGGCGCCACTACAAAGTGCTACATGAGTTTGCTGCGACAATAGACCTGGCAAGGATGAAGGCGAATTGCAAAGCCAGGCTGAGCACCACAAATACATACTTTCTGAGGGCAGGTAAGTCAGCACACCCCAAACCGAGTAAACCAGGTAGCAGTTTACCATCTCTTCTTGACTGTACAAACGACTGGGAGATGGCGGTAGACCTATCTGGGCGAGGGGCATATCCAGAGAGTATCAGAAAATCGCGGAGACGGCCGAATATAGTGCTTCATTCTTCAGCATCGCTTCAGGTTATACTGATTGAACTGACCGTGCTATTTGAATCTAGATTGGACGAGCAACATTCGTTCAAAGCGGCCAAGTATAATGGTCTGGCCACGGATCTGAGGCACGATGGGTTCACTGCAAGGGTCATGGCTGTTGACGTGGGCGCAAGAGGGCTCGTGGCTGCATCAGTATATGATTTATTGAAACTGTTGGGGCTGAGGGGACAGTCGAGAACAAGGGCATTGAAGAGGCTTAGTGAAACTGCCGAAAAGGCATCGTGCTGGCTGTGGAACAACTGCAATGGGCTATGGAAAGCGTGACAGTAAACTCTGCGGTACAGAAAACACCAGGAATTTTTCCAAGTCCACAGTACGTTGAGTTTTTCATTGTACTGATGAAAGGGTTGTGACTGACGAGCAACAGGCGGTGTATATTATAAGAGGTGTAAGGCACAGAATTTCAGTTGCTAGCGCGCAGTGGCTAGCCTCGTCGGCTTCGCGCAGGTGTGTCCGTGTCTGTCCCTAGTTGTGTGTGACGGAACGAACGGAGTAATTTGTCTTCTCTTTGTTACTTTCGCAATAGCCTCCACGGCTGGCGGAGGTGGGATTTTAAAGTTGCTACCAAAGTGAAATGGGTTCATTTTCGATGCAAGACAACAGGAGGCTGAGACACTTGGGAGTCATGACCCAAGTGGGCCTGCCCCACCCCCCCCTCTTAGAGTGTAAAGGAGTGTACTGGGCCGAAACACTAGTCCGATGGGGGGACTGCTTTTGATGATCAGATTGCCTCCTGTTGTATCGCTCTGTAAAGAGTTTCCTATCATAATAAGTATAGTATAGTATGGTGTAGTGTAGTTTTGCGTAGTGTGGTGTAGCGTAGTAAAGTATAGCATGACATAGAATGGTATGGTATGGCCTTGATAGTATAGTATGTGTTGTATAGTATAATATATTATAGTATAGTATAGTTGTGACAAACAAATTTCCGACCGTTACATTTTGCTGTGACCTCCTTCATTTTCTCCCCTGTGCCTTTCCTTGTGATTAATACACGGAGAATGATGTAATATTTCCAGCAGATGGACTTTGCTGTGATAAACAATTACAAGGAAATAGCATCATGGAGAAGATTGCAATGTTAAATCTGTGAAGTAGTGAGTTTGTAAATAGGACATGCGAAACGGAAGTATCAAGACCTTATATGTTCATGAATGACAACAGATGAAATTGGTAAATCACATGTAAAGAAAACATCTTATGGTGTAATGTAGACTGTTTTACACGAGGGTGGTGTGGAAAATAGACCCCTCCGATATCAAACACTAATTCGTGTTTGGATTGGCATGGAAGTGCTAAAATAAATTACTTCTGATTGGAGTTTTTTTCCCAATGAAACAACATAAATGTCCTTTATAATCTGCAACATTTTTAGACTATTTTACTGCATTTCCATCTTGTCAAGAGGACATTTCATACTGCCAAGATAACGAATAGAAACAGGATTCCAACATAAGGATAGGACCAAGTATTAGAGCAACTTCTGATATTAACAGAAAGAAAACTCGACTATAATACGTAAAACCATGATTCCTAGGAACCTACATACAGAATAATATTGAGATTATAATTAACGTAACACCTGGACCATCTGTAAGATGGCCTTTTTAAACCGACACTATTCGAAAGTTTTTCCTGTGCAAACAGTTTGTAAACTCATTCCCGATAATCGGCTTTGTGGTACAAGCCTGTGATTCATGTTGTCAGCAGTCTACGCTAGACGCCTGCATCAGACGGGTCTTGAAGACGCTTGTCTTGACAGTTGCAGTTGTTACCACGAGCATTATCGCCAGGGACGTGCTGTTGTCACAGAACTTGACAATTGGGGAACAGTCAAAAACACCCGTGGGAACCAATAGTGACGGAGCCCAACACTAACAACAGATCATCGTCAACACCTAGCTAGTTAAGAATTACAGTCAAAAGAACTTATTTTTAACGATAGCCACTTTAAAGTCACCACCAGTGATGAAAACATCAGTGCTTCAATTTTTCTAAAGAACTCTATTTTTTTTTTACGTTTCTAACTATAATTTATTTTTAAATTTGTTATCTGAAATACGAGAAATGAGCATTAGGACCTACAAGCTGAGAGAGCCAGAAATTAAGACCAGATATCAGTGGCTTATTGCTGCAGCGGTGAGCAACACAGAAGAACGACCTGATGACTTGGAAACCCTCTGGATTAAATTCAAGGATATCATAAAGACAGCTGCTGCAGAAGCATGCGGTGAAGTCAGACTTGGGAACCAGAGAAAGAGGACATCTTGGTGGACAGAGGAAGTCAAAGAGAAAATAAGAGAGAAGAAAATGGCATGGAAACAATACTTAGGAGCTAAAAACACAACAGGACAAATGGAAAAATATAGAGAATATGTGACACTCAGAACAGAAGCAAAGAACAAAGTGCTAGCAGCAAAACAGAAGTCCTGGGAAGAATTTCGAGAAAAGCTAGAAAAAGATGCACAAGAAAACCAGAAATTGTTCTATAAGACCCTAAAGAACACGAGGAAGGAAAAACAATGCCCTCTCAAATTTATAAAGAACAAGCAAGGCAAATTGCTTACTGCCCCGAAGGAAGTAATGGAAAGATGGAAATAATATTTCTCAGAACTCCTTGATGGTGAGCAAGGTCAAGCATCAGAAATGATAACCACTAGCACAGAAGAGGAAACAAATGGTGATGAAGATGACATAAAGATGGAAGAACTGAAGGCAGCACTGGAGAAAATCAAGATGAGCAAAGCAGCAGGGCATGATGGTATAACACCAGAAATGGTTAAGTACATGGGAGCATCAGGCGACCTATTACTCTTAAGGGTCCTACAGGCAGCATGGTGCAACAAGACCATACCAAAGGATTGGGAGATTGCCATCATAACACCAATTTTCAAAAAGGGTGACAATCAACAGTGTGGAAACCATAGAGGCATATCCCTTCTCAATGTCCCTGGTAAAATCTACTCTAGAATCCTAGAGCAGAGACTCCGACGCCTAGCTGAGCCACAATTGGATGAGGTCCAGTGTGGATTTCGAGCAAACCGAAGTACTCAAGACCTAATCTTCACACTCAGACAGCTGAGTGAAAAGGCCCTTGAGAATAAGAGTGAGATCCATCTTTGTTTCATAAATCTGGAAAAGGCGTTTGACAGGGTCCCCTGGAGCAAACTTTGGGACTGTTTGGCAAGGAAGAATATTCCAGCACCTCTGATTCATGCTATACAGAGCTTCTACACGTCTTGCAGAAATTATGTGAGGACAGCAAACCATACGTCAGAAGAGTTCAGGACCACCACTGGTGTAAGACAAGGTGATATCCTATCACCTTACCTCTTCATACTCCTTATGGACGATGTCATCAAGGCATGTAAGGAGAGAACAAGAAAGTATTCAGTGGGGTACTGGAAGATGAGACAGGTCTATATTTCGGAGCTGGCATTTGCTGATGATGTTGCCCTGATTGCTAAATCAGAGGCACATCTCCAATCCAACCTGCAAGTCTGGAAGGAAGAGCTGGAGAAGAGATAGGTGGTCATAAGCAGCTCTAAAACAAAATCCATGGTGATATCACGAGAAGAAAGAAGACATCAGATTAAGCTAGGAGAACAGGTCCTGGAGCAGGTCGACCACTTTAAATACCTCGGAGCTATTATAGATCGAAAGGGAGGCATCAAAGAAGAGTTGGCCACTCGAAAAGCAGCAGCTGGGAGACTTTTTCAGGCCATAAATCGAGGATTCCTCAGCAAGAGAGAGGTTGGTAAGAAAACGAAGATGGCTGTATACCGCTCCACCTATGTCCCAGTCTTGACATATGGATGTGAGTCATGGGCAATGACTACAACCCATAAAAGCCAGATCCAAACCTCAGAAATGAGGTATCTGAGGAAGGTGATTGAAGTAACAAGAAGAGACATGGTACGCAACCAGACGATATGTCAAGGCCTTAAATCCTACCCCCTGCAGACCCAAGTAGAACAGTCCCAATTAAGATGGTTTGGCAGTACAGGCCCAGCCATTACAAGATGGAACTACAAAAAAGCCAACTTTGGTTTATTCAGGCATCAGGTGAACACGCTGCTGTCTACCCTCAAGGTACAGAACAGAGACATTAATGAAGTGGTAAAAGACTTCAACAGATGCATACTACAAGCTGCAAAAGAAACCATTCCCAAAGGATGCCGGCGTAACTACATACCATACTGGTCCAGCACACTCCAAGAACGTCAGGAAGCTATGGACAGGGATAGAAAGGACGCAGAGTCTCAGCCTTCACTTGAAACTCACAACAAATGGAAAAAGGCTGTAGCAGAGTTTCAGAGAACAAAGCTAGAAGAAAAACGGAAAAGCTGGAGAACTAAAACGGCATCGCTGAACCTTGAGAAAGACGGCAGGAAACTTTGGAGATTAGTCAAGTCTCTAAATGAAGAGCGTTCCTCACCTAGGCAGACTATCACATTGGATGAAGGTGGCAAACTTTTCAGAGGAAAACAAGCTGCAGACTTGTTTGCTAGAAGATACAGTTCAGAAAGCAACTTACCCATTAACATAGATCATCAGAGAGAGATAAGAAAAGAAATACTGGCAACCATGGGACAGACAGATACTCCTGCCCCAATGAGGGAACCCATCACACTAGGAGAACTACAGAAGGCTATTTCCAAGCTTAAGTTTCAAAAGTCACCCGGCCCAGACAAAATCAGCAACGAAATGCTAGTAAATCTGAGCTCAGCAGCAAAGACAAAACTGCTTGAGATATTCAACCACAGCTGGTTGAAAGGAACGGTACCCCAAGTATGGAGAGAAGCCATCACAATACCCATACTAAAGAAAGGGAAATGTAAGACCGAGGCTGCAAGTTACCGGCCAATCAGTCTCACAAGCTGTGTTGGGAAGACTATGGAGCGAATAGTCATCCACAGATTGAAATGGTATTTAGAGTCTGAGCAGATCCTGGTGCCGGAACAAGCTGGATTTAGAGAATGCTACAGTATAGAAGACCAAGTTGCTTACTTGTCTCAAGCAATAGAAGATGCCTTCCAGGAGAAGAAAAAGGTCCTAACGATCTGGGTCGACTTCAAGCAGGCCTTTGACAAGGTGTGGAAAGATGGCCTCATTGCAAAACTTGGGAGAGGTGGAGTCCAAGGCAACATGATGAAATGGATCCAGTCATACTTGCATAACAGGAGAACTAGAGTCACTCTTGACGGTCTGCAGAGCAGAAAAGTGTTGCTCCATCAGGGGGTACCTCAAGGAGGAGTAATTTCCCCAACACTCTTCCTTGTTTACATCAATGACCTGGTGAAAGATCTCCCTGCAGGAGTTAAAGCTGCCTTATATGCAGATGACCTAGCACTCTGGTGCGCTGATGAAAATGTCACCACAGCAAATTATAGAATGCAGCGGGCAGCAGACATGCTAGTGTCATGGGCAGAGAAATGGCTTATCACAATAAACACAGACAAAACCTCCACAACACTGTTCTCCCTCACCCCCAAGGACAAATCAGCTAACATACACCTAGGGACAACCGTGATCAAGGAAGAAAGCTACCCCACCTATCTTGGGGTGACATTTGACCAAAGGCTTACATGGAATAAGCATATTGAAAATGCAGAAGGAAAGGCCCGAAGACGACTAGGCATACTCAGAAAATTAGCAGGTACCAACTGGGGAGCAAATGAACGAAATCTAAAGAAGATTTATAATGGAGTAATAAGACCACACTTAGAGTTTGGCTCAGCACTATCGGGGGAAAAGACTTATAAGACAGCATCAAGAAGACCTATCCATGAAGACAACACCACTGAAACCCACCCTATACCCTGTACCATGGGAGCAGGCCAGCAGTGCCCTCCAAATTAATACATCAGTCAGTGGTCTCACAAGTGGATGTGAGTATAATGATCTGCAAAAACGAACTGCTACATTGAGTATGATCCAAGAAAGCTATCCCGATCAATCATGGATACATGCCTATACAGATGGATCAGCAACTAATGCTGTTAGGAATGGAGGTGCCGGTATCTTTATCTCATATCCTGACAACCACTATGAGACTAGGCACATTCCCACAGGTAAATTCTGTTCCAACTATACAGCTGAGGTTCAAGCTCTAGAGCAAGCTGCAAATATGATTTATAACACCAACTCTGACTGCCACCAGGTAGTCATCCTCACAGATGCACTGTCTGTCCTGCAAGCTCTCAAGGGTGGTAAAAACTCCCGCATCTGAGAAATGAACTAAACAAGGTAGCTGCCAAAAAGAGAACCATACTTCAGTGGGTACCATCTCATTGTGGTGTACCCGGAAATGAAAAGGCAGATAAACTTGCAAAAAAGGGAGGAGAATGTGAACGAGAAGATAATGAAGTCACATACTTTGAGAAAAAGAGAGCTATCCAGACTATCAGAAGAGAACAGAACCAACCCAAAGACGACTATCACACTCTCGACCGGCAGGGACAGATAACTATTTTTCGACTCAGGACAGGGCATAACAAACTGAATAAACACATGCACAAGCTACGATTGTCTGCTTCACCACTGTGCACATGTGGATTAAACGAACAAACTGCTGAGCATGTTCTACAGGACTGTCCTCTGTATGACCAGTTAAGAAAGATATACTGGCCCAATGACTCAACACTAAACTCAAAGCTATATGGAGTTAAAGAGGAACTTCAAACAACAGTCGAATTCATCATGAGAACTCGTCTGACGGTGTAATCATCAAAGATGCGATCGCAAGAAGAAGAAGAAGATGGTTTGGCCATGTCTGCAGAATTGGAGAAGATCGGATACCACGACAAGGATGGGAAACAAAGGGCCAAGGATCCAAACCCCGAGGACGACCCAGAGTCTGCTGGGAGGACAACATTAGACAATCTTTGAAGGACCGAGGACTAGAATGGAACCAGGCCAGGAGGAAGACAGCCGATAGGATAGTCTGGCGCTCTCTCTTCCAAACCTCTACACCTCACGGTAGAAGGGGAACGACTAAGTAAGTAAGTAAGTATCTGAAATACACATTGAAAGTTTATTTAATCATTATTGAATGAAGTATACCCATATGACTCAGTTATTTTAAATATGTAACCATCCAGAGCTATTAAAGTAATTTTTTACTGAATCATTTCAGTTGGGGGCAAAGACATTACTAGCAAATTTCTCTTTTCTCACAGAAGGGACGGGAAGATAACAAGTTCATGACAGCTTAGATGATCTCAGTTGTGAAACTTGCTTTTCTAAAATTCCCACGAGGCTCCCTGAAATAGAAGCATCATTCTTGCATTTGTATCTGTGTGAAGAGTTGATACTTGAGCGAAGGTTGATGACCTTTGAAGACCCTCACTTTTATACTCTACGTTTGGACATTGTTGGACCAACGCTGCAGAGTAGGGGAGAAATCCCGCAACAAAGTATAGAATAGAATAGAATAGTATGGTATAGTATAGTATAGTATAGCACAGCACAGCACAGGACGGTACGGTAGGGTAGGTTATGGTATGTATGGTATGCAGGGCTGGATTAACCATTAAGCAAAATAAGCACGTGCTTAGGGCACCAAGGGAAGGGGGGCACCACATAATTTTCCCTCTACCTCTCATGCCCTTAACTCTCATCTCTGTCACTGCTCTAGCTATCATGCCCTTAACTCTCATCTCTGTCACTGCTCTAGCTATCATGCCCTTAACTCTCATCTCTGTCACTGCTCTAGCTATCATGCCCTTAACTCTCATCTCTGTCACTGCTCTAGCTATCATGCCCTTAACTCTCATCTCTGTCACTGCTCTAGCTATCATGCCCTTAACTCTCATCTCTGTCACTGCTCTAGCTATCATGCCTTTAACTCTCATCTCTTTCATTGTCACAGTCGTCTTTAGTCGAATTTTTTGTAATTTTCAATATCTGCCATGTTCGACTTTAATCCGAATTGTTAAAAAAAAGAAGTTTTCTTTAGTATGGTGAGTGACTGAAAGTGTCAGACATAGTTCAGTATGTTTACCTGTCTTACCAACGTTTTTCTGCATGAATTTCATGGAGTCTGGCCAGGAAGAAAATTGAATTTTCAGTCTCTTCAGCATTTATTGAGTCTTAATGTCTTGCCAGTTAAGCAATGGGAGCGCCCCCTGGGGGGGCACCATGGGGGGGGGGGGGAGCTGTGCTTAGGGCATCAGTCGGCCTTAATCCGGCCCTGATAGTATAGTATAGTATAGCATAGTATAGTATAGTATAGCACAGTATAGTATTTTTATACAATTTTAGTACATTTTTACTAATATGTTTATTATTGATGAAAGTTGATAGTAATTAAGCGAGAAAACACCAACTGACATGTTTTTCTGGTGATTCTGCATCAGGAACAAGCATCGGTCTGCCACCATTTAGCCTCAACTCTATTCTCCCTACAAACAAGACCAACTTTTTCCGCTACACTGGCAGCTTGACGGTGCCCGGATGTTTCCAGAGTGTTATCTGGACTGTTTTTAGCGACACTATTAAAATCTCCGCATCCCAGGTAGGTCACGTAATCTGAACTATTTTACGACATTATTAAAATCGAATCCCAAGTAGGTCACGTGATTTGGTCTGTTTTTAGCGACACTATTAAAATCTCCGCATCACAGGTAGGTCACGTTATCTATAGATTTACTAAGGTATGAGTCTGCAATCGGTCGCGAACTATTGGTAGATTACATTCAATGTTTTGGTAGATCTCTAGTTGACGGGGAAAGATAAAGAAATCTAAAGCTAGTGCCCTAGATTCATAGAAATCTAGGGCACTATCTAAAGCTAGAGAGGTTTAGGATTAGCCGTCTTCTTCCAGCAATTAAAAGCTTGGTATCCCCATAAAAACAGGTAGTTTATCCGTGACCTAGGTGAAAATCCAGGAGTTAGCTTACTAATACACACTTATAAACATAAAGTCATAAGTGATCTTCTCTTGTAAGTGAATTTAACAATCAGTAAAGTACAACTGACTTGGCTTTCTCCGCCGCTCAATCTACGCAGCTTCAGGATACAGATTGTACAACAGTGATAAACGTTACCTATAGGCTAGACTTATTGCTAATTCCAAATACTCTAAAACCTTTAAAAAAAAAAAAACCAGACGTGATTGTTGTAAGGAAGGTTTTTAGTGAGCTCAGTCTTTCTAAAATAGATACAACAGTTTCTGGGTTGTCTAAGATTCTTCTTCTTCTTTCGTTTGCTTGAAATATATTGTCTATATTTGCAATGTTGTTTATTGTATAAACTTCACTGTCTTTTATAGTTCATACAGAGGTCCGTATAGTTTTCCTTCCAGTGTTGTTTCTCTGGGCCAGTGGGTTTGCCTCAATATATCATATTCGTGGCAGTCTTGAAGTATGTGCTCTGCAGTCTGGGGTGCCCGTCCACATGTACACATGGCTGAATTGTCAATCTTAAATGTTTTATACATGTGGCTGCGGAGTCGGTTGTGTCCTGTTCTGATGCGCAGAATGACAATTTGTTCTGATCTGTTCATAGCTTAGTAGTCGTCCTGCGTTGCTGTTGGTGGCTTTCTGATTGATTTGATCATCGTTTTCTTCTGATGGTACGTAACTGGTACATCCGGTTGCTCGTCTGCAGCACCTCCTTTAGCCAGTCGGTCTGCTCTCTCGTTTCCTGGTATTCCACAATGAGACGGTATCCACTGCATGGCGACCCTGCGCTGGTTGCACAGTTCAGACAGTAAGGCTTGTATCCATGGTAATTTTCTGGACTGAAGTGCTGATCTTGCATCTGTCAGGAATACCACAGGCTGTGGACCGAGATTGGCGTTCAGCATTTTCTCAGTTGCCACCTTGATTGCCTGGACTTCTGCATCATACCTTGTTACGTGCAGTCTTTGATATCTTACAATATTATACATAGGTAATTTTTTAGTGCTTAAGGGAAAGTCATTATTGAGTTACTTCCCTTGAACTCCGCGGATAAATACATTTTACTGCGATTTATTCGTTGTTTGGGTAATAATAGATTGTTCTTGCTTCAGAATATATATGGCCTGAATTTATGTGTATTGTTTGTCTGAGTAGGACAAGTCTGTCTTATATCTGTATATCTTTACATATCTAAGTCGAACTATATGTTCTGTTGTCTCTAGAGAGGTCAAAGGCTATTCGGCGGATGTGTCGCTTGAGTGGTGTGATTTGGCTTCGTCCTGATAGGGACTGTGTGTGTTTTGCTATGTCGGCTTGATGCCTTGAAAAAGTGATCTCAGTGGTTTTGGGGAAAGTGATAGTCGTCTAGACCTATCGTGTATGCTTTACCCCAGTGTTTATTCCTATTGCCAAGGGATGGCAGTGTCATATTTCCTATACCAAGGTAATAAAAGATACTCTTATGAACTCTCGATCGAAGCCACCATTGTCGATAATTACGATTTGAATGTTTAAGAGAATATATTTGACTCGATGAAAAACGACTTCGATTCCTAGCAGCACTATATTCTGTAGAATGCAGTCTATTGTTCATGATCAAATCTACAGAGCAATGCAATATTTTATGAATGACTAACTTTAGAACAGATTCATTATCTGTATTCAAACGTGAGTGACCGCTCACGAGTGGAGCCATCTTGGAACCAAAACATGTAGGACTTTCAAGAAGAGAAAAGGGATGCCCGTATTATCGCTTGATCAGTCCAGAGATCACTGCTACACATGAGAACCCATTGTTAGCGGTTCAATATTATTATATGGAAAAATATGTGCTGAACATTATGTTGAAGAATCGTTGCTAAACGAGATTAGGTTTAGAAGCCATCTGAAATATTGTTTACAAGCTGACGTGCTCAGTCAGTGACGTCAGATGATATATGTATGGGCGATACTGAGTGCTTGGCTGTGGACAGTCCATTATACTATTATTCTACATGAGTGCCCATGTAACATTGCAAGACCATTTGTCCACTGTACTATGATGTATTATGGCAACCTGTGATTTGTCACTATCTGTGCTGTCGAGTGTGTACGTCCAATTAAACTTTAGAAAAGGTACACAGTCGTTGGTGTCGATGACTTCCGGTCATACATGAGTGTGAGAAGAGAACATTTGTCAACAACACGAACCCTTACCATCATTCGCACATTATACACTCCATCCATGTCTACACAACACTGCGTAGGTCAAGTTGACATTCCATACACTACAGTGGGGCAGGCAACACCATAGGGATCTTGTCAACTGATGATGATAGACGCCTGTCTTCCCGCCTAGGAGTGTTCTGGTGTACTTTATCAACATATTATATATATCCAATACTATCCAACTTTATCAACTGGTGGACCAGCTTTCTGGGTTTGACCTCGCAGAAATTCAGAAGTCAACAGATTACCGATACCAGACCGTTTCCTGTGGCTGATACGACACACTTGCAGTATTGGTTTGCTCTTTGTCAACACTTCGTCACGTGACCTGTCAAGTGAATGCAGTATGTAGGTCAGCGTTGTTGACATTTTTTACATTAGACATTATAGAGTTTCACAGGACAGTTGGATCAATTCTTGGCAGTGTTAACAGAAAGACAGTATTTGTGAACTAAGAAGTCCTGGTTTCATCGATGGATCTTCTTGTTTGCCATATATGAACTTTAATATTTAAGGCCAGAATGTTTAATTGAATAAAGTGGCAGTTTGCTTGTTTTCATGAAAAATAACTTTGCCATTACTGTAAGACTGAGCCTATTTTGCAACACATACTATCATACACATAATTTATATATATTTATGTTTACATGTTATTTGTTTGTATAGTATGTTAGTTTCTATGTCAGCGGGTTGTGTTTAAGGTTGGGCGGCGTCCTCACAACAGAATATCCCACGTCATAGAGGGTCCGTTGTGGGCGTTTTCTATAGGTGCAATTTTCTTGATTGAAAATTTGCTGCGACAACTGTTGCTTTTGTGTTAGCTGTGAAGTCTGTAATTATTGTTATTTTTGTAATATTTCTTTGTTCTTTAGTGTTGTTTTGATTTGTTTGTAATTTGTTGGTCTAACCTCTTCTATCTTTCAGTTCTATTCATAATTTATATTCATATATTGTGACGTCATTTGTGTTGTTATTCTTTGCAGATTCAGTGAGTATTTTCATTGATTTCCCTATTTGATTTATTTTGATTTCTGCAAACGTTCTTGTATTGTCAGTCCTATTTGTACTTTATGTATTCTGTTGGTTGACATATGTTTTATATGGGTATATTTCATAAGACACAATTGCCTGTGCACTGCACTTGGATTATGGTATAGACCAGTACCTGATTATTATTACTATTATACAAGACCTTATTAAAGGCTTGTGACCCACAGATATTGGGATAGTATACTGATAAATCAAGTCATTGAGAACTTGGGGTATTATTATTGATTCAGGTGATTAGTATTATTGTTAGGCATCATGTCTACTTTAGATTATTTCATTACACAAGGGAAAGCTCTTGATAAGACTGGTCAACAATTAGAACAATTTGCAGTTGCTCAATATGACAAAGCATTAGCTGCAGAAGAGAAAAGATTAGCTGCAGAAGAGAAAAGATTAGCGGCAGAAGAAAGAAAAGCTATGGCGGAAGAGAAAAGATTAGAAAAAGAAGCTGAGGCTGCTGCTGAACAAAAGAAATTGCAGATGCAGGTAGAGGAAAGGAGATTTGAAGCTGAACAAAAAAAATTGGAAAGAGAAGCTGCGGCTGAACAAAAAAGATTAGACAGTGAAGCTGAACAAAAAAAATTGGAAAGAGAAGCTGCGGCTGAACAAAAAAGATTAGACAGTGAAGCTGAACAAAAAAAAATTGGAAAGAGAAGCTGCGGCTGAACAAAAAAGATTAGACAGGGAGGCTGAACAAAAAAGATTAGATGCTGAAGAAAAAAAAGCAATAAGAGAACATGAATTTGAGTTGGAGAAATTGAGATTGACAAGTATGAGTAATGTTAATCAGGCATCTAGTGGTAATGGTAAACCGTCTACTTACAAGGTTAAGGTTCCACCGTTCAATCAGTCCAGTGACGATATTACATTCTGGCTGGATAGATTTGAACGTTCTTGTCGTACACATAATGTGGATAAATCACAATACGCTAATCAATTATCAGAAAACTTGAAAGGTGAATCTTTGACTAGATTATGCCTTGTAGGAGAAGCAGATAAGGATAATTATGATGTCATTAGGGCGGCTTTGATAAAAAAAAATATCAGCTAAGTGAGGAAGGCTATCGCCTTTTATTTAAGACGATGGTACCTGAGACGGGGGTAGAATTCTCAGAATTCACTGCAAAGGCACGTCTCACAGTTGATCGTTGGATTGAGCTTTCCAAAACAGAAAAAAACGTATGAAGGACTTATGGATTTGTTGCTCAGAGATAAGATTATGTCATGTGTGAACAAACCTTTCCTTGAATTTATACATGAGCGTAAACCTAAATCTCTAAAAGAAATGGAAGAATATTGTTCCCAATATGTCACTGCACACCCCGACGTGACTTTTGGCAACACTAAGATTAAGGAGAGTATGCCAGTTGCTTCAGCAACACCATACAATCCCAATTATTCACACAGATTTCAGGGACCTCAAAACAGATTTGATAAAAAAGGTAACCATAATAGTTATCAAAACCAAGGTAACCAATCATTTCAGGGTTCTTCTTCAAAGAACTGGAGACGACCTGATAGCTCTCGACACAGGGGTGGTCATAATTATAGGAATTTCCGTAGAGGAAGTAATTATAGAAACTATCAGGGTTATCCGTCTTGGAGTCAACAAGATCATAATTATAGAGATACTCATTATAATGAATATGATAATGGTAACCAAGGGAACTATGACTCAAACCCAAATAGGGGTTACAATAGAGGTAACAATAACTACAGAGGTGATAATAACCGAGGTAGATCTCAATACAAAAGACATAAACCACATTTTCAGGCAAACTCTGCACAACAAGAGTCCCATGAAGCCTATAAACAGAGTAAAGATAATAATGATGCTAGTAGTATGGCATGTGCCGCTTTTGATTTTGGGAGAGCATCTCAGTGCCCCCAATGCAAAACGTTATTTGAGCCAACCACAGTGTCTACTTTAAGCTGTGGCCATCCTCTTCCTGCTCTTCCAGCATCAGTCGCGCATGATGGAAGAGGGTCTCTTGTCTTACATAAGGGTTTAGTGAATAACAATCCAGTCTCTGTGCTATTTGATTCTGGATGCACCACAATTGGTGTTAGGCAGTCACTCGTAGATCCTTCCCGTGCCACTGGACAAGTAGTCAAATGTGTAACATTTGGCGGCACATTAGAGAAATACTCTACCGCTATCATTAGGATTGCTACTCCTTTCTTTACAGGAGATGTACACGCATGTCTTCTTCCGAATCCGATCGCTGACCTCATCATCGGTCGCATTCATGGAGTCAAGGAATGCACTCCGCAACAAATTTCCACGTGGGAAAGGCAAAACATGCAGATTGCTAACGCTGTAGTCACTAGAGCTCAGGCTCTTAATGTGCCTCAAACTTCATCTACTGAAGATAATGAAGTGCATAACCAAGATAATCCCTTGGTAATTTCTCGTGACTCGTTTATAAAACAGCAAGAAGATGATCCCACTCTGAAGAAATTCTTCATTCTTGCAACTAAAGGTGATCCGAATAAAGACACAAGTCGTAAATCGTGGATTACAAAGAACAATGGCGTACTTGTACGTATGGTTCAAGACTCCATTACGTCAAGTCATTCTCAAATCCTGGTTCCCAAGAATTTGAGAGTTAAAATTTTGCAGCACGCTCACGACTCTCAGTGTGCTGGACACATGGGTTTTTCCCGTACTAAGTCAAGAGTCCTTGCGGCTTTCTTTTGGCCATTGGTAAACAAGGACATACGGATTTATTGTCGATCTTGTAAAGTATGTCAGGAAGTTAAATCCAAAGGTCCACGGCATGCTGCACCCATTCAGGCGGCGGACATTCCTATTCGGCCGTTTCAAAAAATGGCCATAGACATTATTGGTCCATTTAAGATCAAGTCTGCCAGAGGACATCAGTTTATCTTGACGTGTGTTGATATGTGCACACGTTGGCCAGAGGCTATTCCTCTGAAGAGCATTACTACTGCTGATATTGCAGATGCTCTTTGGCTTATATTTTCTCGTCTGGGGTTCCCCGGAGAGATATTGTCAGACCATGGCACCCAACTAATATCAGATACCATGTCTCAAGTAATGTCTACCCTGCAGATAGATAGATCTTTAAGTAGTATCTACCATCCAATGTCTAATGGTATGGTCGAACGCCTTAATAGAACACTTAAAAACTTACTGGGGAAGATAACTGAGGATCATCCTCAAGACTGGGACAGAGTTTTACCTGCGGCCCTCTTCGCTTACAGAGAGGTACCCAATGAACATACGGGATTTTCTCCCTTTGAACTCGTCTTTGGCGCGCGTCCGCGTGGCCCTATGTCGTTGCTTCACGATCTCATAACATCTGACAATATTGACGATGACACAAAGTCATCCTACGAATATGTCATCGCGTTGAGACAAAAGATTATCGAAGCATGCAAATTAGCAACTTCTTCTTCTGAATTTGCGAAACAGAAGGCAAGGCAATTTGCCAATAAGAAGAGATGCTTACGACAACTTTGTCCTGGTGACAAAGCATTTGTATTACTACCTTGTAGGGAAAACAGATTACTTATTTCTTGGAAAGGTCCGTACGATATAATATCGAAAATTTCCGATGTCGACTATATTGTCGATATTGATGGGAAGCATAAAACCTTCCACATCAATATGCTTACTGAATTCCATGAACGTCCGGATTATTTGCAACCCATTTTCCAAGCAACGGACAATTCTCCAGTACCACATGGTCATTACTCATCACTGTCCGTGATACAGGATGAGGAAACAAGTTTTTCAGATGTAAATCTTCCTCTTCCAATGATCCCACTTCATTCCAGTGAATCATGGAAGAACGTTACTGTCTCTCCTGATTTGTCTCTAGGAGAACAGCGACAAGTTTCAACTATGTTGCAAACATTTCAGGATGTACTCACTGACATCCCTGGACAAACGAATGTCATTCAACATGACATTGTACTAACTGACCATACTCATATTAGGGTTAGACCTTATCCTATACCTATACATTTCCAAGCACAGGTCGAGAAAGAGTTGGATGAGATGATAGATTTGAAAATAATCGAACCATCCACCTCTGCGTATTCTTCGCCGATGGTTATTGTGCGTAAAAAAGACAATAACATACGTCTTTGCGTTGACTATCGAAAATTGAATCAAGTAACGAAGTTCGATGCCGAACCTATGCCTTTACTGGAAGAGCTACTTACTCGACTCTCCAAATCTCATTTTTTCACTAAACTTGATTTGTCTAAGGGATATTGGCAAGTTCCTTTATCTGAACGCGCCAAACCTCTCACGGCTTTTTCAACACCTAGAGGTTTGTTCCAATGGAATTTTATGCCTTTCGGTCTTATGAACGCACCAGCTACGTTCGTACGCATGATGCGCCGAATCCTATCTTATCGGTCAGATGTCATTGCATATCTAGACGACATCTGTCTTTTCAGCGATACTTGGGAAGATCACTATTCAGGGTTAGATGAATTGCTGTCTACTTTGCGTGAGCACAACCTGACAGCGAAACCCTCTAAAGCCTATATTGGTTTTAGCGAAATTTCTTTCCTAGGCCACCGAGTTGGTCATGGTTTCCTAAAGACAGAGGACCATAATACTAGTAAGATACTTAACATCTCAATCCCTAAGACTAAAAAAACAGGTGAGAAGTCTGTTAGGTCTTATTCAATTTTATGGCAGATTCATTCAGAATCTATCCTCTATCATGGCACCTCTCTCAACACTTCTAAAGAAAGGTTCGCCTAATGTGGTCCACTGGTCTCAGGAATGCCAATGCTCTCTGGATAAGATTAAAACACTGTTTTCAACACCACCTATTTTAGTGCTACCCACTAAAGATAAGACATTCGTTCTTCGTAGTGACGCTTCATCCACTGGGATTGGAGCGGCACTAATGCAAGAGTACTCTGGAACTCTGCATCCTGTAATGTATATTTCCAGAAAACTTAATGCGGCAGAAAGGAATTATTCGGTTTTAGACCGTGAGCTATTAGCTATGGTTTGGTCGATCCTCAAACTACAGAGATTCCTTCTAGGCGCACATTTCATAGTAGAAACAGACCAAAAAGCTCTTACTGCTATACAGAGTAAGAATTTGAAGAGCTCGAGGTCTACTCGATATGCAATTGCTCTTCAACCTTTTCATTTCTCTGTGCGAGCTATTCGGGGATCAGATAATGTGATGGCAGACATTCTGTCAAGATGCCCACATGATTCCACATAACTATTCTTGATATGTCTAGTTCTATAGTAGTTCCTTTTCTATATCATGATAGATACACATTTGTAATTTAATAATATAATGATTGTATCACTACATAGCGGTTCATGTATGTTTATTCACCGCTGTGCTTTGATGATTTTTTCTTCATAAATCATAAATTTAAGATATCTTATACGTAGTGATGATATGAATTTTTTAGGCATTGTGTAATTGCCAGAATTGTATTATACTTTGATGACACCTTCCTGGAAAAATATACTTGTAGAGAAATAATTTCTCTCAGTTTATGAGACACATTCTCACCAGTCGCTCCATAAGTCGACTTAGCCTCATATTAGGCGTTATAGGTATTCCTGATATTTTCATCTGCGCATTATTCATGCGTTGTGAGCCTATTGTACGTTGCTCCTAGATGTATTTCAAAAAAAAAAAAAAAATGTTCCATTTTTTTTTTCCCGGGAGGTGTGGTAAGACTGTTACGTGCAGT
This sequence comes from Oreohelix idahoensis, assembly GCA_024509875.1. Lineage (NCBI taxonomy): Eukaryota > Metazoa > Mollusca > Gastropoda > Stylommatophora > Oreohelicidae > Oreohelix > Oreohelix idahoensis. Next base: position 537,308 of record JAMPIV010005803.1, read on the forward strand.
CTTTGATATCTTACAATATTATACATAGGTAATTTTTTAGTGCTTAAGGGAAAGTCATTATTGAGTTACTTCCCTTGAACTCCGCGGATAAATACATTTTACTGCGATTTATTCGTTGTTTGGGTAATAATAGATTGTTCTTGCTTCAGAATATATATGGCCTGAATTTATGTGTATTGTTTGTCTGAGTAGGACAAGTCTGTCTTATATCTGTATATCTTTACATATCTAAGTCGAACTATATGTTCTGTTGTCTCTAGAGAGGTCAAAGGCTATTCGGCGGATGTGTCGCTTGAGTGGTGTGATTTGGCTTCGTCCTGATAGGGACTGTGTGTGTTTTGCTATGTCGGCTTGATGCCTTGAAAAAGTGATCTCAGTGGTTTTGGGGAAAGTGATAGTCGTCTAGACCTATCGTGTATGCTTTACCCCAGTGTTTATTCCTATTGCCAAGGGATGGCAGTGTCATATTTCCTATACCAAGGTAATAAAAGATACTCTTATGAACTCTCGATCGAAGCCACCATTGTCGATAATTACGATTTGAATGTTTAAGAGAATATATTTGACTCGATGAAAAAACGACTTCGATTCCTAGCAGCACTATATTCTGTAGAATGCAGTCTATTGTTCATGATCAAATCTACAGAGCAATGCAATATTTTATGAATGACTAACTTTAGAACAGATTCATTATCTGTATTCAAACGTGAGTGACCGCTCACGAGTGGAGCCATCTTGGAACCAAAACATGTAGGACTTTCAAGAAGAGAAAAGGGATGCCCGTATTATCGCTTGATCAGTCCAGAGATCACTGCTACACATGAGAACCCATTGTTAGCGGTTCAATATTATTATATGGAAAAATATGTGCTGAACATTATGTTGAAGAATCGTTGCTAAACGAGATTAGGTTTAGAAGCCATCTGAAATATTGTTTACAAGCTGACGTGCTCAGTCAGTGACGTCAGATGATATATGTATGGGCGATACTGAGTGCTTGGCTGTGGACAGTCCATTATACTATTATTCTACATGAGTGCCCATGTAACATTGCAAGACCATTTGTCCACTGTACTATGATGTATTATGGCAACCTGTGATTTGTCACTATCTGTGCTGTCGAGTGTGTACGTCCAATTAAACTTTAGAAAAGGTACACAGTCGTTGGTGTCGATGACTTCCGGTCATACATGAGTGTGAGAAGAGAACATTTGTCAACAACACGAACCCTTATCATCATTCGCACATTATACACTCCATCCATGTCTACACAACACTGCGTAGGTCAAGTTGACATTCCATACACTACAGTGGGGCAGGCAACACCATAGGGATCTTGTCAACTGATGATGATAGACGCCTGTCTTCCCGCCTAGGAGTGTTCTGGTGTACTTTATCAACATATTATATATATCCAATACTATCCAACTTTATCATACCTGTTACAGAATTTCCCCGTTGGTACTCTGACCGTATCCCTAGTGTTGTTTGGGTATTCTATGCACACTCCTGCTCCTCCATTCTTTACTGCATTTTGTGCTGACCCATCCGTGTATACTCGGACCCAAAGGTCCTGTGGGTATTCATCATCCAGGAAACTGAGAGTGACTGTCCTACGTTGCACGCTGTTCTGTTCATCCTTGTCGAGTATTCCTTTAACTTGTGTCTGGATGTATACTGGTAGTCCAATCTCCTCTCTCCAAGGGGTTTGTTCTGTCACAGACTTTAGGGGGCTGTCAACTTCAGGTAAGTCTAAGGTTTGTCTATGAAGTCGTTTGGCCGGGTGGATAAAACTGCTTCTTTTCAATCACCCCATTGCTAGGTTTGTTTGTCTAAGATATAAGTATTTCTATTTTCGCAGCTTCTCCATACTTGCCCCGGTCTTGATACCTGAAGAAGACTGTAATAGAAACGTAATGTGTTTATGTCATTATCACTAGACGAAACTATATCTTACCGTTTTGTGTAATATTTGGCAAATATTTAAGTTGCAAAGTCGCTCTTCCAACAAGAGAGATAGAGAGAGTACGAACGAAGGAACGAACGAACTTTATTTTAAAAGGGTTAAGAATTGGGCGCGCAGTCCCGTCTAATATTCTGCTCTTCCACTCCCACTTATCTTGCATACTAAAACATTGCCACATGTTACTTTAAGCATTAATTTAAAGTCATACAACATTATAAAGGTAATATAACAGCATATATTGACAGTATCCAATAATAATCAAAATTAAGTATGTTTTTGTTAAAAACAAATAAGAACGTAATGACACCAAAAAAAAAACAACAACAACAAACGAAAAAAAAAAAAACCCAATAAAACACACAGAAAAAAACAACAAACAAACAAATCTAACACAAAAATACAGTTAATCAGACAATAATTCGAGTACAATCACATTAGGGTGGCAAAGAACCAGAACTCCTGAAATATTTGAACAGTCTGCTCTTGAGTGAGTACGGGCTTCGTGTGTTTTTCTTTGCTCTTCCCCCCCCCCTTCTCCCCCCCCCCCCTCCCCTTCCTTACCCCAAACTCAACAGCATAATCAGATAGAACGAACGAACTTTATCTTCGAATTTTTAGAATTGGGCAGGCAGGCCCGTCTAACATTCTACTCATCCTCTCTCTCGTCTCCCATACTGAATCCAATTATCCTACACATGCATTTTAAATATTATTTTTAAAATAATAAAATAAACAAAATGAATACAATAAAACAAAATAAAATCCCAACATTGTAACAGTTACACACATTTACAGGACCTTATCATAATCAATAATGAACAGGGCAGATTAATCCTTAACAAATACACATGACATTAGATAATGATTTGGGAACATAACTAAATTAGGGTGGCATATAATCTGCACTCATGATGCATTTGAAAAGTCTGTGATTGTATGAATTTGGATTAAGAGTGCTTTTTAGGTCGTGTGGATGATTTTTCCACAGATGAGCAGCAGAAAAAGTTAAACTTTTCTTGAATAAATCAAGCCTTGGGTTGGGCTCATGAAATATGTTTAAGCGATGGCTGTGTCTTCTGTTGTATTTGACAATTGGCAAATGTTCAGCATTCTGTGATAGGATTTTATGAATGAATTTGGCTTTGTTGAAGAGGAAGCGTTTTCTTAGAGGTAACATTTTAAGATGTTTATATAGATCTACTAACTGTGTCACGTGTTTGTCAGAAACTAGGCGCACTGCAAGTTTTTGTATTGAATAGAATCTCTTTGTGTTGGACATGGAACATCCATCCCAGATTGTGGAACAATAGTCTAGGCGTTTTTGTATTTGGGATATTTAGAACATTATTCCTTGTCTCCTCATCTAGAAAGTGTTTAATCTTAGCTAACTGGTAAACTTTCTGTGCCGTTTGTTTGATCAGTGCTAGTTCATGCGAATTCCAACTTAAATGTTGGTCAATTACGAGTCCCAGTGTTTTGTGTTCATTTACATTATCAGTGAGGTACCAATGTAGAGCTGAAGTGTTGTTTTCTGTGAGTTTTGTAATTTTTGTCTAATTGATATTATCAATGATTTTGTTGTAACGACATTTATTTGCATACGATTTTTGTTACTGCATTTGAAAAGATTGTATCAGTGTAATAAAACTTCTAGTGTATTGCAGCTCTATCACTTGTGTAAATGGTACAGCCATCGACAGATAGGTCACAGGATGAGTGCTTGATGTGTAGTGGTAGGTCATTTATGTATACAGCAAAAAGTAGGGGACCTAGAATAGAACCCTGAAGAACACCGGTATCGATCATGGTTGGGCTTGACAAGAAATTATTGTAAAACAATACTTGCTGTCTGTCGGACAGGAATGATTTAAATAATGTCATTAGTTTAAAGTGAACTTTCGTTGTTTCTGTGACGGTATTTCCCACCGCCCCCCCCCCCCCCCCCCCACCCCCCCCACCCCACCCCCCCCCCCCCCCCCCCCCCCCCCCTCCCACCCCCCCCCCCCACCCCCCCCCCCACCCCCCCCCCCACCCCCCCCACCCCCCCCCCCCCCCCCCCCCCCCCCCCCCCCACCCCCCCCCCCCCCCCCCCCCCCCCCCCCCCCCGCTTTGCAGTAGTGGTCCAACAGTGGACAAAGCTCAAGAGTATCTAATATAGGCTTCAAAGGTGTCTACCTTCGCACATGATTTGGCAGATTTGTAAACTAAAGAGTAATGACGCTTCTATCTCAATTGTGTTTCACAAGATATTCAGATAAGCGAAAACAATGTTGCATTGGCTGAGCACGTTAATTCTAGAATCTGCCGACATCTTTTGTGAAGAATTAAGCAATGATTAATCTTAGCTCGTTCAAGCCCCCACCTCTGATTTACTCAGTGAAATTCTTATTATTTTGATACAGCTCTGTTTAGAGTGTGTTTAGTAAATTGACTGAGACAAACATGCAGTACTTTTAAAATGATTAAATCGAAGTTAATTTTGTATAATTACAAATAACAAAATTTAATAATCATTTCAGTTTTAACAATTTTAAAAAAAAGAATAGTTTAATAGAAAGGGTTCATCATTGATTGATAGTAGGTTGGTTCTTTGAAAAAAGTTCACTTTGGCAGCTTATATATTGCACTTAGCTGCCAGTGGTTGTTTCTGCTCATGCTGGGTTGGTTCTTTTTACACTGCTCACGCTCGTCGCTGGTCAAGGATGTAGGGTGCAGCTCGTTCCCAGGAATTTCAGGGAGAGTCTACAAAGTTGGTCTCTCGTCTTAAAGCTGAGACCACTGTTCCCTTCTTGTTCCAGAGATAGTACTCTTCTACTTGTATCACCACCAACAACTATGGTAAAAGAATAGAAACGAAACGCTCTCCTGAGTATTGTGTTTCCAGACACATACTGATGTGTCCCCTTTCTCCTGTTCTACCATCCGATTTATTTCAGAATTCACCCTCGATGAGAATTAACTTTAATCCCCGGAGAGAAAACTTTCTTTACATTTAAATTGAATGCTATATAGTTATTTTACACTAGCTGTAAGTACCCAGCGTTGCCCAGAATTTCCTAATAACTGTATAGGAAATTTATGAAATGTCAAAATCAAACTATAATATTTTGATATTCGAGTGAAAATGAATTTTTATTTAAGTAAATGACTAATACTTTAAGTGACTAAGAACAGTCCAACTCATCCTTTTTTAACGTTCTTACTACTGTTTTTCGTAGCACGTTCTTTTCAAACGTATATAGATTATTGCTTGTTAAAAGAACATGATTATTATTTTCTGTCATACATATTTCATATGTAAAAGACATTGTGATTGTGAGCTGTATTTTTAAATAAAAGTTTCTCTTTTCGGTGAGACACGACTCTAGACATACGGATAACACCTTTTATATTAGGACACATGTGTAAATGAAGATCTTTCGTTCTGGTGTATTGTTTAGCTTTAAGCTAGTTACTTTTTATTTTTAAAAAAGTTTGTTTAGCTTTGAGCTAGTTTTTATTTTTATTTTTAAGGACCAAATATAAAAAAAAAAAAAAAAAAAACTTCAATGTTGCCTTAATTTGGCGAGGCGCACTGGAACAAACACATAGACCTATTACTGCAAAACAGTAGGGGGCTTATTAACATGTTAAGATATACGAAGGGAAGTGGTTGGGGAGCCTCCATTAAGACAATGCTAACCTTCTATAAATCCTTTATTAGGGGCAGACTTGACTATGCCAGTGTTGTCTATGCATCAACCGCCCCGAGCAATAAGAAAAAACTAGACACAGTCCAAAACCAGGCACTGTCAATAATAGCAGATGCCTCAAAGAGAACATCAGCAGAGGCATTAGAAGTAGCGCTAGGCATTATACCCCTGGAGCTAAGGAGAAAAGAGATGAGATTCAGCTACTGGGCAAGAGTTGCAAAAGATCCAACTCACCCAGCACACAAAACCTTTGATAAGGGTAACCAGTACATAGGCCACATACCACTGTAAAGGGCAATTTTTACTATCTTGCAATATAATACATTTATATTCTTATTATGTTCGCAAATATTTTGTAAGCAAAGTATTTCCTTTTTAAGTGCTTAAGGAGAAGTCATTTTTGGGTTGCTTCCCTTGAAAATAGTTCTGTCATCTTCGATCGGACTCCGCAGACGACTCTAGGCCTACTGCGATTTATTCTGTGGCTGGGTAGGAATAGATTGTTCTTGCTTCAGTATATCTATGGCCTGAATTTATACGTAGTGTTTGTATGAGTAGGACGAGTCTGTCTTATATATGGATATCTTTGCATTTCTAAGTCGAACTAATTTGGTTGTCGCTAGAAAAGGTCAAAGGCTATGCAGCGGAAGTATCGCTAGCAAAGGGGTGTGATCCATGGCTGTCATCCTGTGAGGATGCCGAGTTTTGTTGTAGCAGGCTTTTTGCCGAAATAGTGATCTATATATGGATGGGGAAAAGTGATAATCATTTAGACATGTTGTATGTACTTTACCCCAGTGTTTATTCTCTTTTGCCAAGGAATGGCAAAGTTATATTTCGCATAAAAAGGTAAAACCACAATTTATTATGAACTTGGGCTTCGCCATCGTTGTTGATAAGCAGATGCACAGTGGTACTTTTAAAAAGAATATCCATTCAAAGGAAGAAGACATTCCTATGTATCAGCACTGGATTGTATGATATTATTCAATTACCTCTATGAGAGAACCTATGAAGAAATGAGGACATTTAATGAATGACTAATTTTGGTCTATATTCTATAGTGAGTGAAGCTCACGAGAGAGAGAACAGCCATGTTGAAATTCATATACTTTGTATTTATCGAGTGAGAAAAAGGGATGCCTGTACTATCGCTCGATGAACCAAGAGATCACTGCTACATGTGAGAACCCATGTCTGGGATTCCTATATTATGAAATATATATATATTGAACTTTACGTGAAGGAATATTCGCTAGACGAGGTTAGGTCTAGGAGCCTTCCTATGTATCGGTTATGGTCTGACGTGCCCAGTCAGTAAAGCCAGATGATTTACATGATGGAACGCTGAATGCTTATTTACGAATGCTCCATTATGATATTTGCCAAGCATGAATGCTAACTTAAGATGATATTCCTGTGATCAACATTATACTGTCTATGTCGACATTTGTTCCTGTAACCATACACGTACTGTCCAAGTGTGCGTCCCATTAAATGTTATAAAAAGACCACCGTAGTTCCAGTACTTCTTGAATTCGAACAGTGTGAGTATGAGTGATGTACTACCAACCTGTCAACTCTATCGAATCATTCTACCATTCGCGTACTGACATTCAGATACACACTCATTGTTTACACTCACATTCTTGCCGGAGCCTCATCATGTTCCAGGACAAGATGACCTGTATGACCAAAACTGTGCTGGGTTTGATGAGTTGACAATCGTTACACTTTACTACACCAGTCCCAACATCTACATTTATCCACTGGTGGACATTCACATCATTTAGCAAATAAAGCATGATTCAACAACTAGTAGCCAGTATGAGTTAACAACTACACACAAAAAGAGTTTAACAACCACTAAACCATAAAAGATACCCGTGAGGGTGGAAAACAATGGATGAAGTGGATCAACACCCAAACCTATATAATATGATAAACAGTAGTACTCTGTATAAAGCAAAGATCTCACCGTGGGAACTAAAAGTGCCAGAAAGACACTCCCACCTATCAAAGATCATAAGCAGCAAATCTCAGCAAATAGTAAAGCACTAGAGTACATAGAACGGTATATAAATAATAGCCTAACTATACTACTCGTCAAAAGTCAAGGGCCACTTAGAAAAACTTTGGTTGAAACCATAAAACAAATCTGATATAAACGTAATTGGTATCAGTCAAAACGGCATTTATTGAATACCAAATTGACATGTCACGTAAAGAAAGGGAAACACACATTCAAACGCAATGAAGCTGTGAAGTGTGTCACCCACCTTTTCAAAAGTCACACAATAGATATTGGACAAATAGACATTTCAAAATTGTGTATGACCACGGTTTGCAGCAAGGCATTCAAGACAGCGTAGACGCATCGAGTCCATAAGGGTCCGAAGAGTATCCTGAGGAACAGCTTGCCATTCCTGAAGCAGAAATGCAGTCAGCTGTGCAACATCCATTGGCAGGAGGTGATTTGTTGACAATCTTCGACCAAGGACATCCCATGGGTGCTCAATCGGAGAAAGGTCAGGTGAATGAGCTGGCCACGCCATCCTGATGATCCCATGTTGCTGAATAAACTCATACACCACACGAGCTCGATGGGGTCGAGCGTTATCATCTTGGAGGATGGCATTACCACCTATGGCCTCCAGAGCAGGCTGAACAATTGGTCTCAAGATTTCGTTCTGGTATCTTGGGCCGGTCAAGTTGCCTTGGATGATGTAGAGTGGGGTCCTGCCGTGTCTGTAGAAGCCTCCCCAGCCCATGACCGAACCCTTACCATAACGATCCACCTCTCGAATTGTGTCATCAGTAAATCGCTCTCCTGGTCGTCTCCAAACTCGAATCCTGCAATCATTGAATGACACTGTGAAGCGAGATTCATCAGTGAAGAGAACTTGACTCCAGTGTTGCCTTGTCCATCGGATGTGCTCGCGACACCAAGCAACACGGGCTCTGCGATGAGCAGGAGTAAGAGGGATTCTGACTGCAGGACGTCGAGCAGCCAGTCCAAATTTATGTAAACGTCTGCGAATGGTGCTTTGACTGACATTAACGTTTACAGTTTGTCTCAGCTGACATCTTAGAGTGGAACAAGTCACTGTTCGATGGCGCAGGGCTGACAACAAGAGGTACCGGTCATCATGTCTATTGGTGCATCTAGGGCGACCTGGCCGGTGGCGATCCTCCACACTTCCTGTGGCCTGAAATCTCTCCAAAATTCTTTGGATAGTAGAGTGTGACACTACAAGCCGTCTAGCAACCTCACGGACAGATAAACCAATTTCAATCCACGCTATAGCCCTCATTCTTTGTAAGGTGTCAAGACTTCTTCTCGGTGGCATGGTTTTTGCAAGTGATGAAACTACCCTAAGTCTGCTGATTGTAAAACAAATTAAGAGTGAACTCTGTTCACGAAAAGTCGCCATTGCACGTGGAATGTCAATCAGCACGATTACTTCACCTGTTTGGTTGTACGGAAGTTTGAAAAAACAGATTAAAAATGTGAATTTATGGTCAGCAAACCAAATTACACGTGATCACCATGGTTGTCGGTGAGTTGTTTTTATGCTTAACGTGCATAGAGGACTGTCAGAAGAAGATATTGCACCCATTTTACTAAAAACTTCATTCATTTAATCATTCTATGCGCTTATATAAAAGTGTATTTAAAATAATAGGGTGGCCCTTGACTTTTGACGAGTAGTATATATATATACAGATGGGTCAAAAGATAAAGAAGGACAATTAGGAGCAGGAATATCAATACCAAAATTTAAAATTTATAAAAGATACAAAGTAACAGGTAATACATCCATCTTTACAGCAGAATTAGTGGCAATCGTAAAAGCTTTAGAAATAGCTGCAGAAAACCCACCAACTAAAGTAACCATTCTTACAGATTCCCTTTCATCAGTACTAGCTATCAGAAACAGAAATGAATGTAGCAGGCCAGATATTATAGAGAAAATACTACAGGTCAATACATATCTGCACACTATAGGAGGCAGTGTAACACTAACATGAATACCATCACATGTGGGTATAGCAGGAAATGAGCTTGCAGACAAAGAAGCCAAAGGGGGGAGAACTAGCTATAACAAAATTGAAGTAGGCTTAGGGAAGTTTGAAATTAAGAGCTTAATTGCTCAAGCAATAACTAAAGAGTGGATAACAGCATGGGACCAGAGTGAAAAAGCAAGACACTCATATAAAATCCTTAAAAACCCAAGCAAAAAATGTCAGATAAAAGATGAACTAAAAATACCAATTAATACAAAATAGCTGAGGCTCAAGCTTGGAACTGGATATTTCATGATAGAGGAGGAACCCACGTGCGAAGAGTGTCAAGAACCAAACACAATTAGACACTTTCTGGTGGACTGCAAAAAATATGACCAGCAGAGGCAAAACATTAAGACATACTGTAGTAATCACAAGGTAGAAATGAGTGTAGAAAATCTCATAGGCACGAAGACCCCTTCAGAAATACAAAAGTTAATAAAACACTTTATTACAAAAACAAAAGCTAACATATAAAACAAATAAATAAGGATGCGAGCCAGTAGTCTAAATTGGTGAAAGACACCCCCCAGATAAATACGGATTGACCAAAAACCCTCCAGAGAAACATAAAAACATATCAGTTAAGACAATATCATATTTGGGTTAATAAAACAACATTGAACTATGACTACGACGTTAAAAAAAATATACAAAAAACCCCGACTAAAGATAATATAGTTTAAAATAAATACTAACAAAAACATATTACAATAAAGGAAACACGTCCTGATATAACCAACAGCTCCATGTATATGGTAGATGGCTGAAAGGGGCGTGCTACAAAGAAAAGTAGCAAACACCTAGAAAAAAAAAGAGGCGCACCCTGCTTAAGATTGGTACATGTCCAATTATAGAAGACCTTCGGTCAAGCAATGTGATAAGGACCCTTTTCTTTTATAAAAGATGTTGCTGTATGTTTCAGTTATGAAGTCTCTAGTCTTTGAAAAACAATGTAATATTTGCGAAACAAACAGAAACTGCTTGGTCATCATCTCACCTCAACCCGTAACCCGTCATGGGTCGTAGGGGTGCCATGGTGGAAGCATCAGCAGACAGGGTCCTCCACTGCTCTCTATCCTCAGCAATGCGTACAAGTGTGGAAAAACAGTGCCCTGCCCATTCTTTGATGTTATCAGCCCAGGATTTTCTTTGCCTTCCTCTTCTCCGTTTACGTTCGACTGTTCCCTGAAGGATCGTTTTCGAAAGGGAGTCATGACGAGTTACATACCTAAACCAGGCGAGCTTTCGGCGTTTTATTACTGACAAAAGTGGTTCTTGGTGGCCTGCATAGGTGTTTTTTTCTCTCTAACAAAGACATTTGTTTTGTGCTCTTTATAGCAAATGCGCAAAATTCTTCTATAACATTTATTCTCGAAAACCTGAATCCTTCGCTCCGTATCTGCAGTGAGTGTCCAGCCCTCACACCCATACAAGAGAATAGATAATACAAGTGATTTGTATAATCTGATCTTCACAGGAAAACTGATGTTACCTTTCCAGATCACATTCAGCCTTGTCATGGCAGCTGAGGCCATCTCAAGTCTTGTCTTGATTTCTTTACGTGATCTTCCATCACTACATATAGTGGACCCCAGATATTTAAAGGTGTTAACTTCTTCTAACGTTTGCCCATTTAACGTAATGTTGGTTGAAACATATTTTCTTATGGCTATAAACCAATATCTTGCTTTTTTCTATATTAATTTCAATTCCATACGTTCTTGTTACTTTCTCCAGTCTAGAGGTAAGGTCTTGAAGTTCTGATTCTGTTCCACCTATAAGATCGATATCATCAGCAAAACGTAGATTGCAAAGAGGTCGGCCTCCAATCGATATGGTTGTTTTATAATCTTAGAGAACCTCCTGCATAATATGTTCTAGATATATATTAAAGAGCACTGGGGACAGGATACATTCCTGACGAACTCCTACAGTTGTTTTGAAAATTCTCCAATGTCATTGCTTGCAAAAACAGCACTGCTTGCGTCCTTGTTTAGTGCTTCAATGATATCTATGATGTTGGTATCAAAATTGAATTTTCTCATTATTTGCCATAAGCCTTCATGCCAGACTCGTTCGAAGGCTTTTGTGAAATCGATGAAGTTATGGTATAAATCACGTTGATGCGCGAGATGTTTTTCGATCAGTAATCTAATATTGAAGATTTGTTCTGAGGTACTTCTTTTTGGTCTAAAGCCAGCCTGTTCCTCTGACAAGATTTCTTCTGATTTCTGTTTTATTCTGTTCAAAAGTATCCTTAACATCACTTTACTTGGATGACTAATAAGGCTAATGGTTCTGTAGTTCTTGCACATTTTTAAATTTCCTTTCTTTGGAAGCGGTATTACTAATGACTGCGCCCATTCTTTTGGCCATTTTTTAGTACTCCATATCTTCTGGCAGATTGTTGTCATGATTTTTACTAGATCTGGTCCTCCATATTTCAAGAGCTCTGCCGGGATATTATCTACACCCGGAGACTTCTCTTCTTTTCATCGAACATATAGCCTCTTCTATATAAACTGCTTGGTAAAATGTAATTAAATCTATACAGACAGTAATAATAACTTAAATACTACATAAAAGTAATATTATTTTTTATTTCCGCATAAAGCATTAGTGTTTGTTTAAGTAATTTAAATTGCCATATAAAATAAAGAAATGTAGAGTTGTAAATTACGACCTTTTAATAATAATTGTATCATTTGGATTGTTTCCCTTGATACTGATAGACACTACGTTTATATTACTTCCCTTTATTACTCTTGAATTAAATAAAAACTCGATTATAGCCCCTGATTTGTTTACATTTCTTTACGAAAACTTTAATTATTCGTAATGTCATAATTACAATATTAAATTATGAAATAACTACATGGCGTTACGCGGCAGTAATTAAAGAGACTCTGCCAAAATTCATTAAGAAATAATAAGGCATGCGGATTTGTATTAAGAAGATACAATCAAACAACTGTATTTTGCTTTTTATTTATATAGATTTAAATGAAAACGTTAATAGTATAGATATAATATGTTTACATTTACATTTCCATTGATTGAAAAGTGTTCACAATATATATTGAATATGTTTTCATTTATGTTTACACTGATATGAAAAGTTTGAAACTTCCATTAATTGTAAAGTGAATACGTTAACATGGACGTTTACACTGGTTTGAAACTAAGTATTATAATTAAAATGTACATCATTTCTTTCATCTTTCCCTCTCTACTCCATATGGAACTTAGACTACTGATGCGTTTAGTTCTCCTTGAGAAACTAGCAATGAAGCAGTCACCAGTCCGTGCAGTATTGGTTCATGAAATCATAATTAAATGTGCTGAGGTTGCCAGCCTCGAATGACTGGGATATCCAGTAGCGATTTTCACATATTAATATTCACATGGTAATATATACATATTAATTCACATGGTAATATATACATATTAGTTCACATGGTAGTAATGAAATTATATAATGTAAATTGACAACTTACGCCAGTCCTGGCTCACAGACTTTTTGCTCAGATGAATGAAGTTAAGGCACTAGCCGATACCTTTTTACACGAGTACTTGGAGTCGTTAATTTTAACTTTAATTCCCTCTCTGACTTCGTGTGGTCAGTTTCCTCAGATATTCCGGGTTTCCTTATTTAAAATTGTGATGATGTACATTGATACACCGATAAAATTATTATGTGTAAGTATAAAAATAATGTAGAAATGAAAATAGTGGAGTTATGAAGCTTCTTCTTCGCCCACGCCGCAAGCGCGTTGATTTTAGCAGACCGTATTGTGGAATAGCTAGTACTATCGTTTTCTAGTGTCATTGAAAAACTATTTATAACATTGGGACACGAAAAGCCTATTCGTCCAGACGGAGTGAGAGGGGAGAGACGGAAAAATGATACCGTCTGCACGCGTAGTTTGAATCAAAAACCTAGCGTAAGCGCGATATTGTCGTTAGTCGTTTGAAAATACGACGCAAAGTCAAAATATGTTCGGAAATTGTCTCACGCAGACAACCTTAGCTCTTATATAAGTGACGTATTTCTGACGTACTACGGGAAATTGTCGTTTTTAGTTTGAAAATAGCGGTAGAAAGAAGTGAACAGGTGGTAGTTTCTAGATTTCAAGTTTAACATGGAAAAGGATATATAATTTTGAACCATAATACATAGGTCCATAAAACTTATATATTCGAGTGCCATAGTGTCTCCTGACCAATAATATGTTTTCATTTACACTATAGTCCAACTAACAGCCAAGATATGGTCATAATACTAGATAGTCATAGACACAGTGACAAACACACTGGTGTTCTGACATTCGCTATCGGTAACGTATTTTTGCACGAGTTGTTGAAAAAAAGACATGAGAGGGTAGGTCAAAGTCTAAAAGAGGGGAACGTTAGGACGGAGAGGTACATGTAATATGATTTGGAGGGGAGTTTGAAAGGGGGAAAGATATTATGGGATGGCTCAAACTGAATATTTTTTTGTAGTGTTAGGCCAAAACCAAGTCTATTTTTGGTGAATGCCAAGTTCGGACGGACAGACCGACAGAGGTACACTAACATTGGACCGAAATTGGACCTTAGTTTTAAAAATTTGAATTGAAAAACTTAGTAGTAGATCTCATTGGTCAAAACATTTTATGTTACTGAGAAAGTTGAAGGCTTTGCGCCATTTGACTAAGACTGTTCATAGAAGCAGGACGCTTGATGCTGAGAAGTGTGACGTGCCTTGAATAAATATATAATTAATAAAAAGTATAAGGGCGCCATAGTCCAGCAGGCAGTACATCTGAGGTTGTGCTAATCAACGTTCCTGTGTGTATTCATTGAATTTGTGGTAAGACCGAAATTATTAACATTATTTATATTATTAATTATGTTATTTGACTTGGGTAATGAAAAAACATTACGACTGTAAGTAAAGAAGTCATTAGTAGACTCATACAAGCCTATTTGTTGCTCCACCATGTTATCATGCTACCAGAGAGGTAGTAGTAACATATTTATAGGTTGTCACCAGGAATCACATCACCTATCACATTGTATGGAAAAAGATCATTGAGAATGGCAGAGGCTTTACAGACATTAAGGAGAGGAATATGAAAACTTGTACAAAGTGTTACCTCATTTTATGGAGATGTGCTGAGTTGGTCAGAGAGATCTGATCCAGGTCTTTTAGGTTAAATATAGTATTGTTTGTAAAATTGGTGGATTAGGTATTATGCTAAGACAGAACAAAATTTTCATGTTGCAGGGTTTTTGTCTGGCACTAGTCCGGTGCCAGATTCCTGAGTGAAGAATTTATTTTCCAGTAGTGATAGGGGTACACGCTGCCTACCCTATTACTTTTGGACAAGATCAAGAGTGGCTGTTGGCAGATCATACATCTATTTTCAATCCTCCAGTGCCAGATAAGTGAATAAGACCTGGCACGAGGAGAATTTATCAACTTGTCCACTTCAATAAACCTGAAATGTAATATAAATAAAGACTTACTGTCAAGAAGTAAAGTGTATCAAGAGAAAAGAAACATTGTGAAAAAGACTGGGCGTGATGTTAACACCCCAACCAGCCAGCTCATAACACTTAAGAAATAGCTAGAGATTTAATAATACCACAAATATATATATATATATATATATCGTAGCTATCAGACATACTAGTCAAGAATAGGTCTGATTGAGGTCGTAGGGTGGTAACAGAAAGGTGCTCTGAAAACTCAGAAATAATTGTTATATTCAGGGGCCTTCACAGCTGACCTCATTCAGTACAATAGAAACAAATAACCACAACATATCATAACATCAAAATCCACCACAAAAATGATAGAGATTTCCTTTGCTGTTTTGTAAGTCCGTCAAGGTTCTCCAATAAAAGGTGTCCGGTCTGGTAAAATGGGATTCTGAATTCTAACTTCTGCCAAGTCTGGTGTTTTGGCACGTGTGAATCTCACAGTGAACTAAAACTGCGAAAAGGTCAGGTTATAGTTCTCTCCTACCCCCGCATCTGTTTGTGACGAAGCTAAGAAAAAGCTCCAATCATTTCAAACATGCTGGTCCGGGGGGGGGGGGGGGGCATTTACAAATATTCCTGACATGGAACAATTTTGAACATATGCAGAGGTCACCACTCCAAAATATGGCAGGAAAATATCCGATCTCTGGCAGGCGAACTCACCAACACACCTGTAAACTCATACGACAATATGTTTCAAATGTAACAAATTATTACTATCTAAAGTAATCTTGTCATAGCAAGTCGGACTGGAAGCGATTATGTCATACGTCTCTGTCCAAAATGTGTTGCACAGACGAGTAATCGTGTTATCTCTCGCTTAAGCACACAACTCTACACAGAAACTAAGCAGACCCATGTGGGTTTACCTGCGCTTAATCTCAGCAAAGCTGTTCTGCGTCTAGCAAATGTGAGGTATACAGCATCAAGGAGTGTCAAATAATTTCACAATATGAAATATCTGCTATATGGCAGAGAAAGAGGGTGCGACCCGGAAAAATCGCAGTAAAATCAGTACAAAAATGTAACTGATTATTGCCGTAGTGAAAGAGAGATCGGAAAGAGGTCGCCCCAAAATCCATCTTGTGACAGTTTCTAATGTTCTTATTAAATAACGGGATCTACCATATCGAATGTATTTCCAGAGTCTACAAAGATTGCTCCGCATATGTTATCTATATTGAGGTGCCAATTGTCTATCATCTTTGTTACAGCTGTGTGGCATGAATACTTTTGTCTAAATCCTGATTGACTTTTAAGTCCTCTCTTTTAAGTCCCGTCTCCTGTTGGTGTCTAGCTTTGGCTGAAGGCCACTTTTACTCTCTCAAGGGATGGCCAATTAAACCGAGACATGGCATGAATTACAGGAAGAAAGTGTAAACAATGAGTGGTGCCAAGAACTCGGTACACAAAATGAGAGGTAGATTAATAATGATGGAGAGAAACATGAACGCGAGGAAAAGAGAACGGACAATTCTGTCACAAGCAGTACAAGTTAATGGAGATAATATGTCACTATGTTTAACTAGAGCAGATACGTGATGGCCCATATGTAAATGGGGCACATAAGGAGAGCAAAAAATATGAAACTCTACCCTCTGATGCATAGCATAGGCGGCTATATTGGAGGATTGGTCACGACGTTGTCTAGGCTAACCTGTAGCAAAGTTTTTTTTTTTAAATGTCCATAACAACATAAACAAGACAACAAAGCTACAGGAAGGACAGGCTTTGACTTTGTCGACGGTCTATGCTCCCTAGGGAGCTGATAGATAATGATGATAATGAAAGAACGATGATAGCTGATGTCTTACAATTTTTTTTGTGTGTTCTACAGTTGGCTGCGTTCAGGCTCCTGAAGTCCTCTGTCAGGGACGAAGACGGCAGTATACTTACAATGGTGGACAACTATAGACCTGTCCAAAACCTCAACCAGCGTGTCGTCACGAGAAACTTCATTGGTATATGCCGCGTTTTACAACACAGCGCGATCGTCGTTTACACGAAGGTTACCCTCCGCGTAATTTGAGATTCGCGTAAATTGAAATTACTTTCTTCATAGAAACTTAGTGCGTTGCTATTAAGACGATACTTCCCCGAAGCTGATTAAAACCAACTTTAATAAACGATTAAAAAAACCAAAACAAACAAAAAGCATCGGAAAGTGAAATGATAATAATGTATCTTCATCATTTTCATTTACGCTCCATATGGAGTATATAAGCACCACCGAAGCTGGTCCCCTTGCAAGATGACTGCATGAAACACTGACATGCTCTTACAGCAGTGGTTGCAAGATGACTGCATGAAACACTGACATGCTCTTACAGTAGTGGTTTCTGTAATTCGTTTGACATGATGGTGTTAGCAGCCACATGTGCAGCCTGATGGACGTCGCCTGGTACGACATGCGTGAGGGTACAGCAATCATATTCTTTCTCTGTCTCGTGAGAGACCACAGGAAAGTAGACACAACAAAACATGAGTAACATAAAATAAACACATGATATAGCAATTGTATTGGTAGTAGTGATATTTCTCGCATGTTCACCGTTCGCGTTATTTCCTTCTCGCGTAAATTGAGGTCATGTATATCGCGATCGTGCTGTGGTCATTCATTATCGCCGTCGTCGTCATCATCATCATCACCATCATAATCATTTTCAATAAATTCATCAAAATATCATCACTATCACAATCATTATTAAAAGATTCATCAAAATCATCATCATCATACCCACCACAGTCATCACAGACATTTATTCATTGGTTCTGTAGACTTGTAACAAAATTCTGTCTCATGTTATCATATTTTTTTTCACAACTTTTCAGCACCACTGGAGCACAGACCTTCCACAGATCTCCTAAAGATCTTACGTGAATACTATAGGACATACAAGAGCCGTACATCGGAGGAAGATCAATAAACAACCTTAGAGATGCAGATGATACAGTTCTGTTCTAGTTTTTTGAATGGATTTTGAGGGACATGTTACAGCCCATAATTCTGTATGCATCTATGCACTGCTTAACAATATGCACATAGTCGACAGATTTGTGATTTCCCAGAAAGTTATCGATGATCGATTTGAATGCCATCAATGCGCGAAGTTCACTACCATGTAACAAGTTCTCGAATTGTTTGTCTGCAATAACTTTCCTAATTTGAGGTCCTACAAAGATACCTTCCTTTATCTTTGCATCGCTAACTTGCGGAAACTTTTCTCGAAGATAAGTGAAAGCTTTGCTCGTTTTATCTAACGCTTTTACGAAATTCTTCATGAGCCCCAACTTTATATGTAACGGTGGTAAAATGATGCTGTCTTTGTTAACTAATGGCTCGTGTATTACATTTTTATGCCCGAGCTGCATACGATCCCTGATAGACCACACCTTTCTTGCATAATGTTCCTGTCTGTTGCGGCTGTCCCATTCACATAGGAAGCAACAAAATTTAGTATACCCAGTCTGCATGCCCGTGAGAATTGCAATGACCTTTAGGTCTCCACAAATCCGCCATTGGTAGTCATTTGTACTTTATTTTTGCCAAAAGTATAGCCATATTGTCATAAGTTTCTTTCATATGAACAGAGTAGGCGACTGGAATTGATGAAAATAAATTTCCGTTATGCAATAACACAGCTTTTAGACTAGTCTTGGAAGAGTCGATGAAAAGTCGCCATTCGTTGACTATGTGCTCATGACCGAGGTGCACCATTAGACCGTTTACATCTTTGCAATAGCAAATGTCATCATCCATCTCAAAGTATTGAACAAGTTCTGTGTCTATGACGAAATTTAGATATCGGAGTATTGGGCGCTAAAAGATTCCATTCTTTGAGTCGCGAACCGAGTAATTCCGCTTGTCCTTTGGTAAGAGCGAGATCACGTATTAGATCTGAAAGTTCTGAATGGTTAATTAAGTGAACACCATCATTCACCGGTATATAATCCGAGTCAGAATTAGTTTCTAAAGCAGGTAAACTATGATACCTATCACTTTCTGATGGTTCATTCACGTCCAACGGATATGTTCTGGTGGAACTGGGATCGGACACGTGATTGGATCATGAGGCACTGGTTTCGAAACCGATTAAATATTTGGATAAACCACAGACTTTCTAGTTTTAAAAGTGAAACCATGGATATTTGTCAAGCAGTAGCGTGAATTGTCGGTTCACGCCATATTACTGGCACTCCAAAAGGCATCGACTTATGCTTCAGCGATTTTCGTAACCAACCTGCCAATGTATTTGCACAAATCGAACAAACTGCATTTGGCTTCCAAGATTTATTTGCATCATCAACTTTCGAATCGAAATAAAGTTCATTTGCTTTCTTTAGTAATGGTGTAAAGTTTTTCTGGTGAACACGATCGGTAAAATATCCGCACACGTAACAGAACAGATCAGCCGAATTTCTACAACTTCTAGAAGCCATATTTCGCTCAAAATTATTTCAAAATACAGTAACTATTTGAAAATAGCATAACATATGTCATGCATCTTTTAGCAGTATAAAAAGTAGAATTATTTTGCATTTTATTAATTTTTAATAAGTTATATAGTAAAAATGAAACGGAGCAAATAACGGTTTCCCAAAAATATATTTATTCACAAATATCTTAAGAACCCGACGTGATAGAGATAAACGGATTTCAAATTTGAAATCAGCGCAAGAAACTGACCTAAGAACACTTATTCTTATATAAGAAAGAAAAATGTTGTTTGTCAGTGTTATCGAGAGGAAATTAAGACTAGGAAGGCGATAATTGGCGAATTAGGCGAAAAGTTAACATTAAAGATACAAATAAATGGAAAAAAAACACTGGTCATAAAATAATTGAAGATGGCAGATGTGAAACATACCATTAAGAAGAAAGTAGGAATGGCCAAAGCCACATTCAACAACTTGAGATAAACATGAACTTCTAAACAATTAACTCACAAAAAGAAACATACCATCATCAATTGTTATACATATTCTTCATTCTTCTATGGTATAGAACATGGACAACGAACAAAACATTGGAAGAAAGAATTGAGGCCTATGGCATTTAGACATATTAAAAAATTGTGGTGCATCTCAATGAAAGACAACCAAACAAATAAAGAGATCCTGGAATATCTAGAAATAAAAAGAGACTTAATGAGGATCAGCTAAAATATTTTGACAATATAATGGGTGGGTACGAAAAAAAAATCGAAAAAAGATGATTCGTCTTACGATGACAAAAGACAAAATAAATAATATAAAAAAAAATATTTTAAACACACGCTTTTAATGCACTAAAAAGCCACAAATAATTTTTCAAGGAGTTTATAGCTTGCAGTAAAAAAAATGTAACATCAAAGTGACACGAAGCGTGGGGCACTGATTCTGCATGAAATTAACTTCTGCTTTATACTTCATTACACACTTATGCTTAAAATATATGATAAGCGCCCCAGGCTTTTATGTCAATTTGATGTTACATTTTTTTTTACTGCAAGCTAAAAACTCCTTGAAAAATTATTTGTGGATTTTTAGTGCATTAAAAGCGTGTCTTTAAAATATTTTTTAAAATATGTTTTCTTTTCTTCTTTTTAGTGTTATTTTTTGTTTTTGTTTTTAAATTTAAGTAAAATGTAATCGATCCGCTAATGACATCATGAGTTTGCAATAAACGAGTCCAGAGCACAGGAGGCGGATTTCATTATTCAGTATATTACACAGAAAGTGAATATTTTGATAAGAGTTGTAAATTACATTTTTTTAAATGTATTTGTCAGTTGTGTGTATGTCTGTGTGTCTGTACACGCCCGTGAGATAGTGTATGTGTGGGAGGCGGGGAGAGAAGTTTGAACATTTCTCTCAAGAGAGACCATCTTGTTGGAAAGAATGGGGGAGAAGTTTCAACATTTCTCTGAAGAGAGACAATCTTGTTGGAAAGAATACACCTAGATTATTTGCAGTTATCGCCCATTTCCGTGCTAATACAATCCAATAAAAAAAAATGATTATTTATTTTTATTTTATTTATTTTATTATTTTTACGACTGATTATTGTATTGGCATGGGTAGTACACAACTATGCCAAATTTCAGAGCTATTGCTCACCTGGAAGTGATTGAAACATTGATTGCACGATTTGAAGGTGACAAGAGAGTAACATACAAGGCAAGTTAAAGAAAAGCGTGTACAAAAACAATAGCTAACGTTGCGGCCATAAGGCCTTCGTCAGGGAAAGCAAAGAAAGTGAGGGCTAGATTGGACACATTAGAATCTAAATAAACATAAAAATAAAACTTGGGTACTTCCCTAGAGGGAGCTAAGACCAAACACGCCTGCCGAAGGGAGAGTGCGTCACAAGAAAAGGAAATGACTGCCACTTCCGGATGTACACAGTACATACTTAAAAGCTAAAAAACAAAACTGAACAAGAAATACTCAATCGTAATAATAATGAGGACTGGAGATAGAACAGGACAGAATGATTAGGAGATAAATAAATAATTAATTAAAAATCAAGACATTAAAAAAAAATTATTTATTTTATGGGCGACGGAGAAATTGAAAAAAAAATTGAATAAGAGTGGATAGGGTCAAAATAGAATAGGAGTGGAAAGGGTGACCTCTGACAAAGGTGTGTAGGGTGTTAAGACCAGCTGGCTTTAGGCACCCCACACGATGGATAAGACGTTGCTCAAGCTGGACTCGGCTAGCAGTGTCAGAGGAGCAGGATCTGACCGCAGTGACCTGGATGTCGATGGGACCATCGTGGTCAGGACCATTAAAGTCTATGGCAACTGGTGTGGATTTTTGCCGAGAGATGTCATTAAAGTGCTGGCTGAATCTGTCCCCAAGTCGTTTGCCTGTTTGGCCAATATAGGTTTTACTGCAACGTTTACATATGACTGTATAAATGACATTGCGCGACTCACACGTGAAGCTATTGGTGATGGTAAATGTGGCCTCAGGAAAAGACACCTTGTGGGTTTGGATGACATACTTGCACGTCGTGCATCGTGTCCGACCACAAGGTAGTGTGCCAAAGTAAGTAACAATCTCAGTTGGGAGACGACTGTCAACAAGAAGATCCTTCAGGTTCTTGTCGCGTCTTTATGCCACCAAAGAGGCCTCACCGAATACTTCTCGGGTCACAGAATCTGCTTGGAGGATGGGTAAGTGGCGGAACAGGATCTTTTTGACTGCAGTGCTGTGAGGGTGATAGGTCAAGATTAACTTGACTCTGTCAGAAGTGCATTTGTAGTGGGGTTTGAGGGCCTCCTGACGGAATATGGGGAAAACACGTTGGAGGGCGCAGGTGAGAACATGTTCCGGATAAAGTCTGTTACGGAAGAAATCCAACATCTCATTGGCTCGGAAGTGGAAATCATTGTCGTCTTGGCACAAGTGGCGGAGGCGGAGAAGTTGGGAAAATGGAAGGGAGTCTCGACAAGCCCGAGGATGAGTAGAGGTTTACATCTGTCGGCTTGTAGTATACTGAGATATTAAGGCCGGAGGGCGTGATAGTAATAGTAATGTCTAGAACGTTGACAGATACTGTGGAGATGAGGAATGTGAATTTGATGGTGGGGTGGAAGTGGTTGACGAAGACGATGAAGCGGGATAAATCAGCCTCGACATATCTGTGAGACCTATGCCATCATCGATATATCTGTGATAAATCCCGGGGAAAGGACAGGAGTATTGTTGCCATATCTGATGCTCCAAATGGCCCATGAAAAGGCAGGCATAGCTAGGATCCATCTTTGTTCCCATAGCAACACCGCTAATTTGGTCGAAAAACTGGCCATTGAATTCAAAAGAATTTTTGACAATATACAAAAACACACTTTGCTGAAAACCGTAACGGGATGGAAGAATTGAAGGTAAGTATACAAGGGGAAGACAAACCTAATATTTGGAAAGATAACATAAAGAGGATGGCAGGTAAGAGTCTATCAGGGTGTACCATCAAGAAAGTGGCAACAAATGTTGGAGATCCATTGCAACCAACATTCTTTGTAAAGATGACAGATAATGATGACGTTCTTTAATGTCTGTCTTCAACTGTCAATGTACCATTTTAAGACGACGAAAACAAAAACAGCAACAAACTTACCGGGTTGCTTTACAGTCTTATCTAACTAGCTGTAAATGGGAATGTGACTCAGCTCGCGCTAGGGAAAGCAAAAGCAGCGAGGAATGGAACTGATAATCCCATCTCATTCAGGTGAACCGTGAAGTCTCTAACACTTCACTCCACTACAGCAATGTCTTGTATGGGACTACCTTGACCTTAGTCCCTTAGCTTTTACTGCCGTAGAGAAGTGAAGTGTTGTAGACTTCATCATACTAGGTCCAATTTTGTTATGTGGTGGGGTGATCAGTTCCTACACTCGTTGACGTTACCTTCCCTAACTCAAGAGCAGACATGTGCCCATTTACAGCTGGAACTCCAGCTTTATGAGGGGGCAGTGACGGTTCATTGCGTGCTTTCTTTGCTTTCCATAACTTCTGAGCACATAAGATCAAATATAGTTATCATTTGAAGGGATCACCATCCCCTCAGTCAGTTATGACCAGAGGAAGCTACTAGTACTCAACTAACAGAATATAGTTTCTAAAACCTTTTAGACACAATTCATTAATTATAACCCATCACAGGTTAAAAGTTATGTTTTGCTTCATTAATAAAAATAGAAAAAAAATCTTCAGTTGTGTTTTCCAATATCCTGATTTTTTTCCTT
Organism: Oreohelix idahoensis; assembly: GCA_024509875.1. Lineage (NCBI taxonomy): Eukaryota > Metazoa > Mollusca > Gastropoda > Stylommatophora > Oreohelicidae > Oreohelix > Oreohelix idahoensis. The sequence goes on from JAMPIV010005803.1 coordinate 561,301, forward strand.
TTGGTGTTCCTTTCTATCTTGTTCGTTAGTCTTCAGAATAAAGTATTGTTTGTGATACCAGTCTTTGTCCTATTTACTTACAGCAACAATTCAGGCAGGTCTATTATGTTATAAACCAAAGTTGTTGTATATGATGCGTGTTTCATCAGTTCGCTTCTGTACTTCAGCGAGTCATGGACAACCTACGCAAAGAGGAACAAAAGGCTCAGTACCTTCTACCAACGGTGTCTACGCGACGTCCTTGAGAATTGATGGTAGGACAGAGTAACAGATTGGAGGCGCTCTCGTGTGCTGGTCTTCAAAGCATGTATGCCTTGGTTAGACAGCTCTGACGTGGCCATTATTGCCACGTGGAAGATGTCGAAGTCGCAGATTTTTTTTAAGGGAGAACTTGTAGATTGTAAAAAAAGAGCCATGCGACCGCAGCTGAGGTTTAAAGATGTGTGTAAGAGAGACATGAAGACGTAGGTAGGACATAAATTCAACATCCTAGGACGAAGCTGCCGATTGCACTAAGTGGAGATCCTCCCAATATATATATATTTTTTTATCGCGATTAACACCTGATGGGTTATAATCTTGTTTAACTATATTATGCAGTTCCCTAGGTGTCACGGCTTGCCTCCCCTTAGCTCTGCAGTAGTGGTCCAACAGTGGCCCAAACTTCAAGAGTAACTAATTTGGGTCTTCAAAGGTGTCTGCCTTCGCACAAGATTACTCTTGGCAGAGTTGTAGGTAGAAGGATAATGATGCTTCTACCTCAAGGGAATTTTCACTAGATATTCAGAAAAGCGAGAACAATTCTGAATGTTTATTAGCAATGTTAACTCTAGTATCCGCCGTCAACTTTTGTGAAGGATTGGGTTATCTTATAATTCGTTAGCTAATTAATCAATTAAAATCTGGACTCACACATGTGCCCCCAGCTGGATTTTCAAAATCAACACGAGATTCATCTGATCAATACGCTTTTGGTACAAATGTAAACAAATATAAACTAGTAATCCTTAGAGATAGTTATCATCATTGACTGGCTATCAGTTTCAGAAATAACGTCTGTTGTTCTGGCCTGCTAGAACTATGACTTATCTTTCCGCTTCTAAAAATTTGTTTGCCTGATATTAATCAGGCGATTATCACCCGATGCCCGTGAAGCGATTCCTTTTCTCAGATTATTTACTCCTTCTGAGAGTATATTATCTAACTCAGGAGATGTGATGAAAAATCACCATTATTTCAGTTAATATAATGAAAATTTGTTTCTGGATAGCGGAAAATGGCTTGTGCCTGAAGCAACGTATAAAGTTCACATCCATTTAACGGTGCCAAGTCTGTATCACAGACAGGGGTATGATGTGTCTGTGTTGTTGGTAGTGGGGTTTCCTCCATATGGATCCCTCCCCTTGCTTTACCCTAGGCCTAGTGAACTATTTTTCATGAAAGGAGCATCCTCTGGGGTGTCAGCCTCTTGGTCTAGCATAACCTCTCAAACACAAAGATCGTGCATGGTGAAGAGCTACACCCTCCGCGAGGTGGCATTGGTCACTGGGGTGTGAATCCCCAGGCTGAACACAACGGATCTAGAGGAGCAAACCTCGATAATAAACCTGGTGCACTAACACCATACACACCCGTCCGTAGTAAGACGGCAGCCAGAGCTATATTGAACAGACTTGGGGGAATGGGAACTAGTAGGCGCTGCTTTCTGATGAATGGAACCCATCGTAAAGGCACAAATTCTCAGGACGTGACGATCCTTTTGCCTTGAACTTTTGGTCACATGCCTAAAGCCCAAGAGAACTCGGCATAACCAGCAGGCGACTTGGTGGCGGGAATTGAGCAATGTGAACCCTACCTTGGCTACATATCTCAGAGAGAAACAGAAACACTCCTCTTACCCTCCCAAGTTCTAGAACATGACATATCTGGCTCCTTTCTGGGGTGTGCAGGAAACACACAAGCACGTCAGCATTACAGCCAAGGAGATGCATAAGATTTCGCCCATGCTCTCAGGCGTATCCCAGGGTCAGTCTAGTAGCCTACCCAGGACATTAAAGCTGCATCAAATTGGCCCAGCTTCACAATTCCCCCTGTGGTGCAGCATGTTGAGAACCCAGCATTGCACACTAAGCTTGGGGGAATCACATGAGCACAAGATTTAATACTGGCTCTTGTCTGGATGGCCGCATGCAAGAGAATTCTACAACGGAGAGATGGCAAGTGATGAGTACTGGGAAGTGGCTCTGTGCAGGACGTGAGGATTCCTTGGGAGAGCCCAGAACCAGATTACAGCCTCGTGTAAGCTCTGCATAATTGCAGAGCCCTCCTGGGTGATGGGGAATGCACAGTAGTGACATAGACATGCAGCAAGTTCACTGCTGGTTCAGAGGAAACAAATACACCATCTATAATGTTTACTGCTGGTTCAGAGGAAACAAATACACCATCTATAATGTTTACTGCCCCACCCCAGCATCTGTAGGAAACATCAATATCCAGTACACCACATATCAGAGAACTACAATAGCTGAAGACTTCAACGCCCATTCACCATCATGGGGATATAAAACATACAACACAAGAGACAGGGAAGTAGAAGAAATCTGCAACACATCAAACCTGATCCTACAACAGAAGAAAAGGTCAGCAGACCTGATCTTACCATAGTATCGGCTGACATTGCAGACACTTGCACTTACACAGTCCTCGACGATATTGGAAGTGACCACAGGCCAATACTAATTAGTATAGGCAGGCAAAATAAATCCAGACAAAAGAGAAAGACCTTCTGGAATTATAAAAGGGCTAACTGGACAACATATGCAACACTTTCAGATAGCAGATTCAGCCCCATTGACAAATTAGATACAGAAGAGAACACAAAACAACAATATTACAAAGAATATACTTAAAATAGCCAACATAACAATACCAACAGGCAGCCAAAAACGTTTCAGCCATTTCTGGACTAAAGATCTAGAAACGATTGTTAAAGAGCACAGACAAGCCAAAAGAAAGGTGGAAAAAATAACCCACCAGAGCCAACACAATAATTTATAAGAAACTCCCAGCACAGGTAAGATATCACATTAAGAAAGCAAAAAAAGAAGCATGGACAAAAACATGTAAAAGCCTGGACTTAAAGAATGAAGGGCACAAAGCATGGAAGCTCCTGCACTGTCTTGATGGAAAAGGAAAGAAGAGCAACTAAAACCACTAGAAACTGAAGAAAACATCTTAACAAACAACAAGAAAAAGGCACAAACGTTTAACAAATACTATGCAAATGTCAGCATAACAAATCACAGAAAATAAATTGACTAAACAATTAAGAACATAACAGAAACAGAACAGAGAGCTACTAAAGCAAGCATTCCACTATTTGAAATGAGTACATCATCCACGAAATGAATTGCGCACTACAACAATTAAAGACCAAGAAAGCTCCAGGACCAGACAAAATTACCAATGAAATGATACTAAACCTAGGCCCAGTTCAAATTAGCTCGGGCGTTGGCGTAGCTGGCGAGTCCTTTTTAGGGCTTTATGCTAGCAGATAGATAATGTTGGTCCTTTTCAGGACTTAGTATCTATCAACGCTGATCGGGTTAGCAGATTTAGATGGTAAATGCGTTCTGATATAACCAAATAGGTTGAAAGGACCGCGCCTCGCCAGAAGAAGGCAAAAACCGAACCAAAAAAAAGGCCCAGTTGCAAAGTTAGTACAATATTCTTAAACTTCATTAATAAAACATGGAAAGAAAGCAAACTCCCTAAAGCTTGGCTGACTGCAAATATATCAAACCGATTCTGAAGGAAAAAAAAAGCCAGATGAAGAACCTGAAAGCTACAGACCAGTCTCACTGGCCTCAGCTATTGGAAAACTTGCAGAGAAAATGGTTAATCACAGGCTGAACTCGTGGCCTGAAAGTAATAAAGTCATTAATGATATTCAGACAGGCTTCAGAAAAAGTTGCAGAACAGACGACCAACTCTTTCATTTTGTGCAAAAATTCTTAGATGCATTCCAAGAGGGTAAGCACACAACAACCGTATTCATTGATCTGCAGTAAACATACGACACAGTATGGAGACAGGTGCTCTTCGCCAAAATGACAAAAACGGGCATACATGAAAAATGTATCTCTGGATTAAAGCCTTCCTAAGTAACAGAACAATACCAACAACAGTAAAACGCACTAAATCCTCCCAGAAAACACTGGAGGAGGGACTTCTGCAAGTGTCAGCACTAAGTTGCACCCTCTTCCTTATGTTCATAAATGACCTTTCTCCCTTCTAGCATGAAACAATCACCAACGCTTGCTGTGGTGAATCGTGAGTGTACCTTTTTCACATTTTGAGGTTGCCAGCCTCATATGAATCTTTAAAATCACCACTAGTCAAGTATACACATAAACCGTTCAAAGTATAAAACTATGTATACTCACCTCAATAAAAAAGAAACGCAACATTTTTGGTGTTACTTTAATAAAAGATATTCGCTGATTGGACATCAGTAAACCTATCGACTGTGTCCATCTGGTCATTAACTTCTCGTGGTTACCTGAATTGTACTCACCTCGTGATTCGTGAGGTCATGAAAGAGGTCAAGGTCAAAACAACATTTTTGACAATAACTCGTGACAGGTTCATGAGAATCCCGTGAAACTTAATAATAATAATAATAAATTCTTTAAGCGCCAAACACGGCGCATAAGGCAGAAACCAGTGCTCTCCAGGTTGTTCGTTGTGACGCCACTCCTCTTAGCTCTTGCACATTATTTAGGCCCAACGTTCTTCCTTCTCTTATTATTGTTCTTCTGAGTGTTTCTTTTGGTCTTCCTTTTTTCCGCTTACCCTCAGGAACCCAAGTGAGCGCCTGTAGTGGTATTCTGTTGTTTTGCATTCGTAGGACATGACCGATATATGACCATCGTCTTTTCCTTATATAGTCGGAGACATATTTCTGCCTAGAGTCTTCTCTTATTTGTCGATTAGTCTTGAATTCTTTCCAACTGATGTTCATGAGTTTTCTAAGACATTTGTTCTCGAATGTATTCAGCTTGTTCTCCAATGATTTTGTTATTTTCCAACTCTCACAGCCGTATGTTAACACTGAGATAACATTTGAATTAAACAGACGAAGCTTGGTATGTATATTCAATGATCGTAATTTCCAAATGTTAGATAATCTATTGAAGGCGCTAGCTGCCAAAGCAATTCTAGTATGGATTTCTCTTGTTGTGTCACCATCCTGAGTCATTTTACTGCCTAAATAATTGAAACTTTCAACTTTCTGTAGTTTTTCCCCGTTCAAGATGAAACTTACTGAACACAAAACTCTCTGACCATATTATTGAATGCCTATAAAAGATTGACGCTCCTCGAATAAATTCAGTTGAAAATTCAATGCGTAAGTATGGCTCATCTCACTACAGAACAACGACTCATCATCATTGGACGTTTACAGACTGGACAGTCACAAAGTGTAGTGGCCAGACAATTTAATGTGGTTAGAAGCACCATTAGTCGCCTTTGGAGACGATTTCAAGAAACTGGCTCAGTGGCAGACCGGCCGCGCAGTGGAAGACCCAGAGTCACAACTCCTGCCGAATACCGCTTCATACGGCAGCGTCACCTCAGGAATCGACTTGCATCAGCGTCCTTCACAGTCAAGTCAATGTCAGCAGCTCGTCGAATTTCAGATCAAACGGTCAGAGGTTATTGTCAAAAATGTTGTATTGACCTTGACCTCTTTCATGACCTCACGAATCATGAGATGAGTACAATTCAGGTAACCACGAGAAGTTAATTACCAGGTGGACACAGTCGATAGGTTGACTGATGTCCAATCAGCGAATATCTTTTATAAAAGTAACAACAAAATGTTGCGTTTCTTTTTTTTTTGAACATTATATATATATATGATCTCAACATGCATGTTTATGGACTGACCACATTTATTGAGGAGACAGATGTTGAAGATTCTCCATTGTCATTCTATTGTGAAGGAATCTAATAAATACGTACTACATGCATATTGTGGACCTGCTAACCGCCGACTTGAGTTGTTCTGCCAGTATTTAGTCCTGTATGACCAAACCCTAATGCATTCTACAATATAGTACGATGAGCTCTTTAAGATAAACATCTTCACTCATTCTAAAAGAAACCACAATCGTAACAGCTGTAAACATCCGATTATTAAATTTTTAAAGTTACATCTATCACACTTCAAAATGTCTTCCCAGATTGGGGATTATCTGTCTTGCTTATCCCACGTAATTCAGACGTCGCTATCAGACTATGACTCGGCGCAATTCGACCGTCTGTCTGGACTTATTCGTGGTTTATCCGTACCTGCAATAATTCGAGTCTATTGTTCTAGCGAATTGAAACGGATGACTCCAATCTTTTACAAACATCGACGATAGCTTTTCACCCGCAGTCCGTGTGGGATCGTCGCGTTTTTGTGTGACTTAATTAATCCCTCAGGATGGACTGGGAAATTGAGGTGAACTGAAGTGTGAAAGTTATGTAAACATTGACCTTCGGATGAGTTTTCTGTCTTGACAGAAATGGGCCAAGTTAGGGCAGGAGAGAGAGAGAGAGACAGAGAAATATGAAAATTTCGCCCGCACATTAAGCTTCTTCTATTCTGAAATAGCTTTGTCCCCAGCTATTGTCTGAGAGTCTGAGAAGTTTCTTATTACTGCTAGATGATTTTAGCAAGAGACTAATATGCAGGTTCTCCCTACTTCATCGCCTCAATCTGGGCGTTTACAACAAGCAGAGAAATATCCATGTGGTTATATGGCAGCGAGCGAAGAATACGGTGCATGAATTTAGAAGCCACACACAAATAGGCAAGCGGCATGACGTCATCATTTTTGGCCCACATTCATCAAACATGGCAGCTGCCTACGGACCCCCCGATTCTGATATCAGTTAAGTTGTCCTGGTTAAAAAAGATGATCCGTTAGTTTGTTCATTTGTTTATGTGTACACGAAGTAGCCACATCATTTTGTACAATTGGTACATCATGATGTGGGTAATCTTTGATACCAGATTCACGTGAACATACGTGAAAAAGCATAATTGTGATTGTCCCTATTTACAATGATTTGACAAATGTGATGCCACTTTCTCATATCGACAGTTGTTCATATTATTTGGAATTGAAAACAATATATATCCTAATTATAACCCATCAGAGGTTGAACGGGATATTTTTTCTTCATTAATTAAAAAAAATGATACCAGATTGAGAACAGACAGAGCTACAAAAACACATTTCTATAATGTGTCATTATAAGCTTATTGTTACGCTTAGAATTGCATAGATTACAAAAAACAGGAATCTGCACTCTAAATTTCTGAACTAAGGATAGGCTTATTGAAGATCACGACTTAACGGTAGATCACATGGAATGATTAAGCAGATATTAAAGTGACGGAGCGGAACAAAGAAAGAGTGTCAAATCTAGAGAAATGTCGTATTAGCTCTCCTCTCTCTCTCTCTCTCTCTCTCTCTCTCTCTCTCTCTCTCTCTCTCTCTCTCTCTCTCTCTCTCTCTCTCTTTCTTTCACATATGCTGAAGTATTTAAAAGCACGTTATCCCCAGGACTAAATCTACTTTACCTGCGTTCCCAGTGAAACCTCACAAGCTATCGATACGAAAATTCACTTGTGAACTATATGAGATAAGAACGCAATTTTTGTATTTTAAGTGAAGTTAACATTCCATAAAATCTAATTTTGGTTTGAATGTTCCACTGCTTAATATCACATACAGGTTGTACGTTTTCCAAATAGACTTAAACCGGAAACAGACATGACTTATTTGTTCAAGGCATCATTTCATTGCGCCGGGTTTCTCAAAAAGATCCCCACAGCTTCAGGGTTGCCTGCCGCTGGTCTAAATCTTCTTTGTAGAATCATACATACAATCATACATACAATCATACATACAAACTTGACAGCATTAGAGCAAAACTGAAGGGACAGATAATGATATCAAAATAAGACTACAACAGACTAGGGAAGCTTTCATCGTATCGACCATTTATAGAGATCAAAACAAAAAGATCAAACACAAACATCAGAATATTCAATTCAGATGTCAAGTCAGTCCTATTGCATGGCTCTGAAACATAGAGAACACCGAGAACAGCAACCAGTGAGTTACAAACTTTCATAAATAGGTTCTTGTGTAGAAAAGACCAGTTACGACAATATCACTAAATGTCAAAACTGATGACAAGAACCAGGCAAGTGCTTGTGACACAGGAGATTAGAAAAAGTAGCTGGCGATAGATAGGCCATATATATAAGTATATATATATGAACGCTTGTCATATGGTTATTGAAGACATTGACCTGATGGCATTAGGAACACTTGTCATATGCTTATTGAAGACCTTGACCTGATGGCATTAGGAACACTTGTCATATGCTTATTGAAGACCTTGACCTGATGGAATTAGGAACACTTGTCAAATGATTTTTTAAGACGTTGACCTGATGGCATTAGGAACACTTGTCATATGCTTATTGAAGACGTTGACCTGATGGCTTTAGGAACGCTTGTCATATGGTTATTGAAGACCTTGACCTGATGGCATTAGGAACACTTGCCATATGGTTATTGAAGACCTTGAACTGATGGCATTAGGAACACTTGTCATATGGTTATTGAAGACCTTGACCTGATGGCATTAGGAACACTTGCCATATGGTTATTGAAGACCTTGACCTGATGGCATTAGGAACACTTGCCATATGGTTATTGAAGACCTTTGCTCCAAAGGGGAACTCAAATGCGATAATGATGATAACCATGGTGCAGAATCTGTGCTTAAATACTTTTGACATCTTGTACACATCTTGTACACATCTTGTACACATCTTGTAGACATGATGTACACATCTTTAAACTTTGCTAGAAACAGTTTATATTAAAGAAAGAAATGAAGCAATTTTAAATACATACATGCACACATTTGTATATCTTCATGATGTATTTAAATGTGTAGGCAAGTATCCTGAATAAGTAAGTCTTCAAGTCATGTACAGTAGTCAGTATATACAAAACATGATTCCCTTACATTACCCTTCCGCTATGGTTACATCATATTCAGTAATTTTCCCTTGTCTTAAATCACAGTGTATAACTTTTGCTGAAAATACACAAACCGCGTTTCAACATTACTCCTGCACTGTGATTACATTATGTTCAGTTACTGGTCTTAAAAATAATTTAAATTTAGACCAAAGCGCTTGTAAACTATTAATATTTTAGCACTAAGTGCTTGTAGACTAAAGTGACTGTACACCTAAGTAATTTATACCAAACTAAATTAGACTAAAGAGATGCGATCAAGGTGCTATTTAATCTAGCTTCTTTAGACCAACCCTGAAAAGCCTATTGTGACTCGCGTATCATCTAAATCACAGGTGGACTGACATTGCTTTTGTCCCTGGGGGCAAAAATAGGGATCATTGACCTCTGGCTACTGGTTCTATATTGATTTATGCTTATATTATTCAGAATCAACATCGGAGCACTTCGGGCAAACCCATAGGTGCTCAGTCTCCCCAGAGCAGGCGTCAAAGGGTATAAATACTGATTGCTCATGTAAGAGTAGTAGTAGGGAATGTTGGAAACGATTATCATTCTGCAGGAGCGCTGCAGGAGCGCCTGCAGGAGCATGACTTTTATATAGCAAAAATTCTGCAGGAGCGCTGCAGGGGCAAGATGGCGGACTTGAGCTAACAAGGGGAGGTTATTTGGGTCAAGATGGCGGACTTGCGCTAACAAGGGGGAGATTATTTGGGGTAAGATGGCGGACTTGAGCTAACAAGGGGGAGATAATAGGAAGAGGAGGGGCAAGATGGCGTGTTTTAGATAACAAGAAGACGATGTTAATATAAGGAAAATGTGGCAAGATGGCGGATTTGAGCTAACAAGGGGGAGATAATAGGAAGAGGAGGGACAAGATGGCGGATTTGAGCTAACAAGGGGGAGATTATTTTTAGAGGTATTTTGAGATAACAAGAAGAGGATGTTTATATAAGGAAAATGTTGCAAGATGGTTGTTTTTTATATATTATAGTCAATTTAGGTAGTGTTAGACAAACAACTTTTAGATAATAGGAAGATATATATTTAGACAATATGTATACGTTATATTTAGACAAACAACAGTTATATTACAACATATAGACAAACATATTTAGACAAACAGTTATACGAATAGTTATACAAACATTTAGACAAACAATTAGACGATATAAAGGTAACAAAAAAGCGGTTTTGGTTAATATAGTTTTTTATTTTATATTCAATAGTGTTTTTGTGGTATCAAACAAGAGCATGTATATATATATAGTATTTTTTAACGTAATACATTTTCACAGCTTTATTTACAAATGAATATATAATTATATGGTGTATATGGTAACATTGATATTTTCACATAGTGATATTTACAATAATACATATTTATATAGGTAGATGTATATCACAGATTTTTTATACATTATCACCGGGGTACAGGCCAGACCTTGAGGGGTGTCGTCACGTCGTAAGAAATAGAGGTATTGTGCGTACAGACAGTTTAAATGTTGAGGGGTGATGTGGTGACGTTGTCGGGATGTACCTGTCGTTTTATGTAAAAGTAAGATAGGGCGTTGCGGTGTTGTTCATATGTGTAGATGGAGGAATTGTGTGCCCGGAACCCGATATTTTTCCCACCCTGTGCCTGTTGTTTGTTGAGGACGTCTAGGAATGTGTGTTTGTCTACTTTGTTGTGGTGTTTGTTCAAGCCTTTGGTGGTGGTTTTGTCGTAGTCACCAAAACAGTGATATGTCTTGCTACAGAGGGAAACCATCCCTCTGCCTTCGTATTCTAATTTAAAAAGGCCCGGTGTCCGTTTGTCGAATAAGGTTTGTTCGCGGCATTTTTGACAAAGGGCGCGCGTTTTACCCTCGGTAGCGACGAAAACGGGTCTATGGTCGGGACATAATTCGGCGGGGAACCACTGGTGGTAGGAGGTATAAAATTCCTGTCGCAAAGCGGGCTTAACAACGTCCGCTAAGTTGTCTGAACTAAGGCCCAAGTAAAGGCTGTCTGTGTCCGTCTTGCACAACTGAAAGTCTGACCTATCTACAAATTTATCTAAACAGTCATAGTAAAATTCTAACATGCGTAATTTAGCGTATTGGTAGACGAAAAACCCTATCTGAACGGGGAGGTCCCAACATATAGTCTGTTTAAGTTTCTCTACTTCGAATATGTCGTCCGTCACTAACGTCATTATCCTAAAGCGGGGTGAGTTTATTTGGTCAGAGGTACTGTGGTGAAGTGGGATGTTATAAATATTTATAAGGGACTTAGTGTACTGACTGAGATCAGCTGTGAAGGTATATATATATCTAATAAGAGTAGTATATTATATATATAACCTTACTTGCTACCACATATCTATATATCTCAGTCAGAATTATTCTGGAATAGTGTGATGCTACGTTATGTGTCTAGGGTATGTGTATGGTGAAGTGTAAGTCACAACAACAGACAGATAAACAATTTAATTTAATCCACTACTCTTAACAACACTGTGACACTCACATACATATAACACTCTATGAGAATATCTTAAAGAAGTCACTAGTAACGTTTCAAATAACAATATGTATTCATTACTGGCATGAATGAATATGTGTCCTGATTCAACTACAAGGGAACCAGGAATCACAATCAATTTAAATTACAAGTTATGTACAGAATGTATTTAATATGAATATTGTAGTGACATATATTATTACCAATGTTCTATGTGTGTCATTTGTGTAGTGGTAAAATGAGGTAATACTGGTTTTTTTTTGTTCAAGCTCTGTTGGTATTTGTCATCATGACTTCAATAGTTTGTCTTTAGGGACCATTATTGTAGATGTTCACAGTTCCTGATTTTAAGACAAGTAAATTCCCCTCTGAATAGTATTTTTATAAAGTTATTTCAAGATGAGGGGACATAATGTTGAGCTCAGCTGGCCAACTCTGCTTATCTTTAGTGATGGCGGCAGGAAAGGACTCCTCTGCTCGAATTCTCCTCTGGGCTCAGGAGACACCTCCCTGATAGCTAAAAAGACCAAGGAGTATGCTGTCCGACTCTGGATTCAGCAAATCTCTGACCAGGTGCTGCTCACTACCATCAAGACCACTGTCCCTGAAATCAAGAAGGATGTACCTTCTACTTCATAACTAATTTATATTCTCTTTTACACTGATCACAATACAGCACAAACATTGCGTTCAGAGCGTTAGGCCAACAGTCAGCTTCATTTGAAATACTTTATTCCAGTATTACCCTTCTTAATGGTTACTACGCCTCTGCACTTCCAGCATTATTTCTTTCTAGTCCATCATCCAGGTGTCAGTGTACTATTTGGCCATTCCATGCCGTTTTACTTCTCTCCGACACCCTCTGTTCAGGCTGGAGCATTATAGGCTTTACCTCACGTTTGCCACTGAACTACACATATATATACAGGCATAAATCAACAATTCACATTCAATTTTTCATTAAAAGATACTGAATGGTTCAGCTTACCACAATTTCATGGAAATAAACACAGATACGTTGATTAGCAATGAATTCTGGCACAAACTGGCACAAATTCCGTTCTGCCTATGTTCCAGGCTTTTATTTTAGCAAAAATGTGAGCTAGCTTCAACGTACTGTCGCTTTATCAAGCTTATTTGAATTAGTGGTCTCGAACTAACGCTCCCAAGTGTGTATATCAGCGAGACTGGCCAATGAGCCACGTTTCGACAAGTGTTTGAAAAAAATGTTATCTTTTCCCGTCTCCCCCAACAACCAAGATAGTATTTATAGCCCGACCAATCGTGGTTAGGCTTTCATTTGTTGCGCTCCAATCAATTTGGAGTTTACATGGTAGGCTATTTATGTAACGTAAGGTTTTTTCAAACACGTTATAAAAAAATTTTATGAGCAGAAATGATTTTATGCTGTCAGGCACCCCCAATATTTTATTTTGGGTATAATTTATTAATTCCTGGACTATTTGCGTAACGTTTTACATATTATTTGTCAGCAAACCCTAAGGAACCCAAAAATACTAATTTAAAGGAGCTACGTGGCTGCGTTCAAAATATGCAATTTCTTCTATCTCCTGTTTAGAAGATGTGCTGTCTGGGTACTGTTATGTGTTCAAACGTAAACCCATATAATGTTGTCTTTTCTAATAAGAGTCTGTTATGATTTATAAACCTAACTCTGGGAAAGGGTAGTGTATTTTATCACTGTCCGTCTGAAAAAAAATTAGTGCATGTAGACTTACACGCGTGATGGTAGTAATTGTGTATCGCGCGAAGCGTGTTTAGTGTTCGGCTTTTTGCCTCTCCCTTCTCTTTTTATCCTTTTGTCCATCTGTTCGTTCGTTTTGGTAACGCAGTATAATTAATGTTAGGATTAATTTAGGTCATTACGCAGTACGTCTCAATGCTTTTCCAAGAAATACAGCACACGTTTCATTGAAGAAGGCGGGTAATAATACAGTAAGCTTTACTATCAACGTGAAAGCGTTACAATTTGCAGACGAAGCAGAAAACATGGGGGATTTCGAGTACATTCTTTGGGACAGCACTGTCATTTTACCATTGCTCTTCTCTTTATTAATTTTATTTGTTAGGCTTCATATTTACCTAATAATTTATATATGTGGATTAGAATATTTCATGACACTTCCCCTCTTAAAACAGACATTATATGTCAGTCCTTTATTCTATATACACATAGAGAAATTTATTATTATTTCTGGGGTTTACGGTGATTCTCATCACACGGATGGCGGCTTAAAAAATCCGCTCCCAGATTTGTTTTTCCAGATATATATTCAATGCTAAAATTATATGGAGCCAGAAGCAAAGACCATCGGAGTAACCTAGAGTTCTCATGCTTAGCCTGTGCTAAAAACGATAAAGGTTTGTGGTCAGTTTGCAACTTAAATGCCTTCCCATATAGATAAATATTGAATTTCTTTATTGCCCATATTACTGCAAGACATTCTTTTTCGCTAGTTGAGTAGTTGATTTCAGCTTTATTCAACTTTCTGCTAGCATATGCCACTGGGCTTAATTCCCCATCCAATGCATCTGATTTCTGTAGTAAAGTTGCACCTAGCCCAATATTACTTGCATCCGTCCTTACTATGAATTCTTGACTTAAGTCAGGTAATTTCAAAATGGTTTACTTGTGAGCTTTTCCTTCAATTCTTGGTAAGTCATTTCACATTGTGGTGTCCATGTAATGCGATCTGGAAGTCCTTTACGTGTCAATTCCGTTAAAGGTGCACATATGGAATTAAAGTTTTTGATATACTTCTGGTAGAAACCACATAATGAGACAAAGGATCTCACGTCCTTCTTGGTTTGTGGTCTCGGGGCTTTCTGTAGTTTTTCTAAATTCTTTGGGTCAGGGGTCATGTTTCCCTGATAAACTGTGTGTCCCAAAAATTCCAATTCTTTACATCCAACGCAACATTTGGTTGGTCGGGCTGTTAAATTTGCCTCCCTAAGTCGATCAAACAGCATGTTCAGAGAGTCAATGTGTTCCTCAAATGTTTCTGTTGCTATAAGGATATCATCCATAAAATTTGTTATAACAGGGATTATTCAGAGGATCCAATAATTTTCTCATCATTCTAGAGAAGACACTAGGCGCATTCTTCAATCCAAATGGCAATCTATTAAACTCATAGTGTCCTTCTGAGGTACTAAAAGCTAGGTATGGTCTAACCTCAGGCTTTACTGGAATCTGATAGTATCCTTTACTCAGATCCACTTTTGAGAAATATTTAGCTTTATTTAGTCTGGCAAACAGCTGATTTGTATCCGGCAATGGATCCACCTGTCCTTCTGTAATAGCATTCAGTCTCCTGTAATCTATACAGAGTCTATGTTCTCCAGAGGGCTTCCTTAAGAGTACAACACCGGAGCTATACGAAGACTCACTGTGCGAAATAATTCCTTCCTTCAATAGATAGTCTATCTCTTCCTTCAAAGCTTTTTCCTTAGCAAACGGAATCGAATATGGTTTCATACAGACAGGTGTGGAGTCTATGAGTTTCATATCATATTCCAATAGGTTTGTATGTCCTGGTCGGTCTGTTAACACCTCTGCATGATTATTTAGAACCTGTTGCACTCTCTCTTTCTGAGTTTTCGTTAAATGTGTACTGATTTTCACCTGTGCTGCTGTCTCACAGGGGTGTAATGGATATTCAAATGATGAAAAAGTGGTTCCTTTTTCATCTCCATGGCGATGGACAAGGTCAACAAGTGTGTCTCTTCCTGATGTTCTCTTTCCAAATATTTCTTCAGGAGATTCACATGATAGATTTTTTCTTTCCCCTTCTTATCTATCTTATAATTTGTTCTAGACACCTTCTCTAGAACTGTATATGGACCCTGCCATCCAATTTGTAACTTATTCTGACTCCCGGGCAAAAGAAGCAGTACCTTCTCTCCCACAGCCAAATTTCTGTCTTGCGCCTTCCTGTTATAATAGGCAGCATGTTTCTTCCTGGCTTGTTTCAAATTTTCATTGGCAAGTTTCCAGCCAGTTTTTAACCGAGTGGTCAGCTCATTCACATACTGGTATGAAGATGTAATGTTTTCCTCTGCCTTTTCATCAGTCCACGTTCTTAACAAAGCTACATATGGACCTTTAATTGTGTGGACCTATTTGTCCATGCACCGGTATGGTCTCTTCCACTTGAAGCTTTATAGTGATGATTTTTCCTCCCAGAATTATCATTCACAAAACGACCGCTACCAATTTTTCTTTTGGGGCTTTCTCCCCTCTTAAAATTCTTGATGAGAGATTTCCTCTCTACATCTTCTTCCTCCAGTTTGTTTAAGTCCGATTGAGGGATTGTCGGCTTATCCTGGGGTAAGACATCCTTTTGCACTCTTCGCATAGTGGCCATTGTAAAACAGTTAAGTGAAGCTTGTCCGTGAAAAGGGGCTTCCCATTTCATTTGGTCCACTTTATCAAATCTATTTCTCTTTTTATTATCAGGCCTAATTTTGCCCCGTGGCGTGTCCAGGTCCTGATCCATGTTCCCACTTGTGGGTGTTCCCTCATGTGCTATGCTACACCTTTCTACAAAATTCTCAATGTCCCATCTTGCTTTGGGCCAATAATAATTGTGAGCCACCTTTTGAATGATGGTACCTATCTTCTCATGGTCCCCATCTGGTTTCACATGTAGGCTCCTTATTAAGTCTGTCCTATATCTTTTTGGAAGAACCAGCTGTCCGTGACCATGGGATCTAGTTCCGGCCTTCCTATACATCAACTTGTTTTTCATGTAAAAATCTCCCTTGCCTGGAGTTGTATGACAAGTTGACAATTTTCTGAAACAAGGCTTGAGTGTTTTATCTCCAGCCTGTGCCTTCCTCATCTCTTCTGGAGTGGTATCCAACATAATATCCTCCTCCTGTCTTGAGGTCGACCTGACCTGAAGGGTTGCCATATACACAGGTTTCCTTCTGCAACGGTCAGTGTCATGATTGTCCATCTGACAATTTTTACACCACCTTTTTCCTTGGTTGAAAGATTTTCTTTCATCATATTTCCTTTCATCGAATTGTGGGAATTTATTTTTATTGTCATACCGTGGCCTATCAAATTGGTGCTTACCTTTATTTTGATCCTTAGGATCAAATTTATTAAAGTTCTGTGGTGCCCTAAAGTTGTCCACCTGTTTCTTTTTATTACCTGTTACCTCTGCTTGAGCTGCTTGATACCTTTCAGCAACATTTAGCAACTCACCCAGCCTCTCTGCACCTTGTTCCATGAGAAACTTTCTCAGGTCTGGAGCCATGGACTCTCTTAGTTGCTCTATAAGGACCATTTCCTTAAGATCTTGGGTTTTCCCCAGAGAAGTCCATTTCTCCAAGTATGTCTCTATTCGTGCAGAGAACTGGTGATAGGTTTCACCTGACAGTAGTTTAGCATTCCTAAATTTTTTCCTGTAAAACTCTGCATTCTTTTCATACCTTAACAAAAGAGCCTGCTTTAGCATGTCATAATTTTCCTGATCACCTCTGCTCATTTTTGCAAAAACTTCATAAGCTGCCCCACGAAGTCCCTGAGATAACTTTAAGCTCCACCTTTCTCTCTCTAACCCATACGTGGTAGCTAATAGTTCGTACCTATTTATATAGCTCTCAATATCATCGTCTTTCTCAACAAAATGATCTAAATGAAAGTTCATAGCTGAGATTGAGGCTCCTTGAGTAACCGTAGCATCAGAGGCAAAGGGGCTGGCACCATTTTCAGGAGCATGGCCTTGAAACTCAAACTCCCTTAGTCGTAACTCATGTTCCCTTTGTAATCTCTTCTCCTCCTTTTCTGCTTCCCTTTCTGCAGCTTGTCTTCTTTCCTCGGCTTCTCTTTCTGCAGCTAATCTTTTGTCTTCTCTTTCTGCCTCCAATTTCTTAGCCTCAGCCTCAATCTGCAACCTCTTAGTCTCAGCCTCAGCTTGCAACCTCTTAGTCTCAGCCTCAGCTTGCAACCTCTTAGTCTCAGCCTCTAACTTTCTTTCGGCTTCTTTTTCTAATCTTCTTTCTTCGCGTTCAATAAATTTGTCACATTCCGTTGTGACATAGGCAACCATAACTTGCCCATCTAATCCTAACTCTTTTGCAGTCTGAACCGCAGCAGATCGAAATTTGGCCAGGTCCGCCATTGTCTATCAGGTAACTTAATACAATGTCTAACCAACAATTCAATCTCTAATGGACAAAACAGGCACCGTGAGCTCAACCTTATTTAATTCCACCCAAGGATACCTTTTAATTCTTATATTCCCTGAAGTGAATTACCCCCAATATTTTTAATAGTTAAAGATTCAAAATCCCGAGAGCGAGACCCCAATATATGTGGTGAAGTGGGATGTTATAAATATTTATAAGGGACTTAGTGTACTGACTGAGATCAGCTGTGAAGGTATATATATATCTAATAAGAGTAGTATATTATATATATAACCTTACTTGCTACCACATATCTATATATCTCAGTCAGAATTATTCTGGAATAGTGTGATGCTACGTTATGTGTCTAGGGTATGTGTATGGTGAAGTGTAAGTCACAACAACAGACAGATAAACAATTTAATTTAATCCACTACTCTTAACAACACTGTGACACTCACATACATATAACACTCTATGAGAATATCTTAAAGAAGTCACTAGTAACGTTTCAAATAACAATATGTATTCATTACTGGCATGAATGAATATGTGTCCTGATTCAACTACAAGGGAACCAGGAATCACAATCAATTTAAATTACAAGTTATGTACAGAATGTATTTAATATGAATATTGTAGTGACATATATTATTACCAATGTTCTATGTGTGTCATTTGTGTAGTGGTAAAATGAGGTAATACTGGTTTTGTTTTGTTCAAGCTCTGTTGGTATTTGTCATCATGACTTCAATAGTTTGTCTTTAGGGACCATTATTGTAGATGTTCACAGTTCCTGATTTTAAGACAAGTAAATTCCCCTCTGAATAGTATTTTTATAAAGTTATTTCAAGATGAGGGGACATAATGTTGAGCTCAGCTGGCCAATTCGCTTATCTGGCGTGATGGCGGCAGGAAAGGACTCCTCTGCTCGAATTCTCCTCTGGGCTCAGGAGACACCTCCCTGATAGCTAAAAAGACCAAGGAGTATGCTGTCCGACTCTGGATTCAGCAAATCTCTGACCAGGTGCTGCTCACTACCATCAAGACCACTGTCCCTGAAATCAAGAAGGATGTACCTTCTACTTCATAACTAATTTATATTCTCTTTTACACTGATCACAATACAGCACAAACATTGCGTTCAGAGCGTTAGGCCAACAGTCAGCTTCATTTGAAATACTTTATTCCAGTATTACCCTTCTTAATGGTTACTACGCCTCTGCACTTCCAGCATTATTTCTTTCTAGTCCATCATCCAGGTGTCAGTGTACTATTTGGCCATTCCATGCCGTTTTACTTCTCTCCGACACCCTCTGTTCAGGCTGGAGCATTATAGGCTTTACCTCACGTTTGCCACTGAACTACACATATATATACAGGCATAAATCAACAATTCACATTCAATTTTTCATTAAAAGATACTGAATGGTTCAAGCTTACCACAATTTCATGGAAATAAACACAGATACGTTGATTAGCAATGAATTCTGGCACAAACTGGCACAAATTCCGTTCTGCCTATGTTCCAGGCTTTTATTTTAGCAAAAATGTGAGCTAGCTTCAACGTACTGTCGCTTTATCAAGCTTATTTGAATTAGTGGTCTCGAACTAACGCTCCCAAGTGTGTATATCAGCGAGACTGGCCAATGAGCCACGTTTCGACAAGTGTTTGAAAAAAATGTTATCTTTTCCCGTCTCCCCCAACAACCAAGATAGTATTTATAGCCCGACCAATCGTGGTTAGGCTTTCATTTGTTGCGCTCCAATCAATTTGGAGTTTACATGGTAGGCTATTTATGTAACGTAAGGTTTTTTCAAACACGTTATAAAAAAAAATTTTATGAGCAGAAATGATTTTATGCTGTCAGGCACCCCCAATATTTTATTTTGGGTATAATTTATTAATTCCTGGACTATTTGCGTAACGTTTTACATATTATTTGTCAGCAAACCCTAAGGAACCCAAAAATACTAATTTAAAGGAGCTACGTGGCTGCGTTCAAAATATGCAATTTCTTCTATCTCCTGTTTAGAAGATGTGCTGTCTGGGTACTGTTATGTGTTCAAACGTAAACCCATATAATGTTGTCTTTTCTAATAAGAGTCTGTTATGATTTATAAACCTAACTCTGGGAAAGGGTAGTGTATTTTATCACTGTCCGTCTGAAAAAAAATTAGTGCATGTAGACTTACACGCGTGATGGCAGCATTTGCGTATCGCGCGAAGCGTGTTTAGTGTTCGGCTTTTTGCCTCTCCCTTCTCTTTCTATCCTTCTGTCCATCTGTTCGTTCGTTTTGGTAACGCAGTATAATTAATGTTAGGATTAATTTAGGTCATTACGCAGTACGTCTCAATGCTTTTCCAAGAAATACAGCACACGTTTCATTGAAGAAGGCGGGTAATAATACAGTAAGCTTTACTATCAACGTGAAAGCGTTACAATTTGCAGACGAAGCAGAAAACAAGGGGGATTTCGAGTACATTCTTTGGGACAGCACTGTCATTTTACCATTGCTCTTCTCTTTATTAATTTTATTTGTTAGGCTTCATATTTACCTAATAATTTATATATGTGGATTAGAATATTTCATGACAGGTACCCTCGTCCATCGTGTACGAGACATCCACATGCTTCGCCTTATTGGTTAATGTCTTGCCGTAGGCCGCGTTACCTAGTAGTTTCATGGTCTCGCTGGTAATGGCGTAGGCAGGATCAGTATCACCCTGTCGACGCGCGTTCGAAACAGTGTCCCCAAACCGCTTGAAACATGTCACGGGTGTATACTCAAGCACCTGGTAGATACAGGTGACTTCTAAACCTTTGGTTAGGTACCAGCGAAGCAGAGGTGTCGTCAGGAGAATCTTTTTGCCCACATAACTCCCGATCAACGTCCGTCTGGGGGTAGTCAGGAGTTTATGTTTTTCGGCGTATTCCCGCATGAAAGGCCCAATATCTTCCCGCGTGACGTCAACATTCTTAAAAATGGGCGTCATCTCAGAGAAATGTTCTTTTAAAGAGTCGGGGACATGGATGTCACACTCGACTAGGCCAAACAAGGTCTCGTCTAGCCCCGAGGCGAGAATATTTTCTTTTGTCAGGGGGTACCGACATTTTGTGTAAGATGGTTTCTGGGTAGGGAAGGTGGCGTTGAGAAAACGGCGGATTGATGGGTCGGTTTTTTTCAATGCCTGCCACTCGCATTCCCACATTTCTACCAATTCGACATCGCAATGGCCCCGTAAATAAGAACTTGTTTCCACCGTCTTTGCGTACAACTCAGACAAAGGTTTGTTGTTGACTGGGTTAACGTCACGACCGGCGGTTAGTGGGCAGTTAGGGTGACCGTGGAATAGGCACCCATGGAACTGGTAGGCGGTCTGAGAGTACCTGTCCCAACCGTCTACCCTAACGCATACATCACCCAACGCCTTCTCACGTCCGTTAAACTGGGTTTTTAAGGTCACTTTTTTGGGTGGGAGACCCAAGCCAAATAGTCGCGGCACTGCACGGTATATTTGTGGAGTTTGTGGTGCTTGAAACCATCATTCTTGTACCGTCTAACGGGAAAGTCAGTGGGCATTTTCTGCATTAACGCCCACAAATAAAGGGCGTTGGCATCAAAACCTTTAATGGCTTGAACCGTTTTGCCACCTCTAATGCGGGTTTTGCCTTGCTCGTGGAACCTGTGAAAAATAATTGACGGTCCCCCGACGATGTTTTGGCGCAAGATGTTATGCGAATCTACCTCCTGCTTCGAACATAAAGAAAACATGACGTTGGGCGGGAGGGTTTTGAAAAGGTACTTTAACGTGACACCGGGCACGGAGATCGCATCTTTAAACATGTCTACACCTAGGCGCGCGTAAAAACTAACTTGTCGGTCTAACGCTGCCAGGAAGGGGACCACGTCTTTATTGTTGTACCACGTCAGAAAGTCGCGCAACGTGGTCATGTGGTTCTGGGCCCACACCTTCTGGCACTCGGCGTACTCATCGGTGGAAATGTTAGTGTTTTTAAGTTTGGAAAAAAATGCCGAGTGGGGTGGTAACGCGGTTTCGTCTAACTTTGCTAAATCTGTTATGTACTCGTAACAAAAATATCCTTTGGTTTCTTTAACCTTGTACGCCGCGAGATATTTGCTATAGCTAAAACCGGAGGCTAAGTAATTGACTATGTCTAAAAACTTTAAGTCGCTAGTGGCAATACACATAAAATTATTGTTTCGCTTGACTAAAAATTTGAAGTCTTCCCCCATGAAATATTGGATGAGATACACGCAGAATCTCATAAGAGGCCGCGGCAATTTTGAGCAGATGGTCAGCCATCCTATTGACCAACTCTTGCGGGTCACCCGTTGTGATAAAACACACGGGGGCTTCAAAACCGGGGACGTTAGAAGCCACCGAACACGACAGGGGCACGTGTTTGGCTGTGTAGGTAGTGGCATTACCACTTGACTCTAGAGTGTTCTCAAAAAAAACACTCGTAGTCAAACGCGGCTCTATAAGGGAAGACGAATTTTGTGTCTACGTCTATCCCCTCCTCCTTGATTAAGTCCCAAATGGTCTCTGGGGGATTATACACACCACCTCTAAATGTTTCTCTCCGCTTAGAGCCGGTATAGCGCTTTTCATGGCGCGCCATAAGCCAATACTCCTGCCACAACTTACCGCAATCGGGACACGAAAAAGAGTTACTGGCCCTATCGATATCTACAATGTACATGAAATGGTTCTTAAACATTAAAAGACGCAACGTATCTTTAAAAGTGTCGCTACCTCTAAGTTTGGGGGTCAGGTTTTCCTCGTCGTCAAACTCGAAAACGTCAATATTTATGTTGAAACATTTTTCTAATTGGGGCATATCGATTAAACTAACCCCAGGGAAATCGATGAGGGACCTAAGTCCCTGCTGTGTTTGCCACTGCTCGACTAACCGACGCGTGCTTATTCTAACGTTTGTAACGGCACCACCCCTAAAAACGGCTAGACATCTAAAAAAGCAAAAGTTATCACTGTATGGTTTGGAATGTGAATCGTGTTGTAGTGTATGGATGTAGTGATTGTCCATGATGAATGAGGGAATGTCTTATATACAGCAGCCGATGGGAAAGTCTTGGATATGGTACAGATAGAACGATGTCGCTGGGATGGCTTCGACAAAGTATTTTGTGTTTGGTCTATTTAACTGTGCTTGTGTGACAATATCGCTATCGTGTAACTGTGAGAGAAAAGCTTTGAAATCTGTGATGTTGTTGACTAAGTGTGGTTGATCTAAGACGACTATGTTATTCGAGGAAGCGTGAAAGAAGCGAAGGTCATTTGTTTCTCTGTGTCTCAGGATAATGTGAAAACTGTAGTTTTTTTTGAATCTTTTTGTCTGTTGTGTAAATACAGGGAGCAAGAGACTTTCCCAGTCCATATTTTCTGTTAGTCTGTTGAAAAAAGTGAATGTTGATAAATATTTATGTTTATTGGAGTGTGTTTTAATAGCTTGCCAGTTGTCAGTGTAGACTTGTTTTATGTCATCCTGTAAGTCTTCTAAAGAGTCCTCTTCTGACGACAAGCGGGGTTTTTTAATATGGGTTTGGGTGCTGGTCATGGGGCGTTTCTTGGTCTGGCCTGTTTTTGGTGGGTGGGATGGGATGGGGCTTGAAGTTGTTGTTGTGCTCGTTGCTGGTGTGGTGCCTGCTGCAGCAGGTGATGTCTTTGTGCTCGTTGATGGTGTGGTGGTCCCTGTTGGTGATGTCTCTTGGTGCGTTGAGGATGATGATGTGTCTGTTGCTGTCTGTTGGTGCGCCGAGCTTGAGTCTGTTGTTGTGACATCTGTTGTGGCACCTGATGTTGGTGTGGGGACAGTCTGGTGTTGGTGGTTTCTGTGGGCCCGTAAACTGCTGCGTCGGGTGAATTGTTTCCCACAAATGTCACAGCTAAAACCAGGCATTGAGTGGACTGTCTTTATGTGCTGTGTTAAATTGTCAAGGCGGGTAAATGTTTTGCCACAGCGGGGACACGTGAGACTGTACCCTGGTGCAGTGGTGGCCCCCGCTGAGGGGTTTGTAGCGGACGCTGTTGCAGTGGTGTTCCCCACTGAGTTGTCTATAGCGCCCGCCGGTGCAGTGGTGTTCCCCGCTGAGGGGTTTGTAACGCCCGCCGGTGCAGTGGTGGTCCCCGCTGAGGGGTTTGTAGCGCCCGCCGGTGCAGTGGTGGTCCCCAGTGGGACGTTTATAGCGGCCCCCGGTGCAATGGCTTCCGCTGTGGAGGATCTTGGTGCACCGGGTCCATGAAAGACCTCAATATGTTGTTGGAGTGCATCACGACTTGTGAATATTTGAGGACACACACGACAGGGGTGTGTCGGTGCAGCATGTACTGTCCGCAAGAAAGAAAAAAGGAAAGAAAGAAAAAGAAAGAAAGAAAGAAAAAGAAAGATAGAAAGAAAGAGCGAGAGAGTGAGACAATGAGAAAGAGAATAAAATACATATATGTAACAATCAGTTAAATAGAGAGAGTGAGACAGAGAGAAAAAGAAAGAAAGAAAGACAGAGAAAGATAGAAAGAGAGAGAGAGCAAGAGAGGGGAGAGAGAGAATAAACACAGTCTTATATGTAACAATCAGTTAAATAGAGAGAGAGAGAAAGACAGAGAGAGAGAGAGAGAGACAGAGAGAGACAGAGAGAAAGGGAAAGAGAGCGAGATAGAGAGAAAAAGAAAGAGAGAGAGACAGAGAGAAGAGAGAGAGAGCAAGAGAGAGAGAGAATGTTTTGGTACATTTATTGTTAAGTTTATTATCTCTATATTTTTACATGTATAGTACTGTTAAAAAATACGGTATTCTTTATTTTATTTCTTTATTATGTGAAAAAAAATATTCATCACGCTCGAGTTTAGTTTGTAGTATTGCACCATCAGTTGAAATCCAGGCTGAGTAAATGTCTAGCAACAAGGATAAGCGTTAGTCTTTTTTCCTAGTACATAATCGGTTAAGTCTTATCAAAAAAAAATATGTTATGTTCGGATTTAACATAAAACAATTTAGTATCTGAGTTAACATAAAACACACAGTTATTAAGCTGAGTTAACATCTTAACAGATAAAAATAACAGAGATATTTATTTATATTTAACACCTTAACACAAATAAACCTCACATAAATGACCAACTTGTCTAACAACAGGGGGAGAAACACGGATAAGTTTAAATAGAAATAATTATTTTAACACCCTAACACAGAACATACTTAACGAATACGCACTCAACTAAAACTTATAGATTCTCTAAATAGAAATAATTTAACATCTTAACACAGAGTACCGAATACAAACAAACAACTTTTTATAATACTATTAGAGATATTTTAACATCTTAACACAGAGTACCGAATACAAACAAACAACTTTTTTATAATTTTATTAATTATTTTAACATCTTAACACACGAAAAAACAGATATTTTTAAAGATATACATCCTAACGAAAATTAGTTGTCTTTTTTGTTTTGTAACTAACAAATAAATTTAACAAAGAAAAAAGAAATAAAACGGGCACATGTCTTTTAAATTCTATATAACGTGTAAAATATTTAACAAACGAATACGTACTATGACAAAACAATTGGTTCTTTCTTTCAGAGTTGTGTCCGCTTCAGATTCTCATAAATTAATGATATGTCTGAAACAAAGCGTTCCATTATATCCCCCAAAAAAGTGTGCTTGTTTCAGAGTTCAATGACCTTACTGTTTACACAACGGGTTCGTCTACGTCGAATGTAGAGTGTAATTAGCACGTACCGAACACTCACAATGTTTACTCGCTGTTCAGGTGTTCTGAAACAGCCTGTTTCCCCTGGTAATACGAAACCTAAACAAACAGCACTGTTACTCATTCATCGTTCGTTTGCCACGGCTCATTATCGATGAATATCGACAATTCGTTTACACAGACACAGCTGTTTTATAACTTGACTCGAGTTGTACCATAAGCAAACATTTGCGACATGTACCAAGATAAAATTAGCGACCTGTATTTGCAATACACGGAGATGTCTGGTTGACGGAAGGGAACAGAATGTTACGAATGTTTATAAAAAATATCTAAGTAGTTTGAAATAAATTGAGACACATTTCTTCTTATCTAAACCATATATATTAAAAGAGAAAGGCATTTGGCACATTTTATCAAATGTTTTCGAAACACCAATGTCCCTCTGTATATAAAAATATATATTATTTCAAAATACGGGTGTTGAATATAAAAATATATCCAGAACTTAATTAGATACAAATGCTATCTTAAAAAGCAAGCTTTAAAATAACTAAAAAGAGAGACAAAGAGAGAGAGAGAGATAGAGAGAGCGATAGAGAGAGAGAGAAAGACAGAGAGAGAGAGAAAGACAGAGAGAGATAGAGAGAGAGAGAGACAGAGAAAGACAGAGAGAGAGAGATAGATAGAGAGAGACAGAAAGACAGAGAGAGAGAGCTAGATAGAGAGAGAGAAAGACAGAGAGAGATAGAGAGAGAGAGCGAGAGAGATAGAAAGACAGAGAGAGAAAGACAGAGAGAGACAGAGAGAGAGCGAGGTAGAGAGAGAAAGACAGAGCGAGAGAGATAGAGAGAGACAGAGAGAGAGAGAGAGACATTTTTAGACTAAAACATCAAAAGATGATGCTAACTTTTAACACACGAATTTGTTTAAAAGTGTATGTTTTAAATTCCCAAATTCTTGATCAGGGATTCTCAATTCTTACGTTACTCCAAAGGTTCTCACAATGTTTTACACTTCCCACCTTGTAGATCAGGGATTCTCAATACATGTTGGTGTCTGGGGTTCTCAAATTCTTGATCAGTGGTTCTCACAATGCTTGATTGTCACATTTTTTTATTCCCACAATGCTTGATTTTCACGTTTTGTTGGAATCTCACAATGTTTGTGTCTTTTGATATAAAATAACTGGTTGTAAGTGAAAGTTATCATTATTAAATATGGACACGAGGTTTGTACATCCTTTTACAGCGTTAATTTCAGGCCCTAGTTCTTGTGGAAAGACTGTTTTTGTCCAGCGTTTCCTGACACATATCAAGGATATGGCCACAGTCATACCCGAAGAGATTATTTGGTGTTACGGGGAATGGCAACCTTTATACAATTCAATGACTGGAGTTCAGTTTATTGAAGGACTGCCTGATATTGAGCAGTGGACAGGTGATAAGAGACGGTTGGTAATTATCGATGACCTCATGAACGAAACAGACGAACGTGTAACTAGTTTATTTACAAAAAAGTCTCATCATAAAAATATAAGCGTAATGTACCTGGTGCAAAATTTATTTGGCAAGAACAAAGAACACAGAACCATTAGTTTGAATTCTCATTACATTGTGCTTTTCAAAAATCCACGCGATGGATCTCAGATTGTTAATCTAGCTAAACAGATGTACCCAGGTCGGACTGCCTATGTCCAGGATAGCTTTAAGGACGCGACCTCAGTCCCACACGGGTATTTGCTAATCGACCTCCGTCAAGACACACCAGATAATCTAAGGCTTCGTTCAAGAATCTTCCCAGAGGAGCAACATATTGTTTACGTACCCAAGTAAAATGGGAGAAAAAGTAAAAAAACATGCTGATATGTTAAAATTTCTAGGTACAGCCAAACCACCAGTCATCAAGGCTGTTATGAAAACAGCATCACCCGAGCTGGTAGGAACACTCTGTGAATGTTGTCACAACGTATTAAAAGGTAACGTTACACTAACTCTCAATCAGAAGAGACGTATGCATCGTTACAAAAACATCCTGCGATCCCTTACCAAGAAGAAAGTCTCGCTCAAAAGACGAAAACAGTTTTTACAATCTGGAGGTTTCTTATCTGCTCTGCTTGGACCAATACTAACTGTACTAAGAGGTTTTTTGTAAAATGGCTAAGAAAATGATTTTGATGGATCCTCGTTTGTTAGAAAAACCTTATAGACCACCCGATGCTCTAAGAGATAACTTGGGAGAATTGGACACTCAAATGCAACTAGTCTTGGATCAACAAGATTTGCCAATCGGTGACAAGGCTAGACTCTACCAACAAACATTACACCGTTATTTGACTCGACTAGAACAGTACAGACACGTACCTCTAGGTCTCGTGGATATTAAGTCTCCAACACAAACCAGCGAACAACCCACTGTACTTAAAGAGGAGATCGTGGACAAAACGCCTCAGTCGCCACCCGTCACACCCATTAATCGAAAAAAGGTGGCCAGTAAAGTGCGAGAATCATCGTCGTATTCGCTCAGAAGAAGTGATTTTAAAACGACATTACTACGACCCAAAACGATCCGGAGCTTATGGAGGAGTCGCCCCCTTACAACGTAGCACCAAACTTAGTCGTAAGAAAATTGAAGAGTGGCTAGGTCATCAGGACACCTACACCCTACACAAGCCGGTGCGCAGAAAATTTAAACGACGTACGACCATTGCAGGTGGTATCGACCAACAGTTCCAGGCTGATTTAATTGACTTGCGTGGTTTAAAAAGATTCAACGATGGGTATTCGTATCTAGTAACGTGTATCGATGTATTTAGTAAATTCGCTTGGGCTGTTCCTCTGAAAAACAAGACTGGGACAGCTTTAGTAGCAGCGGTAAAATCAATTTTTAACAGTCGCAAACCGATAAATTTTCAAACAGACAAATGCAGTGAGTTTGTCAACAAAACATTCTTAAAGTTTCTTAAAAACGAAAAGGTCCATTTCTTCACTACGGAGAATGAAGACACCAAAGCAGCTATCGTCGAACGGTTTAATCGAACCCTCAAAGAAAAAACGTGGCGTTACTTTACCAAAACCAACAGTCTTCGCTACGTCGACGTGATACAACAACTGGTCCACAACTACAACAATTCGTATCATCGGAGTATTAAGATGACGCCGGTGGAAGTTACCCCGAGCAATCAAGAAGAAGTGTGGCGTACTTTGTATTCGACCCCTGACGTCGTTGGTAGAAAAGTCTATTTTAAACCTGGTGATCGCGTGCGGATCGCCCAAGCCAGACAAACTTTTAAAAAGGGTTATACGCCGGCGTGGACAGAAGAGTTGTTTACGATCAGCCGACTAAACCAAACAAGACCGGTTACGTACATCCTTAAAGATGATTCGGGTGAGGAATTGAAAGGTTCTTTTTACCAACAAGAGCTGCAACGAGTCGGCGACAAGATAGTTTATCGAATCGAGTCCATTTTGGAGGAACGCCGTGGTGGCAGGGGTGTAAAAGAATATTTAGTCAAATGGTTCGGTTATAACTCGTCATTCAACAGCTGGATTTCGTCCAAACAACTAGCGAGATATCGAGACTGATGGATATTGAAGAAGACGTGAGCACCCCAGTTTTGAGGCCACCCCCTCCCAAGACCGCGAGAACCTCGTTCTGGCCTTTTTTTGGGAAACTAGTTCCGCGACTAGAGATCGTTTTCCTCTGTCAGATGATCGTTATATATGTCGTCATCGGTGTCTCATTATTCAATCTGAGTCGGAGCAACGCAGAGGGACCAGACGGCAAGTTTTGGATCGCTTTAATGAGCAGTTGTCTGGGTTACATGTTACCTAACCCCAAGATAGGATGAGTTTTTACGTGACTTTACCCAGCAATGCCTCGATGAAAATATACCCAAACAATAACGCCGGTCACTTTTTCGTCAAATTGCCCCAGACTATAGACTTGACTTCACGTTACGAGGTTGGTTTGGTTGAGATTCAATTTCTCAAAAGTTATTTTAACGTGCTAGAGGGTGATGTATGGATACATTACTTTCCCAACAAAGAAGATGAGTCTATACTACTCACGTTACCTGCTGGTCTATACACGTCACCCGACACGCTGATCGACGAGTTGAATCGTTTGCTTTTAGCCACGGATGTGGATGAAAAAGCCCGAGTTAGATTCCATTTTAACAATAATAAGGCCACCTTGAATCTGTATGATCCGGAGGTTGAAGTTAGAATTAGCGAGACGTTGAAACACATGTTAGGTTTTCCTGCCTCACTCGCCACAGACATTGACCCAATACTACGAGGTGAGACTGAAGTACAAATGGATAGCGACATGAAAAATGTATACGTGTACTGCGATCTCGTAGCGGCGAGACCGGTTGGAGATGCCTCTGTCCCTTTGTTACGGATTGTGCCTATTTTGGATAGGACTAATGCTTCTGTTTTCAGGATTTACGACAAACCCCACTACGTACCCCTGAGCCGTTTTTCGTTTGACGCGGTGGAAATCCTTTTAACTAACGATCAGGGTAAGACTATCCCATTCACTAGCGGAGCTTCGGTGTTGACACTACACTTCCGAACTCACAGACGGTTTGATTTTGACTAGAAACATAATGGTCAGACACGTACCCATCCGACGAAACCCCAAGATATATGAGGAGTTTTACTGCAACCAAGCTGGCCATGGGATGCCAGTGTTTATCGGAGGCAGAAGTCAAAGAGGACATGGTTTGGGTAGTTTTTTCGGCGGGCTCGGTCGTATGGTTCTCCCGTGGTTAAAAACTGGAGGCAAAGCTTTACTCAGAGAAGGGCTTGGGACCGGTCTACAGGTCGCGAGCGATGCGTTAGCCGGCAGAAATGTTGGCGAGGCATTTCGTGAACGAGCGAAAGAATCTGGTCAACGTTTATTACAGGGAGCGGTTGAACACCTCACCACTAACCAATCGGGTAGCGGACTTAGAAGAAGAAAAAGAAAAACGAGAGCTGCAACACCTGGCGAGCCGAAACGCATAAAAACGCAGTAACCGAGCTCGACCTTCTCATTCTCACCAGAAGAAGCGAAGGTTCTCTGATATATTTGAATGATGGCGCTTATTCACCCCAGCTCGTGCGAGTGTCTTCACAGTGGTCTAGATTTGTTTAGCGTACCACCAACGCAGACAGCCGTGGAAGAGGGACAATTTGTGGAGATACATCCGTTGGCCGCCTTAGCCCCCGGAGCCCCGGTGGAATTTGTAATTTCGGGAAACGGTGAAGAATATCTAGACTTGTTCAATACTTTTCTACACGTGCGCGCCAAAGTTACGTTAGCTAATGGCGGCGCATTACCCGTTGACATGGAGGTGGCCCCGATCAACTATTACCTGCACAGTTTATTCTCCCAAGTCGACGTTTCACTGAACGATACGCTGATTACACCCAGCGAGAACACCTACCCTTATAGAGCTTACATCGAAGCCACGTTGAATTACGGGGAGGAACCCAAACGAGGTCATGTGACATCGGCTCTGTTTTACAAAAAAAAAACGCCAAATTTTATTACGGATACAATTGGTGACAATAACAACGGGTTAAGACTGCGTCGACATATAGCGGCTGGTTCTCAGGAGATTGATATGATGGGTCGTTTACATTCAGATATCTTTGCTCAAGATCGTTACCTGTTAAACGGTGTAACAGTTAAAGTAAAACTCACCCCGTCTAAAGATGCCTTCAACGTGCTGGGACACGACCCCACCGCTGGATATAAATCTATTATAACTTATGCAGCCTTGATTGTCCGAAAAGCTAAATTAAATCCCGCCGTCTCGCTAGCCCACGAGAAAGCCTTGGTGCGAGGTAATGCCAAGTACCCCTTGAAACGAGTTGTACTAAAAACTTTCTCTATCCCTAGAGGTATGCTATCGCACATGCAGGATAATCTGTTTCTCAGTCAAACACCTACACGGATCGTGATTGGACTAGTCACTTCGTCAGCTTTTAACGGGTCGTACACGGCTAATCCGTTCAATTTCGCTACCTTTGGTCTGATATATTTGAACGTCAGCGCGGACGGCAGAACCGTCAGTGGCAAGCCTTTGTCCATGGATTATGAACACAACCAGTACGTGAGAGTTTTCTTCGCGACGAATCTAGCTATGGGACTGGTTGGTAAAGACGCCGGCAACGACCTCGAGTATAGACATTTTAAGCACGGTTACGCCTTATACGCCTTTGACCTCACCCCCAGTCTACTAGACGGTGACCAGTTTGAGATGGCCAAGTCGGGCCCAGTCTCAGTAGAACTTAAATTCGCCGAGGTCACACCCGAACCATTACAGGTTCTCGTCTACGCCGAGCAAGACTCGATCTTGGAGATCTCGAAATCGCGCCAAGTTTTGACAGACTATACCACTTAAACAATGAACACAGACGAGATACGCACCATCCTCCTGTCGGACATATTTGTTAAACGAACTGGGCTCGTTAAAGTGTTAGCTCGTGACCAATTACCTCTACGCATCGATCCGACCAAGACGGCTGCTTTCGTCATCAACACTGATCCTAGCTATCGCCCCGGTGACCACTGGGTCGCCCTATATTATAACGGACTTGGTACTTTTGAATATTTTGATTCTTTTGGCCTACCACCTACACACTCGGAATTGATTAATTTTATAGCCAGAAACTCTACTCGACCTGTTAACTACAACGCCAGACATTTACAAGATGTAGTCACCAACGTTTGCGGGCTCTACGCCATTTATTTCATCTTGATCAAAACACGAGGTGGAACTATGCAGCGGGTCCTACTACCATTTTCGGCTAGACAACACGCCAACGATCGATTAATTACGCGCCTAGTCAGACCCTGGCTAGTGAAACTCAACCCCACTTTGATAAACAAGAGACGAAATCAATAGACAGGTGTATTTTTTCCCTCACGACAATACAGCCATGTGTCGTTGTTCCCACGCAATACATCGACGAATCACGTCCTGCCTAACACACGCTCGATGTTCGACGAATCAAATCCTAGCTAGGGCACGGTTAAAAAACCCAGATTATACGATATAAACGAACGACACTTTATTAACACACTAGATACATCTCGTTGAAAATGACTGCTCCCACCAACTGGGTCTACATCAAGAAAAGTGATGAAATGCTTAAACCTTTGGCTAGCGGTCTGAAGGCTGCGTCTGTAAGTGTTTACCGAGGCCAACCTTTACTACACGTGCGAAGATATTTTGGTGAATCCTACCTCAAATTTCCGACCAAACACGGCATTACGTTAACTCGACCCGAGTTTGAACATTTCTTAACGTTACAGAACGAAATCCTTGCCGAATTTGACCGATTACAGCCACCAAGCACGGATACCTATCCTACTAACACTACCACGTTTGACCAGTACATCAATTCCAGCTGTTACCAACCAATAGAACCGAGTTGGTTTCCTACCACAGACCTGGCCGATGTCCTACCCTCGAAGAAGCCTTCCACTAACCTGTTTGACGAAATCATGAAGTCTAGCTGTCCAGTATCCCCAGAACCGAGTTGGTTTCCTACCACAGACCTACCCGATGTCCCTAATCCACCACAGAAGAAGAAGCCTACCAAGCGATTGAGAGTTGCCCTTTAGTATTTGAAAAAATAAAAAAACTATATTAACCAAAACCGCTTTTTTGTTACCTATATATCGTCTAATTGTTTGTCTAAATGTGCGTCTAACTATTCGTATAACTGTTTGTCTAAATATGTTTGTCTATATGTTGTAATATAACTGTTGTTTGTCTAAATATAACGTATACATATTGTCTAAATATATATCTTCCTATTATCTAAAAGTTGTTTGTCTAACACTACCTAAATTGACTATAATATATAAAAAACAACCATCTTGCAACATTTTCCTTATATAAACATCCTCTTCTTGTTATCTCAAAATACCTCTAAAAATAATCTCCCCCTTGTTAGCTCAAATCCGCCATCTTGCCACATATACCCTCTTCTTGTTATATAAAAGTCTAAAAATACCTCTTCTTGTTAGCTCAAATCCGCCATCTTGCCACATTTTCCTTATATTAACATCGTCTTCTTGTTATCTAAAACACGCCATCTTGCCCCTCCTCTTCCTATTATCTCCCCCTTGTTAGCTCAAGTCCGCCATCTTACCCCAAATAATCTCCCCCTTGTTAGCGCAAGTCCGCCATCTTGACCCAAATAACCTCCCCTTGTTAGCTCAAGTCCGCCATCTTGCCCCTGCAGCGCTCCTGCAGAATTTTTGCTATATAAAAGTCATGCTCCTGCAGGCGCTCCTGCAGCGCTCCTGCAGAATGATAATCGTTTCCAACATTCCCTACTACTCATGAAGCACACTGCCTGACCCATCCTTTCAGACTGTTATGAGTAAAATTCATAACATGTGTGTCGATATCATTAGATGGTTCGACAAGGCTTCGTGCTTGTTTATTATTTGTAGTCCTTGGTAACACAGGAAGTGACGTCATTGCCTCGAGGTGTAAATTGGCAGACGTCAAAGTTGCCATTGGCAGTCGTGAGAGATCGGCTGCTAGAGACTTCGATGTGTGTAGTTATGGCGAGTGGACGCATGTCTCTGAGCTCCTAATAGATGTTAATATTGTGTCAAATCCCTATGATGTTCCAGCACTAGATCATCAATATGCTTCTGTTAGATGTATCTAGTTATATTTTACAAGGGAGAAAGGAATTCTGTTGAAAAAGTGAGTCTGAATTAAATAAACTTTGTAGTCGATCAAACGACAGTGTTTCGAGCTACGACAGTACAGAGACCCCTTTATGACTGCATATGTAATGCCATAAGAAATTGGCTTGATTATAAACATGAATATGGAGCATCGTCTTAAGTTATATTAAACCTATTGTTTCGTGCCACTTCGCCTTAATGACCTGCTACAACCTTTTATGTGGATTGTGTGCGGTGGTCTTGATGTGAAACCCTAGCAGTTTTCCTTGGCCAAAGTAACCAGTGTTTTACTACATATAGCATTCAATATAAATTAATATAAGACAATTCAACGTAAGGCAACATATTTTGGAGGCCTCAAGCCGGGATCCTGAATCCAGTATCGTATGGTGATGTCAGGAAACTTTTTCAAGTCATTGGACTTCGTTTTCTGCCCAGTACAGTATTTTTCAAAATCTCGGTATGTGTCGGCTGCTGGCTGCTTTGCTAATTTTAACCCCGGTCAACACGGAGTTTGTATCATCGTTCCTTGTGAAGGAGGCTGAAACCAGGAGGATTTTTTTTTCTGGCATACAGATAAGTATATTTATAGATTCATACAGCGTGTGATGTTAAGAATCTCGTTTGCCAGAGTTCTTTCTTCATGTTATATGTATATTCGTATCTATATGTTTTTGTATTAAGCGGGTGGTTGGAGGGACCTGTGAATTTGCTATACCTCCATGGTCGGTCGTAAATTCATAGGCGGTCTTTAGTTTTTGCATCTGATTTTGTGAAATTAAGGGGCCGGCGAACATAGCTGAGTGTTACTGCCTTAATTGAATTAACTAAATTCATTATTTGTCTAGTTGTGAAGATCCTGTTATTTTGTAAGTTTGTGATTGTTGTCAGGTTGATTGTAATTTCATTTAGTTATTCTGCATTATTGTTTGTAAGATTGTTCATCTCACCTTGCCATCCCTCGGTTATTAGATGTCATATATGTTGTGAAATTGTGCTTGTATTGTCATAAGTGTGATAGAGCTAATTTTGTTTTCATTGATCTATAACTCATACATTTCTGCTTTGTTTCATCAGTAGTATTATCTTCATTTAGCTCTTTCACTGTATCTTGTCATCTTGTTTGTATCTATTTTTTTGCTCCTATAATAACATCTAATATTACATGCAGTTGATTTATTTTGAGTGGTGAAATAATTGTTGCTAATATTGCTCACATATTCTTGATATAATATTTGATTTGTTATTGGACCATTTTTAGTCACAATAATAGTGAACTATGGCTACCTTTGAGTATTTGATGAAGATTGGAAAAGAATTTGGTTTGGAGAGTGAAGCTTTGAAGACTTGTGTAGACAATGAACTCAGAGACCAAAGAAAATTAGATAGGAAGGAGAAGAGGAGAGTAGAAGAATTGCAATTAGCTGAGAAGAGGAGAGAAGAAGAATTAGCTGAGAAGAGGAGAGAAGAAGAATTAGCTGAGAAGAGGAAAGAAGAAGAATTAGATGAGAAGAGGTGAGTAGAGGAATTGCAATTAGCTGAGAAGAGGAGAGAAGAAGAATTAGCTGAGAAGAGGAGAGTAGAAGAAATAGCTCTTGGGGAGAAAAAATTGGCCTATGCTCAGGCTGAAATAAAAGCACAACAAGAACTTGAGGAAAAGAAAGTAACCTATGCTCAGAACTTGTGAATGGCAGAACTGGAATTAGAAAGGTTGAGACTTCAACATCCTCAGGCTCATCCAGCAAGTAGTGATGCTGAAAAAAGACCATGCTTCCACTTTTAGGCTTAATTTGCCAAAATTTAGTCCAAATATTGATGACATTTCATGCTTCTTAAATAGGTATGAAACGTATTGCCAAGAGTTTAAGGTTGATAGAGCCACCTGGCCTAGTAGGTTGATGACTTTATTGGTGGGTGAGGCTCTTACTGCAGTCTGCACCATGAATTATCAGAGTCGAAATGATTATGACGCTGTAAAAGCTTTGTTGCTAAAGAAGTATCAATTGGATGAAAATGGGTATAGGTTAAAGCTAAAATCATTGTTACCCGATTCAGTTAAGGATTTTGCTAAATTTGTCTCATCTGTTAAGCTCTGCTTTTGTAGATGGGTTGATTTGTCAAAAATTGAGAAAAACGTTTGATGGGCTGGCTGATTTAATTCTAAGAGACAAAGTGCTGTCTTCAATCAGTGGTGACTTTTTATCATTCCTACAGGACAGAAAACCTGAAACATTATCTGCTATGGAAAATCTTGGACGGCAATACCAAATTGCACATCCTGGTAGGAACCTTAGCAAAAATAACAATAATGATTCATTGCCATTAGCATATGCTAGGAATGTAATGCCTAATTCACCTAGACAAAGATCTAATAGCATGGATATAAATTTTCGTGTAAATCGAGATCATAATAATGGATTTTTTAGGGGGAGATATAATTTCAATAAAAGATCACAATAGCCTCAAAGAAGTTATAACTTATATGATGATGGATTTTTTCCTCCACAATCATCCTTCAGATCTAATAAACAGAGGTGGATACTTCAGATCAGGTAGAGGACAAAGGTCATCCTACAGGAATAATGACAATGCTTTCAATAACAGAGGTTATCAACAAAACATTAACTTTAGGCAGTCTAGAAATCCTGAACGGTCCAATGCTGTTGTGCATATCAATGACAGTAATCCAGTACAGAATACTAATGTTGTCTCTCATGCATATACATGTAGTGTGGACTTATCCAACAGTACTAATTGTTCTGAATGTAATTCTTTGTTTCAGCCAGAGGGAGTTCCTGGGCTCCTGTGTGGACACCGTTTGCCTGTTATGTCCTCGTATGATGGGACAGGTTCACTAGTCTTTAATAAGGGTTTTGTTAACAACCAACTTGTTTCACTTCTCAGGGACACTGGGTGCACTACGGTTGGAGTGCGCAGGTCGTTGGTGGATCAATCTGATTACACAGGCAAGGAAGTTAAATACATTACATTCGGGGGCACAGTGGAATACTATCCAACTGTAGAAGTATTCTTTGATACCACTTAATTTACAGGGAGGACTCTCGTGTGCCTGTTGAACAAACCTGTTGCAGGAATAACCCTGGGAAATATTCCTGGACTTCGTGAGTGCTCTAGGGAAGATATTTTGAATTGGGAACAGCAACATTTGATTATGGCAAATGCAGTCACGACCAGAGCTCAGTCTCGTGCTGAAGTACATAATCAAAACCAAACTGATAATGTTGTGGATAAGGTGATGAATGATGAGAGTGGGATTGAGGAGGTGGTGACTGATGAGGAGAAAAATGACGAGGAGGAAGAAAATGATGATAATTTACATTTGGAACTTATTGATAAGGATTCATTCATTCAGAGACAGAATGATGATGATTCCTTAAAGAAATTTTTTCAGGTTGCAAAATCTGATGATGTGGTGGTTGATGATAATTCTATGCATTGGTACACTTTAAAGAATGGAAATTTAATTAGAAATTTCCAAGATTCCACTTCTGTAAGAAAACAGATCATGGTACCAGCTCGTTTCCGCCCATTTGTTTTACGACATGCTCACGATATTAATTGCGCAGGGCATTTGGGGATTGCCAGGACAAAACAGAGGGTTTTATCTCATTTCTTTTGGCCTGGAGTGACAAAAGATGAAAAAAGCTTTTTGTCGCACATGCAAAGTTTGCCAAGATGTGGCAACTAAACGCCCCAAACATAATGCGCCTATCCAGGCATCAGATATATCATTGCGTCCTTTCGCAAAGATGACGAATGACCTTATTGGTCCACTACAAATTACGTCAGCTAGAGGTCGCCAATATGTGCTGACCTGCATTAATATTATCACGCGCTGGCTAGAGGCTATTCCTCTTAAGACTATATCGACTGTTGATGTCGCTGATGCGCTATTTTAAATTTTTAGTCGATTGGGTTTTCCTGAAAATATTCTTTCAGACCGGGGAACTCAATTAGTCACTGACGTCATGACACAAGTGATGAAAGAGTTTGATATAAACCGTTCTCTTAGTAGTGTATATCACGCCAGTTCAAATGGGAAAATTGAAAGACTCAATCGTTGCCTTAAGCTGATGTTAGGCAAAGTTACTACTAAATATACGCAAGACTGGGATAGAGTACTACCAGCAGTATTGTTCGCATATAGGGAAATACCCAACGAACATACTGGATTTGCGCCGTTTGAGTTAGTCTTCGGTGCTAAGCCTAGAGGACCCATGTCTATTCTAAAACAATTATTGGTTGGAACTGACATGAATGAAGATGTTCATACCTCTTACCAATATGTGATGAATTTGAGGAACAAAATTATCGACGCATGCCAGATAGCAGTGGTGGCATTAGAAAAGGCGAAATTGAAGGCCCGATTGTTTGTGAATCAAAACAGGAAACTACGGCAATTATGGCCAGGTGATGAGGCCTATGTGTTACTACCAAATAAAGACAATAAATTACTTGTTCCGTGGAGAGGACCGTATACTATTCTTGAGAAATTGTCAGATGTTGACTACATAGTATCTATCAAGGGAAAGGAAAAAAC
This sequence comes from Oreohelix idahoensis, assembly GCA_024509875.1. Lineage (NCBI taxonomy): Eukaryota > Metazoa > Mollusca > Gastropoda > Stylommatophora > Oreohelicidae > Oreohelix > Oreohelix idahoensis. The sequence continues at coordinate 600,124 of JAMPIV010005803.1, forward strand.
TTTTCATATCAACATGCTGCAGCAATTTCATTCTCGTCCTCCACATCTTAAACCATTCTTTGAAGCTATCGACGAATCTGTTGATCGTCGCTCTTCCCTGGCGGTGATACAGGAAGAATTATCTGACTTATCTGATGGTTCTAACCACTTTTGTTTTTACCAAATTTACAACTTTTGTCTACTGAATGTTGGAAGGATATTTCTATTTCGCCAACTCTAGCTTCTTATCAGAAGGAACAAATGTCTTTGTTACTACAATCTTTTCCTGATGTGCTCACGGATGTTCCTGGGCATAAAGATATCATTCAACATGATATTCTTCTGACAGATTTCAGACCTATCAAACTGAAACCATATCCTATCCCTATTCATTTGCAATCACAGGTACAGGAAGAAATAAAGAATATGATAAAGTTAAATATAATTTCTCCATCACAATCTCCATACAGTTTTCCTATGGTATTGATTAGAAAGAAAGACAAATCCATTCGGATTTGCATTGATTTCATGCGTTTAAATGCTTTGACCATCCAGGACGCCAAACCTTTACCTTTATTGGATTTTCGACTAGATAGACTAGCTACAGCTACTTTCTTTAGTAAATTTGACTTGTCAAAAGGCTGTTGGCAGGTTCCCTTATCAGACAAAGCTAAACCTTATACAGCTTTCGCTACACCTCTGGGATTGTTTTAATTTAATTTTATGTCTTTTGGTCTTGTTAACGCTCCTGCTACTTTTGTTCGCATGATGCGCAAAATTTTCTCTGACCGTGAGGACATAATTACTTATATTGATGATATTTGTTTTTTCATCAATCTTGGGAGGAACATGTTCGTGGAGTTCAGTCTTTGTTGACTACTTTGCGTCTTCATTATCTGCCTGCTAGACCATCCAAAACAAAAAAATAGGATTCACTGAAATTTCTTTTCTTGGTCATAAGGTAGGAGGTGGTTTTCTTAAACCTGAAGATTCAACTATCTCTAAAATCTTGAATCTTGAAATTCCTAAAACACACAAAAAAAAAACAGGTCCGCAATCTGTCAGGTTTAGTAGGTTTCTATAGAAAATTCTTGCCTAATTTTTTTGGGAAATTACTTCAGTTCTGTCTTCGTTGATATGAAAGAACTCCCCAAACAAGATTGTTTGGGCACATGTTTGTGATGTTTCTCTAAATGTACTTAAAACCTGTTTTTCCAAATCGCCAATTTTGAGATTACCTGACGCTCGATTTTCCTTTATCCTTAGAGTCGATGCCTCTGGATCAGGAAACGGTGGAACGCTTATGCAGGAATTCGATGGTTGTTTGCATCCAATCCTATACGTCAGTAGAAAATTAACTCAAACGGAACAGAAATATCCGATTGTGGAAAGGGAGCTACTTGTGATTGTTTTTTGCTTCTCCAAACTCCAGAGATATCTTATGGGATTGTAGCGGGAGGTTTTATTAAGTTATGTTATTACGTAAGTATATTGATAGCAGATGGATATCCAGGTGTATCATATGATACCAGGATAGTATGCCAGTAAAGAGTTCTGGTCTTACAAGTAATACCACAGTCTTAGAGATAAGCACTGGTGTATGGATATCATAGAAATAGTCAGACTGTGAAAATCCTGGACCAGATGGTAAGAAGTAGTACCAGGGTTTAAGGTGTCTCCTTCCTGTGACTATCTTATGATTAATTAATTTCTAGGGATAAATAAAATGAACATATACTTTAAACACAAAGGTAAAAAGTGAATAAGTCCTCAGGTACAATTATAATCTTTTAATATTTACATTAATCTTCTATTTCTGCTATTTGGAAATGAGCATTAAAATATACACAAAATATTCACACAATTAATATTATTTCTTAACTAATGTTTTGATAGGATTGTCTGTCCTTGTGGAAACTTTATTTACTTGAAAACAGTCATTCAGCAATGTTAATAAATAGTATTGTCTTTTAGACTTCAGGATCTTGAACAATATCCTCTTGCATAATAAAGTTAATGAATACTGGAATCACTATTATTATATCACTGTTCTCTTAGTCATGTGACTTTACACATTACTGTCATCCTTTGACTGAATTCTACAATAATTTCAATACTGTTGTAGATTAGTTTCATATCACAACTATTGGCTGTTGGTTCATATATAGTTTGTCAGTGTCTTAAATGACACTTATCTTTGAAACTTGATACTGCTGACACTGAACTGTCACTTGTATTATCAGCATTGGCAGACCCAGCTATAGGGATACCAATGACCAGCTGTAGTTCACTATTTGGGGTCCTGCACTTTTGTGGGATTGCCTCTGATGAACAACACAGGCTTCTGATACTTGACAGTCTGGTTTGAGTTATTACATGGAACCTGAAACATCATATCAGCCTTGGCTAGTATCTGGCTAGACTTGTAACTGACTAGCACAGATGTCTGACCAGTCAGTCATCAGATGTCACAGTTATACAATCATAGTAAGTAAGGACATCATTTCAGTGATACAGTAGAAGCATTAATATTTCAATTAATTGTAAATGACTAGCACAGATGTCAGACTAGTCAGTCATCAGATGTCAAAGTTGTAGTCATAGTAAGTGACATCATTTCAGTGATACAGAAGTATTAACATTTCAATTAATTGTAACTGACTAGCACATATGTCAGACTAGTCAGTCATCAGAGGTCAAAGTTATACAGTCATAGTAAGTGACATCATTTCAATGATACAGGATTAGTATTTACATTATTAGTATTAACCATCATCTGGTTTGTTCCTCTCCTGTACATCCTTTAATTCTTTATAGCTTGATCTTTCCAAACTACATCAGGTACAAATTTAAATACTGATGCCATTCTTAGCATCTACACAAAATTAATACACATTATATATTAACCTGCAATAAAGAAATTATATACATGATAGTTATCATAATTTCAGCTTACCCTCAGACTTCAGACACTGGACTTGAAATTTCTGGAGATCCGCTCACAATTCAGATGGTAAAGATGTAGTGGCGAACTCTGCCTCCAGTCTGTCTCAAACTTACTTTCAGTGGGTCCTTTCATTTTAGCGCTCCGCTTTTTTATAAGGCTCTGGCGATCAGCAGAGGGGTACTGAAGTCACAGTCTAAAACTCGAGCTGAAATTTTCTTCCCGACGAGCGATTCCATAAGATCTGTGTGTTCCTTGAAACTTTCACTTACTCATCCTCGGCTTATATACTATCTATCCCGTTCCACAATATCTTGTTTTATACAGCCGATATATCTCTACCTTCCTATCCATGTAATTCCACAAACTGTTACCATTTCACAATAATTCCATTCTCCGGACTTATATTCCTTTCAGTTGAGGACCTGACATCGACAAACAAGCTATTTGTTTACATTCTCCATCTTGCCTGAGGCATTCCATTTGTGCCAGCTTGTGCCGGGATTCGCGACAGCCGATTGGTTAGAACTGCGCGAAGCCGCGTTTGCAATGTATTGGAACCAACTTTCGCGACAGGGAGCAAGATTCTTTTTGGAGACAGATCAGAAGGCTCTGTCCTATCTAAAATCTGCAAGATTTAGGAATGGGAGGGCTGTCAGGGCATCACTTGCACTTCAGCCTTACGATTATGAAATACGAGCTATCAAGGACAGTCTGCATATTGTAGCGGATGTTCTGTCTCGATGTGTCAAGGACCCTATGTCACCAATCAACTCGAGAAATGCAGGCGACTTGTAATGTTGAAACTAACCTATGGACTGACTTCGTGATATGGTGACCCGTGGAATTTTGCACTTATGATAACGTTTTTCTCTGACACTACTGAGGTTGAACAGAATTTTCAATGGTATTACTGAAGTCCAAGGGTAGAGGATACCATGACTTGCTGCAAGATGCTAATGCTGGGAACTATTTTTAATTGTCGCATTTTGAAGAAAATCTTTCACTGACTTGTGTGACAGTGATTACAAGTATTAATCGGTTCACAAAGCCCCTGATCTTGATGAATGCTGAAATGACCAATTTCGTTTAATAACTCTTTTAACTCCGCGCATTGCGTGGACATATTGTACCGTATTGACAGTGATCATATTCCGTTTACAGACTAACGAACGCACATTATGTTGGATGATGAAAATACGGTGACTTGAGGATATTTCGTGCATACGTTTGTTTTCATTTTAATATGGATAACGGCATCTACAGATGAAGGGACATAACTCTAGAATGACTCGCATTATTAAGGGAAATTACTAAGAAATTTCCTATCAGACGTTTTTCGGTTTCCAATCTCTTTCGACTTAAACATTTTTAATTAAGATAAACATACTATTGTATGGAGGTGAATCAAGAACATTGACAATGACTTATTTGGACATATTTTCACTGGACTTTGTTTGATATTTCATTAATGGGTAGAATACCATTACACTACGCATTTTAACTACTGTGCTTGAATTGAGTGTTAATTAATTTTAATTCGCCAGATATAGTTTGGTCTTTGATACAAATCATTTTCACACTCACACTAGATTTTGAATCAATATATGTTGCTGATAGTACATACTATTATCTATTTGTACAACACATCAAGTACATACTATTATTTATTTGTACAACACATCAGCATACTCGTATTTAATTGCTCACACAAAAGTGTTAGATGCAAGATAACATTTTAATGATACCACAGTACACTTTTGCGGACTAGTACTTAAGAGGTACAATTAACCTTAATTTTTGTTGGTGTATAATGTTGCATTCATTCACTTTCTTAGTATGATTGTCTGCCTCATTTCATCTATTGACTCTATTACATATTTATATCCTCTTTAATGCTTTGCATTATTGCTATTGATTAATAAGAAATAAAATGACTACTGATACAGGACTTGACAGATAGGTGTTATTGGACGGTGTGAAGTATGTGAGTGCATATATTGCTATCATCCTTTTTTTAACATGTTGAGCGCTTTTAGTGATGGCTACCTCACATTACTGTTAGAACGATTTGTGTCCTTGGTAGTCTTTGGTTTTGGTTTTCTTTACCACTGTCCACACATTGAGTGTTTAATTGCCTACTCTGTTGCAGAAACCTGGGTGCCATGCTATTTCGTACTAACAGTGAAGTTTGATGATACCAAATTTCACTCTGGTGATGTTATACTCACACCACGGAAATAATGAAAACTTTGTTTCCATTATTTTGCGGGGGTGGGGGGGGGGGGGGGTAATGTTATGAGTAAAATTCATAACATGTGTGTCGATATCATTAGATGGTTCGACAAGGCTTCGTGTTTATTTATTATATGTAGTCCTTGGTAACACAGGAAGTACGTCATTTCCTCGAGGTGTAGATTGGCAGACGTCAAAGTTGCCATTGGCAGTCGTGAGAGATCGGCTGCTAGAGACTTCGATGTGTGTAGTTATGGCGAGTGGACGCATGTCTCTGAGCTCCTAATATATATTAATATTGTGTCAAATCCCTATGATGTTCTAGCACTAGATCATCAATATGCTTCTGTTAGATGTATCTAGTTATATTTTACAAGGGAGAAAGGAATTCTGTTGAAAAAGTGAGTCTGCTTTATGACTGCATATGCAATGCCATAAGAAATTGGCTTGATTATAAACATGAATATGGAGCAGCGTCTCAAGTTAAATTAAACCTATTGTTACGTGCCACTTCGCCTTAATGACTTGGCTACAACCTTTTATGTGGATTGTGTGTGGTGGTCTTGATGTGAAACCCTAGCAGTTTTCCTTGGCCAAAGTAACCAGTGTTTTACTACATATAACATTCAATATAAATTAATATAAGACCATTCAACGTACGCAACACAGTCGTCCATACTTGCTAGTTTAACGCTGGATGCCAGATTCCAACAGTCTGAGTGGTGTTGAATCATCGATTGCTATATATCGGTAATAGGCGATCATTATTGGTCCTTGTTATACCTCCCTTATCCAAATCCAATGTCCCTACAACAGATGGTCTAGTGGCTAGTCTGTCAGCTCTCTCTCATTGCCGCGTTCACCTGCATTAGCAGGACAGTAAATAACTTCATTCTACATATATTGATTCTAATTGTCTAAATCCGAGCTGTTAAACAAGCTAAAAATAGGAACTACTAATGAGTGTAACTATGGCACCGATAAAATGACTGCTGAACATCTACTTTAAAGATGCCTAACATATGAAGAACAGAGAAAGCGCATATGACCATCAGAAGTACCATTCCTGGACAATAAAAATAAAAACTACTGAGATACCAACAGCCTCAAGCTGATCTTTGACCTTATTCAAGTCGATGTCTGAAAGTAAACGAAGGAGAAGAAATGAAGAAATCCCAGCTGTGGGCCCTCAGGCATCGACAACAATACCAAAGTCTCGGCCCGCCCCTATGTCTAAAATTGATAAGAGTGCAAAGAGTTCAGTAACGGATAAAAGTGGGTGGCTACATTTTTTTTTTCGAGTTCTCAAAAAAAAAAAAAAAAGTTCCATCAAATTTTGAGTCTTATCCTTGTGTTCCACAGAAACCACGAACAGTTGGGCGTACATGTACCCCGAATACTGGCCTGCTGTATCAAGGACATGTGAGGACACGCCCACCAGCCGTCAGTCACCGATTAAGATTATAACCCAGGACGTAGTTGTCCAGACATTTCCAGACCTTATCTTTAAAAATTACGACACTGTCCAGGGCGACACCTTAGAGATGGTACATACTGGACACACAGGTGGAAAATGCACCGTCTGCCTGTCCGTCCTACCAGCATATATGCCTACCTACCAATCTATCTATCTATCTACCTACCTACCTATCTATCTATCTACCTACCTTGCTACCTACCTACCTTGCTACCTACCTACCTTGCTACCTACCTACCTATCTATCTATCTATCTATCTATCTATCTATCTATCTATCTATCTATCTATCTATCTATCTATCTATCTATCTATCTATCTATCTATCTATCTATCTATCTATCTATCTATCTATCTATCTATCTATCTATCTATCTATCTATCTGCAAGTCTGTCTGTTTGTCTGTCTGACTCTGTGTCTCCCTACCTACCTGTCTGTCTGCCTACCTACCCGCCTGCCTGCCTGTAGATCTGTCTGCCTACATGCTTACATGTTTTCCTGTCTGTATGTCTCAAAACCTGTGATATTTGTATATTGCACTCACAGCATCAGATGCTGTTACCAATCCGCGAGAATAGCGGACCCAAAATTTCACACTTAGCGTCTGAGTCAAATATGACTGTCAAAAAAGCTTTTGACCTTTTTTTCTTTTTAAAAATAAACAAATGAGAGGAGAGCGGATTAACATTAGATGATCAAAGTATACTCTCTATGCCATTTTTTGACGCGTTGCTCAACAACCAGCACATCCAGATAAATGAACACATTGGAATTAGTGACGTCATGAGAAGATGCAGCCGGAATGGCCCAGCATAATTATTTCCCACCATGTTTTAGAGGAGACGTACTCGTTGAAGTATATTTGTGTCCAGCGTTGCGAGAGTTAGATTTGTGGAACATAAACTTCGTCAGTTATTTCATTTGCATTCTTGGGGATATTACCCGTACATCCCCCGAGCTCAGAAAGGATAGGAGGACAAAGCGCAGAGAGTATGATTATGAGAGGGGGGATGCAGGTGGTCGAGGTAGCTTGTCGAGGGCTCATTGGATAATTATAGCAGTTGTAATGTATCAACGGAGACTGGTTTTAAGCCCTGATTAAAATATTAAAGGAAGGCTGTTACAAAAAATTTGTTTCCTTTAAAGTTCTAGTTAAGATGAACCCCACTATAACATAAGACCGAGCCGACACTGCACGTAAGCCTTGGATGACGCCTCATACAGGAGAAGAAGTTATGTGATTTCAAGCCCCCCCGCTGCCTCGTAAGGAGGCTGGGGACAACCAAGGTCTCAGGAATTCCATCTTGACAAAATGCCTGTTGAAATCAATCAGATGCACTGGACCACAGGCCTAAGGAATCAGTTCAGCGTCATCCCTTGTGCGAAAATGACGCAAACATGATATCCACATAAGATAAAGATTCTTCTTCTTCTTCGTACACTCTCAGACATCAACTTGAGTATGTTCAATGGCCACATGTGCTTTCTCTGTTCCTCATATGTTGGGCATCTTTGAAGTAGATGTTCAGCAGTCATTTTATCGGTGCCACAGTCACACACATCGGTAGTTCCTATCTCTAGCTTGTTGAATAGGTGGTATCACAATCCGTTGTGGCCTGTGCGGAGTCTTAAGACCAGCACTTGTTCTCTTCTGTTGAGCTGGTAAATATGCATCATTTTTTGTGTGTGTGGCCTGGATGTTCTGCTTCCCATTTGTTCCTGTATCTGCTTCTGATAAAACTCTTTGCCTCTTCAAAAGTTATACTTGTATCAGGCTGAGGTAGCTTTCAACTTTCATTTGCCAGTCTGTCAGCTTCTTCATTGTCGGAGATGTTGCAATGAGATGGGATCCACTGTACTACAACTCGTTTGAACTGGTGGCTCAGTTTGTGGAGTACTACTCTTAAGGTCATCGATATCTGCATTGTTCTGGCTCTTCAGTGTTGTATTTACTGACAGCACATCTGTGAAGAAAGTAACTTGTCTCTCGGTGCTTTCCTCCGTCACCAGGACAACTGTTGCAGTTCTCAAGGCCTCCGCCTCTGCTCCGAAGTTGTCCGATAACTTTCCCGTTGCCACTGACTGTCCTCTCTGTGCAACAGTGCTTAAGTTCAGCAACACTCCTCCACCTCCATCTTCAGTTGCATCCCATGCTGATCCGTCTGTGTAGGCATGGGTCAAGGTGTTGCTCGGATAATGTTTCTTCATGTAATCTGTGGTTATGGCTCTTCTCTTTGTTGCAATCTGGCTCCTTTTTCTCTCAATATGAGGAATGTTTTCTATCATTTCTGGGAAGTGCTGTTGTTTCCTAGCTGGGTTCTTGTGTGCACTATAAAAAGGTTTAGCTATTGATATCGCATTTATGGGATCTGCTCTCATCTTTGTTTTGGCTGATTCTACAAAGTTGCTTCGCTTGAGTCTTCCCCTTCCAAGACCATTTATTCTATGGTACATTGGGTGGTCTGGTAGTCTCCTGAATTTCTCGGCTTGTTTCTGGACCCTGCTATCTCTTCTATCCTTCATTGGTTGAAGGTATGTAATCTTTTCGAGTTCTTTAATAGGTGTTGTCTTCATGCCTCCAGTTATGATTCTCATTGCTTGATTGTGAAGTCTATTAATTTTATCGACGTTTGACTTAGCTGATGTTGCCCATGCAGCAATGCCATACTCTAGGACTGGTATGATTCGCCATGTGTATAGCTCCTTGAGAACACTCTCATCTGCTCGTCAAGCTTTTCCAGCAAGTTTTTCATGAGTGCCATTCTTTGCCTTGCCCTTATCCGGTTTCTTTCAATCTGGTTTTTCCAAGTCAAACGGCGATCAAAGGTAATTGTCGTATATTTTTAGATAGGTTAGAAAATTGTTATGGTCCCGTCTGAGCAGAAGTGATAGTGATAAATAGGTGAGAATAAAGGTGTAGAAATAGAGTTCACGAGTGAATAGTAAAGGAGAAAAAGTTGTCTCTGGACTGAATAGTTTCTCTAGTCCAGCCTATCTATACGACTATATTGTATTGTAAGACACTCTTCCAACCCCTTATCTCTATAAAGATAAGTTTAACTAGACACATCCACACACAATTATGTGACAACAAGACACACAAAACGTGAAAAAACTATAGTTAATTGGGTATGGGTCTGACCAACACACACATGTAAGTTCTTTTTGTTGTTTATTATCATTAAACTTTTTACAACATCAAACATATAGAGAAATCAAATAAATCAAGTTTACAGATATATGAAAATAACCCACTGACAAACAACATTTTTCTTTCTTATATAAGAATAAGTGTTCTTAGGTCAGTTTCTTGCGCTGATTTCAAATTTGAAATCCGTTTATCTCTATCACATCCGGTTCTTAAGATATTTGTGAATAAATATATTTTTGGAAAACCGTTATTTGTTCCGTTTCATTTTTACTATATAACTTATTAAAAATTAATAAAATGCAAAATAATTCTACATTTTATACTGCTAAAAGATGCATGACATATGTTATGCTATTTTTCAAATAGTTACTGTATTTTGAAATAATTCTGAGCGAAATATGGCTTCTAAAAGTTGTAGAAATTCGGCTGATCTGTTCGGTTACGTGTGCGGATATTTTACCGATCGTGTTCACCAGAAAAAACTTTACACCATTACTAAAGAAAGCATATGAACTTTATTTTGATTCGAAAGTTGATGATGCAAATAAATCTTGGAAGCCAAATGCAGTTTGTTCGACTTGTGCAAATACATTGGCAGGTTGGTTACGAAAATCGCCGAAGCATAAGTCGATGCCTTTTGGAGTGCCAGTAATATGGCGTGAACCGACAAATCACGCTACTAATTGTTACGTCTGCTTGACAAATATCCATGGTTTCACTTTTAAAACTAGAAAGTCTGTGGTTTATCCAAATATGGAATCGGTTTCGAAACCAGTGCCTCATGATCCAATCACGTGTCCGATCCCAGTTCCACCAGAACAATATCCGTTGGACGTGAATGAACCATCAGAAAGTGATAGTTTACCTGCTTTAGAAACTAATTCTGACTCGGATTATATACCGGTGAATGATAGTGTTCACTTAATTAACCATTCAGAACTTTCAGATCTAAGAAGTGATCTCGCTCTTATCAAAAGACATGCGGAATTACTCGGTTCGCGACTCAAAGAATGGAATCTTTTAGCGCCCAATACTCTGATATCTAAATTTTGTCATAGACACAGAGAACGTGTTCAATACTTTGAGATGGATGATGACATTTGCTATTGCAAAGATGTAAACGGTCTAATGGTGCACCTCGGTCATGAGCACATAGTCAAAGAATGGCGACTTTTCATCGACTCTTCCAAGACTAGTCTAAAAGCCGTGTTATTGCATAACGGAAATTTATTTTCATCAATTCCAGTCGCCTACTCTGTTCATATGAAAGAAACCTTTGACAATATAGCTATACTTTTGGCAAAAATAAAGTACAATGACTACCAATGGCGGATTTGTGGAGACCTAAAGGTCATTGCAATTCTCACGGGCATGCAGACTGGGTATACTAAATTTTGTTGCTTCCTATGTGAATGGGACAGCCGCAACAGACAGGAACATTATGCAAGAAAGGTGTGGCCTATCAGGGATCGTATGCAGCTCGGGCATAAAAATGTAATACACGAGCCATTAGTTAACAAAGACAGCATCATTTTACCACCGTTACATATAAAGTTGGGGCTCATGAAGAATTTCGTAAAAGCGTTAGATAAAACAAGCAAAGCTTTCACTTATCTTCGAGAAAAGTTTCAGCAAATTAGCGATGCAAAGATAAAGGAAGGTATCTTTGTAGGACCTCAGATTAGGAAAGTTATTGCAGACAAACAATTCGAGAACTTGTTACATGGTAGTGAACTTCGCGCATGGATGGCATTCAAATCGATCGTCGATAACTTTCTGGGAAATCACAAATCTGTCGACTATGTGCATATTGTTAAGCAGTGCATAGATGCATACATAATTATGGGCTGTAACATGTCCCTCAAAATCCATTTTCTCGATTCGTATCTTGACTTTTTCCAAGACAACCTTGGCGAAGTCAGCGATGAACATGGAGACCGATTCCATCAAGATATCGCCGTAATGGAGTCACGTTATCAAGGACGGTGGAGTGTGACCATGCTTGCCGATTGTTGTTGGATGCTTCATCGCGATGTACCACATGTCATTCACCGACGAAAGTCGAGTGCAAAGAATTTCAAGCCTACATAACTGTTATACTTCTTGTACGAATGATTTTGTAATACTGTATGCGTTGTTAAAAAATTTCCATTGCGTATTTCTAGAGATCCCGACCTGATAGAGAAAAAACGGTTTGCAGATTTAAAAACAGCGCATTAAAATTGACTAGAAAAACATAGAAATGTTAGAGAAAGAAAAACATTTTTTTTCTTAACCGAATATGAGCCCTCCCCTTGTTGAGAAAGGATCCCAAAAGAAGTTAATAACCCAAAGGTCAAAGATAAACACTACGTTACAGAATAGACTATAAAGAACAAGTCCCCCGCTAAATTTCTACTCAGTAAAGTACTCAGTTAGCGAAAAAAAGAAGTTAGGACAATGATTGTAACAAAGGAAAATATTCTCTCTCTCTATCTCTCACTCTGTCATATGTGGCCACAAACACTTTTGCTTACCTAATCGGGTGTTGGTATCCCTTGAAAAAAACTACAATAGTCTAAACCTATACTGTCAGGTGAGTATCCCAAATCTGGCGCCAGTCCAGCCTTTATATCGAATAATAATTACAAGGTGGACGCCAAATTTGGTGGGTTAATTTTCCTGGATGAATCCTGTGTCACCGCGAATAGCTACTGACGCAAGACGTTCACGGGACGTTCACGGTTGCAAAAGGAGAAAAAGTAATTCCTGTATTGTCAAGCATCTGGTTGCTACGCCAAATGTTCCAATATGTAAAAACTGATAATAATGGTAAATCCTATCGGCGGGCTCTTATGGTGAGTGCCGATTTTGAAACAGCGTAGTTTTCTGGATCACACCGTTGCTACAGCTGCCAAACTTCAGGAATATATGTTCTTTCGTATGCCCAGTGGGCTGGAAAAAATGGGATAAATCTGGGTAATGTACTGTCCAGTTACAATTAATCTTACTGTTTCTATCTCTCACTCTGCATGAAGACAGAGGACCGAACAGATCCAAAAATCGAAGACCCAAAATAATAATAATGCTACTGTTAGACCGCTGGCCGCTGGTTTTGGTTATGAGCTAGATAAGGAAGAAAAGAACACGTTAAAAACTGCTACTATCCTAACCACCCGTAAGTTTTCCGCTATGGCATGTCGGGAAAAAAGGTTTTGTGCCCTCCCCTCGTTATTGCCCGCGAGAAAATGCACAGCGCACAGTCAATTATTATTTACTTTATCCATACGCGCACTTTAACAAAAATCGCCTGTCACTACTAGCTATTTGTCGGTGTCTATTGTTTAGTCACATAACATTAACTCTAGCCACATATTTAATTTCACACAATGAAATATAATGCGAATTCTATTCTGTCACTCATCCGTCACACTTAATAACATCAGTCAGCTAAGCTATATCTCCTTGTGTAAGAAAAATGGTGTGTTTGAAATGACATTACTCTGAACGACTGACAAGAGATATCTATGCGTTATTTCACTAGTTTTAAACGCTAGGGAATTATAGTGAATAAAAATGGTAAACCGAACACATTTTAACACTTAAGCACAATTTCTATTACCACAAATCAGAAAATAAATCCCCAGGAGACAATTTAACACATTTAGCGAAGAAATGATTCTATTCTGGCGTGATTAGATTATCCAAGAATTTCCGAGCGATTCTAATAACTGAATTTGAGAGAGCGCGGTAATATATATATATATATATATATATATATATATATATATATATATATATATATATATATATATATATATATATATATATATATATATATATATATATAATATATATATATATATATATATATATATATATATATATATATATATATATATATATATATATATATATATATATATATATATATATATTACCGCGCTCTCTCAAATTCAGTTATTAGAATCGCTCGGAAATTCTTGGATAATCTAATCACGCCAGAATAGAATCATTTCTTCGCTAAATGTGTTAAATTATATAGATCATGGCGCTATCATCACCAGAAGACGTTACAATTCACACCTTCTGTATAGTAGGGGAATCAGGAACTGCTTTTTCCGGATCAAAGATTTCTTCGTTCATTCTACTCAGCGATGCTGATTGACATCAGATGATTTTGCCGTGCACGGCCTCTCTTAGATTACGTTCCCTTGCGCAGATAAAACATTACTTCCCCCTGAACGTGCGACCATCAAAGGTGGTCGGGAAAATATTATCGCCCCTTGTCTCTCTTCAAACATCCGTTAACAAATTAAGAGAAAAACAAAAATATATATAACCAGATATTACTGTGTTACCTCCTCCTGTTATCAGTTATCTAACCTATCGCTGCTGTTAACTGGCAAAGGCTCCTAACGCAGACGACTTAAACCATAGAGATGGTAGATCAGACTAAAAACTGAAAAAAACTACTATTACTACTGTGGAAGAAAACAAAATTATAATTTTTTAATAAAAATTTAAGGCGAAAATTTTTTTACTTATTTAAATCCACCACATTCGTTCACACCTGAAGTCAGTTAGAGTTAGGGGAGGCTATTAACTTGGCGATAGCCAAAATGCTCTTCCTTTGCTAAGTTCACACTCCACTGCTCCAAAAATATTTGTGATTGATAAACAATCACGCGTACCAGCGGTCTTCTTGTACCAAATTACCATATGTCATATATCTGACACAGATTACCATCAAAATCAAAACTGTATAACTCTATGATGCTGTGGAAAGAAACAAATTTCTAATATGTGTGGTCAGAACCCAGTAAATAGGAACGTTGTCTAGGGGATAATTATTTAATATTCCTTAACTCACAAAACAAGACGCACAGCACACTCTATCTAGACTAAGATTAAAATTCAATATCAGACGTTAGTCATTTATCTAGACTTAGATCAAATTTAGGAAACTAGAACCTAATCTGTCGTAATTAGATAAAATCCCAGGACCGAACATCTATTCTGTGGTGCTTGTTCCAGATTTAGATAAATTCCCGTGGACGAGCAACCATTCTGTGGCGCTTGCTCCAGATCTAGATAAAATCCCGCGGACGAGCGACCATTCCGTGGTGCTTGGTCCCGATCTAGATAAAATCCCGCGGACGAGCGACCATTCAAATGTGGTTGGGAAAATATTATCGCCCCTTGTCTCTCTTCAAACAATCCGTTATTTCTACGCGCGTCCGTCTTATGACCGATAATTGGCCAATCAGCTCGCGAGAGGAACTCAGGTAAACAAACGCGATTCGCTCCTTGTTAAACTGGCACGTTTGCGAAAGTTGGTAAACATCTCTGTTGTTATGTTCCAGAAAAAAAGGCGTGGATTCAAAGGTGAGTTATACAAACAGAAAATTGCGTGATTTGGCTTAGCCAATAGTAGACACTAAATGGGAAAGCAAAGGCTGTCAGATTACCGTATCACTATTTCCGTTCCACGTCTCAGTAATGCCTAGGTAGTTCGGATTTTCATCCTGGCAAACTTTCTTTCCATTTAGCACTAGTTTGGAGATCTGTGGTTTATTTGAGAGCAAGAACACTGTGCATGTTGTTTTCCTTTCATCTATCTTCATTAGCCATGCTCTGGTCCACTCCTTCAGTAATATTAAGGTTTGCAGCATCCGAATGCTTGCCGTATTGATATACTCTTCAGAGATCCACAGGGCTAGGTCATCTGCAAATGGGGCATTGTGTATTCTTCTTGGAATATTGTCTGTTATGTCATTTATGTATGCAAGGAACAGTGTAGGCGACAGGACTCCTCCTTAGGGGACACCCTGCTTTAATATAACCTTCCTACTAATCTGTTCTTGTACTCTGACAGTTCTATTCTCAAGGCAGTGGCCAATCTATTTATACATTCTCCCACACACTCCACTTCTTTGCAGCTTAACTTTCAGTCTCTCTTTCCATTCTTTGTCAAATGTTTTCTCTAGATCTACCCAAACCACGACCTTATGCTTTTTCTCTTGGAAGGCATCTTCAATTTCCTGAGTTATATAGGTGATCTGATCTTCAGTGGATCTGAATTCTGCTTGGTGTGGGGTTAGAAGGTGTTTTCCTTCTAAGTGCCACATCAATCTGGTATTCACCATGCGCTCTAAGTAGGCTGATTGGTCTGTAACCATTTGGTTCTGACAGGTCTTTGTCTTTCTTTGGAACAAGTATTAGCATGGTTTCCTTCCATGCCTGTGGAACAATTCCTCTTTTCCAGCTGCAGTTTAGAACTGCCAGGAGCTTTGTTTTTGCCTTTGTGCCTAGACCTATTAACATTTCATTGGTTGTCCCATCTTTTTCTTGTGGCTTCTTTTTCTGCAGTGACCTCATTATCTCTTCCATTTCTTCCATTGTCAGCGTTGCCATCATGTGCCTTTCTAGTGCAATTTTTGTGTTTTCATGACCTATCTGTTCATCTATAATAACTTTCTTTCTGTCTGTAGGGAAATCAATGTGATTTGCACTAGCATAGTGTTCTATAAGCACATTTGCATCTTATTTTGGCTGTGAGCATGTTGTCATCTTGTTTGATTGTGATTTGTTTGTTATAAAATCCTTCGTTGTTCACTGCTGTAACTAGTTTCCATAGTTTCTTTCTTTATCTAAGTTGAGATTTTCTGTTTTTTCCTTCCAGCAGTCTCTATGTGTTTGATTTAATGTTCTTTTGTATGTAGCAGTGGAGGCTTTGAGCAGAATATTTTCATCATTTGTTTGTTCTATCTCTGCTGTTTTTCTGGCCTCTGTCATTTCATCTTCAAGCTTTTGCAGCACTTCAGTCCGGTAAGTTTGTAATTATTTTCTTGCCCCTGTGGGAATGGACTGCTTGAAGTATTGCTTTATTCGCGCTTTCAACCATTGTTTTTATATTGTTGTTCCGCGTGTTAATGGTCTCACAAAACGTATTTGTCAACATTGCAAAGCTATCCCAGTTAGCTCGTTTGTAGTTCCATCGAGGCAGTAGTATTAGTTCCTGGAGAACGTATTTTATATTTATGACCAGCTTTATTGGTTTGTGGTCGCTACCTGCTAGCTGATCAAGCACTTGTCTATCAATTTTGTGGAAGATGTCCCCTGTTGGAAAGGCTAGATCAGGAGTGGAAGGGGTATGACATCTTCTGGAGGAAATACTGGGTTTTTCATCTGGCTTGTTAATAAGGTGAAGATTTGTATCTATCTCCAAGTCCTCCATTTCGTCTCCTCTGCTGTCTGTATCTGGATATCCCCATCTTTCAGAGTGGCTGTTGAAATCCTCGACCACTATGCCATTGGAGCCCTCACTGAGAATCTGTAGTTGCTATTTAGTGTGACAGGTAGGTCTATTCCTACTACCTAAGAGCGAATAGCGCTACTATTATTAACTAGAATATTGTATTACAGACTAGCTAGTTACTTTTACACTAGTCGTAAAGAAATGACGTCATCAAATCTAGTATAGGAAAACAACATAGCTAAGACCGGAAAGAAAAGGAATGAAATAGTTTTTGAGACGGGATCAGCGAAGTCGGTTGGGTTGTCAACATCTTGTAGGTCCTCTTTGTGGTGTGATATTTCATGGGATGTATGGTTTATACACCACTCAAGAATCTGTACTAATGAACTATAATGGAAGTATCAGAATGTGTAGTCAATTAATAAAGGTATCCATTCATTTTTTTATACCAGCCTGAACTTATTCACTGATCGTTAGTTGAAAGTGACCTTGTTTAATCAGGACTGCTAGCTCATTACAGAAACCAGTATTGTTTGCCTGGTATATGATAAACAGTACTGCCCGCTCATTACAGAAAACAGTATTGCCTTGTACGAGTCTGCATATGAAAACGGTATTGCCTGTACATTGTATAAGGAAAACAGTATTGCCTGCCCTACATATGACAAACAGTGTTGCTGGTATTGAGTAATGAAAATAGATAGTGTCACTAAAGTTGAAAAGTCTTCACCACACATGAGAATTAAGAAACCTGGGTTGAAGATAAATCATCTAGAAATAAAACATCTCTTGCGATAGCGAGTCTAGGAACTAGATGACTTGGACATCAAGCACTATTACATTAGGTGGGATTCTTGAATGCATGCCACATCTATTTGGTGTTCATGCAGACGATTTCTAAGTGGGACTTTTTTGTTAATGACGTTTTCTGCGTTCCACTGAAGTATGTTGATAGTTCTTTGTGTTTGTGTGACGGAATTATTGGGTCGATTTCTTCTCCTCTCCGGCAGTAGTCAGTTACATTTGTTGTGAGTACTGATTACGTGCCATTTCTATAGCCGGCAACATTTCTTTCTCTGCTGTCAAGCAGATATTTGGTATTTTCAAGTCACATGTGCCTCCCTTCGGTGAGAATTCGTCATGTTTGCTTTATGCTTCCCGGCTTTGCAAAGATTAGGCAAAGGTAAAAACCCGGATGGGCTGGTCAGTGACCGAGCGTTGGGTTTACCTATGGCGTGCCGGGAGATAAATTACCCGTCTGTGGACATATTACAGACAATCACTTGACAGCCGGAATAAGGTAATAGCATCCGGCGGAATAATTACGAGCATATTACTTGAGATAAAAGTAAGGAGTTGTTTATAATCACTGAAGAGAATAGTACAGAAATCTCACTTCCATATTTGGAAGACATGACCTTTGCATTAACGCACAGAAATTTCTTAGTGGAAGTATTTTGAATTACCCCACCACAACACACAGATTTTGAAACTATTGGCGGACATTCGAGATGTTGGAATAACCACATTTCTGATTGGGGCCTGGTCTAATAGTAAACAACACGTGCCAGGAACAACAGGGGCAATATAACCTGACACTATACTCGGTTGAAAGCACAGTGAAAATTCACCTCGCGCCAAGAAGACAACCAGTTAAGAATAGTAACAAACCGGACCTTGTTGGAGCATACTGAGCCCAGGAAAACGCTACCATTTTAACACGGACAACCAGAATCTAAGGAAACTGTAATACAAAGTCAAAAGTGGGAACTTATTGCTTAAATAACAACACCCCAGACTACGTGTAAGAGGCATCGTCAAGCTGCGTTAAAATATTTCTCTGAGCTAGCAGTTTGTGTGCCTAAAGATTGGCGTAAGCTGTACATGTTAAATTCTATATTTTGCAGTATTAACATGTGAACTAATATGTGTATACTAACTTGTGAATATTAATATGTGAAAATTGCTAGTGGGTGTCCAAGTCATTTGAGGCTGGCAACCTCAGCATATAGAATGATGATTCCATGAACCACCACTGTCAGGGCTGGTGACTGCTTTATTGCAAGTTTCTTACAGAGAACCAAAAGCAGAGGTAGTCCCAAATTCCATATGGAGCAGGTAGGGAATGATGAAAGAAATGATGTACATAATCTATATTATTACCATTTTCAACCAGTGTAAATGTAAATGTAAACATATTCAATCTATATTGTTAGCATTTTCAAACATGGTAGATGTAAAGGGAAACATATTCAATTTATATTATTAACCTTTTCAACAAATGTAAAGTTAAATATACATCTAAAGTTATTTTACATAATCCTTCACAAATGTTGACGGCAGATGTAGAGTTAACGTGCTCAGCCAATGCAGCATTGTTCGCTTTTCTTAATATCTTGTGAAGACTCTGGAGGTAGAAGCATCATTATCCTTCTATCTACAACTCTACCAAGAGTAATTTAGGTCAAAGGTAGACACCTTTTAAGACCCACATCAGTTACTCTTGAGTTTTGACCACAGTTGGAACAATACTGCAGAGCTAAGGGGAGGCAACCCGTGACAGTTTGGTCAATAACTCTTGCCCCTTCCCTCTGTGCTTTGACACCACAGTACAGGAGAGGGTGACCACCAGTAGCATAGGGTGGACCCCTACAAGGCGGGGGGGGGGGGGGGGCCCGGCACTTTCGCCGCCCGGCGGGACTCCACAAGATGAGCACCATTCTATTTTTATCCTTGAAGTCATCATTAAACAAAGTACGTTGCACTGTTCGTTAAGCCTGTGGCCCTGTGCATCGGATTTCAGCTGGCCTGTCTGTACGGTTGCCTTTCTTAGCCCATGACTGTCGCCAGCCTGCCTGCAAGGAAACAGGTGTGTGTGTGTGTGTGTGTGTGTGTGTCTCTTTGTCTGGTCCCACTCTTCGATTTGTCCTGCTTGGGAGACCCTGCAGGTAGCTATGCTACCGCCAGCATAGCCCTTGGGGTTATGGGGACACATACGCTCCTCTACCTCGCCAAGGTTTAGACAAGGTAGAGGAGAGATAAAGATTTAACTCTGTCAGTTCCCTAATGGTTTTTATATTTTACCTAGATATAAAAAGGATGTCTTTTTTCCCTCACAGGTGAGGTTTTAAAGTAATTGTAACCACAAAAATATTAAAGAGAAAAGAAATCGCAATATTTATACAATCGTTATACATTGAAAAGTAATCTAAAGCCTTGTACACATACCTAACATATACGTGTGTTTTATTTTATGTAACGTGCATGCAAGAGGTAATCTGAAAACAAACAAATGGAGGTAGGAGGCTTTTCTTTAGGGAATAACGTTTGTGAACCCTTCCAGTGTAGAGGGCCACTCAGCTCCTTGCATTTGATCACACTCCAATTACTGGGTCTGGTATGTCTTACCAATGTTGAACCTGCTGACCTGGGAAAACCCTCTGGGTTTGTAAGAAAGTCCCGGGACTTACCCGAAAATAACAACGGGTAAAGAGTGAAAAATTCAAACCACAGGGGATCGAAACAAACTAATCAGTGTTTGTGGAATAGAAATAGTTAAAGAAAGGCGGCATGACAACACCTCTGACCGATTACTGTAAAATGAACTGAAAGCAATAAGAAACTCTGCCTATAAACTTCACGGTTTAAACAATAGATACACAAAGTCCTTTCAGTACAGCACAAAATTAAGATTATATCAGAGCTGTGTGCTTTCTGTGCTTCTCTATGGTGCGGAATGCTGGAGAGTTACGGTGAAGGAAATGTCGAAATTGTCCTCTTTTCACACAACATGCCTAAGAAAAATTCACCGAATCTTTTGGCCGAATACCATCACCAACCAAGATCTGCTTACTCGGAGCAAGCAAGAGGACATGCACACCATCATAGCTGGCAGACGCTGGAGCTGGGTTGGCCATGTCCTCAGAAGAGACCCCGATGCCATCACAAGAACAGCTACGCTATGGACCCCTGAAGGAAAACGAAAGAGAGGCCGACCAAAACAACTTGGCGGAGGACTGTGGAGGCTGAGATGCAAAGAATGAATCATAGTTGGGGCACTGTACGAAGGATGGCCACCGACCGAGCAAAGTGGAATCAATTTGTTGTTGCCCTTCAAGACGCCACGAGGCGTAATGGCCACTGACTGCTTTGACGGTCGGTGGCTAAGGATCAAAGAAGAAGAAGACACAAAGAACTGTAGTAAAGTGGGATGTTATAAATATTTATAGGGGACTTAGTGTACTGACTGAGATCAGCTGTGAAGGTATCTGTATCTAATAGGTGTAGTGTTTTGCAGATAACCTTACTTGCTACCACATTATACCTCAGTCAGAATTATTCTAGAATATTGTGATGACTACGTTAAATGTCTAGGGTATGTATATGGTGAAGTGTAAGTCACAACAACAACAGACAGATAAACAATTTAATTTATTCCACCACACTTGACAACACTGGGACACTCACACACATTTAACACTCTATAAGACTATCTTAAATGAGGCACTGGTAAAGTTTCAAATATAAATATGTATTAATTACTTTCATTAATATATATGTCCTGATTCAACTACAAAGTGAACCAGGAATCACAATCAATTGTAATTACAATTTATATGTACAGAATTTATCAATATGAACCTTGTAGTGACATATTTTATTAATATTATCCTATGTGTGTCAGTTGTGTAGTAGTAATATGAGGTAATACTGGTTTTGTTTTTTCAAGCTATGTTGTTATTTGTCATCATGACTTCACGTGTTTGTTTATCTGGTAAATAGTATGGGGAAAAGTTCACAGTTCCTATCAATTTAAACACTGTATTTTCCCTCTGTTTTATTATAAAGTCAGATTTTGAGGGGGGGGGGGGGGGATAATGTTGAGCTCCTCTGGCCACAGACGCTTATCTTTCGTGATGGCGGCAGGAAAAGACTCCTCTGCTCGATAGCCTCCCTGTGTTCTGGAGACACCTCACTGGTCACTATCTGGACCCAGGAGTATGCTGTCAGCCTCTAGGTTCAGCAAAGCTCAGACCAGGTGCTGCTCAATAACTTTAGGACCACGGTCCCTGAAACAAGAAGGTTGTACCTCCTACTTCATAACTAATTTATAATCTATTTACAGACTGAACACATTACATAACAAACACTGAGTTCAGAGCGGTAGGCCAACTGTCAGCTTCATCTGAAATAATTTACACCAGTATATTCCTCCCTAATGGTTACTACGCCTCTGCAATTCCAGCATTATTTCTTTCTAGTCAATAAGATAGGTGTCAGTGTACTGTTTGGCAATTCCATGCAGTTTTACTTTCCTCCAACACCTTCTGTTCAGGTTGGAGCACTATATAGGCCTTGCCTCATGTTCGCTACTGAACCACACATATATACAGACATAAATTATCAATTTACATT
This sequence comes from Oreohelix idahoensis, assembly GCA_024509875.1. Taxonomy (NCBI): domain Eukaryota; kingdom Metazoa; phylum Mollusca; class Gastropoda; order Stylommatophora; family Oreohelicidae; genus Oreohelix; species Oreohelix idahoensis. The sequence continues at coordinate 622,565 of JAMPIV010005803.1, forward strand.
CAATTTTCATTAAAAAGATTTCAAATATTTCAAGCTTACCACAATTCATGGAATAATACACAGTTATGTTGACTGGCAATGAATATAGCACAATTTCGATCTGCCGATGTCCCAGGCTTTTATTTAGAAAAATATGCACTGGCGCTCAACGCACTGGTTCTTTAGTAAGTTTATTTGAAAATGTGGTGCTGACCTGACGCCTCTGATTGACTATATTGTCGGGTCTAACCAATCGTGCCATGTTTACACCAGCGTTTGAAAAAAAGTACTCCTACTCCCGTTTCCCTAACAACAAAGAATCAATATTTATAGCCCGACTAATCGTGTTTAGCCTTACATTTACTTTCCGCCAATCAAATAGGAGGTAACATGGGGACCTATTTCCCGTACAATGGTGGTGTGAAAATCTGCCACTGAGCGATTCTGATTTTGGTGTTGTCTGACATCCCTCATTATTTCTTTTGGCTATAATTTGTTAATTCCTAGACTATTTGCGTAACGTTTAACATATTCTTTGTCAGCAAGTCCTAAGGAACCCAAATATATATATTTAATGGGGCTAAGTGGCTGCGTTCAAAATATGCATTTTCTTCTACCTCCTGTTCTCTTCGAATACGATGTGGTGTCTGGGTACTGTAATGTTTTCAAACGTAAACCAGTATAATGCCATGTTTCCTAATAAGCGTTTTGTGAGTTTTTAAAAACTAACTCTCGTATGGGTAGTGTTTTTTATCACTGTCGATTTGAAAATAGCTAGTGCTTGTGGCCTTACACGCGTGATGGTAGTAATTGTATATCGCGAGACGCGTGTTTAGTGTTGCATGCGTTCCTGCTTTCAGCCCCTCTCTTTCTTTCTATCCTTATTCTATTCTTTCGTTTTTGGTAACATAGTGTATAAAATGACATGAATGGAATTTTAAATCTAGGTCAGCTTGCGTATCTCAAGGTTTTTCTTAGAAAGGCAGTACACGTTTTATCGTAGAAAGCGGGTATTGAAGCAGTAGGCTTTTACTATCAATGTGAAACGTTACAATTTGCAGACGAAGTAGAAAACAAGGGGGATTTCGAGTACAGTCATTGTGACAGCACTGTTCTTTACCATTCTTCTTTCCTTTTATTAAATTTATTTGTTAGGCTTTACATTTACGTTTTAATTTATATATGTGGATTAGAATTTCACACGACAAGAACAAAGCAGAATAAAACTCCCACGACAGCTATACACTTGTATTTTTTTCTTCCTCAGCACAAATTATATTAAGAGACCAAAATATGGAAATAAGTGGAGGTGGTCTAGAGGGAACATACAAGGCAGATAGTTTACATTTCCACTGGGGCTATGACGACGATCATGGATCTGAACACCAAATTAACAAAACATGGTTTCCTATGGAGGTACTGACTTAATCTTTATTGTGAAGACATAGCCAGGGACAAATTCACTCATACAAGGTTATAATATGACAACAGGCTGGAAGTCAAGATTTATCATGGCTCTTCTCTTGAATCGCTTGTTAAATCCTGTCACTCAGTCAAACCTTGCACCCCTTCTTTTTCAGTGTCAGTTGTTAGCTTTTAACATCAGTGGTTACAGTTATACGACTTTTCATCTAAAACGATACTTGACCTGATTGAAAGAGCCTAGCATCATCCGGCGTTAAACTGTGCATGAGCTTTCTGCTTTAAAAAAAAAAAAAAAACTTGCCTACTCAGTGCACTTTCAATTCCCAACTATCACAGACTATTTACCCTCAAACACCATTAGTAGACTTTGCTATAGCACGTTTCACTAGCTCTGCCCAACTTCAAAATGCTATATCTCAGCGAATATATAACGTATATAAGTGAAATTTTGTGTGTGAATTTGAAATGGTATAGACCCTATGAATTAAATTTTTCATTAAAATGCGGCCATTGGTTTCAATTTTCGTTTCTTTGCGATATAATATAAAATCCTACTTGCCAACACACATCACACGCACACATATTGAAATGTCTACTGTAAATTATACGACCTCATTTGCACATTTTTGGTTTATCAAGCAATTGGCAGGATTTTTGAGTGAAATTGTGTGAAATCGCACTTCTTGAACATAAAATAGTTTATATCCGGTGCAACGCACACATTGTCAATCAGAGGTGTGTCTACAAAAATTATTGTGTGGTTAAGAAGGAAAAATGAGTCTGCGAGTACATTTTATGACATTACAGCAAATCACAAATAGGATTTTTAAGTATTTCTGCAATGAAGCTACTCGAGGAAAACTATATCATTCTATTTCAAACCCACAAAAGAGGACTATTCACGCCTTGGGGATAAGCAAACGATCATTGCACCGCTGGATAGCGACATCTGAAATGTCTAATTCCAGTGTTTTACACACGAAAATTAGGCCAAGAGTGGTGGATAATTTTGACAGAGAATTGATCCGCAGAGAAATTTGCAATATGTTTCACAATAATGAGGCAGTGACTTTATGGAAATTGAAAATTTGGTTAAGAAGGAATAATGACATTGATATTTCCAAATCTACGCTATGGAGGACTATTAGGAGTTTGGGATTCACTTTTAGAAAATATGTTGGTGGTAGAAACCTTATTTGTGTGAAGCCTCATATAGTTGCAATGAGAAGCAAATATTTACGCGAGGTCAGAGAAATGAGAAGAGATTGTTATGATTTTGTGTATTGAGATGAAACTTGGATCAATGCGCACCACAGTAATGAACGAGAATGGCAATCATCTGATGGAACAACTAAGAGACTAGTACCAAGCAGCATAGGACAGCGCCTAATAATTGCACATGCAGGAAGCAGCCATCATGGGCTTCTAAATAATACTGAACTCATATTTGTTTCAAAATCCACAGATAATAGGGATTATCATACAGAGATGAATGGCAAGATATTTCAAGATTGGATTGTGAATCATGTACTTCCTTCATTGGATAGACCGTCGTGTTTGATAATGGACAATGCTTCATATCACAACGTTGTGGCACCAGAAGATAAAGTTCCTAATTCATCAAGTACTAAAGATGTAATAATGATTTGGCTGACCAAAAACAACATTCCATTCAACGAAATGTCCATGAACCTGAATTACTTGGAATTGTAACAAAAGACACAGCATACAAAGATATTTCACATAGACAAGGCAATCTATGAACATGGTCACAGATGTTTAAGATTGCCCCCTTACCATTCTCACTTAAACCCAATAGAATTAGTCTGGGCTAAAATTAAGGAACAGGTAGCAACAGAAAATAGGACGTTCAAATTAAAAGATGTTGAAATACTTACAAAAGCCGCCATCTCGAACATAGCCAGGGATTATTGGGAGAAATGTGAGAACCATGTGTTACAAGAGGAAGAGGAATATTGGAAGAATGATGGTTTGTCCTTCATTCAGCCGAGATTGATTATCAATTTCTCAGAGACATCTGATTATGATTCGGATGAAGTTTAATTTCTTTAAAGATGACCTTACCGTTATTTACAAGCACAGTAGAGGAGAAACTTTCCATTATGATATTTATGAACCGCAAAGTGGTGATACCTATTGAAATAATTAGATCAATGAAGGTCCAGTTTGGTAGCGCATTAAATGTCAATGACAAACAATGTCACGAGTATCTCCCATGCAGATCATTTAAGAAATCATCTTCAACAGGTATTCATATGCAAACGTGATGGCCACATTATTGTAATAGTAGACACGCCTATGCGTATTCAATTCACAGAATCTGTGACTGAAGTGGTAAAATTTCTTTTTTCGATACACAATAATTAGTATGCCGACAAAGATCAAAGGATTTCATCCGTTTGTGGGAACTGGACAAGATGCACAGATATAAAGTATATATTTGTTGGGTCTAACCCAATATAACATCGTATGCAAAAAATGGCATTAATACGTTAGACGGTTAATCAGATAATTACATTTGAAGTTGGGCAAAGCTAGTGAAACGTGCTTTTTTTATAACATTCATATTAACTATCAGTCAACTATGTTCATTCTCTTAAAATAAAAATGGTGGGAATTTCAATGTCCACTAATTTTTATCATCATGTGACGTATTCTTTCCAGAACGTTGTCTCCATTACAGCTGCTCTGAACGCATCACGAATCTAGGCAAGTCGACCTGCATCAGCCAAAGACAAGTTCAGACTCTCTGTGATGTCCTGGGTCCACCGTCGTCTAGGTCGACCCCTTCCCCTTTTTCCAGGAACCATGCCGTCCATCACTGTTTTTTCCAGACTATTATGTCTTTTTATGTGACTGAAAAATTTCAGCTTCCTTATTGCGATGGTATTTAGGAGCCAATTTTCCTCTACGTTGAGTGAGTGCAGTATTTCTCTGTTGGTCTTTTTTATGTCCAGGGTATTCCCAACATCCTTCTGTAGCATTTTATTTCGAATGATGTAACCTTTCTTGCAACTGTTTTATTGAGTGTCCAAGTCTCGCAGCCGTATGTTGCTACTGGGAATATACATGCTCTGATCTGTTGTAACTTTGTTTCTTTGCTTGTGCCTTGCCATAAGTTTTCCATCTGTATTAGTTTATGGGAAGCAATTGCCAGTCTTCTTTTAATCTTTTAATTTCTGCTGCACAGTTGCCAGGGCTGTTGATGATTGATCCTAATGTGATAGGGTGGGCGAGAGATGATGATGCTGTTGTGATATGTGATCACTTTCTTGCACACTCGCACCTAACTCGAACTACAATAAAACTCTTGATTCTAAGGCAGGGGATGTATTTATTCAAACGACCCATTCAGTGACAAAGAGCAAATAAAGCAAACACAAAACAAACAAAACACCCAGCCAGTGCTCAATTGCTAATCTGAAACGCAAGCAAAGCACTGACTAGTTAAAATCATAATAGTTAAATAATGAGAAACACTATGATCTCATTTGTCAAACTGCTCTTCTTCCACACCACCTGAAACATTCAACTATCATGCACACACACTCAGTCCATGCATGTCGTCTAATGAGACTAGTATGGTGTTGTGCATGAGGCTGGCAATCTCACCATGTTACACAGATTGCTACCGAAACCACTACTGCGAGAGCATCTGAATGCTTTATGCGGTCTCCATAAGGAGGCCAGTCACATTTGTGGCCCTATGCTCCATAAGGAGCGAGAAGAGACATAATTTGTTCCCAAGTGGACCCACGTGCTCTCATAAATTATTCGACACAGAACAATAATTAAATAATAATAAAATAAACATAGAATAATATTCAACGATATGTACAACGAATACTCTCATCAATGAGCATAAACTACCACCTCGCAACTGATCCATATCAATATTCGTCCCTGCATTCTGAAGCATGTCGTATATGCCGTCTGATGAGATTCGGAACTCGCCATATGAAACACATTGTTACAGAAACTAGCCCCTGCCATGGCATATAAATGCTTCGTGCAGGCTTCTGTTGGACCCAGCCGCACTGGTGTCTCCATGCTCTGCAAGGAGCAAGCAAGAGAAACGCTTATGTCTTACGCACACAGGGGTTGCATTACGCCCACAAAAGACCTTAATACCTAAAGCTAGATTCATCTTCTCAAATGGGATTTAGCACTACAAAATTAAACTAATCTCAAAGTAACACCATACAATTATTTGTTACTTACTTCGAGTTCCACTATAATAAACTATCTTGGCATGAATGGAGAAAATTATATTAATAGTGTCCTACTAAAATAGCACCTCTTATAATAAACCAATTTTCATCTAATACCAAATAATAAACAGGTCTAACCCCCTAAAAATATACAGTAGAATTATAATCAATATTCGTGAAATACACTAACAAAATTACCTTCACATCAAAGAATAAAATAAAATTACTCTTGAGCTAACAAAGCTAACAAACGTTATAATAAGCCTACTGCGGTCTCAATTGATAAATATCTTAACATCATTAGGCCTATAGCACGTGGTAATTAAGAATGTTAATGTCGGCTCACATGCGCCATCTTTATGCACATTTAACACGTGGCCGCCTGCTGCCATCTTGCCAACAATTAATATGTACTAATTTCAGTAATAGAACGTTTTCCTGCCCGGTATCTTGAATTAAATAGGTTCATTCTCTATATTCTCACAGCCGTAATCCGGACGTAACACGGCTAATAAAACCTATCCACACGTTATTTTCACTCGTCTATAACTTTAAAACTAATTCTAATGTCCTCAAAGAAATCTCCTTAGCAAACACAGATACTGTATCTATTTTCTCAACCATTAGATCAGACTCACGCTGAATATAATTCTAAAGCTACCGAACACTAATGCTAATCTGCTTAAAATTATAATGTCACTTGCCTCCATGCCGCGTGCAAACTTCTGACTCTGGTTGTCTGTTACGTGCAGTCTTTGATATCTTACAATATTTTACATTGGTATTCTTGTTATCTTCGCAAATATTTTGAAAGCAAAATAGTGCTTAAGGGAAAGTCATTATTGTGTTACTTCCCTTGAAAGTTGTGTCGGCTCTTTCGATCAAACTCCGCGGATAAATCCATTTTTCTGCGATTTATTCGTTGTTTGGGTAATAATAGATTGTTCTTGCTTCAGAATATCTATGGCCTGAATTTATGTGTATTGTTTGTCTGAGTAGGACGAGTCTGTCTTATATCTGTATATCTTTACATATCTAAGTCGAACTATATGTTCTGTTGTCTCTAGAGAGGTCGAAGGCTATTCGGCGGATGTGTCGCTAGAGTGTGGTGTGATTTGGCTTCGTCCTGATAGGGACTGTGTTTCCTATGTCGGCCTGTCGCCGGGGAAAAAGTGATCTCAGTATTTGTGGGGAAAGTGATAGTCGTCTAGACCTATCGTGTATGCTTTACCCCAGTGTTTATGCGTATTGCCAAGGAATGGCAGTTTCATATTTCTTATACCAAGGTAATCCAAGATACTTTTATGAACTCTCGTACGAAGCCACCATTTTCGATAAGAGAATATATTTGACTCGATGAAAACGACTTCGATTCCTAGCAGCACTATATTCTGTAGAATGCAGTCAATTGTTCATGATCAAATCTACAGAGCAATGCAATGTTTTATGAATGACTAACTTTAGGACAGATTCATTATCTGTATCCAAACGTGAGTGACAGCTCACGAGTGAAGCCATCTTGGATCCAAACATGTAGTGACTTTCAAGAAGAGAAAAGGGGATGCCCGTATTATCGCTTGTTTAGTCCAGAGATCACTGCTACACATGAGAACCCATTGCTAGCGGTTCAATATTATTATATGAAAAAATATGTGCTGAACATTATGTTGAAGAATCGTCGCTAGACGAGATTAGGTTTAGAAGCCATCTGAAATATTGTTTATAAGCTGACGTGCTCAGTCAGTGAAGTCAGATGATTTATATGTATGGGCGATGCTGAGGGCTTGGCTACTGACAGTCCATTATAATATTAATCTACATGAGTGCCCATGTAACATAACATTGCAAGACCAGTTATCCACTGTACTATGATGTATTATGCCAACCTGTGATTTGTCACTATCTGTGCTGTCGAGTGTGTACGTCCAATTAAACTTTAGAAAAGGTACACAGTCGTTGGTGTCGATGACTTCCAGTCATACATGAGTGTGAGAAAAGAACATTTGTCAACAACACGAACCCTTATCATCATTCGCACATTGTACACTCAATCCATGTCTACACACCACTGCGTAGGTCAAGTTGACATTCCATACACTACAGTGGAGCAAACAACACCATAGAGATCTTATCAACTGATGATGATGATGATGTCTGCTTCCATCCACTTATATCTATCTTTTGGTGGATATCATTAACGGGAATAAAAATTCAACGTTATTCAACTTTATCAACTGGTGGACCAGCTTTCTGGGTTTGACCTCGCAGAAGTTCAGAAGTCAACAGATTACCGATACCAGACCGTTTCCTGTGGCTGATACGACACACTTGCAGTATTGGTTTGCTCTTTGTCAACACTTCGTCACGTGACCTGTCAGGTGAATGCAGTATGTAGGTCAGCGTTGTTGACATTTTTTACATTAGACATTATAGAGTTTCACAGAACAGTTGGATCAATTCTTGTCAATGTTAACAGGAAGACAGTATGAGTGAACTAAGAAGTCCTATTTTCATCGATGGATCTTCTTGTTTTCTGTATATGAACTTTAATATTTAAGGCCAGAATGTTTAATTGAATAAAGTGGCAGTTTGTTTATTTTCATAAAAATAACTTTGCCATTACTGTAAAACTGAGCCTATTTTGCAACACATACTATCATACACATAATTTATATATATTTATGTTTACATGTTATTTGTTTGTATAGTATGTTAGTTTCTATGTCAGCGGGTTGTGTTTAAGGTTGGGCGGCGTCCTCACAACAGAATATCCCACGTCATAGAGGGTCCGTTGTGGGCGTTTTCTATAGGTGCAATTTTCTTGATTGAAAATTTGCTGCGACAACTGTTGCTTTTGTGTTAGCTGTGAAGTCTGTAATTATTGTTATTTTTGTGATATTTCTTTGTTCTTTAGTTTTGTTTTGATTTGTTTGTAATTTGTTGGTCTAACCTTTTCTATCTTTCAGTTCTATTCACAATTTATATTCATATATTGTGACGTCATTTGTGTTGTTATTCTTTGCAGATTCAGTGATTATTTTCATTGATTTCCCTATTTGATTTATTTTGATTTCTGCAAACGTTCTTGTATTGTCAGTCCTATTTGTACTTTATGTATTCTGTTGGTTGACATATGTTTTATATAGGTATATTTCATAAGACACAATTGCCTGTGCACTGCACTTGGATTATGGTATAAACCAGTACCTGATTATTATTACTATTATACAAGACCTTATTAAAGGCTTGTGACCCACAGATATTGGGATAGTATACTGATTAATCAAGTCATTGAGAACTTGTGGTATTATTATTAATTCAGGTGATTAGTATTATTGTTAGACATCATGGCTACATTAGAATACTTCATTACACAAGGGAAAGCCCTTGATAAGACTGGTCAACAATTAGAACAATGGGCAGTTGCTCAATATGACAAAGCATTAGCTGCAGAAGAGAGAAGAGCTATGGCAGAAGAGAAAAGATTAGCTGCAGAAGAAAGAAAAGCTATGGCGGAAGAGAAAAGATTAGAAAGAGAAGCTGAGGCTGCTGCTGAACAAAAGAAATTGCAGATGCAGGTAGAGGAAAGGAGATTTGAAGCTGAACAAAAAAAATTGGAAAGAGAAGCTGCGGCTGAACAAAAAAGATTAGACAGTGAAGCTGAACAAAAAAGATTAGACAGGGAAGCTGAACAAAAAAAAGATTAGACAGGGAAGCTGAACAAAAAAGATTAGACAGAGAGGCTGAAGAAAAAAAAGCAATAAGAGAACATGAATTTGAGTTGGAGAAATTAAGATTGACAAGTATGAGTAATGTTAATCAGGCATCTAGTGGTAATGATAAACCTTCTACTTACAAGGTTAAGGTTCCACCGTTCAATCAGTCCAGTGACGATATTACATTCTGGCTGGATAGATTTGAACGTTCTTGTCGTACACATAATGTGGATAAATCACAATACGCTAATCAATTATCAGAAAACTTGAAAGGTGAATCTTTGACTAGATTATGCCTTGTAGGAGAAGCAGATAAGGATAATTATGATGTCATTAGGGCGGCTTTGATAAAAAAATATCAGCTAAGTGAGGAAGGCTATCGCCTTTTATTTAAAACGATGGTACCTGAGACGGGTGTAGAATTCTCAGAATTCACTGCAAAGGCACGTCTCACAGTTGATCGTTGGATTGAGCTTTCCAAAACAGAAAAAAACGTATGAAGGACTTATGGATTTGTTGCTCAGAGATAAGATTATGTCATGTGTGAACAAACCTTTCCTTGAATTTATACATGAGCGTAAACCCAAATCTCTAAAAGAAATGGAAGAATATTGTTCCCAATATGTCACTGCACACCCCGACGTGACTTTTGGCAACACTAAGATTAAGGAGAGTATGCCAGTTGCTTCAGCAACACCATACAATCCCAATTATTCACACAGATTTCAGGGACCTCAAAACAGATTTGATAAAAAAGGTAACCATAATAGTTATCAAAACCAAGGTAACCAATCATTTCAGGGTTCTTCTTCAAAGAACTGGAGACGACCTGATAGCTCTCGACACAGGGGTGGTCATAATTATAGGAATTTCCGTAGAGGAAGTAATTATAGAAACTATCAGGGTTATCCGTCTTGGAGTCAACAAGATCATAATTACAGAGATGCTCATTATAATGAATATGATAATGGTAACCAAGGGAACTATGACTCAAACCCAAATAGGGGTTACAATAGAGGTAACAATAACTACAGAGGTGATAATAACCGAGGTAGATCTCAAAACAAAAGACATAAACCACATTTTCAGGCAAACTCTGCACAACAAGAGTCCCATGAAGCCTATAAACAGAGTAAAGATAATAATGATGCTAGTAATATGGCATGTGCCGCTTTTGATTTTGGGAGAGCATCTCAGTGCCCCCAATGCAAAACGTTATTTGAGCCAACCACAGTGTCTACTTTAAGCTGTGGCCATCCTCTTCCTGCTCTTCCAGCATCAGTCGCGCATGATGGAAGAGGTTCTCTTGTCTTACATAAGGGTTTAGTGAATAACAATCCAGTCTCTGTGCTATTTGATTCTGGATGCACCACAATTGGTGTTAGGCAGTCACTCATAGATCCTTCCCGTGCCACTGGACAAGTAGTCAAATGTGTAACATTTGGCGGCACATTAGAGAAATACTCTACTGCTATCATTAGGATTGCTACTCCTTTCTTTACAGGAGATGTACACGCATGTCTTCTTCCGAATCCGATCGCTGACCTCATCATCGGTCGCATTTATGGAGTCAAGGAATGCACTCCGCAACAAATTTCCACGTGGGAAAGGCAAAACATGCAGATTGCTAACGCTGTAGTCACTAGAGCTCAGGCTCTTAATATGCCTCAAACTTCATCTATTGAAGATAATGAAGTGCATAACCAAGATAATCCCTTGGTAATTTCTCGTGACTCGTTTATAAAACAGCAAGAAGATGATCCCACTCTGAAGAAATTCTTCATTCTTGCAACTAAAGGTGATCCGAATAAAGACACAAGTCGTAAATCGTGGATTACAAAGAAGAATGGCGTACTTGTACGTATGGTTCAAGACTCCATTACGTCAAGTCATTCTCAAATCCTGGTTCCCAAGAATTTGAGAGTTAAAATTTTGCAGCACGCTCACGACTCTCAGTGTGCTGGACACATGGGTTTTTCCCGTACTAAGTCAAGAGTCCTTGCGGCTTTCTTTTGGCCATTGGTAAACAAGGACATACGGATTTATTGTCGATCTTGTAAAGTATGTCAGGAAGTTAAATCCAAAGGTCCACGGCATGCTGCACCCATTCAGGCGGCGGACATTCCTATTCGGCCGTTTCAAAAAATGGCCATAGACATTATTGGTCCATTTAAGATCAAGTCTGCCAGAGGACATCAGTTTATCTTGACGTGTGTTGATATGTGCACACGTTGGCCAGAGGCTATTCCTCTGAAGAGCATTACTACTGCTGATATTGCAGATGCTCTTTGGCTTATATTTTCTCGTCTGGGGTTCCCCGGAGAAATATTGTCAGACCATGGCACCCAACTAATATCAGATACCATGTCTCAAGTAATGTCTACTCTGCAGATAGATAGATCTTTAAGTAGTATCTACCATCCAATGTCTAATGGTATGGTCGAACGCCTTAATAGAACACTTAAAAACTTACTGGGGAAGATAACTGAGGATCATCCTCAAGACTGGGACAGAGTTTTACCTGCGGCCCTCTTCGCTTACAGAGAGGTACCCAATGAACATACGGGATTTTCTCCCTTTGAACTCGTCTTTGGCGCGCGTCCGCGTGGCCCTATGTCGTTGCTTCACGATCTCATAACATCTGACAATATTGACGATGACACAAAGTCATCCTACGAATATGTCATCGCGTTGAGAAAAAAAATTATCGAAGCATGCAAATTAGCAACTTCTTCTTCTGAATTTGCGAAACAGAAGGCAAGGCAATTTGCCAATAAGAAGAGATGCTTACGACAACTTTGTCCTGGTGACAAAGCATTTGTATTACTACCTTGTAGGGAAAACAGATTACTTATTTCTTGGAAAGGTCCGTACGATATAATATCGAAATTTTCCGATGTCGACTATATTGTCGATATTGATGGGAAGCATAAAACCTTCCACATCAATATGCTTACTGAATTCCATGAACGTCCGGATTATTTGCAACCCATTTTCCAAGCAACGGACAATTCTCCAGTACAACATGGTCATTACTCATCACTGTCCGTGATACAGGATGAGGAAACAAGTTTTTCAGATGTAAATCTTCCTCTTCCAATGATCCCACTTCATTCCAGTGAATCATGGAAGAACGTTACTGTCTCTCCTGATTTGTCTCTAGGAGAACAGCGACAAGTTTCAACTATGTTGCAAACATTTCAGGATGTACTCACTGACATCCCTGGACAAACGAATGTCATTCAACATGACATTGTTCTAACTGACCATACTCCTATTAGGGTTAGACCTTATCCTATACCTATACATTTTCAAGCACAGGTCGAGAAAGAGTTGGATGAGATGATAGATTTGAAAATAATCGAACCATCCACCTCTGCATATTCTTCGCCGATGGTTATTGTGCGTAAAAAAGACAATAACATACGTCTTTGCGTTGACTATCGAAAATTGAATCAAGTAACTAAGTTCGATGCCGAACCTATGCCTTTACTGGAAGAGCTACTTACTCGACTCTCCAAATCTCATTTTTTCACTAAACTTGATTTGTCTAAAGGATATTGGCAAGTTCCTTTATCTGAACGCGCCAAACCTCTCACGGCTTTTTCAACACCTAGAGGTTTGTTCCAATGGAATTTTATGCCTTTCGGTCTTATGAACGCACCAGCTACGTTCGTACGCATGATGCGCCGAATCCTATCTTATCGGTCAGATGTCATTGCATATCTAGACGACATCTGTCTTTTCAGCGATACTTGGGAAGATCACTATTCAGGGTTAGATGAATTGCTGTCTACTTTGCGTGAGCACAACCTGACAGCGAAACCCTCTAAAGCCTATATTGGTTTTAGCGAAATTTCTTTCCTAGGCCACCGAGTTGGTCATGGTTTCCTAAAGACAGAGGACCATAATACTAGTAAGATACTTAACATCTCAATCCCTAAGACTAAAAAACAGGTGAGAAGTCTGTTAGGTCTTATTCAATTTTATGGCAGATTCATTCAGAATCTATCCTCTATCATGGCACCTCTCTCAACACTTCTAAAGAAAGGTTCGCCTAATGTGGTCCACTGGTCTCAGGAATGCCAATGCTCTCTGGATAAGATTAAAACACTGTTTTCAACACCACCTATTTTAGTGCTACCCACTAAAGATAAGACATTCGTTCTTCGTAGTGACGCTTCATCCACTGGGATTGGAGCGGCACTAATGCAAGAGTACTCTGGAACTCTGCATCCTGTAATGTATATTTCCAGAAAACTTAATGCGGCAGAAAGGAATTATTCGGTTTTAGACCGTGAGCTATTAGCTATGGTTTGGTCGATCCTCAAACTACAGAGATTCCTTCTAGGCGCACATTTCATAGTAGAAACCGACCAAAAAGCTCTTACTGCTATACAGAGTAAGAATTTGAAGAGCTCGAGGTCTACTCGATATGCAATTGCTCTTCAACCTTTTCATTTCTCTGTGCGAGCTATTCGTGGATCAGATAATGTGATGGCAGACATTCTGTCAAGATGCCCACATGATTCAACATAACTATTAGGGCTTAGACTTCTTGATATGTCTAGTTCTATAGTAGTTCCTTTTCTATATCATGATAGATACACATTTGTAATTTAATAATATAATGATTGTATCACTACATAGCGGTTCATTGATGTTTATTCACCGCTGTGCTTTGATGATTTTTTCTTCATAAATCATAAATTTAAGATATCTAATACGAAATGATGATATGAATTTTTTAGGCATTGTGTAATTGCCAGAATTGTATTATACTTTGATGACACCTTCCTGGAAAAATATACTTGTAGAGAAATAATTTCTCTCAGTTTATGAGACACATTCTCACCAGTCGCTCCATAAGTCGACTTAGCCTCATATTAGGCGTTATAGGTATTCCTGATATTTTCATCTGCGCATTATTCATGCGTTGTGAGCCTATTGTACGTTGCTCCTAGATGTATTTCAAAAAGAAAAAAAAAATGTTCCATTTTTTTTTTTCCCGGGAGGTGTGGTAAGACTGTTACGTGCAGTCTTTGATATCTTACAATATTATACATTGGTATTCTTGTTATCTTCGCAAATATTTTGAAAGCAAAATAGTGCTTAAGGGAAAGTCATTATTGTGTTACTTCCCTTGAAAGTTGTGTCGGCTCTTTCGATCAAACTCCGCGGATAAATCCATTTTACTGCGATTTATTCGTTGTTTGGGTAATAATAGATTGTTCTTGCGTCAGAATATCTATGGCCTGAATTTATGTGTATTGTTTGTCTGAGTAGGACGAGTCTGTCTTATATCTGTATATCTTTACATATCTAAGTCGAACTATATGTTCTGTTGTCTCTAGAGAGGTCGAAGGCTATTCGGCGGATGTGTCGCTAGAGTGTGGTGTGATTTGGCTTCGTCCTGATAGGGACTGTGTGTTTCCTATGTCGGCCTGTCGCCGGGGAAAAAGTGATCTCAGTATTTGTGGGGAAAGTGATAGTCGTCTAGACCTATCGTGTATGCTTTACCCCAGTGTTTATGCGTATTGCCAAGGAATGGCAGTTTCATATTTCTTATACCAAGGTAATCCAAGATACTTTTATGAACTCTCGTACGAAGCCACCATTTTCGATAAGAGAATATATTTGACTCGATGAAAACGACTTCGATTCCTAGCAGCACTATATTCTGTAGAATGCAGTCAATTGTTCATGATCAAATCTACAGAGCAATGCAATGTTTTATGAATGACTAACTTTAGGACAGATTCATTATCTGTATCCAAACGTGAGTGACAGCTCACGAGTGAAGCCATCTTGGATCCAAACATGTAGTGACTTTCAAGAAGAGAAAAGGGGATGCCCGTATTATCGCTTGTTTAGTCCAGAGATCACTGCTACACATGAGAACCCATTGCTAGCGGTTCAATATTATTATATGGAAAAATATGTGCTGAACATTATGTTGAAGAATCGTCGCTAGACGAGATTAGGTTTAGAAGCCATCTGAAATATTGTTTATAAGCTGACGTGCTCAGTCAGTGAAGTCAGATGATTTATATGTATGGGCGATGCTGAGGGCTTGGCTACTGACAGTCCATTATAATATTAATCTACATGAGTGCCCATGTAACATAACATTGCAAGACCAGTTATCTACTGTACTATGATGTATTATGCCAACCTGTGATTTGTCACTATCTGTGCTTCTAACGATTCATTAACGGGAATAAAAATTCAACGATTATCAACCTTATCATTGTCCTCTCACATCTTGCCTCCACTGCGAATCTCACCAAACTGACCGCTCCTCCTGCGTCAGCGCCAGCGATGAGGGCTCGCGCAGTCACGTGGGTTAGGGCGTTATTGTGGCCCTTGCGCAGTGTGATGGACGAACTCGGCTGACCCTGAACTTTGTTGTAACTTCTTGTAAAAACGTTTATTCTTTCACGTGGATTCATTAGCTATGAAACTGTTCCACAGAGGGCAAACACGTTTGCTGATTGATATGCGGAAAGTTTACCTATCGTTGATTCTGGTCATCGCATTGATTTAAGGAGAGATTAAATCACGCCCACTAACATCTCTTGGACAATCATAGGCAGTTATTTTAATTAACTTGGCCAGTGGGGGGGGGGGGGGCGTCGCCAGAATCAAAAAGGCACAGCGACCAAGATCAAAGAGACAGACTGAGGGATTTTAGGGGAGACTATCGGCGTTATCAAAGACAGTAGTGGTCCCTGATACAAGACGCAGTTGCTTGCCGCTAATTTCGCGTCTCGGTGTCAATCGTAGAACCGAGCGAACGGGGAAACCAGAACGGGCAGCAGCGAACGGAGATACGAAGACCAGGGTGCGGTTTCTTCTCTTGATTTGGCGGTCAGATCCCCAAAAGTTCGTGAGATCAAATAAGCTGTCAAGTTTATCATGTCCCACTCAACTTACATTCCATTTTAGCTAAATAGACCATGAAGACTAGACACGTTATCACTCGCTGGCCAGACCTTTACAGAAGCACTAGCTTTATTGAAATCTTGTTATAGATTTTCCCCTGGATTTTATATATAAATTTGCAGTGTTTTCTATTCTGTGCAAAGCGGTAATATATATTGCGTAAAGTGATCAGTGGTCTAGTTCAGTCATTCTATTTCAATGGAGTTTGTGTTAATTTAAATCTATTAAATTAAACCATCTCAATAGTTCCAGTTGTAAATATAATGATCTATCTATTATATTATTTCAAAAGATAATAGATGCTTAAATTAACTTTTAAAGTCGCGAAGGAATTTATAATTAATAAATTCAGTTAAGTCCTAGTTTTATAGATGTGTCTTAACCACTAGAATTCGCGCAGTGTTTATTAAATACATAATTAAATACTCGAGTGTATTATAGGCTTAACGGGAAATTTATCGCGCTTGATTTTTCGGTATGTTACATGTCTTTTTTCTTTCACACAGAGTGATCGTACCTGCGGTCCCAGCTAAATAAAGAAAGAAATCATCCTATAAACTTCCAGTCATATTGAAGAAACATTTCTTTTAAAATATAATCTTGTGGCGGTCCTTGCGACCTAGCTGTCAGAATTAAATGAAATAAAGCCCACCCAAGAACATTTTAAAGAATAATCATCAAATTACCCTTACAAACCTGTAAGATAAACTGGAAGGTAATCATTGCCAGTATCGATATCATATTTACTGTTTACTGTGAGAGAGTACATATTTCCCTGACTGTGAATGAGCCTAGTTTTTTCCTCAATTGGATTTAATAAAACTATCATCACACATTGAAGGAATTTTACCATAGCGGAGGATTAAACGAGACCACTTCATTTTCACCCCTGTGCCGAACTGGGTTAGTGCCATCCCATAGACTCCTTATATATATATAATAAAAACACGAGAACTCTTAGTCTTCAAGTCTTGCGATAAGTGAGAATATTTGTTACCAACAAACCCTCGCAAACATCTGGGGCGGGACATCGAAGGACTAGACAGTTCATATGTCGACAGATTACTTGCTGTTTTTATATACTTTTTATGGATCGTCTGAGGCTGCATTCGGTAAGTGTGTGAGTATATGAGTGTGGATCCTCACGCGTGTGTATGAATGACAGGAAATTTAATCGTTTTCTTTTGTAAACCTGTTGTTAACTTGCTTGCCTAGTAATATAATTTTTCTGTATTCCCTGCATTGTTCCTTTAAGGGGGAGTTGCTAATTGGTTAACTCTGTTTAAAAACCCCCTCCTTTCCATTTGCTTAGTAAAGGGAAGAACAGCTGGGAAGAACAGGTTTTTTTTCTATCACCTATACCTAACTTTGTAACACCTCTTTCAGAGTAATTAACTTCACTGTTAGGTTAACGTACCTATGTTCCTGATATTATCTATCTCTGGACTGGGTTTGTCTTTGTCTAATAAGCGGGAAGGGCTTAGTCGATACCAATCTTCTTCTCCCCTCCCAAATTTGTTATTTGCATTTGTGTACTTATGATAATTTATGTAATAACTGATATTTGTTAGTGATTGATGTTTAAAGTGAATAAAATCACATAAACTCATTTAGTTCTGTGTGTTGGATATACCCAAAGCCCAACATTTCCCCTATTCGTTTAATATAGTTTGTATCTACATCGTCTGTGTGTGTGAAAAACACAAAATCGGTGTGCGCGCAGATGCGAGTCTGGAAAACTGGCAAATAATTGTTTGACCAGGAGAGCGGAAGAGAAGATTGAGAGAAGCGATTTGTCGTAAATAAGTCTGTCTTTACTCTCCTCCAGCACGCTGTGAAGCAACTATTTAATATCTACATTTTCTATCACTGAGCTTTCCATCATCATTTTCCACTCTAAACCGGACCACTATTTCTACGACTCTTTTCTCTCAAAATAAATTTACGACACGCAGTCACGTGGCCTGGCGTACTCGTTGGAGTGCGCACATCGAAAATACATTGGCGTTAAACACATAAATTATGACATGAATTTAAGGGGGCCTCGGTGGTGTTTTTATGGCCCCATCACACTAAGGATTCGAATTCATTAACACTTTCCAGTTATTCGTTATCAATTTCAATTTCTGGTTTGGTCATTACTTTGTCTGTTGTCAATACTTTGGTCTTATTGGCGTTTATGTATAGATTCTGGGCCTCACTGTGTTTTTTGGTGGACAGAATTAATTGTTTAAGTCCTTCTGGGTTGGTCGATAGGAGGACTGTGTCGTTAGCATATCTGATTTCCGGGACCTGGTACCCGCCGATGTTAAATGTCAAACTCTGTGTGTTCTTGGTCATCTCTTACGTTTCTCTTGATATTCTCTGTATAAATGTTAAACAGGTAAGGGGAAAGAGTATAGCCTTGTCTTACTCCATTCTGTACTTTAAACCATACTGATGTTTCCCCCCTCTATTCTTACGGCTGCCTGTTGTTCTTGGTACAGCAGTGCGATGAGTTGTATAAGGTGGTTTGGAAATCCGATATTTTCCACAATAGTCCATAACTGCTGATGTAGTACACAGTCGAAAGCTTTGGTGTAATCAATGAAACAAGTATATAGGTCAACGTTAAATTATCTGCACTTTTCTATGATGATCCTCATATTGAATATATGATCTCTAGTGCCTCTACCTGGTCTAAAACCCGCCTGTAAATTATTTTGTTTATTTAAATAAACGATTTTTGTTTCTAGCTTTTGTTGATTCCTTTTCATTATGATATGTAATAGTATTTTGCTGGCATGGCTTATAAGAGCTATAGTTCTGTAGTTTGTGCAGTTTCAGGTTGCCCTTTTTTTTAAGCAAGGGTATGTAAATTGATCTTTTCCATTCCTTGGGCCAAATTCCGCTTTTCCAGATCTTGCTGCATAATGCATGGTATATACGAGCACTGCCTTCTCCTCCTGTCTGTATCATTTCAGCTGTTATTTCATCACAACCAGGAGATTTTCCACTTTTCAAGTGTTTGATTGCGTTTGGACTTCCTCTAAGGTAGGTTCTGGTTCCCGTTCCGCTACATTCATGATGTTGTTATCTGCCGCTTTGTTTATTTCCGTGTACATTTATTGACAGCACTCCTTCCATCTGTTCAGAATATCTTTACGTTCTGTTAGAGTGGTCACCCGTCTTGTCGTTTATTGCTCCAAGTGATGGATTAAAGTTGCTGTTCTTCAATGTTCTTACTTCGGAAAACATATTCTTACTCAATCCCTGTTCGCGCATTTTCTCTATTTTCCTGCAGGTGTCGTTTATGTAATGTTGTTTGTCTTGTCTGGCTCGTTTGTTAATATGCTTTGTGTATTCCTTGTACAATTCCTGATTTTCTGTGTCTTTTTTTGGACTTCATTTTTCTTCTTTCTACCACCAACTTCAGTGTTTCGTCTGAGATGTATTATCGTCTCTTTATACTTCTTTTAGGAATTAACCTCTGTGCATTTGTAATGTAAACATCTCTGATGTTATTGACATATCGTATTACTTTGTCGCTTGTAACTTTTTTTTTTCAGGTTGATCTTGAAAATTGCAACAAGAAGCTTATGGTCTGAGTCACAGTCTGCTCATGGGACCGTCTTGATGCATGAGATACATGATCGTCACCTTTGTTGTATTAAGATGTAATCTATTTGGTTCTTGCTTTTTCTAAAATAATCTCGCCCGCTCAAATGTAAAACGTGGGTTAGCGCGTACTGCATTTAAAATCTAAATCAGCGAGAGAGAGAGAGAGAGAGAGAGAGAGAGAGAGAGAGAGAGAGAGAGAGAGAGAGAGAGAGAGAGAGAGCAAAGAGCTTCTGAAGAGCAGAAGGCTGAAAAGCAAAGAGCATTCTAGAAGGAACAGGCTGACAGACTAAAGGCCGAAAAGGAGGCCGAAAGAGCAGAAAGGAAGGAAAAGACAGACATAGCCCACGCACTCAGACTTAAAGAACTAGAGATTGAAGGAAGAACGTCAGAGATAGAGAGATAGAGAAGGGGGGATCCACACTTGTCTGATACCATTTGTGTAACACATTTTCAAGTATGAATCGTTTTAAAAATATAAACGAAGGGATCTTGGTCGTTATATCACATACTTGCATTGATGGGGTCGGCTCTGATCTTGGTCGTTATATCACATACTTGCATTGATGGGTTCGGCTCTGATCTTGTTTTGACTATTTCAACAAAGTTGCTTCGTTTCAGTTTCCCCCTTCCAAGTCCATTTATTTTCTGGTATATTGCGTGGTCTGTCAGCCTCCTGAATTTCTCGTCTTGTTGCTGGGCTGCTATCTCTTCTATCCTCCATTGGCTGGAGTTGTGTAATCTTTTAAATAGTTACGCCCATGTACACTGCACACAAGCTACCCAATTTTAAAACAATGGCGTATCCCTGAAATGATAGAAAACATTCCAGGTATAGAAAGAAAGAACTCTCAAAATGAAACAGAAGGAAGAGTCCTAACCACAAAATAAATAGAGAAACATTATACAAGAAACACCTGAATCCATGCATACACAGATGGATCAGCAATAAATGCAACAGAAGATGGGAGTGGAGGAGTCTTTTTGAGCTGAAGCAATGGCACACAAAAAAAGCTGTCAGTCGCAACAAATTCTCGAGTAACTTCAGAGCAGAGGCAGAGGCCTTAAAAACTGCAGCAGATGTCCTAATGATAGTAGAAAGCTCAGAGAGACGAGTAGCTATCTTCTCAGATGCGCTGTCAGTGATTGAAACACCCAAGAATCAAAACAATGCCGACCTGGGTGACCTAAGAGTAACAGTTTACAAACTGTGTCAGCAATTCAAAAGAGATGTGATACTGTGGATTCTTTCTCACTCCAACATCCCTGGAAATGAAGAGACTGACAGATTGGCAAATAAAGGGGAAAAGCTTGATACAAGCATAACTTATGAAGCGGCCAAGAATTTTATTAAGAGCAGACACAGAAGCAAGTGGGAAGCAGAACATCCCGATTAAAATGAAAATGATGCGTATTACCAGCTCATCAGAAGTGAACAAATGATATCTTCAGACTTCGCACAGGTCACAACAGATTGGGTCACCATCTATTCAACAACTTAAAGACAGGAACTACTGATGAGTGTAACTGTGGCACTGATATAATGACTGCTGAGCATGTACTTCACAGGTGCTCAACGTATGAGTAACAGAGAAATCGCATACGGCCATCACCAGTACCATTGTGACGGTATTGCCTCCCCTGCTTTGCAGTAGTGGTCCAACAGTGGCCAAAACTCAAGAGTATCTAATATGGGCTTCAAAGGTATCTACCTTTGCAAAAGATCACTCTTAGCAGAGAAGAAGATAGAAGGGTGATGACACTTCTATTACAAATGGAGTCTTCACAAGATATTCAGAATAAGCGAGAACAATACTGCTCTGGCTGAGTATGTTAACTCTGTAATTCTGCCGACGCTTTTGCGAAGGATTTAAGCACTTATTATTTTCAGCTCGTTTAAGCCCCCACCTCTGATTTACTCAGTGGAATTCTATTATTCTAGTATAGCTCTGTTTAGAGGATGTGTAGTAATTTGACTGAGATAAACATGCAGTAACTTTAAAATGATTAAATCGAAGTTAAATTTGTAACATTACAAATAACAAAATTTAATAATCATTTTAGGTTTTAACAGTTGGAAAATAATTTGACTAGTTATGGATCAAGAAAAGTTATCACCACAGTCTTTATGGAATCTGAGATGTTACATGAATTCCAAGTGGCAGCATAGATTTGAACTTAGCTGCCAATGACGGTTCTGCTCCTTCTTATGGGTTGGTTCTTTTCACTCTGCTCGTCTCTGATCAAGGTTGGCGGGGGTAGCTCGTTTCCTAGAAATGTCAAGGAGAGTCTACCACGTGGGTCCTTCGTCTTAAAGCTTAGGCCACTGTTCCCTTCTTGTTCCAGAGATAGTACTTTCTGCTGATGCCACCAATAACTATGGTAAAAGAATAAAACGAAATGCTCTTCTGAGTATGGCGTTTTCCACCCCATAGTTATGGGTAATCCTATCTTCCCATACCACCATCCTAATTACTCAGACTTTACCCTCGATGAGAATTAAATTTAATCCCTCGGAATAAAACTGTCTTTACATTTAAATAGAATAGCTTTCATAGTTACTTTATATTTAAATGAAAAGGTTAATAATACAGATAGAGTCTGTTTACATATACATCTCCACTGACTGGAAAGTGTTCACAATATAAATTGAATATGTTTTCATTTATGTTTTACACTGATTGAAAAGTTTGAAACTTCCATTACTTTAAAATGAATACTTTCACATAGACATTTACACTGGTTTAAACCTTGAAAAAATTTACATTAATTTTAAAGTGGCTATGTTTTAGGGACATTTACACTGCTTTGAAAACATAAGTATTATACTTAGAATGTACATCATTTCTTTCATCTTTCCCTTCGTGCTCCATAGGGAACTTGGAACTTATTTTAGTTCTCTTTACGAAACTATTAATAAAGCAATCACCAACCCGAGCAGTGGTGGTTCATGAATCATCATTCTATACGCTATACTTTGACATCCACAAGCAAGTTTCACATATTAAACTTCACGTGGTAATATATACAAATATAAATGTTAGTTCACGTGTTAGTGATAAATATGAAATGTAAATCACAACTTACGCCAATCCTGACTCACAGACATTTTGCTCAGATGAATAAAAATAGACTTGAATCGGCCTCTTACATGCGTCGGGGGTGTCGTTAATTTAATAAGTTCCCTCTCTGACTTCATGTGTGGTCCTTCAGTTTCCTCAGTCCCGGTATCCTTATTTAAAATGTTAGAGATTTCCTGGTCTATATTGTAAGTCCTGATAAATACTCCAATAAAAGGTAAATCTGGGTAGCGTCAAGCAAATGTGATTATTATCACCTACAGGGAATGTCAAGCAATTCGACAATACTCAAATATCTACCTAGCAGAAAAATAACAAAGAAAGAAAGGTGCGATAATTGACAGAACATAAAAAAAATCAGTACCACAAATGTGCGATACTGCCGGAGTGAAACACCCAAGATCGATCAGGGCCGCCCTGTTTTGTCACAACTATTCCAAGAAAAGCTCTACGGAGATGTCAACAGCCTTAGACTGATCACTGCTTTCTTTGAACATACTCAAGTTGACGTCTGAGAGTCTTTAAACATATTCAAGTTGACGTCTGAGAGTCTTTGAACATATTCAAGTTGACGTCTGAGAGTCTTTGAACATATTCAAGTTGACGTCTGAGAGTCTTTGAACATATTCAAGTTGACGTCTGAGAGTCTTTGAACATATTCAAGTTGACGTCTGAGAGTCTTTGAACATATTCAAGTTGACGTCTGAGAGTTTTTGAACATACTCAAGTTGACGTCTGAGAGTGAACGAAGAAGATATCACATACTTGAAACAGAAGTAGACGCCGTTTTCGCTTTCTGTAGATAGTCTGGTAGAAATAACAGGTTAAGAATGTACAAACCCCATTCAAATAAGTATTATTTTCAGTTTAGAACAGTATTTCGACATCATGGCGCCCCTTTTTAACACCCCGTGTAACCATTCATACAAATTAATGGCTATTTTTAAAAATAAGATGTACAATTTTGTGGAAGCTGTAAATATTCTGGTTTTTTTTTAAATTTTTTTCAGATGCACATTGTTCATTACAACACCATTTACCCCAATTTTAATGCTGCATGTAAACAGGACAAGGGTTTAGCAGTCCTTGCATTTTTCTTTGAGGTGAGTCTTTTAAAAAAAATTACAATGTTTGCATTTTTGTTCCGAGTTTTAGTAAAAAGCAAATTAATAAGACACATTTTCCCTTTTCAACCTGGCGCACCAAGAAAGAATAGTCCAACTCATCCTTTTTTAACGTGTTTACTACTGTTTTTCGTAGCACGTTCTTTTAAAACATATATACATTGTTAATTGCAACAACAACAGAAATGAAAAAACACGATTATTTTCTGATACATACTACTAATGTAAAAGACCTAATGACTCTGTTGAGCTGCATTTGTTAAATAAAAGTTTTTGGCGAGAAGACCTGTAGTTCTGGTGTTTATGTTTGAACTAGATATTTTTTTTTTTCAAATATAAAAAAAAATTAGCCTCGCGTTGGCTTTTTTTTTTTTTTTTTGGCGCGGCGCCAGCTTAATAGAAAAGACCTTGCGGTCGGTTTCATTGTATTTTTTATTTTTTTTTTGGTTCGGTTTTTGCCTTCTTCTGGCGAGGCGCGTTAGTTTCAACCTACAAGGTCGTGCAAAGGACCAACATTATCTATCTGCTAGCATAAAGCCCTAATAAGGACTCGCCGGCTGCGCCAACGCCCGAACTTTTTATTTTATTTTTAAATACACCTTCTTGGGCTCAAAGTGAGGTCCAAGGTTGCCACTCAAGTTCTAGAGATAAACCCAGATTTTCTTCTTTACAAAATCCAGAAATACCCAGATTATTTTATGCCTCAAATACACGGGATAGACGAAGCTTACGCAATCTTTTAGTGCAACTTTAGCACAAATAAGCTGTGTGCTACCAATTTTTATTTATTTCTTCATTTTTATTTTATTTTTTATTACCAAAAATTCACAATCATATAAAAATGATTTTATTAACATCCTAATATATGAACTCTTGAAAATGAGATATTTTAACAGCAACATACTTACAGTAGTTACATCAACAAAATGTTCCTCAAATCAAATATAAAATGTTAGTTGTAACTTGTTACTGTTGAAAATTCTCACTTGTCAACGACTCGGCATCCATGTCGACAACTTCTCCTTCGTCAAGATCATATGCATGAATTGACAACGTGGAATCTTGATTGTGGAGTTCCAAAATCTTTGCATATCTCTGCCGACAACGTCCTTCACGCACATCTTCAACCACGCTTTTACAAGGATTACACTTATGACAAACTCCATCTTTGGCAACTGCTTGCTTGGCTAATATTCGATTGGAAACTGTTTCACACAAAAACTTGTTGGTTTGTCTAGTTCTAACTAAGTTAACCTTCGAAAACACTATTTCCACGCATGCTGAGGAGTGAAGTAGTGCCATAAGCGTGCACATGTGGTCAATTAAAACATGAAATTTCTTCTGGTTATTAGCGTCTGGCACTTGTTGCAGTCCCAGCCAGAATGCGGGTGGATCCTCATCCACCAGATGTCCAAGATCTGTTCGGTAAGATGCCAGTTCTCGCCATTGATCAGACAGACGATCAAGGCTCTCTTCTGAAACAACTGTTGGGAACTGCGCTGCTAATGGAATGACAGAAGGATTGTTGATCTCGAGAGCTTGCTTTAAATCCAACAGCTGCATTTGTTCCAGAACACTGTTTTGTCCAAGTGGGAACCTGCGTCGTATTTGAGTACAAAGTTCAATCAGGTATGCCAATTGTCAGAACACACACAAGACTACTTGTGCTGTCGGATCAAACCCTACTTGTACTGTGGATTTAACAGGTTAAGACATGGCAAATCTATAGACTTAGGCTCACTATCTACAGGTATGACCACAGCACACAATAGCTGACATAAACTCACCATAACACCTGTAACAGGTTAAGTTCCTTTTAATAACTATGCACACACAATGAAGCCACACACAACTAGAAATACATCAGCAATACAATGCAACAGAAATGCCAAAATCACTTACAATAATAACCAACTCAATCTATGATTATCAAAAACTCGCGGGTATGTCATACTGAGTAAGCACATCATGACTTTCGCTCACCGGCTAAGTCCTGCTATCTAACAAAGCCATATTTAAATACAAAAATGACTTCTCATCAATGGACTATGAAAAATGATGCTAGAACTACACCACGGTTCTAGAAATATGAAAACTAATATTGACCACAAGAATAAACGACAAGCATCCTCAATGAACAATTATGGCATCCAATATAATCCCAGAAAAACGCTGAAAGGGAACAACACATCGACCACTCCGGTCGGTAGCCAGAAACTCTACTGTCTTTCCCCGCCAGAATTCGGGCGCAACTTCCGTACAGGTCACATGACCAAACGGGTTTTAAATTAGTATCAAGGTTGACACTCTACAGCGTGACCAACTTAATATTTTATAATATTTATACTGTGACACCAATACATCCTTGAGAAACTGAACTTCTTTATCTCCTAACGGTTTTCGGATTAACTGCGCTTCACATCGTCCACCAAGCTCAATGTAATTCAGTTTCTTGTTGTCGCGAGAGGTTTGGATGTTATAGAAAGTCAAAATATCCTGGACAAATAGGTGTATCAGACGATACCAGGATAGTGCCAGATGAGAGACTGGTCTTACAAGAAATACCCCCTTCTCTGAAAAGAGTAAGGGTGTATCGACATCAAAGTGGGGTCAAGCTATGTAAATCTACAGGTATGATGATAGTGTTTGGTCCTGAAGATCTATCTGCTACCTCTCCAGATCCCACAATGAGTAATGGTTATATATTTGAAGGTGTGGCTAATTATCTAGGGGAAAATTAAATTAGTTATATGTAATAACTATCAAACAGAACATTAACTTAATTAGAATAATTAAGTAAGACTGAATGAAAGTATTTACAATTTATTGCTCCTAAACCATTTCGCTTTTGGTTAGGAAACTGACATTTAGGTAATAAGATATTTACAAAATGAAATAAATAATATGGAATGTTCTCCATAAAAAGGCAATAATATGCTTATGTATATATCTAAGTAATGTTAATTTCACTCGTTCACTCTTGGTATCAAGTCCACTGGCTTGTATGGTAATAAAAATTTAATATTGTCCTCAGTGATTCATCATTTTATAATGTTACAGTCTCTACCAAGTCTGTATTTTAATAGTTTTTACTTGAATTATTTATTAGTTTTTATTTTTCTTCTTTTAATTATTTGTAACTGTGCTGGATCATCTGACCAGAGGATCTATGTGTCCACTTAACTTGAATGAAGTCTGAGACACCTCCAATCCTGGCTGAGTTCGCACAGAATATGAACTCCAGGCTGGGAAATGTGGCTTTCGCTCTATCAATCTGACGAACAGTATACCACTATAGTTCTTCTCTAATGGATGTCTCATGAACTTGTAATATTACCAGGACAAAACCCTCAGGTAACACACATAAGCTGATACTGGCTCTTAATGAGCCTCTAAGTCTGCTTGCGATACAGGCGGCAAAGGTATTAACAGCCTACAATTGCACTGTTCTCAGCTTCGTGTATAAATTTTAAAAAGGTTGTGGCATTATGCTACCAAGTTCAAGGCTTTTTATAACGCTGTGCTCGATCAATCGAAATACAGTCAAAACTGGCGTTAAGAATTTTCACCCTGCTTGTTTTTCAGCCTTACCGTACAATCTGAATAAGTTTAAATATTTTGTATCTAACTTATTACTGGGCCGATTTTAAATATTTAAAGATCTAATAAAACTAGGAATTGATCTCTATCGTTCTAGTTATTAATATTTTAGCTAGCCCAGTGCATTTAACTTTGTGCAGACTTTAACTGACTAAATTGAGGACTACCCTGATGTTAAAATGTCACTTAAACTAATTTTTCTCGTACAATAAAATATTATTGTGAGGAAGTCTTTACACTAACCTCTTAAGTAATATCCCCGCTATAATTTGAGCTATTCCTTTCTGTTTACAAATCTTTAGTTATTAAGAAATAAAATATCTTCATTCTGTCAAATACACAAAATAGGCCCTATTATCATGCATAAAAAGGTTCCTTATCACTTCTAGAAAAAGGAGCGATTCTATTGGTTGTTATAATTGTACTGTTTATCTTCGATATGTTCGAGCGGTAAATTTGACGTGTTGTAATACAGACCAAAAATACGACACTTGTGCACCTGTACATGTGACAGTGCTATCTCTTCTTATTATAGTTTACTAGGTGACTGGGGCAGGCCTAGTTGTCTACCTTCTATTTGTCAATTTGATCCATTGACCTATCTTCCAAGTAAGAGTATATCTTAATACTGGCCCTCACCGCCAGAGTTATTGATTCCTGGATGATATTCC
Source organism: Oreohelix idahoensis (assembly GCA_024509875.1). Taxonomy (NCBI): domain Eukaryota; kingdom Metazoa; phylum Mollusca; class Gastropoda; order Stylommatophora; family Oreohelicidae; genus Oreohelix; species Oreohelix idahoensis. The sequence continues at coordinate 650,934 of JAMPIV010005803.1, forward strand.
CTCAAAACTTCCAACCTAAACTCGTTCCATCCCTTCTTATGATGTTACTTAAGTGACAGCTTCGTATAGTAGTTAGTTTCTTTATGTCCAGTATCTTGTTTACTCTAGCACTCAACAACCTTTTAGAGACTGAACCCAACTTGAGCAACGTTCCATCAAAATAAACAGTTTATTTACATCATATAAGTTCATCATAACAGAGGCATGTGGTACTAATTCCAGGTACAAACATTTCCTAAATTTCTCTTGTAGATCCCATTCCTCCTGGGTATATATCCATATATCTGTATATATATATATATATATATATATATATATATATATATATATATATATATATAGATATATATATATATATATATATAGATATATATATATATATATATATATATATATATATATAGATATATATATATATATATACAGGTACATATATATATATATATATATATATATATATATATATATATATATATATATATATATAGCTCTCTACCTGAGAACACCAACAGATATGGTTTATACCTATTTTCTTCCCTTAAGGTTTTTATATTTATTCTGGCTTTTCCCAAGCCTTTCATCAACTCTTTCCTGAGTTGGTTTCCTTCATCTACTAATCCTGTCAGATTTGACTCAATTTACTCAAATACCATCATCTTAAAACTCATATATGCAAATTAATACATTGGGTACACCTATTGCGGTATTCTCATACTTATACCTGCTAGAGAGCTCATATTTCATCCTGTAAATACAATCAAACTTCAATTGCATACTCATCTTACTTGTAGCAGTTGATGTTGCAAAATTCATTATACAATAGCCCAACACGGCTATTAAATCCATGTTCTTCTGTAAAACTTCTCAGCTGCTGACTTAGTCTCAGTTTATTCACATCATAGTCAATTTTGTAGCTTCAGCTTAGTTTCTCCTTATTCTGCGCTCACTTAGTTGTAAGCGTCGTTAACCTTGTAATACCTTATTTCAACTTCTGAAATAATTCTATTCAATGTCTATCAAAAGTTATGAGTCAAAGGACCTACTTACTTTGGTTGCACCGAATCCTCACAACACTCATTTTTCTTACTATCACCCCTTATCACTAAACTTATATTTTAAACACAGTTCTGTCTTTCATAAGTGAATAGATTCTACTACTCTAACTAGGTCTATAGGATTCTTCAGAAGTATTCATTCTGTTTCTCACAGAAATGTAACTTGAGCCTGGCAGAAAACACATTCCTGCCACTCTACGTCCTTAACCAGGACTGCTTCCTCCGAAAAATGCGACCGCTCAACAGCGCGTCTAAATGAGTACTCCTCTATAAAATCATTACTAGCTCATCTGTCCTTGTTTACTGTAAATTCATTGGTTCCTCCTATTCTTCGCTCAGCTGAAAAATGTTCACGCTTATCCGCTGTGTAAACAACTCAGTGAAGTGTCATCCGTTGTCCTGATAAACTTTTCACGTGCATATTTTTTTCCAACTCACTTAATCATATAAGGGAAGTAATTAACCATTGTCTCCCTTTGCATATTTGACTTAACCTTGTATTATCTTCTCTAAAGCTTGCTATACAATTCTTATATGTACATTTTCTAAACCATAATTACCAACTCACCAAATCTACTTATGTGTAATTAAGCACTTTCCTCCCCTGACTTTAATAATTAGAGTCTTCTCCCTTTGATCAAAGCATGATTTCACTCATCTTATTTCCCTTTTAGCAAGACAAATAGTCTTTATTCAAATCTATTCTTATTTCTTAAACCATTTTTTCATACCTTCCCTCTTAACCAAAACCAAATCACCGCTTATAATTCCTGCTTGAGCATTTTATAATGCTCCTAGCAAAGTGAACGGTGACATACAACCCGGGGCCATACAAATGTATCCCATAGGGAGACATTTGTGTTCCATCATCTAGCAATCCCATTCTATTCTTTAACATACCATTATCACCGCGCCTGTATACATATTCAAAGTCTACATGTTAAAAAATTTCCAAAAAAAATATTTTTGAAGCAAAATGTAACGCTATCTCATTGCTGAACCTTAGCTTGAGGCATACCATCAATACTCAACAAATAAATCATGGCTCTGCACGTATTATCTATATATATATATATACATGTTCCTATTTTTTCGACATGGTCACTGCCTCTGGACACAGAGGTTTGTCAGTACCTTTATATGTCTTGAAATATCTGCTGTTAATGTAATTTATCCATTATACGAGACAGATAAGCAGAAATAACTAATTAGTGGTGCATCAGTAAATATCCTAATGTGATAGTGAAAGATGTCACTATGTCAGAGTTGATGTGCCCGACTGATTCTAGTCTTGGATGCATCAGTCAAATCCTTCACTCTGTCTAAACCTATATATACATGCACTAGTATCTTCATATGTATTGGGGCGATAGTGACAGATACATGTCACTATGTCAGAGTTGATGTGCCCGACTGATTCTAGTCTTGGATGCATCAGTCAAATCCTTAACTCTGTCTAAACCTATATATATACATGCAGTAGTACGTCAGGGTTAACAAAATATCTAACCTTAGGATGTAGAAGTAATATAGTCATGACCCTATAACTGTCATTACCATCATCTCTTAAGTAAGCAGTACCCATAATACCAATACTGCAACCAAGTTTTTTTTTTCTTCTCGTTATCTCTGTACAACCAGTGCAGTAAAAAGTGGGGACGTTCATCCTCAGTGCAATATTTGCCTATTTCCATGAGTAAGTCTCCACTTGACTGAGTCTGGATCACTTCCCTTCTTCTTTTCTTTTCTCTTTTCTCTTTTTTTTTCTCTGGTCCTGAATACTTTTATGCCTGAAATAGGTACATTATAATAATTAACATGCATTTAATGTACTATACATATTTTAACCAATGTCAGTGTTGATCATCAAGTATGCTGCATCTTGTACCTTGGGAAGAACACTGTTAAGTTTCCTAAAACTATATGTAGTTATTCTAGTTGGTCACATTCATAAGATTATATGTGTATACTCTACTGTGTCACAATGATGAACTTCTATGTATTCACTCTACTTTGTCACATTCTTAAGACTATGTTTTTAATTCACTTTGTCACATTCTTAAGGCTATATGTTTGATCTACTTTGTCACACTCTTAAGACTATGTGTAATCTAGTTTGTCAACTCGACTCTCTTTAAAGAAGTTAGTGAGTACTGTAAGTGTCTAAGCGTGCTCCAGTATATGAATATCAACTTAAGCTAAACACAGTGTGACTCAATTAATTAACTTAACTTTAGGTACTATGTTGGTTAGAGTACCGAATTAAACACTATAGCTGGATTAGTGCTTTATGAAGACTACACTAAGTTGGAGATTTGTTTTGCGAGTTCCAACAGTGTAATCTCTCTGCTGGAGAGGCGACTGTCATACTGTGACGAAGCTGATATGCATTGCGATGTCGTGTTTATAGTCGCTCTGCAGGAGGTGGGGGGCAAACGAATATTTATATTTTGTTGGAAACCTAGTGAAGGTTTATGTACTTGGCGATGATTTCTTTTGAATCTTGTTCGTAGATGTTCTTGCGGTAATCGTAGCAATTTCGCTCTTGGCGGTGAGTCTAGTGACGAAGGTTGGTAAGGGCGTTTGGTAGCTATGCGTATTTCGGTGCTGGTTGTATCATCCATACACTCTATGTCGCTGTCTTCTCGTTCTGTTACGTCAAGTTCAGATTCCACCTGTGCTGAAGGCGTATTAATGACATTCTTGTTACTATTTATGTGCTTCGCTGTAGGACTCTGGATATGGTGAGTAATGTTACTTTTCGTCACTTGTAAAGACTGTTCGTCATCGCTATCCGAGCTAGAGTATGTAAGCTGGTGTCTACTGGAGGTTGACGGTTGTAGTCCCTGACTACCATGTTCTTCTGTAAAGTTGCTACCGTGGGGGGGCTATGTTTCTCGTTGCTGATTTCAAAGGTCTGTCATCTTCGCTATCCCAAGTAGAATGTGTAGACTGGTGTTGACTGGGAGTTGACGGTTGTAGTCCCTGACTACCATGTTCTTCTGTAAAGTTGCTACCGTGGGGGGCTATGTTTCTCGTTGCTGATTTCAGAGCTCTGTCATCTTCGCTATCCCAAGTTGAATGTGTAGACTGGTGGTGACTGGGAGTTGACGGTTGTTGTCCCTGACTACCATGTTCTTCTGTAAAGTTGCTACCGTGGGGGGCTATGTTTCTCGTTGCTGATTTCAGAGCTCTGTCATCTTCGCTATCCCAAGTAGAATGTGTAGACTGGTGTTGACTGGAAGTTGACGGTTGTAGTCCCTGACTTCCATAGTATGTTTGACTGGTTATGGACGCATGAGGTTCTTCGTCCTGTGTCGACAGTGGCGTATTACTATCTCTCCCATGTAGGCGATTGTCTCTGTATATTAGTCTTTCTCTCAATTCTGCTGGTGGAATGTCATCTTCATCTTCTGAGTCTTCTCTGCAGCGAACTAAACGATGTACAGCATCTTGGAGTTGACCTGAAGTGTTATGTTGTTGTAGGCTAATGTTCTGCTCAACATCCATGTCGTTTTCTTCACGTGAAGTACTTAATATCTCTGTGGAATCATAATAACTCAACGTGACTTTTCGTATTGGTCTGATACTGCATAAGGCTGGCGGAGCTGTAGGGCGATGATCACATAGGCTGGTATTCTCTTGTGGCTGGTAATTGTAGTTGTCACTTCATTTTGTTCCATCATTGCTGTCTTCTGCTGCAGCTTCATCAAGAAAAAAAAAATCTAAGTCTCTAGTATTTCTGCCGTTATCACCACGGCTTTTCACAAAAATTTTCCGCCGTACTACTGCGGCCTCAAATGTACGTCTCACATCTCCTTTACTCGTCTTTCTTACTGCAGTATCCTATTGGTCAGATGTACTCAGTTCTATCTTGTATGCGGTACAGACCAATTATACTTAGTCTTCTCAAGACTAAGCTGTCGCCGCCATATTGTTTATTTATAGTGCTATGATTCTACTCTCATAGCCTCCTGCTCCTCCTTACTCTCATTTACTTATAAACTCCATCAACTTCAACATACGAGCCTCTCTGGCTCTTGGATCGATAATCTCGTCGATCCATATCTCTTCTTCTATTATCATCTCAATGTGTCAGCCTATCTCGGCTCTTAGATCGGAAATCCTCTCGATCTGTATCTGTTCTATCATCACTTCTATTTCTCAACTCCTTAAATTTTCTATCAATAAATTCGCACAGTGCCGCCATATTCATCTATTTCCCTTCTACCTTCTATCACGATTTGCCTGCTCTCTCTCTCTTTGCCTTTTCTTCATGATTTCGTCATCTAACATTTTCGTTATAACCATGTCTAATTCATTTCTTATCTCTAGAAACTGTGTCCGATACTTTCCTTCTAACAATGTCCATACTGTTCTTCTTGACCCGTTAAACCCAGGCTGTGCTATGATGACTTCTATTTCCTTCTTCAACTCTTCTATGTTTGGTTGTTTTGGAAAATAATATCTACGGCCTTCTTCGTCCGTTGCATGATCAAGCTCTTCCGACAAATATCCTTCTGCCTCTTCCAGTTGCCAGTCTATTTCATCTGTGGCCGGGGGAGTGGACGGGAACGGCACCGAATCAAGTTAGATGTGACCGGGCTTGGTCACGGTGACAAATCAAGTCTAGTGTGACAGGGTGAGAATGGGGTGGAATCTTTTATCAATGCTCATCTGTTGTTTTACTGGCGACTGCCAGAGATGGTGATTACAGAATAGGAACATAACCCAGGTGATTCTTTTGGAGACTCGTAACTGTGTTTATGTTTTAGGCTGCATGATCGTCGAAAATATGGTAACATTCTTTTCTCTATTACCTGATGTAAACAAACGACACTTCCTACTGACGTTCAGGAAATAAGTTCAAGCTGGATTAAATATAAATGAACACCTTTATTAAGTGTCTGTAACCTCTGAGAACTTCATAATAGTTCATAAATACATGTGCTTCTGTGGTATACAAACCAGTCATCCCAAGAAATAACACACAGCCATCGAACTTACAAGATGGTCAAAACCCCAAAATCACTGCCTTGCACGTCTCGTGCCTAAAACCAACTCACTTAACCCCCTTCTCTCAAACCATCACTTCCGTCCTAGCTCTAAGCAATTCTACCCCAAGTTGGATGACGTCATTCCTGAACACTTTAATTAAATCACTCATAGGATTTGTGACTAGTGTTATTACACTAACTAGACACGCTCAAATACTTAGTGTTTAATCTTGCTAAGTATTCTTACCCTAACTATAATTAAGTGGCAGCACCTTAGTGTTAATCCGACGTAACAGTCCGTACTGTCACACATCTTCATCTGACGATGCACCGTCTGTTTAACTTGATGATGAATCTGAGAAGTAGTTGTTATCCCTGATCTTGACATGCCAGCGCTCAAGTTCTTCCAATACTCTCTCCACAAGTCTGCGAAGTTCATCTTGTCTTCCCGATAAGTCTGTATCAAGCTTTCTCTCTAGACATGACCGTATATTATCTAGTACTACTGTGTGAGGACTAACTCCCTCTAGTATGTCTTTTATTGCTGTCTTTAACTCCTGTTCACTTAGATTAGGTACCTTGATAATTTTCTTCTTTTCCGGACCGCTGTTAACCCTGTGTACTCTCTTATCTACTTCCCGCTTTCTAATTGTTGTGTTTATATCTTGTACTTCTTGTGGACCTATTTTAACTGAACTCTTTCCCACTGCTGTTCCCACATGCCTGCTAGATGCGTCAGCGTTAAGATCAACATCTGTTTGTGTTGCTGAGACTGCAGCTCTGTTCTCTGTTTGTATTGCTGAATCTGCAACTGTGTTTTCTGTTTGCATTGCTGAATCTGCAACTCTGTTCTCAGTTTGTATTGCTGAATCTGCAACTGTGTTTTCTGTTTGCATTGCTGAATCTGCAACTGTGTTTTCTGTTTGCATTGCTGAATCTGCAACTGTTTTTTCTGTTTGTGTTGCCGAAATTGTGGCTGTATTCTCCGTCTGTGTTGCCGACTCTATCTGTGCTGATGCTGTAATCTGCTTCAGCTGCTGCTGATTCTTTTGTAAATTGGGGCTGTAGTCTCTTGAATATTCATTATCTAAAGGAACGTCACTCAACTCTGAGGCCGGTACATGACTTTGCAAATTCAGGTCAGTTCTTTCTGGATTTTTGTATGTGACAGCTTCTTGTTTCTCATCTTGCACTTGATCTTGAATGTTAATTTGACTTGACTGTCCTTTCTGAAGAAGTAATGTCTTTATGTCTTGTAGAACACCTATTCCCTTTGACACTAGACTGTTCAGCATATCATCAGCAGTTTCTAGTTCTGAAATATTAACAATTGCTTGATGGGCTTTTCTGCACTGTTTATCTTTCTTACGTGCCTGTTTTTGACTCCATAGCATCGACAAGAATGTATCTGGCGTTATAATTGTACTGTCATTCTTCATATAACTTTCTTCCGATGTCATCTTGTCTGTATTATTGACCATTCTCAGCTGCTCAAATTTTCTATCAATAAATTCGCACGGTGCATCATAATAAATGTCTTCTACTTCTGTTATATCACTATTTCTTTCTTCAGATGTCAGCTTCTTTAACTTATCAACCATTTCAGTACTGTATAAATCAGGTAAGTCATCTGTTTGTACTGCGACATTCTCTGTCTGAGGCTCTATTCTAGTAACTGTTGGTTCGCTTCGTCTTTTCAAATTTAATCTTGGTCTTCCTTCTTTCACTTTCCATGGTTGTAACTTGATTTCAACAATCTCCTTTATTTCAATTTTATATACTTTTGCAACCAATCCATCCACTATTCTTATGCAAGGAAAATCGATTGCATAATTCCTGCAACGCTTTAATAATATGTGACAGTGCTATCTCTTCTTATTATAGTTTACTAGGTGACTGGGGCAGGCCTAGTTGTCTACCTTCTATTTGTCAATTTGATCCATTGACCTATCTTCCAAGTAAGAGTATATCTTAATACTGGCCCTCACCGCCAGAGTTATTGATTCCTGGATGATATTCCCTCAAAACTTCCAACCTAAACTCGTTCCATCCCTTCTTATGATCTTACTTAAGTGACAGCTTCGTATAGTAGTTAGTTTCTTTATGTCCAGTATCTTGTTTACTCTAGCACTCAACAACCTTTTAGAGACTGAACCCAACTTGAGCAACGTTCCATCAAAATAAACAGTTTATTTACATCATATAAGTTCATCATAACAGAGGCATGTGGTACTAATTCCAGGTACACACATTTCCTAAATTTCTCTTGTAGATCCCATTCCTCCTGGGTATATATCCATGTACCTGTATATATATATATATATATATATATATATATATATATATATATATATATATATATATATATATATATAGCTCTCTACCTGAGAACACCAACAGATATGGTTTATACCTATTTTCTTCCCTTAAGGTTTTTATATTTATTCTGGCTTTTCCCAAGCCTTTCATCAACTCTTTCCTGAGTTGGTTTCCTTCATCTACTAATCCTGTCAGATTTGACTCAATTTACTCAAATACCATCATCTTAAAACTCATATATGCAAATTAATACATTGGGTACACCTGTTGCGGTATTCTCATACTTATACCTGCTAGAGAGCTCATATTTCATCCTGTAAATAAAATCAAACTTCAATTGCATACTCATCTTACTTGTAGCAGTTGATGTTGCAAAATTCATTATACAATAGCCCAACACGGCTATTAAATCCATGTTCTTCTGTAAAACTTCTCAGCTGCTGACTTAGTCTCAGTTTATTCACATCATAGTCAATTTTGTAGCTTCAGCTTAGTTTCTCCTTATTCTGCGCTCACTTAGTTGTAAGCGTCGTTAACCTTGTAATACCTTATTTCAACTTCTGAAATAATTCTATTCAATGTCTATCAAAAGTTATGAGTCAAAGGACCTACTTACTTTGGTTGCACCGAATCCTCACAACACTCATTTTTCTTACTATCACCCCTTATCACTAAACTTATATTTTAAACACAGTTCTGTCTTTCATAAGTGAATAGATTCTACTACTCTAACTAGGTCTATAGGATTCTTCAGAAGTATTCATTCTGTTTCTCACAGAAATGTAACTTGAGCCTGGCAGAAAACACATTCCTGCCACTCTACGTCCTTAACCAGGACTGCTTCCTCCGAAAAATGCGACCGCTCAACAGCGCGTCTAAATGAGTACTCCTCTATAAAATCATTACTAGCTCATCTGTCCTTGTTTACTGTAAATTCATTGGTTCCTCCTATTCTTCGCTCAGCTGAAAAATGTTCACGCTTATCCGCTGTGTAAACAACTCAGTGAAGTGTCATCCGTTGTCCTGATAAACTTTTCACGTGCATATTTTTTTCCAACTCACTTAATCATATAAGGGAAGTAATTAACCATTGTCTCCCTTTGCATATTTGACTTAACCTTATATTATCTTCTCTAAAGCTTGCTATACAATTCTTATATGTACATTTTCTAAACCATAATTACCAACTCACCAAATCTACTTATGTGTAATTAAGCACTTTCCTCCCCTGACTTTAATAATTAGAGTCTTCTCCCTTTGATCAAAGCATGATTTCACTCATCTTATTTCCCTTTTAGCAAGACAAATAGTCTTTATTCAAATCTATTCTTATTTCTTAAACCATTTTTTCATACCCTCCCTCTTAACCAAAACCAAATCACCGCTTATAATTCCTGCTTGAGCATTTTATAATGCTCCTAGCAAAGTGAACGGTGACATACATCCGAAGGATCAATGTCGGCAAGAGTGCGATGCTCATGCTGCAATACTTCCTGCCTAATAAACATACTGAGAAGAAAACGATACTCTCTTGTTACACTCGTGTACACTTTGTGAAGACGGAAGTTCTCGGACTGGAATTCGATGTTTATGACGTTAACTTTACCCAGTATGTAGCCGACCAATAGAAGCATGTGCTTCGTGCCAACAGTGTTCATCGTCTGCAGGATTTGCCCCGCACCGTCGACGTTGTCCACTGTTATGACAGAAATTAGAAACTATTGTCTAGCCGCCTGTCGTGGAATATTCTAATCCACATATATAAATTATCAGGTAAATATAAAGCCTAACAAATACATTTAATAACGAACAGAAAAATGGTAAGAGAACAGTGCTGTCACAATGACTGTACTCGAAATCCCCCTTGTTTTCTGTTTCGTCTGCAAATTGTAACGCTTTCACGTTGATAGTAAAAGCCTACTATATTGTTACCCGCTTTCTTCAATGAAACGTGTACTAAACTTGAGATACGCAAGCTGAACAATGACCTAAATTTAATATTTCATTCATCCCATACACAGCGTAACTAAAAGACAGATAAAGCAGGATAGAGAGAAGGGAGAAGCAGAAAGCCGAACACGTGCAACACTAAACACGCGTCGCGCGATACACAATTGCTGCCATCACGCGTGTAAAGCCACATGCACTAACTTTTTTTCAGACGGACAGTGATAAAAACACTAACCTTCCCAGAGTTAGGTTTTAAAATCCTGAAAAACGCTTATTAGAAAAGATAACATTAGATGGGTTTACGTTTGAAAACATTACAGTACCCAGACAGCACATCTTCGAAACAGGAGGTAGAAGAAATTGCATATTTTGAACGCAGCCACTTAGCTCTTTTAAATTTGTATATTTGGGTTCCTTAGGGCTTGCTGACAAAGAATATGTAAAACGTTACGCAAATAGTCTAGGAATTAATAAATTATAACCAAAATAAAATAGTGGGGATGCCTGACAGCATGAAATCATTTCTGCTCCTAAAATTTTTTTATAACGTGTTTGAAAAAACCTTACGTTACGGAAATAGCCTACCATGTTAACTCCTAATTGATTGGAGCGCAACAAATATAAGACTAAACACAATTGGTCGGGCTATAAATACTATCTTGCGTTGTTATGGGAAACGAATAGAAGGGGTATTTTTTTGAAAAGATGTGGAGACGTGGTTTCATTGGTTAGAGCTGCGAATATACACAATTCAGAGCGTTAGTTCGAGACCTCTGTCGTGGAATATTCTAATCCACATATATAAATTATTAGGTAAATATGAAGCCTAACAAATAAAATTAATAAAGAGAAGAGCAATGGTAAAATAACAGTGCTGTCACAAAGAATGTACTAGAAATTTCCCTTGTTTTCTGCTTCGTCTGCAAATTGTAACGCTTTCACGTTGATAGTAAAAGCTTACTGTATTATTACCCGCTTTCTTCAATGAAACGTGTGCTGCATTTCTAAGAAAAACATTGAGAGGCCCTGCGTAATGACCTAAATTAATCCTAACATTAATTATATTACGTTACCAAAACGAACGAACAGATGGACTCAAGTAGAAAAGGATAGCGGGAAGGGAGAGGCAGAAAGCCGAACACTAAACACGCTTCGCGCGATACACAAATGCTGCCATCACGCGTGTAAGGCCATGCACTAACTTTTTTTCAGACGGACAGTGATAAAATACATTACCCATCCCAGAGTTAGGTTTTAAAATCATAAAAAACTCTTATTAGGAAAGATAACAATAGATGGGTTTACGTTTGAAAACATAACAGTACCCAGACAGCACATCTTCGAAACAGGAGGTAGAAGAAATTGCATATTTTGAACGCAGCCACGTAGCTCCTTTAAATTTGTATTTTTGGGTTCCTTAGGGCTTGCTGACAAAGAATATGTAAAACGTTACGCAAATAGTCCAGGAATTAATAAATTATAACCAAAATAAAATATTGGGGATGCCTGACAGCATAAAATCATTTCTGCTCATAAGATTTTTTTTATAACGTGTTTGAAAAAAATTTACGTTACAGAAATAGTCTACCATGTAAACTCCAAATTGATTGGAGCGCAACAAATGAAAGCCTAACCACGATTGGTCGGACTATAAATACTATCTTTCGTTGTCAAGGGAGACGGGGAAGGGTAACATTTTTTTCAAACACTTGTCGAAACGTGGCTCATTGGCCAGTCTCGCTGATATACACACTTGGGAGCGTTAGTTCGAAACCACTTGTTTAAATAAGCTTGATAAAGCATCAGTGCGTTGAAGCCAGCTTATATTTTGCTAAATAAAAGCCTGGAACATAGGCAGATGGGAATTTGTGCCAGTTTGTGCCAGAATTCATTGCTAATCAACGTATCTGTGTTTATTCCTAGGAATTGTGGTAAGCTTGAACCATTCAATATCTTTTAATGAAAATTGAATGTGAATTGTTGATTTATGCCTGTATATATATGTGTGTAGTTCAGTGGCAAACGTGAGGTAAAGCCTATAATGCTCCAGCCTGAACAGAGGGTGTCGGAGGAAAGTCAAACGGAATGGAATGGCCAAACAGTACACTGACACCTGGATGATTGACTAGAAAGAAATAATGCTGGAAGTGCAGAGGCGTAGTAACCATTAAGAAGGGTAATACTGGAATAAAGTATTTCAAATGAAGCTGACAGTTGGCCTAACGCTCTGAACTCAATGTTTGTGCTGTGTTGTGATCAGTGTAAAAAGAAATTATAAGTTAGTTATGAAGTAGAAGGTACATCCTCCTTGATTTCAGGGACCGTGGTCTTGATGGTAGTGAGCAGCACCTAGTCAGAGCTTTGCTGAATCCTGAGTCGGACAGCATACTCCTTGGTCTTTTTAGCTATCAGTGAGGTGTCTCCTGAACCCAGAGGAGAATTCGAGCAGAGGAGTCCTTTCCTGCCGCCATCACGCCAGATAAGCGAATTGGCCAGCTGAGCTCAACATTATGTCCCCTCATCTTGAAATGACTTTGTAAAATTAACATTAAGAGGGGAAATTAATTGTCTTAATATCAGGAACTGAGAACATCTCCAATACTAGTTTCCTTAAGACAAACTATTGAAGTCATGATGACAACTACCAACAGAGCTTGAACAAAACAAAACCAGTATTACCTCATACTACTATTACACAACTGACACACATAGGATATTTTTAATAATATATGTCACTACCAGATTCATATTAATACATTCTGTACATAACTTGTAATTAACATTGATTGTGATTCCTGGTTCCTTTGTCTTTGAATCAGGACACACATATGCCTTTATGATAGAAATGAATACATATTGTTATTTGAAAAGTTACGAGTGTCTCCTGTAAGATATTCTCATAGAGTGTTATATGTATGTGAGTGTCACAGTGTTGTCAAGAGTAGTGGATTAAATTAAATTGTTTATCTGTCTGTTGTTGTGACTTACACTTCACCATACTCATACCCTAGACACATAACGTAGCATCACACTATTCCAGAATAATTCTGACTGAGATATAGAGATATGTGGTAGCAAGTAAGGTTATCTATAATACACTACTCTTAATAGATATAGATACCTTCACAGCTGATCTCAGTCAGTACACTAAGTCCCCTATAAATATTTATAACATCCCACTTCACCACATATATTGGGGTCTCGCTCTTGGGATTTTGAATCTTTAACTATTAAAAATATTGGGGGTAATTCACTTCAGGGAATATAAGAATTAAAAGGTATCCTTGGGTGGAATTAAATAAGGTTGAGCTCACGGTGCCTGTGTTGTCCATTATATATATTTAGAATTTGAATTGTTGGTTAGACATTATATAAATTTACCTGATAGACAATGGCGGACCTGGCCAAATTTCGATCTGCCGCTGTTCAGACTGCAAAAGAGTTAGGATTAGATGGGCAAGTTATGGTTGCCTATGTCACGACGGAATGTGACAAATTTATTGAACGCGAAGAAAGAAGGTTTGAAGCCGAAAGAAAGTTAGAGGCTGACAAGGAAATTAAGAGGTTGCAGATTGAGGCTGAGGCTAAGAAATTGGAAGCAGAAAGAGAAGACAAAAGATTAGCTGCAGAAAGGGAAGCCGAGGAAAGAAGACAGGCTGCAGAAAGGGAAGAGAAGAGATTAGCTGCAGAGAGGGAAGCAGAAAAGGAGGAGAAGAGATTACAAAGGGAACATGAGTTACGACTAAGGGAGTTTGAGTTTCAAGGCCATGCTCCTGAAAATGGTGCCAGCCCCTTTGCCTCTGATGCTACGGTTACTCAAGGAGCCTCAACCTCAGCTATGAACTTTCATTTAGATCATTTTGTTGAGAAAGACGATGATATTGAGAGCTATATAAATAGGTATGAACTATTAGCTACCACATATGGGTTAGAGAGAGAAAGGTGGAGCTTAAAGTTATCTCAGGGACTTCGTGGGGCAGCTTATGAAGTTTTTGCAAAAATGAGCAGAGGTGATCAGGAAAATTATGACATGCTAAAGCAGGCTCTTTTGTTAAGATATGAAAAGAATGCAGAATTTTATAGAAAAAAATTTAGGAATGCTAAACTACTGTCAGGTGAAACCTATCACCAGTTCTCTGCACGAATAGAGACATACTTGGAGAAATGGACTTCTCTGGGGAAAACCCAAGATCTTAAGGAAATGGTCCTTATTGAGCAACTAAGAGAGTCCATGGCTCCAGACCTGAGAAAGTTTCTCATGGAACAAGGTGCAGAGAGGCTGGGTGAGTTGCTAAATGTTGCTGAAAGGTATCAAGCAGCTCAAGCAGAGGTAACAGGTAATAAAAAGAAACAAGTGGATAACTTTAGGGCACCACAGAACTTTAATAAATTTGATCCTAAGGATCAAAATAAAGGTAAGCACCAATTTGATAGGCCACGGTATGAAAATAAAAATAAATTCCCACAATTCGATGAAAGGAAATATGATGAAAGAAAATCTTTCAACCAAGGAAAAAGGTGGTGTAAGAATTGTCAGATGGACAATCATGACACTGACCGTTGCAGAAGGAAACCTGTGTATATGGCAACCCTTCAGGTCAGGTCGACCTCAAGACAGGAGGAGGATATTATGTTGGATACCACTCCAGAAGAGATGAGGAAGGCACAGGCTGGGGATAAATCACTCAAGCCTTGTTTCAGAAAATTGTCAACTTGTCATACAACTCCAGGCAAGGGAGATTTTTACATGAAAAACAAGTTGATGTATAGGAAGACTGGAGCTAGATCCAAAGGTCAAGGACAGCTGGTACTTCCTAAAAGATATAGGGCAGACTTAATAAGGAGCCTACATGTGAAACCAGATGGGGACCATGAGAAAATAGGTACCATCATTCAAAAGGTGGCTCACAATTATTATTGGCCCAAAGCAAGATGGGACATTGAGAATTTTGTAGAAAGGTGTAGCATAGCACATGAGGGAACACCCACAAGTGGGAACATGGATCAGGACCTGGACACGCCACGGGGCAAAATTAGGCCTGATAATAAAAAGAGATATAAATTTGATGAAGTGGACCAAATGGAATGGGAAGCCCCTTTTCACGGACAAGCTTCACTTAACTGTTTTACAATGGCCACTATGCGGAGAGTGCAAAAAGATGTCTTACCCCAGGATAAGCCGAAAATCCCTCAATCGGACTTAAACAAACTGGAGGAAGAGGATGTAGAGAGGAAATCTCTCATCAAGAATTTTAAGTGGGGAGAAAGCCCAAAAGAAAAATTGGTAGCGGTCGTTTTGTGAATGATAATTCTGGGAGGAAAAATCATCACTATAAAGCTTCGAGTGGAAGAGACCATACCGGTGCATGGACAAATAGGTCCACACAATTAAAGGTCCATATGTAGCTTTGTTAAGAACGTGGACGGATGAAAAGGCAGAGGAAAACATTACATCTTCATACCAATATGTGAATGAGCTGACCACTCGGTTGAAAACTGGCTGGAAACTTGCCAATGAAAATTTGAAACAAGCCAGGAAGAAACATGCTGCCTATTATAACAGGAAGGCGAAGGACAGAAATTTGGCTGTGGGAGAGAAAGTACTGCTTCTTTTGCCTGGGAGTCAGAATAAGTTACAAATTGGATGGCAGGGTCCATATACAGTTTTAGAGAGGGTGTCTAGAACAAATTATAAGATAGATAAGAAGGGGAAAGAAAAAATCTATCATGTGAATCTCCTGAAGAAATATTTGGAAAGAGAACATCAGGAAGAGACACACTTGTTGACCTTGTCCATCGCCATGGAGATGAAAAAGGAACCACTTTCATCATTTGAATATCCATTACACCCCAGTGAGACAGCAGCACAGGTGAAAATCAGTACACATTTAACGAAAACTCAGAAAGAGAGAGTGCAACAGGTTCTAAATAATCATGCAGAGGTGTTAACAGACCGACCAGGGCATACAAACCTATTGGAATATGATATGAAACTAATAGACTCCACACCTGTCTGTATGAAACCATATTCGATTCCTTTTGCTAAGGAGAAAGCTTTGAAGGAAGAGATAGACTATCTATTGAAGGAAGGAATTATTTCGCACAGTGAGTCTTCGTATAGTTCCGGTGTTGTACTCTTAAGGAAGCCCTCTGGAGAACATAGACTCTGTATAGATTACAGGAGACTGAATGCTATTACAGAAGGACAGGTGGATCCATTGCCGGATACAAATCAGCTGTTTGCCAGACTAAATAAAGCTAAATATTTCTCAAAAGTGGATCTGAGTAAAGGATACTATCAGATTCCAGTAAAGCCTGAGGTTAGACCATACCTAGCTTTTAGTACCTCAGAAGGACACTATGAGTTTAATAGATTGCCATTTGGATTGAAGAATGCGCCTAGTGTCTTCTCTAGAATGATGAGAAAATTATTGGATCCTCTGAATAATCCCTGTATAACAAATTTTATGGATGATATCCTTATAGCAACAGAAACATTTGAGGAACACATTGACTCTCTGAACATGCTGTTTAATCGACTTAGGGAGGCAAATTTAACAGCCCGACCAACCAAATGTTGCGTTGGATGTAAAGAATTGGAATTTTTGGGACACACAGTTTATCAGGGAAACATGACCCCTGACCCAAAGAATTTAGAGAAACTACAGAAAGCCCCGAGACCACAAACCAAGAAGGACGTGAGATCCTTTGTCTCATTATGTGGTTTCTACCAGAAGTATATCAAAAACTTTAATTCCATATGTGCACCGTTAACTGAATTGACACGTAAAGGACATCCAGATCGCATTACATGGACACCACAATGTGAAATGACTTACCAAGAATTGAAGGAAAAGCTCACAAGTAAACCCATTTTAAAATTACCTGACTTAAGTCAAGAATTCATAGTAAGGACGGATGCAAGTAATATTGGGCTGGGTGCAACTCTACTACAGAAATCAGATGCATTGGATGGGGAATTAAGCCCAGTGGCATATGCTAGCAGAAAGTTGAATAAAGCTGAAATCAACTACTCAACTAGCGAAAAAGAATGTCTTGCAGTAATATGGGCAATAAAGAAATTCAATATTTATCTATATGGGAAGGCATTTAAGTTGCAAACTGACCACAAACCTTTATCGTTTCTAGCACAGGCTAAGCATGAGAACTCTAGGTTACTCCGATGGTCTTTGCTTCTGGCTCCATATAATTTTAGCATTGAGTATATATCTGGAAAAACCAATTTGGGAGCGGATTTTTTAAGCTGCCATCCGTGTGATGAGAATCACCGTAAACACCAGAAATAATAATGAATTTCTCTATGTGTATATAGAATAAAGGACTGACATATAATGTCTGTTTTAAGAGGGGAGGTGTCGTGGAATATTCTAATCCACATATATAAATTATTAGGTAAATATGAAGCCTAACAAATAAAATTAATAAAGAGAAGAGCAATGGTAAAATAACAGTGCTGTCACAAAGAATGTACTAGAAATTCCCCTTGTTTTCTGCTTCGTCTGCAAATTGTAACGCTTTCACGTTGATAGTAAAAGCTTACTGTATTATTACCCGCTTTCTTCAATGAAACGTGTGCTGCATTTCTAAGAAAAACATTGAGAGGCCCTGCGTAATGACCTAAATTAATCCTAACATTAATTATATTACGTTACCAAAACGAACGAACAGATGGACTCAAGTAGAAAAGGATAGCGGGAAGGGAGAGGCAGAAAGCCGAACACTAAACACGCTTCGCGCGATACACAAATGCTGCCATCACGCGTGTAAGGCCATGCACTAACTTTTTTTTCAGACGGACAGTGATAAAATACATTACCCATCCCAGAGTTAGGTTTTAAAATCATAAAAAACTCTTATTAGGAAAGATAACAATAGATGGGTTTACGTTTGAAAACATAACAGTACCCAGACAGCACATCTTCGAAACAGGAGGTAGAAGAAATTGCATATTTTGAACGCAGCCACGTAGCTCCTTTAAATTTGTATTTTTGGGTTCCTTAGGGCTTGCTGACAAAGAATATGTAAAACGTTACGCAAATAGTCCAGGAATTAATAAATTATAACCAAAATAAAATATTGGGGATGCCTGACAGCATAAAATCATTTCTGCTCATAAGATTTTTTTTATAACGTGTTTGAAAAAAATTTACGTTACAGAAATAGTCTACCATGTAAACTCCAAATTGATTGGAGCGCAACAAATGAAAGCCTAACCACGATTGGTCGGACTATAAATACTATCTTTCGTTGTTAGGGGAAACGGGGAAAGGTAACATTTTTTTCAAACACTTGTCGAAACGTGGCTCATTGGCCAGTCTCGCTGATATACACACTTGGGAGCGTTAGTTCGAAACCACTTGTTTAAATAAGCTTGATAAAGCATCAGTGCGTTGAAGCCAGCTTATATTTTGCTAAATAAAAGCCTGGAACATAGGCAGATGGGAATTTGTGCCAGTTTGTGCCAGAATTCATTGCTAATCAACGTATCTGTGTTTATTCCTAGGAATTGTGGTAAGCTTGAACCATTCAATATCTTTTAATGAAAATTGAATGTGAATTGTTGATTTATGCCTGTATATATATATGTGTAGTTCAGTGGCAAACGTGAGGTAAAGCCTATAATGCTCCAGCCTGAACAGAGGGTGTCGGAGGAAAGTCAAACGGAATGGAATGGCCAAACAGTACACTGACACCTGGATGATTGACTAGAAAGAAATAATGCTGGAAGTGCAGAGGCGTAGTAACCATTAAGAAGGGTAATACTGGAATAAAGTATTTCAAATGAAGCTGACAGTTGGCCTAACGCTCTGAACTCAATGTTTGTGCTGTGTTGTGATCAGTGTAAAAGAGAGTATAAGTTAGTTATGAAGTAGAAGGTACATCCTCCTTGATTTCAGGGACCGTGGTCTTGATGGTAGTGAGCAGCACCTAGTCAGAGCTTTGCTGAATCCTGAGTCGGACAGCATACTCCTTGGTCTTTTTAGCTATCAGTGAGGTGTCTCCTGAACCCAGAGGAGAATTCGAGCAGAGGAGTCCTTTCCTGCCGCCATCACGCCAGATAAGCGAATTGGCCAGCTGAGCTCAACATTATGTCCCCTCATCTTGAAATGACTTTGTAAAATTAACATTAAGAGGGGAAATTAATTGTCTTAATATCAGGAACTGAGAACATCTCCAATACTAGTTTCCTTAAGACAAACTATTGAAGTCATGATGACAACTACCAACAGAGCTTGAACAAAACAAAACCAGTATTACCTCATACTACTATTACACAACTGACACACATAGGATATTTTTAATAATATATGTCACTACCAGATTCATATTAATACATTCTGTACATAACTTGTAATTAACATTGATTGTGATTCCTGGTTCCTTTGTCTTTGAATCAGGACACACATATGCCTTTATGATAGAAATGAATACATATTGTTATTTGAAAAGTTACGAGTGTCTCCTGTAAGATATTCTCATAGAGTGTTATATGTATGTGAGTGTCACAGTGTTGTCAAGAGTAGTGGATTAAATTAAATTGTTTATCTGTCTGTTGTTGTGACTTACACTTCACCATACTCATACCCTAGACACATAACGTAGCATCACACTATTCCAGAATAATTCTGACTGAGATATAGAGATATGTGGTAGCAAGTAAGGTTATCTATAATACACTACTCTTAATAGATATAGATACCTTCACAGCTGATCTCAGTCAGTACACTAAGTCCCCTATAAATATTTATAACATCCCACTTCACCACAACCTCTAGTTCAAATAAGCTTGATGAAGCAACAGTGCGTTGAAGCCAGCTCATATTTTTGCTAAATAAAAGCCTGGAACATAAGCAGATGGGAATTTGTGCCAGTATTTGTGCCAGAATTCATTGCTAGTCAACGTATCTGTGTATTTCCATGAATTGTGGTAGGTTTGAAATATTCAATATCTTTTAATGAAAATTGAATGTAAATTGTTAATTTATGCCTGTATATATGTGTAGTTCAGTAGCGAACATGAGGAAAAGCCTATAATGCTCCAGCCTGAACAGAAGGTGTCGGAGGAAAGTAAAACTGCATGGAATGGCCAAACAGTACACTGACACCTAGATTATTGATTAGACAGAAATAATGCTGGAATTGCAGAGGCGTAGTAACCATTAGGGAGGGAAATACTGGTATAAAGTATTTCAGATGAAGCTGACAGTTGGCCTAACGCTCTGAACTCAATGTTTGTGATGTATTGTGCTCAGTGTAGAACTAGAGTATCAATTAGTTATGAAGTAGAAGGTACATCCTTCTTGTTTTCAGGGACTGTGGTCTTAACGTTATTGAGCAGCACCTGGTCAGAGCTTTGCTGAATCCAGAGTCGGACAGCATACTCCTTGGTCCATTTAGCTATCAGTGAGGTGTCTCCAGAGCCCAGGGGAGAAATCGAGCAGAGGAGTCTTTTCCTGCCGCCATCACGCAAGATAAGCTGATGTGGCCAGCTGAGCTCAACATTATGTACCCCCATCTTAAAATGACAGTGTAAAATACAATTAAGAGGGGAATTTAATTGTTTTAATATCAGGAACTGAGAACATCTCCAATACTAGTTCCAATAAAGACAAACTATTGAAGTCATGATGACAAATACCAACAGAGCTTGAACAAAACAAAACCAGTATTACCTCATATTACTACTACACCACTGACACACATAGGATACTATTAAAAATACATGTCACTACCAGATTCATATTGAGAAATTCTGTACATATAACTTGTAATTAAAATTGATTGTGATTCCTGGTTCCCCCTGGATTTGAATCAGGACACATATACATTCATGACAGCAATGCATACATATTGTTATTTGAAAAGTTATCAGTGACTCCTTTAAGATATCCTTGTAGAGTGTTTTATGTATGTGAGTGTCACAGTGTTGTCAAGTGTGGTGGAATAAATTAAATTGTTTATCTGTCTGTTGTTGTTATAACTTACACTTCATCATACACATACCCTAGACATATAACGTAGTCATCACACTATTCCAGAATAATTCTGACTGAGGTATACATATGTGGCAGCAAGTAAGGTTATATATAATACACTACTCTTATTAGATATATATATATACCTTCACAGCTGATCTCAGTCAGTACACTAAGTCCCCTATAAATATTTATAACATCCCACTTCACCACACCGCCAAATCGCTTGGTATGCCACTATGTTAGAAATTTTAGTTATTTTGAGAACAAAAGAACCAGTGTCGCCAGTTTCAAGAATTTGTGTATGGGATTTTCTAAAGATTCAGGTATGTGGAACATTTGGTTGTTCGTCCATCACGGGTGATGAAGACCACTCTGTTGAATGGATGAAAGAGTGACTTGCGCGGTGATTTGGATTAAAGTGAGGAAGAGTTGCGCAATTCGTCGACCTCACTCTCTCGCCTGGGTCCATCTCAATCCAGTGGCAAGATAAGTCAAGACGACTGGAGATGAAGTCAGGTGCAGTGGATGACCAGGGCTTTCTACGTGCCTCGCCGTGCTCCTTACGCTCCACAGCGCGTTGCTGGTAATCGCCGTCATGCCCGTTGAACCAACAGGTGGTTTCTTCCGCGCAGTCTATCGAATCCAGTCTTCGCATGCATGGGTAGGCAGACCCTAACTCACCGAAGGTTTATAACCATTCGGCTACCCTCACCTAGTTTAGCCGGTCTGTCAAAGCCGTTGTCCGGGGGTGGCCGCTGTCGCATGCTGACAACTACGAGGAGCCACAGGTGAGAGCTGGATGACAGCTCCTTCACCAGAGGTACTACCAATACCCGACTTCCCAACACCTCCCTGGAACATTTACTTGTATATTGATGGAAGGCAACAGAGTAGACCAAGTGACAGTCTAATGATTAGCATACGGTTTAACGAGTATCAAATAACTTGGAAAATCGTTAACCTTGGTGGTAGACTTGTACTACTCTAACCATACCAAGTCAAGACTGTAGAACAGCAAGCTCAACAGAAGAAATTTTGACTGAACATTGAGAAGATACATATTGTCATACGACTAGCAGTGGATAGGCAATTGTCGATAGCAGTAAATATCAAGTAGAGACCCTTATAAAATATAGAGCCAGTTAGAACTATTGAGGCAACAAGAATGTGGCCGTGGATCGTATTAGAAGGTTCGGACCACTGCCCCTTCAGTAGATAGTATGTAGTAAGGTAAATGTGACAAACTTTCTTCTCTCAGACTGACAAAAATATTTTCTCATACTCTTTGTTGATTTAAACGAATTCACCTGAGTAATAGCAGTGAAGATGTCAAAGGTCAAACTTTATTAACAAAGGTTAGCAGTCTTTCATAACAACAGCTTCTTCAGCAACAAAAGTATTCAATATTCCAAACTGCCATTATTCTTGTCTTCTTATTACTTGCTTATTTCAGCTATCACTTACTTACTTAGTCGTTCCCCTTCTACCGTGAGGTGTAGAGGTTCAGCTATCACAATGTCATTGAATTCTTCAGGTAGAAACTTCTTGTCTCTCTTCCGTGCTGACCGTCTTATATTTTATGTTTTTCTTTTCATATGTCTCGTGGTATATCTCACTAAGAGAAAACTGGCCATACCGCCAGGTCTGTCATTTTGTCAAGATTTTCGTCTATTTTTCTTTTCTGCTCAGACCTGGTCTGCTGAGCTACACATGCTATTGATAAATCAAAAATGTTCAACATACCTTGTTTTGTTCTCAATGGAAATACACCTTTTCTTTCACAACTATCTGGTCCTCAGAATAAATACTATCACCACAAAATACTGACGTACACAAATTTATGATCAGTAATGTACTGCGCGTATTTTCTATCTCTCTTTTATTTACAGCACATGTTGCTGATCACCTATGCTGAGTATGTTTTTCTCACACAATTCTTACGCTGAGCGCGTTTTACAAAATCTAACTTTAACACTTGGGAGAAAACCCTTTTCTCTTCCTACGCCTAGCATGTCTCAATATCAACTGCCTAATTCCCGTTCTAACATTATTCGTTTACGCCTAAAATGTGTTCACTCAATCACACTTTTCACGTGCATGCATACTTTTTATTTGTGAGCACAACTCACTAAAACCGGCAAGGGACTTAATTCTAAGTTACCTACCTTTGATAAAATATACACAAATCCATATTCTCCTCTTTAAATCTTATTACAAAATCTAAACATGCAAATTAGTTTTACAATAATTTGTAACTCATTCAAAATGCTTAACTCTAAACAACAACGTCATCTTCCAAAACGTATTTCTATATCTACACCCATTCATATTTCTTAAACCATTTTTCTATACTCTTTCTCCTTATCAAAACCAAACCACCGTTCACAAGAACAAATGAGAGAGCTAGACAGTTATACAAAAAGAAATTTATGGAATTGAATTTATATGCTGTACAACTCAGCCACGTGAGGAATGCTGGGCATATAATCCTCATTATTACACTCTGTTATGTAAATAAAGTTGGCACACTAAATTGCCACGGCTGGTTGAGTGAAGTCTATTATCGTATTGAGATCAGCAACCACTTGTCTGCTGAAAACTGTTTGTCCTCATGTGAGAAAGTAATTGCGCTAATACCTTCACCATCCTTGAATAAGCCACTAAGGGAGAAGATCGGAGCACAGAAAGAAAATTCCGTGTGCACTGAAGATAGTCCTTGAGAACCCAACCAAACAAAACCCAAATAGAAAGTCTCCATCATATATGAGGACCGAAAGAACCTGTGTCAGTAAAAGAACGACAATTCTTCTTAACCTTTAAGGAGATAGTCTCACAGGCCAAACTCCCCTTAGTACCACCACCCGTACTGTCACAACAGCAATTTAAGTGATAATAATAGTATTAACAAGAAAGCGGCATATGACTTCATATATTTACAATTCAATAAAATGTGTATGTTTTTTGTATATCAGTACTCAAAGGAACGCAATCCTGCCTATGAGGGAATTATGGAGAAACTGTGTGAGATCCAGAAGCCAGGTAAAACAGTTCAGTTTATTTTCTTGTCACTTATCACAAAACACCTAATCTCTTTAGGACTTTTTTTAATCTATATATTAGTTTCTTTCTTTCTGTCTGTCTGTCTGTCTGTCTGTCTTAACTCCGAGGCGTAGTTGACGCATACACTGCAATATAAAGCACTTTAGACCAAGTACACGATTTCCGTATTAGGTTTTGTTAGGTTTGCTACCAATCGCCTTGTTCGTTGAACTCCTGCCAGGCAGATGTGGGTTTGGCATCAAATGACAGGAAAATGTTTCGTTGCGATAGGAAATGTATCGAAATATTTCTTTTAATCAGTCCCAACACAAAAATAAAAGTCTTCAACTAAAATGTTAAGGGAGTCTTGTTGTATGGATGAAACTTGAAGCAAGGAAAAAAAATGGGGCCAGAAAGATACACTCTTTCATAAATGAGTGATTGTGCAGAATAGCAGGACTGAACTGATATAACAAGAACACCAATATGGAGCTGACATAACAAGAACACCAATATGGAACTGATATAACAAGAACACCAATATGGAACTGACAGAAAGAACCAATCACCAGGAACAGTTGAGGATAAGACATACGCTACCAAAACTAGCTCATAGCATTGCGATGCAGTTCCTGTTCTAGAGTTCCCAGGTTAAGAGGCATAGAGAGGAATTTAAATACTTTTTTGAAGAGACCTGAAAACATATTAAAAGGATGAAACAGACATGTACAGACCCTGAAAGGATGGCACAGAACAGGAATGGTTAGTATGTTTTTGTTAGGAACCCTTGCTCCACGAGGAGGCTTGTCACATGACGTCTGACCGTGCTCTTTTGGGTGACTTCTCACATCTTCAGCCCTAGGCAATATCATTTCTTTTTCTTCATTTTTCTCACCAATCGCTTTTATTTGGCATAAATCATGCCTTTTAATTATTTTTACTCTCTATGTTAGATTAGTAGGATGAAGTCTCTAACACTCTACTCCCCTACGGACGTATCTGCTTTACACGCAGAATTGTTTACGTTCCGCAAGGTAAATGCGATAATACCAGGTATTTATACCGGTCAAATGCTTATCTTTTCTCTTAGTCTGACCATCTTTTGAAACGCTTCGGTCCAACATTTGACCCCAGGTGAAAAGCTGGTTGCAATACGGTCTCGTCCGGTCGACATGAAAATAACCCAAGATTGTCTTTCTGGATTTCCGACGTCGGTGTCTGTTTGTCTGGCAGGTTACACAGAGGGTAGATGCGTTTTTCACTTTTTGTGGGACAATCACTGGTGATTGTTACAGATAATCTGTCTGGGTAGACATCTTGGCGGAAGGCATTAGCCAGGATAGTTCATACATTTGTTTCTGAGAGGGCACAAGATACCAGCGGAAATATTATCGCATTTGTTGATAGAGGCCACGCGTTGGAATATTAAATTTAATATTTTAAACTCTTGGGGGATATTTTGAAATTAGACACCCCCAACCCAGTGCTAGAGAGCTTACGATTGGATTAAAGTAAGAAGCCGGAATAAACTATGGATCCTATTGGAACATCCTACGGAAGCACCATCTGTGATCTGAACTAGAAACTGGAAATATAATCTAGCGAAAGCAGAAACACAGAACACAGAGAGACTGCAGCGCACGTCATATGAGCGACTCCTACAAGCCAGTGAGACATCGGACTTAGAATTCCTATTTTATAAGTGACAGAACGAAGTATTAGGAAAACTTAAAACCGTAAAAAGTAAGCCCGCCTTTATAAATACAGAGACTGAAAACTTAAGGGACCAGGACTTTAAATACCAAGACTGGAAACCTCGGAATTGGATCACCTGTGAGAAACTTTCCCAGACCAAGAGTTTCGCAGATTCACCCGTCATAAAAGGGATTCCAAATTTCCAGACCATGTGGTTCGAGAGCATATAACCTAAAGTGCTCGTGTTCAATCTAACCTTCGCGAGGAGATTGTGTATTCCCAAAACTTTGTGGTAAGTGAAACAATTATTTTACAAATGTAAATTTGATATGTTTTCTTGCTAAGTGGTTATATACCTTGTATGTGAGACTGGCAACCTCAACATATGAAACTAGTATATTCATAAAACCGACAGCAGAGGTGACCCCAGACTCCGAATGGAGCAGTGATGACTGATGATTACATCAAATGTGCCTGAAGGTAAAATATTTTGTGAGATATATGCACTTTGATATTTGTAACTCAGGCAAATCATTATCCGCGCTGTCCAGACACATTTTCCCAGTTAATACCCAGAGAAATATGGTGAGTTTTATTCATCTTCCCTGAGCTACACTGTGTACTCGGAAATTTAATTCTTCTGAGAGATTAACATTGGTGGGTGAACAGCGGGAATGCGCCTGTTAATTGGCAGCCCACAAATGTACTTAGCAGAGGCACTTGATTTCTATTTTGTCTAAAAATGTTCGTGGTACAAGACTACTTGTGGTTACAGGCTTTCAGACGGTTCGAAGTACTAAAGTTACTACGCCACTCGTGTGAGAGAAGTACACTCATAACCAAGAAGTGACGAAAACCACGGCGACAGGACCCACCTAGAGTTAAATTTTCTTGTAAAAAGGCGAATGCAACGGACTTTGATAAATCCTCATCTACGTCTCCGTGACGAAAACTTGTATTTACAGCAAAATTCATCATTCCCTCCATATTTTAACTGTTAAAGACTACTTCATTATTAAATTTGTTACATGTTGTTTTAAAACTGAACAATCATAGTCGATTCAGTTTTTATATGTATGAAAGCGAACGTTTGAGCAAGATTCTTAAAAACATAATCTGTATATACACAGATATATTTACTTAATGTCTATCAATGCTGTACGAACTAACAGTCCTTCTCCAGACTAGCCCTTGTCAGGGCTTCTTCATTCTAGCTAATGGATGTTATTAGTCCTTTTCGGGGCTCAGTTTGTAATTAACGCTGTGTTTCAGTTAACACAGTTCACTTATTTTTAAATGGGAAATTGCGCTTCAGTATAACCAATGGATTTGAGTCTAGGTTGAAAGAACGTGCCTCGGCCACAAGAAGGCTAACCCTCAAGCAGGAAAACTCAATTTTTATTTGTTTGTGTGTTTAACCCACTGTTACCCGTTCCTTTGCACTCCAAGGTTCTTCAACACGCATCAAACCACTACCTATACGTAATCTTCTACCTACAAATATGAAAGAATTTTATCGGTACGAAGGGAGTACAACGTCACCGGGATGTTATGAAACCGTTACCTGGACTGTGTTTAACAACCCCATTAAAATCGCATTGGAGCAGGTTTGTGACCCTGGTATTATGATAATGGGCTGTTCTTTGTTCACTGTCTTGTTCTTAACTAATCACTCACTGTCTTGTTCTTGACTAGTCCCTCACTGTCTTGTTGTTGACTAAACCCTCACTGCCTTGTTCGTGACTAATCCCTCACTGTCTTGTTCTTGACTAATCCCTCACTGTCTTGTTCTTGACTAATCCCTCACTGTCTTGTTCTTGACTAATCCCTCACTGTCTTGTTCTTGACTAGTCCCTCACTGTCTTTTTGTTGACTAATCCCTCAATGTCTTGTTGTTGACTAATCTCTCACTGTCTTGTTCTTGACTAATCCCTCACTGTCTTGTTCTTGACTATTCCATCACTGTCTTGTTGTTGACTAATCCCCCACTGTCTTCTTGTTGACTAATCCCTCACTGTCTTGTTCTTGACTAGTCCCTCATTGTTTTGATCTTGACTAATCCCTCATTGCCTTGTTCTTGACTAGTCCCTCACTGTCTTGTTGTTGACTAAACCCTCACTGCCTTGTTCTTGACTAATCCCTTACTGTCTTGTTCTTGACTAGTCCCTCACTGTCTTGTTGTTGACTAATCCCTCACTGTCTTGTTCTTAGCTAATCCCTCACTGTCTTGTTCTTGGCTAATCCCTCACTGTCTTGTTCTTGACTAATCCATCACTGTCTTGTTGTTGACTAATCCCCCACTGTCTTGTTGTTGACTAATCTCTCACTGTCTTGTTCTTGACTAGTCAATCATTGTTTTGTTCTTGACTAATCCCTCATTGTCTTGTTCTTGACTAGTCCTTCACTGTCTTGTTGTTGTCTAAACCCTCACTGCCTTGTTCTTGACTAATCCCTCGCTGTCTTGTTCTTGACTAGTCCCTCACTGTCTTGTTGTTGCCTAATCCCTCACTGTCTTGTTGCTGACTAATACCTCAATGTCTAGCTCTTGACTAGACCCTCATTGTCTTGTTGTTGACTAATCCTTAACTGTCTTGTTCTCGACTAATCCCTCACTGTCTTGTTCTTGACTGGTCTTTCACTGTCTTGTTGTTGACTATTCCCTGACTGTCTTGTTCTCGACTAATCCCTGACTGTCTTGTTCTTGACTAATACCTCACTGTCTTGTTTTTAACTAATCCCTCACTGTCCTGTTCTTGACTAATCCCTCACTGTCTTATTCTTGACTAATCCGTCACTGTCTTATTCTTGACTAATCCCTCACTGTCTTGTTCTTGACTAGTCGCTCACTGTCCTGTCCTTGACTAATCCCTCACTTACCATAATCTTGACTAATCATTCACTGTCCTGTTCTTGACTAATCCCTCACTTACCTTAATCTTGACTAATCCATCACTTGCCTTAATCTTGACTAATCCTTTACTGTCCTGTTCTTGACTAATCCTTCACTTACCTTAATCTTGACTAATCCATCACTTGCCTTAATCTTGACTAATCCTTCACTGTCCTGTTCTTGACTAATCCCTCACTAACCTTAATCTTGACTAATCCCTCACTGTCCTGGTCTTGACCAATCCCTCACTTACCATAATCTTGACTAATCAATCACTTACCTTAATCTTGACTAATCCCTCACTTTCCTTAATCGTGACTAATCCCTCACATCTAATCTTGACTAATCCCTCCCTTACCTAATCTGGACTAATCCCTCACTTGCCTCAATCTTGACTAATCCCTCACTTACCCTAATCTTGACTAATCCCTCACTTGCTTTAATCTTGACTAATCCCTCACTCTGCTGTGACTAATCCCTCACTCTGCCTTAATCTTGATTAATCCCTCACTTACCGTAATCTTGACTAATCCCTCACTTACCTCAATTTTGACTAATCCCTCACTCTGCATTAATCTTGTCTAATCCCTCACTCTGCTTCAATCTTGATTAATCCATCACTCTGCCTTTATCTTGACTAATCCCTCTCTGTCTTGTTGTTCACTAATCCTTCACTCTTCCTTAATTTTTACTAATCCTTCACCTGCTTTAATCTTGGCTAAACCCTCACTTATCGTAACCTTGACTAATCCCTCACTCTGCCTTAATCTTGCTTAATCCCTCATTGTATTGTTGTTGACTAATCCCTCACTCTGCTTAATCTTGACTAATCCTCACTTACCTTAATCTTGACTAACCCCTCACTCTGCCTTAATCTTGACTAATCTCTCACGTTCTTGTTGTTGACTAATTCCTCATTTGCCTTAATCTTGACTAATCCTTCTATTACCTTAATCTTGACTAATCCCTCAATTACCTCAATCTTGATTAATCCCTAACTTACCTTAATCTTGACTATTCCCTCACTTACCTTAATCTTGATTAATCCCTCACTCTGTCTTAATCTTGAATATTTCCTCACTTACCTTAATCTTGACTAATCCCTCACTTAACTTTATCTTGACAAATCCCTCACTTACCTTAATCTTGACTAATCCCTCGCTCGGCCTTAATCTTGACTAATCCCTCACTTACCTTAATCTTGACTAATCCCTCACTCTGCCTTAATCTTGACATATCCTTCACTGTCTTGTTGTTGACTAATCCCTCACTCTGCCTTAATCTTGACTAATCCCTCACTTACCTTAATCTTATCTACCTCCTCACTTACCTTATTCTGTACTAATCCCTCACTTACCTTAATCCTGACTAATCCTTCAATTACCTTAATCTTGACTAATCCCTCACTTACCTTAATCTTGACTAATCCCTCACTTGCCTTAATCTTGACTAATCCCTCACTTACCTTAATCTTGACCAATTGCTCTATTACTTTAATCTTGACTAATCCCTCATTTACCTTAATCTTGACTAATCCCTCACCTGCCTTAATCTTGACTAATCCCTCACTTGCCTTAATCTTGACTTATCCCTCACTTACCTTAATCTTGACTAATCCCTCACACCTTACTCTTGACTAATCCCTCACTTACCTTAATCTTGACTAATCCCTCACTTACCTTAATCTTGACTAATCCCTCACACCTTACTCTTGACTAATTCCTCACTTACCTTAATCTTGACTAATCCCTCACTTACCTTAATCTTGACTAATCCCTCACTTACCTTAATCTTGACTAATCCTTCACTTATCTTAATCTTGACTAATCCCTCACCTGCCTTAGTAGTTACAGGGAGTCTGTGAAGAGTCAACGAAAGAATAAGGCTACTGCCCACCCATGCATGTCGTACAAGGCGATTAATTTAATAATGTGTATGTGGCTGGCAACTTGATCATTTAAAACTAATTGCCCAGTACCCTAGTCCTACAAGAACATGTGAATGATTGGTGCAGGTGTCACACGGTTAATATGAGAATTAACCGTTGAGGGTTGGTCATGGTTGCTAACATAAGAATGGTGACTCAGAGGTACCAGCAACCAGGGGAAATAGAGGCAGAGGCAGAGGTACCAGCAACCAGAGGAAATAGAGGCAGAGGCAGAGGTACCAGCAACCAAGGGAAACAGAGGCAGAGGCAGAGGTACCAGCAACCAAGAGAAATAGAGGCAGAGGTACCAGCAACCAGAGGAAATAGAGGCAGAGGGTGGCGATTTTGGAAGCCAGGAATGAGCTCCCCAAAACGTTTACAGTAAATCAATATCCCGTGACACTGTATTCCCTAATCACCTCCCCTCTCACATGTCGCCACCCTTCCCCTTCACACAAAGTGAAAAGAAGAGAAATGACATCTAGCTTTAAGTCTTTCGCTCTCTCTGTCGCTCTCTCTTTCACACTCTCTTTCGCTCTCTCTTTCGCTCTCTCTTTCGCTCTCTCTTTCGCTCTCTCTTTCACACTCTCTTTCGCTCTCTCTTTCACTCTCTCTTTCGCTCTCTCTTTCACACTCTCTTTCGCTCTCTCTCTTTCGCTCTCTCTTTCGCTCTCTCTTTCGCTCTCTCTTTTGCTCTCTCTTTCACACTCTCTTTCGCTCTCTCTTTCGCTCTCTCTTTTGCTCTCTCTTTCACACTCTCTTTCGCTCTCTCTTTCACACTCTCTCTCTCTCTCTCTCTTTCACCCTCTCTTTCCTCCCCCCCCCCTCCCCCCCACTCCCCCCCTCCCTCACGCTCTCTTTCGCTCTCTCTCTTTCGCTCTCTCTTTCGCTCTCTCTTTCGCTCTCTCTTTTGCTCTCTCTTTCACACTCTCTTTCGCTCTCTCTGTCGCTCTGTCTTTCACACTCTTTTTCGCTCTCTCTTTCACTCTCTCTTTCGCTGTCTCTTTCACACTCTCTTTCGCTCTCTCTTTCGCTCTCTCTTTCGCTCTCTCTTTCGCTCTCTCTCTTTCGCTCTCTCTTTCGCTCTCTCTTTCACACTCTCTTTCGCTCTCTCTCTTTCGCTCTCTCTTTCGCTCTCTCTGTCGCTCTCTCTGTCGCTCTCTCGTCAATGATGTGATAACGGGAGTGAAGAAAGAACATTGTAACAATCACAAGTAACTCTTCGATCACTGTGTTCAATTTCCATTGTTCAACAGGTACATTTCCGCCAACTGGAATCTACATTGCTGCTTCCAAACGATGTTCCTCTCCTTCTATTAAGTAACTATCGACTACCTCGGAACTTGAATGGTCGTACTGTTTATGCAAACTTTAAACAGCCTAAACCTACGAAGGAGAAAAGTTTGGCTTTGCTTCCTCAAGACTGTATTTGTGAAATTCTTTAGGATGAAATCTGAGGTGGGAGTCTATGGTTGAGATGAGTGATGTTAAGTTTTTGGCTAGAAAAGGAAGCTAGAAGAAATCTGTAAACACACACAGAAAAGACAAAAATAATAACAGTAAATGCTACAGTAACCTTCTTCAGTCATATTCTAACTTTGAGAATGCGCCCCTTCCGTCATATTCTAACTATGAGAATGCGCCCCTTCAGTCATATTCTATGAGAATGAGCCCATTCAGTCATATTCTAACTTTGGGAATGCGCCCCTTCAGTCATATGCTAACTATGAGAATGCGCCCCTTCAGTCATATTCTAACTATGAGAATGCGCCCTAGAGGTGATATCCCTCAGTTGTTTTTTTCCTGGTGATCTTTCCGGCGAATTCTGTTCTTCTGCTTGCTGTGAAAACTTCTTTTCGCCAAACCTGAGGTGGCGCTGAGGGGAGCATCCCACTTGGTGCGATCGACAGCTTCATCCTCCCAGGCGGCTGGCTTTATGTCCAGTGCGATCGACAGCTTCATCCTCCCAGGCGGATGGCTTTATGTCCAGTGTGATCGACAGCTTCATCCTCCCAGGCTGCTGGCTTTATGTCCAGTGCGATCGAGATACTAAGATTAATCTTGAAAAAACACAACTTCAAGATGTAGGATCGTGTACACATCTTGGCAACAATATAGATAAAATATGGAGGAACAGACAATGAAATAAGAATACAAAAGGCAAGAATAGCTTTTATTGCATTGAGAAATTTATGGAAATCTAAAGAAAGGAGGTCCAACCCAAAAATTAGAATTTTTGATTCAAATTACGGGTTAGTCTTATTGTATGGCTCTGGAAACACGGAGAACAACAAAAACAACAACTAGAAACTGACGATTTTCATAAATGGATTCTTGTGTAGACTAGAAGGATTGAAATGGTATGACGAGGTCACAAATGTGGAACTGATAACAGGAACCAGACAAGTGCCAGTGGAACAAGAGATAACAGGAACTAGACAAGTGCCAGTGGAACAAGAGATGCGAAGCTGGCAATGAACGGAACAAACCTTGAAGAAACATGTTGATAACATTGCAAGGCAGTTGTTCCAAAATTCCCAGAGTAATCCAGGCAGACGTACAGCACGTGGAGAAGACAACTGGAGACAGAAATGAAATTGACGAGGAAGAGCTGGAAATAACGAGCCAATGGCACGTGACCGGAGGAATTTGCATGTACGAGTATTTGCTAACGTGTCTGCTCCTTGGGGTGCTAAAGTGTAGTGATTAATTGACAAATGGAAAGCTAGGATTATGATGACATGAAGACAGTACCTTGTAAGGATGTTGGTATGCAAGTTAAGCTGTTGCTAAGATATAGTTCTTAGGTTAGTGGGATAGGCAACAATAGGCTATTGTTGAAGATAAAACTTTGGCTGCTGTTAGGAACACGAAAAGTTAAACTATTATTGAGATAAAATACGTAAACAGTAGTTGGGACCTTGAAAGTTAAGCCATTGTTGAGATAAAATACTTTCTTTGTTGGGATGGATACAGTAAAGTTATTATTAAGATCCTCTAATAATATGTATGAATATATAATACACTGTTTTTAATATGTCTTGATTTCTTATTTCATATTTATTTATCTCCAACTCATTCTGTCCTCTTCTATTTCCAGTCCCCACTTATATTACGTTTGGGTAGTTTATTGTTCAGTTTCGTTTTTTAGTTTCTTAGTATGTATTGTGTACATCCGGTGGTGGCAGTCATTTCCTTTTCCGGGCACGCTCGTCCGTTCGCGGGTAGCAAAAGTGGTAGGACTTCGATGCCTTCAGGGAAGTACCTAGGTTTAATTTTTATATTTATTTAGGTTCTTATGTGTCCTATCTAGCCTTCACTTTCTTTCCTTTCCCTGACGAAGACCTTGTGGCCGTAACGTTGGCTATTTTCTTTGTCTTCTGTCCTCGTAAGACGAATCACCTTTTTTCGATTTTTTTTTCACACCCACCCAGTTAGGATTTGGAAGATTAAGCTATTGTTGATAGAAAATACATTATCTCTAGTTGGGATTGAAAAAGTTCAGCTTGTGACACAAAATAGTTGCAATGCTGCTGCGATGTGAGAAGTTATGTTTTTGTTAAAGAAAATACTTAGCCCATGGCAAGAAGAAACATCAAAAGAGACAAAGAGTATATATGTTGAGAAGCCGACAAGAGAGGCAGAAGAAACTACATCTGACGAAAATACGAGAGTCCTGTACAACAGAACAAATAAGCTTACAGGAAAATACAAACAAGCAAATGACCTCGCCAAAGACACGAACGGGAAATTGCTTAGCAAATTTCTTGGATATTATAAAAGCAGATGAAGAGGTGGAAAAGGTATTTTGAGGAGCTTTTCAATAACCCACAATATCCTCCAGACATCCAGTCAACAGAAGAGAAGTTCCAAGTCAACTATGAATGATCAACGAAGGAAGAAATACAGAAGAAAGCCATACAACTTCTAAAAGATGGAAAAGCGGATGAATCAGATGGCATTCCATCAGAGGCAACTATCGACACCTGTACGGAGATTTTTTACAAATTACCTGGTAAAGTATGGGGGAGAGAAAAGAATAACACTAGAATGGAAGGAAGGATATCTGGTCAAGTTGATAAGAATGGAGACTTACAGCAGTGCACACATTACAGGAGAATAATGTTATTCTCAGTGCCAGGAAACATATTAAACAGGATCACCCTTAAGAGATTAAATAATGTCCACAAACAGACAACTGAGAGATGATGAACAAGCAGGTTTTCGAATAACAGATCATGTACAGACATTGAGAATAATTGCTGAACAAAGTCTAGAATGGAACTCACTTCTCTACATTGGATTTGTGGAATATGAAAAAGCGTTTGACAGTGTAGACAGAGAATCACTTTGGAAATTGATGAGGCATTATGGAATCTCCTGAAGATCATTAATGTTATAAATAAACGTCATGAAAACACAACATGCAGAGTTCTTCATGAAGAACAACTTACAGAACCGTTTAGGATTAGAACTTGGGTACGAAAGAGAAGTCTTTTGCCTTCATTTCGTTCTTCCATTTCTTTTTTTTTAACTGGCGATATATTGGGTTATAAAAACATCAACGACACATAACAGAAATGGATTCAAGTGGAATCCAACCAAACAGCTTGATGATCTTGATTCTGCCGACTACTTGGCTCATCTGACACATAACTGTTATCAGATGCAAGACATAATGAAAATACTCGATGAGAGGTCACAGATAGTGGTTCTGAAAATACCCAGGGATAAGATAAAGAAATTGAAAATAAATGTAAGTAGTGACAACAAGGTCCAACTTGAAGAAACACCAACTATCACTATAAGATGTAGAATCATACAAACTATAACATGTAGAATCATACACACTATAAGATGTAGAATCATACACACTATAAGATGTAGAATCATACACAAGGTCCAACTTGAAGAAACACCAACTATAAGATGTAGAATCATACACAAGGTCCAACTTGAAGAAACACCAACTATAAGATGTAGAATCATACACAAGGTCCAACTTGAAGAAACACCAACTATAAGATGTAGAATCATACACAAGGTCCAACTTGAAGAAACACCAACTATAAGATGTAGAATCATACACAAGGTCCAACTTGAAGAAACACCAACTATAAGATGTAGAATCATACACAAGGTCCAACTTGAAGAAACACCAACTATAAGATGTAGAATCATACACACAAGGTCCAACTTGAAGAAACACCAACTATAAGATGTAGAATCATACACAAGGTCCAACTTGAAGAAACACCAACTATAAGATGTAGAATCATACACAAGGTCCAACTTGAAGAAACACCAACTATAAGATGTAGAATCATACACAAGGTCCAACTTGAAGAAACACCACTATAAGATGTAGAATCATACACAAGGTCCAACTTGAAGAAACACCAACTATAAGATGTAGAATCATACACAAGGTCCAACTTGAAGAAACACCAACTATAAGATGTAGAATCATACACAAGGTCCAACTTGAAGAAACACCAACTATAAGATGTAGAATCATACACACTATAAGATGTAGAATCATACACAAGGTCCAACTTGAAGAAACACCAACTATAAGATGTAGAATCATACACAAGGTCCAACTTG
This sequence comes from Oreohelix idahoensis, assembly GCA_024509875.1. NCBI lineage: Eukaryota > Metazoa > Mollusca > Gastropoda > Stylommatophora > Oreohelicidae > Oreohelix > Oreohelix idahoensis. Next base: position 687,413 of record JAMPIV010005803.1, read on the forward strand.
AAGAAACACCAACTATAAGATGTAGAATCATACACAAGGTCCAACTTGAAGAAACACCAACTATAAGATGTAGAATCATACACACTATAAGATTTAAAAAAACACAAACTATAAGATGTAGAATCATAAGAAAACACAACTATAAGATGTAGAATCATACACAAGGTCCAACTTGAAGAAACACCAACTATAAGATGTAGAATCATACACAAGGTCCAACTTGAAGAAACACCAACTATAAGATGTAGAATCATACACAAGGTCCAACTTGAAGAAACACCAACTATAAGATGTAGAATCATACACAAGGTCCAACTTGAAGAAACACCAACTATAAGATGTAGAATCATACACAAGGTCCAACTTGAAGAAACACCAACTATAAGATGTAGAATCATACACAAGGTCCAACTTGAAGAAACACCAACTATAAGATGTAGAATCATACACAAGGTCCAACTTGAAGAAACACCAACTATAAGATGTAGAATCATACACAAGGTCCAACTTGAAGAAACACCAACTATAAGATGTAGAATCATACACAAGGTCCAACTTGAAGAAACACCAACTATAAGATGTAGAATCATACACACTATAAGATGTAGAATCATACACAAGGTCCAACTTGAAGAAACACCAACTATAAGATGTAGAATCATACACACGATAAGATGAAGAAACACAACTATAAGATGTAGAAATCACACATATAACAAGGTCCAACTTGAAGAAACACCAACTATAAGATGTAGAATCATACACACTATAAGATGTAGAATCATACACAAGGTCCAACTTGAAGAAACACCAACTATAAGATGTAGAATCATACACAAGGTCCAACTTGAAGAAACACCAACTATAAGATGTAGAATCATACACAAGGTCCAACTTGAAGAAACACCAACTATAAGATGTAGAATCATACATAAGGTCCAACTTGAAGAAACACCAACTATAAGATGTAGAATCATACACAAGATCCAACTTGAAGAAACACCAACTATAAGATGTAGAATCATACACACTATGAGATGTAGAATCATACACACTATAAGATGTAGAATCATACACACTATAAGATGTAGAATCATACACACTATAAGATGTAGAATCATACACACTATAAGATGTAGAATCATACACACTATAAGATGTAGAATCATACACACTATAAGATGTAGAATCATACACAAGGTCCAACTTGAAGAAACACCAACTATAAGATGTAGAATCATACACACTATAAGATGTAGAATCATACACACTATAAGATGTAGAATCATACACACTATAAGATGTAGAATCATACACACTATAAGATGTAGAATCATACACACTATAAGATGTAGAATCATACACACTATAAGATGTAGAATCATACACACTATAAGCTGTAGAATCCTACACACTATAAGAAATAGAATCATACACACTATAAGATGTAGAATCATACACACTATAAGATGTAGAATCATACACACTATAAGATGTAGAATCATACACACTATAAGATGTAGAATCATACACACTATAAGATGTAGAATCATACACACTATAAGATGTAGAATCATACACACTATAAGATGTAGAATCATACACACTATAAGATGTAGAATCATACACACTATAAGATGTAGAATCATACACACTATAAGATGTAGAATCATACACACTATAAGATGTAGAATCATACACACTATAAGATGTAGAATCATACACACTATAAGATGTAGAATCATACACACTATAAGATGTAGAATCATACACACTATAAGATGTAGAATCATACACACACTATAAGATGTAGAATCATACACATGTAGAATCATACACAAGGTCCAACTTGAAGAAACAACAACTATAAGATGTAGAATCATACACAAGGTCCAACTTGAAGAAACACCAACTATAAGATGTAGAATCATACACAAGGTCCAACTTGAAGAAACACCAACTATAAGATGTAGAATCATACACAAGGTCCAACTTGAAGAAACACCAACTATAAGATGTAGAATCATACACACTATAAGATGTAGAATCATACACACTATAAGATGTAGAATCATACACAAGGTCCAACTTGAAGAAACACCAACTATAAGATGTAGAATCATACACAAGGTCCAACTTGAAGAAACACCAACTATAAGATGTAGAATCATACACAAGGTCCAACTTGAAGAAACACCAACTATAAGATGTAGAATCATACACAAGGTCCAACTTGAAGAAACACCACTATAAGATGTAGAATCATACACAAGGTCCAACTTGAAGAAACACCAACTATAAGATGTAGAATCATACACAAGGTCCAACTTGAAGAAACACCAACTATAAGATGTAGAATCATACACACTATAAGATGTAGAATCATACACAAGGTCCAACTTGAAGAAACACCAACTATAAGATGTAGAATCATACACAAGGTCCAACTTGAAGAAACACCAACTATAAGATGTAGAATCATACACAAGGTCCAACTTGAAGAAACACCAACTATAAGATGTAGAATCATACACAAGGTCCAACTTGAAGAAACACCAACTATAAGATGTAGAATCATACACAAGGTCCAACTTGAAGAAACACCAACTATAAGATGTAGAATCATACACACTATAAGATGTAGAATCATACACAAGGTCCAACTTGAAGAAACACCAACTATAAGATGTAGAATCATATACAAGGTCCAACTTGAAGAAACACCAACTATAAGATGTGTAGAATCATGTAGAACACACTATAAAGGTCCAACTTCAAAAGAAACACACAACTATAAGATGTAGAATCATACACAAGGTCCAACTTGAAGAAACACCAACTATAAGATGTAGAATCATACACAAGGTCCAACTTGAAGAAACACCAACTATAAGATGTAGAATCATACACAAGGTCCAACTTGAAGAAACACCAACTATAAGATGTAGAATCATACACAAGGTCCAACTTGAAGAAACACCAACTATAAGATGTAGAATCATACACACTATAAGATGTAGAATCATACACACTATAAGATGTAGAATCATACACACTATAAGATGTAGAATCATACACAAGGTCCAACTTGAAGAAACACCAACTATAAGATGTAGAATCATACACAAGGTCCAACTTGAAGAAACACCAACTATAAGATGTAGAATCATACACACTATAAGATGTAGAATCATACACACTATAAGATGTAGAATCATACACACTATAAGATGTAGAATCATACACACTATAAGATGTAGAATCATACACACTATAAGATGTAGAATCATACACACTATAAGATGTAGAATCATACACACTATAAGATGTAGAATCATACACACTATAAGATGTAGAATCATACACACTATAAGATGTAGAATCATACACACTATAAGATGTAGAATCATACACACTATAAGATGTAGAATCATACACACTATAAGATGTAGAATCATACACACTATAAGATGTAGAATCATACACACTATAAGATGTAGAATCATACACACTATAAGATGTAGAATCATACACACTATAAGATGTAGAATCATACACACTATAAGATGTAGAATCATACACACTATAAGATGTAGAATCATACACACTATAAGATGTAGAATCATACACACTATAAGATGTAGAATCATACACACACTATAAGATGTAGAATCATACACACTATAAGATGTAGAATCATACACACTATAAGATGTAGAATCATACACACTATAAGATGTAGAATCATACACACTATAAGATGTAGAATCATACACACTATAAGATGTAGAATCATACACACTATAAGCTGTAGAATCCTACACACTATAAGATATAGAATCATACACACTATAAGATGTAGAATCATACACAAGGTCCAACTTGAAGAAACACCAACTATAAGATGTAGAATCATACACACTATAAGATGTAGAATCATACACAAGGTCCAACTTGAAGAAACACCAACTATAAGATGTAGAATCATACACAAGGTCCAACTTGAAGAAACACCACTATAAGATGTAGAATCATACACACTATAAGATGTAGAATCATACACACTATAAGATGTAGAATCATACACAAGGTCCAACTTGAAGAAACACCAACTATAAGATGTAGAATCATACACACTATAAGATGTAGAATCATACACACTATAAGATGTAGAATCATACACAAGGTCCAACTTGAAGAAACACCAACTATAAGATGTAGAATCATACACAAGGTCCAACTTGAAGAAACACCAACTATAAGATGTAGAATCATACACAAGGTCCAACTTGAAGAAACACCAACTATAAGATGTAGAATCATACACAAGGTCCAACTTGAAGAATCATACACACTATAAGATGTAGAATCATACACAAGGTCCAACTTGAAGAAACACCAACTATAAGATGTAGAATCATACACAAGGTCCAACTTGAAGAAACACCAACTATAAGATGTAGAATCATACACAAGGTCCAACTTGAAGAAACACCAACTATAAGATGTAGAATCATACACAAGGTCCAACTTGAAGAAACACCAACTATAAGATGTAGAATCATACACAAGGTCCAACTTGAAGAAACACCAACTATAAGATGTAGAATCATACACACTATAAGATGTAGAATCATACACACTATAAGATGTAGAATCATACACAAGGTCCAACTTGAAGAAACACCAACTATAAGATGTAGAATCATACACAAGGTCCAACTTGAAGAAACACCAACTATAAGATGTAGAATCATACACAAGGTCCAACTTGAAGAAACACAAACTATAAGATGTAGAATCATACACAAGGTCCAACTTGAAGAAACACCAACTATAAGATGTAGAATCATACACACTATAAGATATAGAATTATACACACTATAAGATGTAGAATCATACACAAGGTCCAACTTGAAGAATCATACACACTATAAGATGTAGAATCATACACACTATAAGATGTAGAATCATACACACTATAAGATGTAGAATCATACACACTATAAGATGTAGAATCATACACACTATAAGATGTAGAATCATACACACTATAAGATGTAGAATCATACACACTATAAGATGTAGAATCATACACACTATAAGATGTAGAATCATACACACTATAAGATGTAGAATTATACACACTATAAGATGTAGAATCATACACACTATAAGATGTAGAATCATACACACTATAAGATGTAGAATTATACCCGCTATAAGACTATAAGATGTAGAATCATACACACTATAAGATGTAGAATCATACACACTATAAGATGTAGAATCATACACACTATAAGATGTAGAATTATACACACTATAAGATGTAGAATCATACACACTATAAGATGTAGAATCATACACACTATAAGATGTAGAATCATACACACTATAAGATGTAGAATCATACACACTATAAGATGTAGAATCATACACACTATAAGATGTAGAATCATACACACTATAAGATGTAGAATCATACACACTATAAGATGTAGAATCATACACACTATAAGATGTAGAATCATACACACTATAAGATGTAGAATCATACACACTATAAGATGTAGAATCATACACACTATAAGATGTAGAATCATACACACTATAAGATGTAGAATCATACACACTATAAGATGTAGAATCATACACACTATAAGATGTAGAATCATACACACACTATAAGATGTAGAATCATACACACTATAAGATGTAGAATCATACACACTATAAGATGTAGAATCATACACAAGGTAAGATTGAACTATAAGAAGAACACACTAAAAGATGTAGAATCATACACAAAGTCCAACTTGAAGAAACACACAACTATAAGATGTAGAATCATACACAAGGTCCAACTTGAAGAAACACACACTATAAGATGTAGAATCATACACAAGGTCCAACTTGAAGAAACACCAACTATAAGATGTAGAATCATACACAAGGTCCAACTTGAAGAAACACCAACTATAAGATGTAGAATCATACACAAGGTCCAACTTGAAGAAACACCAACTATAAGATGTAGAATCATACACACTATAAGCTGTAGAATCCTACACACTATAAGATGTAGAATCATACACAAGGTCCAACTTGAAGAAACACCAACTATAAGATGTAGAATCATACACAAGGTCCAACTGAAGAAACACCAACTATAAGATGTAGAATCATACACAAGGTCCAACTTGAAGAAACACCAACTATAAGATGTAGAATCATACACAAGGTCCAACTTGAAGAAACACCAACTATAAGATGTAGAATCATACACAAGGTCCAACTTGAAGAAACACCAACTATAAGATGTAGAATCATACACAAGGTCCAACTTGAAGAAACACCAACTATAAGATGTAGAATCATACACACTATAAGATGTAGAATCCAACTTGAAGAATTATACACACTATGAGATGTAGAATCATACACACAATCCAAGATTGAAGAAATACACAATATAAGATGTAGAATCATACACACTATAAGATGTAGAATCATACACACTATAAGATGTAGAATCATACACACTATAAGATGTAGAATCATACACACTATAAGATGTAGAATCATACACACTATAAGATGTAGAATCATACACAAGGTCCAACTTGTTTACACACTATAAGATGTAGAATCATACACACTATCCAACTTGAAGAAACATACAACTATAAGATGTAGAATCATACACACTATAAGATGTAAATGAAGATCATACACACTATAAGATGTAGAATCATACACACTATAAGATGTAGAAATACACACTATAAGATGTAGAATCATACACACTATAAGAGTAGAATCATACACAACTATAAGATGTAGAAATACACACTATAACAGGTAGAATCATACACACTATAAGATGCAGAATCATCCACACTATAAGATGTAGAAATACACACTATAAGATGTAGAATCATACACACTATAAGATGTAGAATCATACACACTATAAGATGTAGAATCATACACACTATAAGATGTAGAATCATACATACTTTAAGATGTAGAATCATACACACTATAAGATGTAGAATCATACACACTATAAGATGTAGAATCATACACACTATAAGATGTAGAATCATACACACTATAAGATGTAGAATCATACACACTATAAGATGTAGAATCATACACACTATAAGATGTAGAATCATACACACTATAAGATGTAGAATCATACACACTATAAGATGTAGAATCATACACAAGGTCCAACTTGAAGAAACACCAACTATAAGATGTAGAATCATACACAAGGTCCAACTTGAAGAAACACCAACTATAAGATGTAGAATCATACACAAGGTCCAACTTGAAGAAACACCAACTATAAGATGTAGAATCATACACAAGGTCCAACTTGAAGAAACACCACTATAAGATGTAGAATCATACACAAGGTCCAACTTGAAGAAACACCAACTATAAGATGTAGAATCATACACAAGGTCCAACTTGAAGAAACACCAACTATAAGATGTAGAATCATACACACTATAAGATGTAGAATCATACACACTATAAGATGTAGAATCATACACAAGGTCCAACTTGAAGAAACACCAACTATAAGATGTAGAATCATACACACTATAAGATGTAGAATCATACACACTATAAGATGTAGAATCATACACAAGGTCCAACTTGAAGAAACACCAACTATAAGATGTAGAATCATACACAAGGTCCAACTTGAAGAAACACCAACTATAAGATGTAGAATCATACACAAGGTCCAACTTGAAGAAACACCAACTATAAGATGTAGAATCATACACAAGGTCCAACTTGAAGAAACACCAACTATAAGATGTAGAATCATACACAAGGTCCAACTTGAAGAAACACCAACTATAAGATGTAGAATCATACACAAGGTCCAACTTGAAGAAACACCACTATAAGATGTAGAATCATACACAAGGTCCAACTTGAAGAAACACCAACTATAAGATGTAGAATCATACACAAGGTCCAACTTGAAGAAACACCAACTATAAGATGTAGAATCATACACAAGGTCCAACTTGAAGAAACACCACTATAAGATGTAGAATCATACATAAGGTCCAACTTGAAGAAACACCAACTATAAGATGTAGAATCATACACAAGGTCCAACTTGAAGAAACACCACTATAAGATGTAGAATCATACACAAGGTCCAACTTGAAGAAACACCAACTATAAGATGTAGAATCATACACACTATAAGATGTAGAATCATACACAAGGTCCAACTTGAAGAAACACCAACTATAAGATGTAGAATCATACACAAGGTCCAACTTGAAGAAACACACTATAAGATATAGAATTATACACACTATAAGATGTAGAATCATACACACTATAAGATGTAGAATCATACACAAGGTCCAACTTGAAGAAACACCAACTATAAGATGTAGAATCATACACACTATAAGATGTAGAATCATACACACTATAAGATGTAGAATCATACACACTATAAGATGTAGAATCATACACACTATAAGATGTAGAATCATACACACTATAAGATGTAGAATCATACACACTATAAGATGTAGAATCATACACACTATAAGATGTAGAATCATACACACTATAAGATGTAGAATCATACACACTATAAGATGTAGAATCATACACACTATAAGATATAGAATCATACACACTATAAGATGTAGAATCATACACACTATAAGATGTAGAATCATACACACTATAAGATGTAGAATCATACACACTATAAGATGTAGAATCATACACAAGGTCCAACTTGAAGAAGAATCATACACACTATAAGATGTAGAATCATACACACTATAAGATGTAGAATCATACACACTATAAGATGTAGAATCATACACACTATAAGATGTAGAATCATACACACTATAAGATGTAGAATCATACACACTATAAGATGTAGAATCATACACACTATAAGATATAGAATCATACACACTATAAGATGTAGAATCATACACACTATAAGATATAGAATTATACACACTATAAGATGTAGAATCATACACACTATAAGATATAGAATCATACACACTATAAGATGTAGAATCATACACACTATAAGATGTAGAATCATACACACTATAAGATGTAGAATCATACACACTATAAGATGTAGAATCATACACACTATAAGATGTAGAATCATACACACTATAAGATGTAGAATCATACACACTATAAGATGTAGAATCATACACAAGGTCCAACTTGAAGAAACACCAACTATAAGATGTAGAATCATACACAAGGTCCAACTTGAAGAAACACCAACTATAAGATGTAGAATCATACACAAGGTCCAACTTGAAGAAACACCAACTATAAGATGTAGAATCATACACAAGGTCCAACTTGAAGAAACACCACTATAAGATGTAGAATCATACACAAGGTCCAACTTGAAGAAACACCAACTATAAGATGTAGAATCATACACAAGGTCCAACTTGAAGAAACACCAACTATAAGATGTAGAATCATACACACTATAAGATGTAGAATCATACACACTATAAGATGTAGAATCATACACACTATAAGATGTAGAATCATACACACTATAAGATGTAGAATCATACACACTATAAGATGTAGAATCATACACACTATAAGATGTAGAATCATACACAAGGTCCAACTTGAAGAAACACCAACTATAAGATGTAGAATCATACACAAGGTCCAACTTGAAGAAACACCAACTATAAGATGTAGAATCATACACAAGGTCCAACTTGAAGAAACACCAACTATAAGATGTAGAATCATACACAAGGTCCAACTTGAAGAAACACCACTATAAGATGTAGAATCATACACAAGGTCCAACTTGAAGAAACACCAACTATAAGATGTAGAATCATACACAAGGTCCAACTTGAAGAAACACCAACTATAAGATGTAGAATCATACATAAGGTCCAACTTGAAGAAACACCACTATAAGATGTAGAATCATACACAAGGTCCAACTTGAAGAAACACCAACTATAAGATGTAGAATCATACACAAGGTCCAACTTGAAGAAACACCAACTATAAGATGTAGAATCATACACAAGGTCCAACTTGAAGAAACACCACTATAAGATGTAGAATCACACATAAGGTCCAACTTGAAGAAACACCAACTATAAGATGTAGAATCATACACAAGGTCCAACTTGAAGAAACACCAACTATAAGATGTAGAATCATACACAAGGTCCAACTTGAAGAAACACCAACTATAAGATGTAGAATCATACACAAGGTCCAACTTGAAGAAACACCAACTATAAGATGTAGAATCATACACAAGGTCCAACTTGAAGAAACACCAACTATAAGATGTAGAATCATACACACTATAAGATGTAGAATCATACACACTATAAGATGTAGAATCATACACAAGGTCCAACTTGAAGAAACACCAACTATAAGATGTAGAATCATACACAAGGTCCAACTTGAAGAAACACCAACTATAAGATGTAGAATCATACACAAGGTCCAACTTGAAGAAACACCAACTATAAGATGTAGAATCATACACAAGGTCCAACTTGAAGAAACACCAACTATAAGATGTAGAATCATACACAAGGTCCAACTTGAAGAAACACCAACTATAAGATGTAGAATCATACACACTATGAGATGTAGAATCATACACACTATAAGATGTAGAATCATACACACTATAAGATGTAGAATCATACACACTATAAGATGTAGAATCATACACACTATAAGATGTAGAATTATACACACTATAAGATGTAGAATCATACACACTATAAGATGTAGAATCATACACACTATAAGATGTAGAATCATACACACTATAAGATGTAGAATTATACACACTATAAGATGTAGAATTATACACACTATAAGATGTAGAATCATACACACTATAAGATATAGAATCATACACACTATAAGATGTAGAATTATACACGCTATAAGATATAGAATTATACACACTATAAGATGTAGAATCATACACACTATAAGATGTAGAATTATACACACTATAAGATATAGAATTATACACACTATAAGATATAGAATCATACACACTATAAGATGTAGAATCATACACACTATAAGATGTAGAATCATACACACTATAAGATGTAGAATTATACACACTATAAGATATAGATTTATACACACTATAAGATGTAGAATCATACACACTTTAAGATATAGAATTATACACACTATAAGATGTAGAATTATACACACTATAAGATATAGAATTATACACACTATAAGATGTAGAATCATACACACTATAAGATATAGAATTATACACACTATAAGATGTAGAATCATACACACTATAAGATGTAGAATCATACACACTATAAGATGTAGAATCATACACACTATAAGATGTAGAATCATACACACTATAAGATGTAGAATCATACACACTATAAGATGTAGAATCATACACACTATAAGATGTAGAATCATACACACTATAAGATGTAGAATCATACACACTATAAGATGTAGAATCATACACACTATAAGATGTAGAATCATACACACTATAAGATGTAGAATCATACACACTATAAGATGTAGAATCATACACACTATAAGATGTAGAATCATACACACTATAAGATGTAGAATCATACACACTATAAGATGTAGAATCATACACACTATAAGATGTAGAATCATACACACTATAAGATGTAGAATCATACACACTATAAGATGTAGAATCATACACACATCTTGACAGAGATATTGGTTTGGTTTGGTGTAAGGACTATCTTTATTGCACACGGACTACTCCATCATTGCTCCGATATCCTCCCTAATATCATACAAGGAGGATCTCAGCATAGTGCACGAACTCCGTAGCACCGGCGAGAATCCCAATGTGTGTATATAAGAATCCCACCTTCTATAAATATTTTTGTGATAGGTAGGTTTCTAATTTTTAGAATTTGCCAGGGCGGCGGCCTGATAGGCCTACTCTTTACGATTTCCAACTACCGTGGGATTTTTAACGTGTGCAACTTGCACACGGGACCTCCTATTTTTTCGCCCTTATCCGAGAAGGCTAGTCATCCGATCTCACTACCCAGGAGACCAGGGGTGAGTATGACATTATTAGGACCACTGGTTCTGGAAAAAAAGTTCCATTAAATATATTCCCCTCAACTGGGAATGGAAACTGGTACCTCTAGAATTCGAGGCGGACGAACTCTTAGCCACTCCGACAGAAATGTTGACAAAGTTGGAGAGACAGAGACTAATATGAAAATATGAATGCAAACGGCAAGAGGAGATTTCGTTGCATTCATAAATATATGGAGACGAAGAGAAATAACGTACAACATAAAAATGTTATTGTCTGGAACTGAAAAATGGAGAATAACAAAAACAACAACCAAAAAGCTACAAACTTTTATAAATTGCTACTTGGAACATAAAGACTGAAGTGGTATAACAAAATCAGTAATGTGGAATGATGACAAAAACCAGAGAAGCGCCAGTGCAACAAACCTTGACACAAACCAGAGAAGCGCCAGTGGAACGAGCCATGACACAAACCAGAGAAGCGCCAGTGGAACAAGCAATGACACAAACCAGAGGAGCGCCAGTGGAACAAGAGAGGACACAAACCAGAGAAGCGCCAGTGGAACAAAAGATGACACAAACCAGAGAAGCGCCAGTGGAACAAGAGATGACACAAACCAGAGAAGCGCCATTGGAACAAGCCACGACACAAACCAGAGAAGCACCAGTGGAACAAGCAATGGCACAAACCAGAGAAGCGCCAGTGGAACAAGCCATGACACAAACCAGAGAAGCGCCAGTGGAACAAGCCATGACACAAACCAGAGAAGCGCCAGTGGAACAAGAGATGACACAAACCAGAGAAGCGCCAGTGGAACAAGCCATGACACAAACCAGAGAAGCGCCAGTGGAACAAGCCATGAGAAACAAAAAGACACTGTAGATGGACAGGACACATTGAGGAAACGTGTTGATAGCATTACCAGGCGGTACCTGTTCTGGAATCCCCAGGTGGAGAAAGACCAAATAACACGGAGAAGAGAACTGGAGACAACATGAAGTGGATGAAGAAGTCATAGGAAGACCTTGAGCTAAAGACACGGGTTAGGGAGATATTGGATAAGGTGAGGAGCTAAAGGCTGGTGATGACAGATACGAGACATTACAGGGTATCCTAGAATTATTCATACGAGTTTGAAATTCAATAACATTGAGAAGAGACGAGTTTTACGGATAAACGAGATAGCATCTGCAGCCATAACCCACAGATTTTTATTGGTCATATTTATAGAAATTCTAATTTATAAGTGATGCTGCAAAACACGTGGTGGGAACTAGTGTGTCGGCTGTATAATGTATGGTGTTGCAAATGGTGCCCTCATGCAGACATTAAAGCACTGTATCCTGGGTTTTTCAATTTCGAATATGAATTCCAATGAATGTGACCAAAACAATTCCATGGGTTCAGGCTGCAAAATAGTTATTGTATAGATAAAATATTTGGGATGAGGACCTAAAGGTGTGAGATATAGAAAAGGTTAGGCTAATGTTACGATCAGAATGTCCAGGACAGTGTGGTACAACTGCAGTCCCGGCAACTCTTCGATCTTCACCCATTTTTTTACTGCGCTGATATTTTAAATAATTTTTTATCATGAATGAGCCGCGAACATTAAATTGTTGGTTTATGTGTCCCTGTGGATAAAATAAGTTGGACCACCCAGGTCTAGGATATTGTTGAGGTACAAATTAGGCAGTTGCTGGAGTAAACACAAATACAAAATTGTTGATATTGCGAAAGTTATTGGTCTGTTGAGATGAGAAACTGCATTATTTATTGAGATGAGGGTTGTTGAGTGACTGTTGAGATGTGTCCGCAAACAAAATGTTGAGGTAAAGATAGCCAAAATGTTGTCAAAGTGGTTGTTGTGAGCTCTTTTTGTTGTAGGATTTATATGATATTGTCTAACCATCTGCCCCTTGGTCTTCCCCATGCTCTGAAACCAAATATTTCACTGTTGTAGGCGCGTAATGGTAATTAATCAGGTTCCGTTCTCGTGAGATATCGAAACAACTTTATGTTCTGCCTCTCTATATATTTAGTTACTATAATTTTTCTGGAGCCGCCATCTCTCTTACTGTCTCTCCTGGCAACATTAATTTACTTTTAATTGGAAGGTAACAGCCTTCGAAAGTAGATCTCCATAGCCCCTGAGCTGCTTGGTGCTATTTTAATTATTAATTTTCTTTTTGTACAGGTTGCAAGTGTATGAAACGGTTACGTCACATCATGAGATCACAATGCAACATTAGGTCACCTGAATATCTTCTTGAGCTAACACAGCACTCAGCACTCGCTTTAGGCATACCAAAAAGAAATAAAGATATAAATTTATAAGAAAAGCGTGTTTTTCTAATAATATTTGTTATTCGAAATTATTTTGGGCAGATTTACCTGTCAGATTTTATATTTTTAAAAAAAATCGCTTCTTATTTCAAACAGCAGTATGTTTTAAGGAAAGGTAAAGGTAAAAAATCCCGTTACACGCCCATTGAGGCATATTAGGAATATGGTGTTATGGGAAAATATGAGTATGTGTTAAGTGAGGGATAAATTATCATCCTTTTCTTGAATCATAATGATTTCATTGACATTGTCATCAGTCATAAGGATCGTCCTCTTGATGATCTTTCCTGTCTTGTAGTGTTGGCCTGAGCCTGTCTTTTAAAGAATTCTAAAAATAATAAAATAATAAGGAATAATCCCATTAACGTCACCTTTCTTTCCACTCCCAATGGAGCATAGGCCCTCAACAAACGTATGCCAAGTCTTCATGTCCTGTGCCATCATCTTACGGTTGTTCCATATCTTCTCCATCTCCTTTATATATGTCTCAAGTTATTTCTTTATCTCCTTTATATATGTCTCAAGTTACTTCTTTATCTCCTTTATATATGTCTCACGTTACTTCTTTATCTCCTTTATATATGTCTCAAGTTATTTCTTCACCTCCTTTATATATGTCTCAAGTTACTTCTTTATCTCCTTTATATATGTCTCACGTTACTTCTTTATCTCCTTTATATATGTCTCAAGTTATTTCTTCACCTCCTTTATATATGTCTCAAGTTACTTCTTTATCTCCTTTATAGATGTCTCAAGTTATTTCTTCATCTCCTTTATATATGTCTCAAGTTACTTCTTTATCTCCTTTATATATGTCTCAAGTTACTTCTTTATCTCCTTTATATATGTCTCAAGTTACTTCTCCATCTTCTTTATATGTGTCTCAAGTTACTTCTTTATCTCCTTTATATATGTCTCACGTTACTTCTTTATCTCCTTTATATATGTCTCACGTTACTTCTTTATCTCCTTTATATATGTCTCACGTTACTTCTTTATCTCCTTTACACATGTCTCAAGTTACTTCTTTATCTCCTTTATATATGTCTCAAGTTATTTCTTCATCTCCTTTATATATGTCTCAAGTTATTTCTTCACCTCCTTTATATATGTCTCAAGTTACTTCTTTATCTCCTTTATAGATGTCTCAAGTTATTTCTTCATCTCCTTTATATATGTCTCAAGTTACTTCTTTATCTCCTTTATATATGTCTCAAGTTACTTCTTTATCTCCTTTATATATGTCTCACGTTACTTCTTTATCTCCTTTATATATGTCTCAAGTTACTTCTTTATCTCCTTTATATATGTCTCACGTTACTTCTTCATCTCCTTTATATATGTCTCACGTTACTTCTTCATCTCCTTTATATATGTCTCACGTTACTTCTTTATCTCCTTTTATATGTCTCACGTTACTTCTTCATCTCCTTTATATATGTCTCACGTTACTTATTTATCTCCTTTATATATGTCTCACGTTACTTCTTTATCTCCTTTATATATGTCTCAAGTTACTTCTTTATCTCCTTTATATATGTCTCACGTTACTTCTTTATCTCCTTTATATATGTCTCAAGTTATTTCTTCACCTCCTTTATATATGTCTCAAGTTACTTCTTTACCTCCTTTATAGATGTCTCAAGTTATTTCTTCATCTCCTTTATATATGTCTCAAGTTACTTCTTTATCTCCTTTATATATGTCTCACGTTACTTCTTTATCTCCTTTATATATGTCTCAAGTTATTTCTTTATCTCCTTTATATATGTCTCAAGTTATTTCTTCACCTCCTTTATATATGTCTCAAGTTACTTCTTCGTCTCCTTTATATATGTCTCAAGTTACTTCTTTATCTCCTTTATAGATGTCTCAAGTTATTTCTTCATCTCCTTTATATATGTCTCACGTTGGGAGCCGCGCTGGTGTAATGGCTTCGGCGTTGTACTGGCGACCAGGTGTTCATGGTTCAAACCCGGGCGTCGGCGTTTGAAGAAATGTTTACGGCCGGAAATTTGATTGAATAGCCTGAACGGCTCCTGTGATAAACCCTCTGTGGATGGGAAGGAGCGAAGCTCCTGACCGGGTTGGAAGGAAAGTCCTCAGGTTCCCCAGCCTCGCAATGACATGTCATTGGGCCGAAGGGCTGAAAGCCCAAGTGCCGCTGGATAAAAAAAAAAAAAAAAAAAAAATGTCTCACGTTACTTCTCCATCTCCTTTATATATGTCTCAAGTTACTTCTTTATCTCCTTTATATATGTCTCAAGTTATTTCTTCATCTCCTTTATATATGTCTCAAGTTATTTCTTCACCTCCTTTATATAAGTCTCAAGTTACTTCTTCATCTCCTTTATATATGTCTCAAGTTACTTCTTTATCTCCTTTATAGATGTCTCAAGTTATTTCTTCATCTCCTTTATATATGTCTCACGTTACTTCTTTATCTCCTTTATATATGTCTCAAGTTACTTCTTTATCTCCTTTATATATGTCTCACGTTATTTCTTTATCTCCTTTATATATGTCTCAAGTTACTTCTTTATCTAATGTATATATGTCTCAAGTTATTTCTTCATCTCCTTTATATGTGTCTCACGTTACTTCTTTATCTCCTTTATGTATGTCTCAAGTTACTTCTTTATCTCCTTTATATATGTCTCACGTTATTTCTTTATCTCCTTTATATATGTCTCAAGTTACTTCTTTATCTAATTTATATATGTCTCAAGTTACTTCTTTATCTCCTTTATATATGTCTCACGTTACTTCTTCATCTCCTTTATATATGTCTCACGTTACTTCTTCATCTCCTTTATATATGTCTCACGTTACTTCTTTATCTCCTTTATATATGTCTCAAGTTACTTCTTTATCTCCTTTATATATGTCTCAAGTTATTTCTTCATCTCCTTTATATATGTCTCAAGTTACTTCTTTATCTCCTTTATATATGTCTCAAGTTACTTCTTTATCTCCTTTATATATGTCTCAAGTTATTTCTTCATCTCCTTTATATATGTCTCACGTTACTTCTTTATCTCCTTTATGTATGTCTCAAGTTATTTCTTCATCTCCTTTATATATGCCTCAAGTTACTTCTCCATCTTCTTTATATATGTCTCAAGTTACTTCTCCATTTTCTTTATATATGTCTCAAGTTATTTCTTCATCTCCTTTATATATATGTCTTTACTCCTTTATATATGTACAAGTTTTTCTTCATCTCCTTTATATATGTCTCAAGTTACTTCTTTATCTCCTTTATATATGTCTCAAGTTATTTCTTCACCTCCTTTATATATGTCTCACGTTACTTCTTTATCTCCTTTATAGATGTCTCAAGTTATTTCTTCATCTCCTTTATATATGTCTCAAGTTACTTCTTTATCTCCTTTATATATGTCGCACGTTACTTCTTTATCTCCTTTATATATGTCTCACGTTACTTCTTCATCTCCTTTATATATGTCTCACGTTACTTCTTTATCTCCTTTATATATGTCTCACGTTACTTCTTTATCTCCTTTATATATGTCTCATGTTACTTCTTTATCTCCTTTATATATGTCTCACGTTACTTCTTTATCTCCTTTATATATGTCTCAAGTTACTTCTCCATCTTCTTTATATATGTCTCAAGTTATTTCTTCATCTCCTTTATATATGTCTCACGTTACTTCTTTATCTCCTTTATATATGTCTCAAGTTACTTCTTTATCTCCTTTATATATGTCTCAAGTTATTTCTTCATCTCCTTTATATTTGTCTCAAGTTATTTCTTCACCTCCTTTATATATGTCTCAAGTTACTTCTTTATCTCCTTTATAGATGTCTCAAGTTATTTCTTCATCTCCTTTATATATGTCTTAAGTTACTTCTTTATCTCCTTTATATATGTCTCAAGTTATTTCTTCATCTCCTTTATATATGTCTTAAGTTACTTCTTCATCTCCTTTATATATGTCTTAAGTTACTTCTTTATCTCCTTTATATATGTCTTACGTTACTTCTTTATCTCCTTTATATATGTCTCAAGTTACTTCTTTATCTCCTTTATATATGTCTCAAGTTACTTCTTTATCTCCTTTATATATGTCTCACGTTACTTCTTCATCTCCTTTATATATGTCTCAAGTTACTTCTTTATCTCCTTTATATATGTCTCACGTTACTTCTTCATCTCCTTTATATATGTCTCACGTTACTTCTTTATCTCCTTTATATATGTCTCACGTTACTTCTTCATCTCCTTTATATATGTCTCACGTTACTTCTTTATCTCCTTTATATATGTCTCATGTTACTTCTTTATCTCCTTTATATATGTCTCACGTTACTTCTTCATCTCCTTTATATATGTCTCACGTTACTTTTTTATCTTCTTTATATATGTCTCAAGTTATTTCTTCATCTCCTTTATATATGTCTCAAGTTACTTCTTTATCTCCTTTATATATGTCTCAAGTTATTTCTCCATCTCCTTTATATCTGTCTCTTCATGCATTATAAAGTCACCTTTTACTTCCCTTGCCCTGGGGAAAAATAATAGGACAAAACATATATACAATATTAAAATGTGAGCTAATCTGATTACACTGACTAACAAAAAAAATTTTTTTTTTCTTTCTCTAACATTTCTATGTTTTTCTGGTCAATTTTAATGCGCTGTTTTTAAATCTGCAAACCGTTTTTCTCTATCAGGTCGGGATCTCTAGAAATACGCAATTGAAGTTTTTTAACAACGCATACAGTATTACAACATCATTTGTACAAGAAGTATAACAGTTATGTAGGCTTGAATTTCTTTGCAGTCGACGTTCGTCGGTGAATGGCATGTGGTACATCGCGATGAAGCATCCAACAATAATCGGCAAGCATGGTCATACTCCACCGTCCTTGATAACGTGACTCCATTACGGCGATATCTTGATGGAATCGTTCTCCATGTTCATCGCTGACTTCGCCAAGGTTGTCAGGGAAAAAGTCAAGATGCGAATCGAGCAAATGGATTTTGAGGGACATGTTACAGCCCATAATTCTGTATGCATCTATGCACTGCTTAACAATATGCACATAGTCGACAGATTTGTGATTTCCCAGAAAGTTATCGACGATCGATTTGAATGCCATCCATGCGCGAAGTTCACTACCATGTAACAAGTTCTCGAATTGTTTGTCTGCAATAACTTTCCTAATCTGAGGTCCTACAAAGATACCTTCCTTTATCTTTGCATCGCTAATTTGCGGAAACTTTTCTCGAAGATAAGTGAAAGCTTTGCTCGTTTTATCTAACGCTTTTACGAAATTCTTCATGAGCCCCAACTTTATATGTAATGGTGGTAAAATGATGCTGTCTTTGTTAACTAATGGCTCGTGTATTACATTTTTATGCCCGAGCTGCATACGATCCCTGATAGGCCACACCTTTCTTGCATAATGTTCCTGTCTGTTGCGGCTGTCCCATTCACATAGGAAGCAACAAAATTTAGTATACCCAGTCTGCATGCCCGTGAGAATTGCAATGACCTTTAGGTCTCCACAAATCCGCCATTGGTAGTCATTGTACTTTATTTTTGCCAAAAGTATAGCCATATTGTCATAAGTTTCTTTCATATGAACAGAGTTGGCGACTGGAATTGATGAAAATAAATTTCCATTATACAATAACACGGCTTTTAGACTAGTCTTGGAAGAGTCGATGAAAAGTCGCCATTCGTTGACTATGTGCTCATGACCGAGGTGCACCATTAGACCTTTTACATCTTTGCAATAGCAAATGTCATCATCCATCTCAAAGTATTGAACAAGTTCTCTGTGTCTATGACGAAATTTAGATATCGGAGTATTGGGCGCTAAAAGATTCCATTCTTTGAGTCGCGAACCGAGTAATTCCGCTTGTCCTTTGGTGAGAGCGAGATCACGTATTAGATCTGAAAGTTCTGAATGGTTAATTAAGTGAACACCATCATTCACCGGTACATAATCCGAGTCAGAATTAGTTTCTAAAGCAGGTAAACTATCACTTTCTGATGGTTCATTCACGTCCAACGGATATTGTTCTGGTGGAACTGGGATCGGACACGTGATTGGATCATGAGGCACTGGTTTCGAAACCGATTCAATATTTGGATAAACCACAGACTTTCTAGTTTTAAAAGTGAAACCATAGATATTTGTCAAGCAGAAGTAACAATCAGTAGCGTGATTTGTCGGTTCACGCCATATTACTGGCACTCCAAAAGGCATCGACTTATGCTTCGGCGATTTTCGTAACCAACTTGCCAATGTATTTGCACAAGTCGAACAAACTGCATTTGGCTTCCAAGGTTTATTTGCATCATCAACTTTCGAATCGAAATAAAGTTCATATGCTTTCTTTAGCAATGGTGTAAAGTTTTTCTGGTGAACACGATCGGTAAAATATCCGCACACGTAACAGAACAGATCAGCCGAATTTCTACAACTTCTAGAAGCCATATTTCACTCAGAATTATTTCAAAATACAGTAACTATTTGAAATATAACGTAACATATGTCATGCATCTTTTAGCAGTATAAAAAGTAGAATTATTTTGCATTTTATTAATTTTAAAAAGTTATATAGTAAAAATGAAACGGAGCAAATAACGGTTTCCCAAAAATATATTTATTCACAAATATCTTAAGAACCCGACGTGATAAAGATAAACGGATTTCAAATTTGAAATCAGCGCAAGAAACTGACCTAAGAACACTTATTCTTATATAAGAAAGAAAAATGTTGTTTGTCAGTGTTATCAGAAGTCCTCGCCCGTCAGACGAACGTTTCTACCTCATAATCGTGTCTTGAGCGCAGGAGGAAGGGGTGTGGGGTGGGGGGCGGGGGGGGATCGGGCGTCAGCAACCGATCTGTCGGGTGCTATTATTTAGTAATTCTCTACAGAAGAACGGGGGGGGGGGGGGGTGTGACAGAATTGACCGTTCTCTTTTCCTGATTTTCTCTTCTCTCCGGCATTATTCATCTACCTCTCATTTTACGTACTGAATTATGTGCGCCATTCATTGCTTACATTTTCATCCTTTAATTCATGTCCTGTCTGGGTCTAATTGAACAACCTTTGTGAGATTAGACACCAGCGGGAAAATATTGGTCTTAAAGGACAAATTTCGTGTAGTGATACCAGGTGTTTATATGAAGATAACGACTTTGAATTGGAGCTCACGAATTAACACGCAAAAAAGCTGAGATGGCTCCAGTGAAGTTGTCGTAATACAACTATTGTTACCTCTGATTTTATGTCTGGGGTTGTACAAGAAACCCAGGTTTGTTGCCTGATAATTGCTCGTTTGCACATGAACGTAGTAATACAGACAAAGTTGGAGGGACAGACAATGATATCAAAATAAGAATACAAAAGCAAGAGGAGATTTCATTGCATTGGGATACATTTGGAGAACAAGATAAATCAAGTCCAACACGAAAATAAGAATCTTCAACTCAAATGTCAAGTCAGTCCTATTGTATGGCTCTGAGACATGGAGAGCAACAAAAACAACAACTAAAAAGCTACAGACTTTTATAAACGGGTGCTTGCGAAGGATAGAAGGACTGAAATGGCATGACAAAGTCACAAATGTGGAATTTATGACAAGTACCAGTGGAACAAACTCCGCCTATGCCGGTCCCAAGCCCGGATGAAAAAGGAGGAGGGCGGCCTTCATGGAGGCCGTAAGGAGGCAGCCCCTCCACCATGCAAAGGCACAACAGGCAAATCACCTGTTTGTCTTAAACTATGATTACAAGTAATATAAGAGAGAAAACCGGTTTGATTCTAAAGGAGACGAACTGGTACGGACTACGACTTATGGAACTTGGAACACAAGAAGTATAAATGGGAAAGAAGAGGAGCTGATGGAAGAGATGAGGAAAGCAAAACTAGAAATCCTGGCTATTACCGAAACAAAGAAAAAGGGACAAGGAGTCATGGATCTCGATGGCAACACTCTGCTATACATTGGTGTACCCACATCTGAAAGAGCTAAAGGGGGCGTGGGTTGCATTGTGGCCAAAAACCAGAAAGATAGTATCAAGGGATGGAACTTTGTCTCGGAGCGCATTATGGTTGTAAAACTAAAAGAAGGAGAAACCATAGTCAACCTGGTCATAGTGTATGGGCCAAGTGAGGATGAGAGAGCAGAGGTCAAGGAAGAATTCTTCGAGCTGCTTCAAAGGACAGTGGATGACTGCCTAGATGAAATTATCATGCTCGGAGATTTCAATGCCAGAGTTGGAAATGACCATGCTAGATGGGGTGGAGTTATCGGATGATATGGAGAAGATACTCTCAATGACAATGGAAAGCGACTCCTCAGATTCTGCAGTGAGCAGAATCTGATCATTACCAACACAAGGTTCCCCCATTAGCGCATACATGCATACACTAGGTGTGAACCAACAAAGAATGAGAAGTCAGTGATCGACTATGCCATTGTTAGGAGGAGCTCATTCAAATATGTCCGGGATGCTAGAGTCTGGAGGGGGCCAGAGATTGGAAGTGATCACTACCTGCTTACAATCAAAAGATCAACTGAAAGAGTTGCTCAGCCTAGGAACTGCCCAGTACCACGCAAGAAACCAAGTAAACGAACGGAAGAAATGAGCATTAAGACCTACAAGCTGAAAGAGCCAGAAATTAAGACCAGATATCAGGGGCTTATTGCTACAGCGGTGAGAGACACAGAAGAAAAACCTGATGACTTGGAAAACATGTGGCTTAAATTCAAGGACATCATAAAGACAGCTGCTGCAGAAGCATGTGGTGAAGTCCGACTTAGGAATGTAACCGGGGCAGGTGTTCTTTAGGACTGGAACGGCACCATATTACATCATGTGGTGGATAGATTTCTTATCTAGATCTCAAAACTGTAGTAATTCACCTTTTCAACAGCGTTCGATTTCATGCAAAACTTTTAATATCTTTCAGCATGAAACTTAAAATTTCAACAAAGTCTGGAATTCAGAACATTTTTACAATAATAAGTATAATAAAATTCTATCATCTCATCAGATGCTTTCATCGATGCAAAAATCCCTTTTTGCATCCTTGTCTCGTAGGCCTACTTAATTGTCAAATATGGCGAACCTTCTCATTCCACCGTGTTCCTTCCTTTAAGTTACCGTCTTATTTTAGGTTCGACGACATTTACCCATCTCCTCAGATTTGTCCTTGATTTCTTTATCGTCATAAGCATTCCTTGAGTTAAATGCTTTCCAACACAAGAATATTTTCTACTCTACATGGTTTGAGGTGTAAGACATTTTTTTTGCACATTGACTCAAATCCTCGAACCTAGTTCTGCTGCGACTAGGGTTGGGAGCTCTATTCAAAATACATATTTAACGATTGTCTCTACTTACGCCAGTAAGAAATATATATATATATATATATATATATATATATATATATATAACCACTCAATGTCCCGAAATACACATTTTATAAGAAATGTTGAAGTTTGATTTTCTCAAACTAAGAAATATGTAGAGCTGGACCAGATACGACCTCTTGAGTTGCGCTCTTTCATTCTACTGCCAAATGGCGTTGTTGTTCCACTTTCCCCGGGGTAAATCTGAGCTATCCGATTGGTCAGGGGAAATCACCCAATTATTAGAAATGGCGTGTAGAAGCGACTCTACCCTAAATATGTGACACTATTTATTATTTTCTGTTTCTCATAAAATATAAAATTATAGGGTGGTCTGTGCTTCCTCTGTCTTGTAAGAATATAGTCTGTTTATAAAGGAACAACTATGTACACGGCCACATATAGATCCCAGGGCTCCGCAAATGTATCCCGTAGGGAGACATTTGAGTACTATCAATAACAAAAATCCATCCCCAAAAATTTCTAAGCTCAAAAAATCTCTCACAAAAATTTAAAGTTCAAAAATTTTTTCTAAGTCCAAAAATATTTCCAAAAAAATTTAATCTAATTCCTATACTGGGGTCCTATGTCTATATGAGGTCGTCTGCTATGTAAAAAAAAACTAGTAGTGGACATCAACTTCAAAAAGTGTAACTTATTCATCACATCATAATATTTTTCACCAAATTTACAAATTCTCAACACTGCCCAACAAAATCTGCAAAACACTCATAAGGTCATCACTAAAAAAAATGTGACGAGTGGCAACACTGGGGAATGAACAATAAACTATCTTATTTGCAGAACTTGGCTGGATTATCATAATCTATTACATTTCATTCAAAAATATAGTTGATTACATTCTCTTGGATGTGGTAGGGGTGTTATCTCTTTTCTGTACTGTTATTTGCTCCATATATAAGTCTGCAAGACTTAAAAAAAATCTTTTTTTTTTCTTCCTGGCGTACTTATTTATTTTACTTCCAAAGTACTCTGCAATATTCCAAGAAATGTCCAAAATCTCTAATTCCTATGGTAATGGCAATCCACTTTCATAGAATAGCCGATGTTTTCATGGGTACTCATCATCTTCTTCTTCTTTTTTTTTTTTCTAGTGAATGAGCCACTTGCTCATTATTACATGTAGAAAACATCTCTAGACATAATATGCATATTTATCAGACGATAATACGACCAGCATCATTTTTATAAGTAATCATTTTTCACAATAAAAGCATTAAAACCTCATGGCTTATCCTTATTTATCTATCTGAAATGTTTCCTTGTTATACCCGACATTTTCTAAATGGTAAGCTTGTATAAATTCGTTCTAAGATCCCGTCACTGTAAGAAAACCCCCCCCTCCCCTTCCCCTTCTATATTATTTTTTTCTTTTTTTTTGTTTTCCAAACATATGTTGCATGTTTTGTTTCCGATATCCGTACGTCCTGGTGGTGATCCTGTCCATTAGTCAGTTATTTGTACTCATTCGTTCTTTTTTGTCAATTCAGTATCTATTTTTTTTTTTTTGAACTCCTTCCCTACAAATATTATTTTCTATATATATATTTATTCTTCAAAAGATCTTCTTTGACTCCCATATATCATTTTTCAAACATCACATTGTTCAGCAAAAACCAACAGACGAATAGTGTTACTATCATATTATGAAATAGAAGGGACAAAGAAAAAATATAGAGTTTCCAAATCATCATGAATTTTCTACATTGGGTTCCGTATTACTTTATTGTCTCGTTTAAAACAACGGCTTATACTCTTGACAATCTGTATCCATGTTGGCTCTCTCGAGGCATCCTTGTATACAATTTATATTTGTCTCCTTTTTTTTTTATTTTTTTTCATACACACCAATGTTAATCATTTATGGTGTTACCAATATCATTGTATCTATTCTAGTCCTCCTGTTTATCACTTTGAGAAATTCATCCTTCAAGTAACTCCCTATGTACCTTATCTAGCAATACCTTTATCAAAACACCCATCACAAACAATTATTTATGGAACTATTATCAAACTGAGATGTAAGAACTTTTTTGACAATATGAGATGAAAAAAAAAAAGTTTTTGGGGGTCATCACTCAAAAAAATGTGACATAGAAAAGGAAGAAAAATAATCAATTGATCGTGAGGAATCTACAATATTCTCGTAAGTAACAAAGTTCCTGGCACTCTTGACTACTATTTATCCATATTATTTCTGGTTATCCTTGCATACAGTGTACCATTTCCATTTTCTTTATAAGTCCAATTCCTCGCTCATGGTGCTCCAATATTTAAAATGTGGATCCTTCCTATTCACTTCTTATTCTGTAATACTTGGAAATATTAATTGTCCAGCTGTACTATATTTGCGAATATTTATCATCAATATATCAACTAATCATTTATAGAACATATTAACATAAATGTCTAGACTTTACTAAAACATGAACAAAAACATGTCTTTTTTACATATGTGCAAAATTTCGACACCAACTCTGCCTTCGCTGGTCGAGGGTTAGTCAGAGTTATGTGTCGGTGCCTGTAACATCCGCTGACTACAGCCAGATGGGTGACTTATGGTACTTATAATCATAAAAATCTCATCCGTCAGTTATCTTAAGCATGTGGGGCGGGGGTCTATTTCATGGTGTCCTTGACCAATTTGCTGCATTTCTATATCTAGATATTCTTTTTTTTTTTTTTTTTTTTCATAGTATCTCCATGGTATATCTATGTGCGACATGTTCTGTCCCTTGGGATAACATTAGATTTTTTTTTTTTTTTTTTAATCCAATATCCTCGGGTGAGCAAATTCTTCATAGTGTGTCCACTTTCAATCAATCATATTTTATTTGTTTTCATCTCCTGGTAATTTTCTGGGTATGTTATAATGTATTTTAAATTGTCAATTTATTCCAACTATTCTTACAACATTCTGTAATTCGTGAAAAGGAATAGTCATTTGTTATACAACAAAGTTCATATTACAAAAGCAATAAGCAAAAATCAAAGAAATATCTGCTCCAACATGCGGATGCATCTCTATTTCCATTTACCTCTGGGCGTAGCAATTATTCAGTCTGCTCATTATTTTTTTTCTCCATTATTTAATCTCCATTTTTGTGTCCTTAGTAACCATGTGGTTCCATAGGGATTATCATAATTCATTTGTGTCTCTTGTCTACTGATAATCCTTCAATAATGACTTCAAATATGGTCCTCATATGTGCAACAATCATCTGCTCTGATTTGTTCCATGGTATTCATCAAATATTTCTATTATATCCTTGTCTTATCTCGGAACCACGAAAGACTAAGATTATTCCTCCTCCAATGTTAATGTGGGGGATTTTGTGCATAAACCTTACAACAAAATCTCAGCTGTGACAACATAAAGTTTCACCTTAATATAAAATGGCATCTTCATCATACATAACCAGTTGCTTCTTCATCTCATGTGTCATTAGTGGTTATCATGCGGTAATGGGGCATTTCATGTGCGTTCAGCATATACAAATGCTGTACAGGGGTATTTCATCTGCTAGGTCAGCATGTGCAAATGCTATTTCTTTAACATGTGCAAAGGCATCATCAACAAATAGGTGCAATTTGTTCAATCTTGTGTTAGCATATACTAATGCTCTCAAGTGATTCTTCATTTGCAGAAATTCATCATGCGCAAATTTCATTGGGGTATTTGTGATAGGCAGTAAAATTTTTGACAGTACTAATATACATACTGGGTATAAAATAATAATGGACATTTGAAAATAAATAATGCTGTGGAGAAAAATAGCATAATCTACAATACTAGTTTTGGGTATGAACTATGTGCTGTTGAGAGATATTATAGTAGGATCAGTATGATTGATCAAGGTGGCAGATATCAAGGAGTTTAGCATAATATAGATCAAAGAAATATTAGTATGAGGTAAAGAAAAAAAAAACTACTGAGTAAAGTGTCTGCCATGAAAATGCTGGTGAATGGAGCGTGGAATATGATCAGTTTACAAAAGTGGAGATGAATGTTACAACAGAATAGTGTGACACAATGAGTTATAAGGTAAAGTTGTGTAAGTACATCCTAAATATTAAGAAAATGTATGTAACTAAATAAGGGTGTCTGTAAACTCGTAACACCGTGTGTTATCAATTGTTTTAAACATTTTATTATTTCACAATTATGCTATCTAAAGAAAATCCTCCGTGTGCTGTCTTGATTTCTTTCTGGGCATCCGTATTCTAAGGCTGGAAAAAATAACTTTCTCAGTGAGGCTTTGACATCTTAGTCTGTAAGCAAGTCATTTGAACTGTCAAAAACTGAAAAATAGAGTACGTGGGGAGAGTTTAGTACATTGTTATAAAAAAGGTTTTGTTTTCAATATTGCTTTTTGACCGTGTTCGGATTTGCGAACATATAAAACACCTGTGGCGTGTTTTTCAGAACAGCTTTCGCTAGTTCCTTCACCATAACTCTAACCTTGCAATGTCCCGACTGCTTAGGCGAGCATCATACTGAGTAGCAGTGGTGGACGGGTGTGGATAGGCGACGACACTGCATTTGCTGATTGTTTGGGACATCTGAGGACATTGACGAATGCGGTGATGCTTAACATCAATTTGATTGCGGTGATGGTTTTACTGTGGTTAGGGTTAGTATGGCTGGAACATCTGTTGGGTTTGAGGCAGTAAGGTATATGTTTCGCCTTGATTTTTCTTCTGACCCCTTGGTTGTGCTGAACGTTAGCAACTGGTTACAATGGGCACAGTAATTTGCACACTGTTGTTTTTGACTAGTTGAGATGAGCTAACACTTCTCAGGCTTGGTTTGGAACATGATCTGCGTTTTCTTCAGAATCGTTTCGTCTGATATAGTTTTGTGCTGTATACGCGGAATTTTTGTTGCTTAGGGATTGAGTCATCAGATTCTGTTTTATAGGCGCGTTGATGACGCTGGAGCTGACTGGTACAAAATAATGTACTATCCGCATCACTAATGTTTCAATGGAACTAGCTGTATCAATGTCTGTTTCTTGTTGGTATAATTCTACCATTTTCTGTCATTATGTCCGTCGTTGGGGTCTTGACAAAGCTATGCTGTCTTGTTCTGTTTCGTCTCTATAAAGATCGCTGGTATATGGTTCAACAATCTGCTTGGGTCTAGTTTTCCTTCAGGATCCTGATTTGTTTTGGAACGAGCAATCTTGTATCTTGTGTATAGCAGTGTGTGTTTTCGGGGGGGGGGGGGGACGCGAACTAGTGTTAAAAACTAGAACTGCCTGAACTGGGGGTGTGATAGGTATCGCTGACGATTTATCACTGTGGGATAGTAAGTTTTTTGAGTGTGGATATAAGTTGTGTTTTCGTCCTTGTTTGTCATTTCGTGTGACGTTCTGTGGCATGATTTTTTCTTCATTTCTGATGCGCAGGTCTATGTCTTGTAGTCTGTTACGTAAGTCAAGTGGTGGGATATCTTCTTCGCTTTCGGACGAGTCTCGTTGTTGTCTTGCTCGATGTCTTTCATCTGTGCGTGGTCTGGGTATGTGGTCGTCGTTGGTAAAATTCAGAGGTCTGTCGTCTCGTGACTCTGATATGTCAGACGATCTGTGCTGGATGGATTATAATTTAGGTGGCTTTTCTGACCTTGGGTCTTGTATTTGTCGTCAGAGGCGGAATGGCCGGTGATTATCAATTTTTTATTTGTTTTTTTACGTGAGGCTTTTTGTTTGGTGTTGTTTCTCTCATTCTCTTTAGTCTCTTATCATTTTGTCTCAAATAAAAAGTTTACAGGCCGTGAGTTTTGTTTTCATGAATTTTGTAGGCCATCATAAAAAAAATAAACCATTTCGGCACTAATCTAATATTTGATTGAACTTGCGTACATGTTTTTTCTTTGTAGTATATCTCACTGTCCCTCCTATATTGTGACGTTTGGGAGCTTGGCTTGAATTATCTGAAGTTGTTTCAGTTTTTCCTTGGTGAAATGTCCGTTTCTTGCGTATTTTCGTTGGTGCAATCTGGTGAATCTATTAATAATACTTTTCGCCTTGAAGGATTATTTTCGATGGGGTCCTTCACTTCCCATGTTTATATTCGTTGTGTTGGCGAAGTATGTGATGTCTCCATAACGGGAAAGTTTGGTTCTCTTCCGTATAGCAATGAGAAAGGGTGACATTTCCTGTGGTGAATTCGTTTCTACCTGTTTACCCTCGGATGGCTTTCAAGAGAGCTCTTGGATAATGTATAGGTCCGCCTAGTATAAGGTGGTTTCCTCCTTGATATATTTTGCTAAATAATATTCATGTTAGATGCGTGCATAG